>CM062818.1:2013816566-2015016566 GCA_031772625.1 Pinus tabuliformis | reverse complement strand
GGTCAATAGATTGAGGTTTATGGGGATCCATGAGGCAGATGTATCCTTCTTTTGGGGAGTAAAGACCTGTCTTGGCAAGGGCCCAGATGATTTCGTCGGGCTCCTCTGTTAAGCGAATGTGGGCCTGTGTGAGGGCTTCAATATATAGCAGCCAGTCTTGTCTCCAATGCACAGGTATGTCCAAATCATAAGCTGATTTCCAAGCTTGTTGAAGGACAGTGGAGTTGATGTGGTTGCCAATGTGCTTGATGTATATGATGCCTATATCATTTAGGTAGCTAATTAAGTCGGCAGGTAATCTGTGAGCGTTCCCACATCCTACCCAAGGGTCCATTCCAATGCGGACAACGTTTCCTTCCTTTATTCTCCAGGTAATTCCAAGTCGCAGCATGGGGAGCGCGTTCATCATTGCCTTCCATATGTTGGAGATATTGCTAGCTGTGGGTCGAGACTGTGTGAGCCAATCCATCAAATTTGTAGGCCATATAAATTTCGCTAGTGCTACCCGAGTCCAGAGACTGTTTTAGTTGATGAGCTGCCAGCCCAGCTTAGTAGCCAAGGCTTTCGAGAATAGCTCAAGCCTTTTTATGCCCCATCCTCCCCATCATTTAGGTATAGCGATGCGATCCCATTTTACCCAAGAAAAAGTTTTCCCAGGTTGATTTCCCTTCCATAAGAATCTGCAACAAATGTTTTGTAGTCTGTTTAATATGCCTTTTGGTATCCATGCAAGTGTCATCCAGAAAACTGGAGTGGCCTCAATAACAGCCTTGATGAGGGTTAATCTGCCAGCCCTGGATAGATATTTGTGGTACCAGATCTGTAATCTTTTCTCCACTTTTGCGATAAGCCACGTCCAGTCTGCTATCCTATACCCGAGAGGCTTTAATCAGAAGCCCAGATATTTAAGCCCATCATCCAAGTTAAGAGCAGAAAAAGGAAAACGCTGGGTAGTATAAATAGACTCATGCTGAGAACAACCAATAATGGTGATGGTGGATTTACCTTCATTAATCATCATCCCCGTAGCCTGTTGGAAGAGCTTGAAGATATTGTACATAATTGAAGAATCTCCGATGCTTCCGTTTAAAAAGATCAAAACATCATCAACAAACAGAAGATGAGTCAGAAAGAAATTATCCGAGATCTTGATGCCAGTAAGCTGATGTCTGTCCTTCGCCGCAGTGATGGATCTGCTCAGACCTTCCATAATGAGGAGGAAGAGTAGCGGGGAGAGGGGGCAACCCTGTCTGAGTCCCCTTTCTGATAGGAAGAAAGGGGTAGCTTCACCGTTAAGGAGGACACTATAGGATACATCCTTGATACAGCTCATAATCCATTTAATGTAGGCATAAGGGAAGCCAAGGTGGGTAAGAATTAACCTGATGTAGAGCCAATTTTCTCTATCAAATGCCCTAGAGAGGTCCACCTTGAGAATCATGCCCTTCTGTTTCTTAGTCTTCAGAGTATGGAGGAGTTCTTGTGCAGTGGCAATTGCTTCATGTATCTGTCGATGCTGGAGAAAAGCAAATTGTTCGGGGGATATATGACCAGACAGTATAGGCTTCAGGCGATTTGCTATGATTTTGGCTATAATTTTGTACAGAACATTACAGAGAGAGATGGGTCTAAAGTCATTAAAGGAGGTAGGAGAATCAGATTTCGGAATAAGGGCAATGAAAGTGGATTTGATGGCTGCATGAATACTACCTTTCCTCCTACTGTCCTCCACGATTCTGAGAAGATCATCCCCCAAGATGTCAAAAAATGCAATAAAGAATTCGATGGTCCACCCATCCGGTCCAGGGCTCTTGTCTTTTTTGAACCATTTAATGGTGGCCTCTAGTTCCTCCTTCGATACAGCCATCGTCAGGTTCTCCGAATCCTCTTGTTCTACATATATGGGGAAGTATTCAGCGACCCACATTATCTCTAGTATGTTAGCCATACGGGGTGCCTTGTAGATGGATTTGAAATGTTCGTTAGCAAGTCTAGCCAGACCCTGCTGATCAGTAATCCTCTGCCCCTGAGCGTTTTGTAGTTCCCAGATGGTGTTAATGGCTTTTCTGCCATTTGCAAATTTTTGGAAGAACTTAGTGTTATTGTCTCCATCAGTTAGCCATATGGCTCTACTCCTAAGGCGCCAGCTCTCCTCTCTTTCCTTTAGAATTTGTGTGCGCTTCGATATAAGAGTAGAGTATAGATCCTTGTTTTCCGGTGCTGTGAAGGTGCCATTTGAAGAATCCTCAAATGTTGCAATGGCTCGTTCGGCCTCCTTCAGTGTCTTGTCATCATTAATCCGTTTCAGGTGTGCCCAATTTTTGGAGAGGCTTTTGAGTTCAGATAATTTCCTTAAAAAACCAGTAGTATGCTCCTCCTCTTCCGTGATAGGATTTGATCTCCAATACTCTCATACAAGCTGATGATAGCTAGGGTCCTTGAGCCAAGAAGCATTGAATTTAAAAGGGCTTTTGATCTTCGGGATATCCTCAGAGAGTTCCAGGAAGATAGGCCTGTGATCAGATAAACCCCCAGTTCCAACCCACTGTCTAATACGAGGGTGGAGAGTGAGGAAAGCCTCTTTGATGAGGAATCTGTCGAGTCTTCTGGCTAGACTCTGATCACCACTTCTATTATTGGACCAGGTATACTGTAACTTGACAGGAGGGATGTCAACCAAATGATGAGATTCAAGTAAGGTGGAGATCGAGTCGGACAGGTTATCTGCTTGGGCCGAGTGTCCCCAGGATTCACAGTGTCCCAAGGAGAAGTTCAAATCCCCTCCCAGGATGATGTTGTCTACCTGGAAAAGTTCAGAAGCAAACAAGGTTCTCCAAAATGGTTCTCTGTCCACACAAGGTCCGTAAACATTGATGATACGAAACTCAGTGTTAAGGGAGCGGTCCAATAAGTCCATACCGATGTAGCCTCTGCCTCCCCAGGAGTTCCGAAGAACCAAGGATTTATTACAGAAACCGATAGCAATACCCCCCGATCTCCCAGATGCATCCAAAGCATGGAATGTCCTGTTTGGAAGCTAAGAGCGAAGAATAGGAATGAGGGTGTCAACCGAGCAGAGGGTTTCCTGAAGAAAGATCACTTCCAAGGCAGACGAGGTGAGCAGTCTTCGCAGGGCTAGTTTTTTATGGGGGCTAGTAACCCCTCGACAGTTGAAGGATAGAAATTTCATGGAGGGATAGGCAAAGGGCCATCCCTAGCTCTAAGGGCCCTGTCAATCGTTTGTTGTCACCCAAGGGAAACTTCTTCCCCCGCTGTATGTCTGGCCTTAGTGAGTCGGGAGGGGTGGTCTCTAGCCGATTTAAATGAGTTCGGGGGGTGAGTAGGTTCAATCCCTATTGCGTCGGCATCCTTTCCCTTTGTTTTGGACAACAGAGGGTATCGAGGGGAAGAGGGGGGGGGGATGGAGGAGGGAGTGGGGTGGGGTAAGGTGGGTAGGGGGGGGGGGGAGGAAGGGGGGGGGGAGGAGGGGGGACAGAGGGAGGGGGAGTGTGAGGGAAAGGGAAGTGTCCAGAGGAGGGAGGAGGGGGGGGGGTGATGCCCAGTGGGAGGGGGGGTAGCTGGAGGGAGCTAGAGGGGATGAGGGGGGAGGAGATACCCATGCAAGAGAGCGATGAAAAAATCTGAGATATGCTAGATACAGATGATGAAATAGGGAAAAATGTACCCATGGTCGAGGCGACGTCTCTAGTAGTGCCAGAACTGATGGGCGGAGGAGGCGAGACAGGTACGGAGTCCGCTGGACGCTTGTCAGATGCCTTTGTAGCAGAAGTGCCCTGTATGTCTCTTGGATCGCCTGGTGCATTATCCACCGGTAGTTGTGTGGGCTCTCCTTCCATCTCCTGGGGCTGTGATGGTCCTCCCTCCGTCGGTTCCGGATCTCGGTTCTGCTCAGGGCCCCTTTTTTTGTGGAGGAGGGGGCAGTCCCTGTATAGGTGCCCAACCTTGTGACATCTGCGGCAACGATATGGAATGCCTTCGTAATCTATGATCTGCTTGCGGGATGTGTCCCGCCATTGGATGGTGATGTATTCCAATAGACCTCCTCTGGTGTCGAGATTAATAAGAATTCGAGCGTAGGCCATCATACCCGTTTGCAGATATGATTTGTCGTATTCCATATAAGTGCCGATGGCGTTACCAATCCATTTGAAGATGTCCTCGGACCAGTATTGTAATGGGAGGCCCGACAGTCGAATCCATATAGGTCCAATACCGATCTGCTCAGTCTCGGGGTCAAAAAGTGGTGTCCAACGCTTCAGCAATACCGGGGCATGCTCGAAATGCCAGTATGAGGATAGGACCCAATTTGTGTGGTCGGCACGAGCGAATCTCAGGGCGAACCATCCCCTCACAAAGGTCTGCACGAATGGGATGTCGACCAGATGGTGACCCCATACCTCAGTTGCCCAGGTCTTCAGTCGCGCGGCTGAGTAATTTCTTCCCCTGATGCGACCGACAAGGACTCTGTCCGCAAAGTCCATGGCTTCACCCCACTGAATGTCCTCTTCCAGTCTCAAGAATATGTCGTCTGCTTTGGATTTAAAACACTTATGCTTCTTATTTGTACCCTGTGGGGGATGGGGGGGCGAGGCCCCGATATGAGACGGACCCGATAAAGAGTGGGTAGGTCGGTGGTTGAGCGAGGAGGGGGGCAGATCAACAGATTGGAGGGATCCGGCGAGCGGTGAGACAATGGATTAACTACCGGATGGGGGAGCCTGAGATGTGAAATTGTACGATGCAGAAGGGTAGTCGGTCACCGGAGGCAGAAAACTAGGGTTTGAGCCCGGGTAAGGGGGATCTAAACCAGGGTTAGGGTTTAGACAAGCTGAGACAAACCCAAGTGTAGACGGAGATGCCGGAGGAGTGGAGAGAGCTGGCCAGGTGGGGGGATCGTCCGGCAGGACCACAGGAGGCTGGGAGGGTTCAGCCAGGGAGAATCTGGAGCTGAATAAGCAGGTCGACGTGGAAAATGGGGTACGCTAGATGGAAACCCCTTCCAATGGGTCTTCGGAGTAATCAATAGCATCCAAGTCCTCCATGGTGACAGCTGCGCCTAGGAACGGAGAAGCCCTCCTTACGACTGCAGGTAAACGGAAAGCAGGCACCCTCGAACCGGTCAACACAGTAACCGCAAGCACGCCACGAGAGGAGCGGTTGAGGAAATAGAAAGAATAAGACCCGTGAAACCCGCACAGTACAGTTGCCTCCGGTGTAGCGACCGCAACAGGTAAGCTGAGGGCGGAGAGTAGCGATAGTAACGGGATGCGAACCGGGCGGAATACAGCGGTCGATCTGAGTAACTGCTGTAGAGAGAAAACCCTAACCGAAACCTTCAGTTGCAGACTTCATCGTGTCTCCCATCTCCAGGTAGTACAAATATTAATAAAATAAGTCAGAAAGAATATTTAATATATATATATATATATATATATATATATATATATATATATATATATAGATATATAACAATTTTTTTTATTTATTTAAACAAAAGCAATTTTATCAGCCACCGCCCCCACGGGTGGTCGGGCGATGGCTATTCGATTCCAAGAATTGAATAGCCACTTCCCGGCCACCCCCACGGGCGGTTGGGCGGTGGCTATCTGATTCTTGGAATCGGATAGCCACCACTCAACCGCCTGTGGGGGTGACTGGGTGGTGGTTATATAATTCTCAGAATCGGATAGCCACCGCTCGGCCGCCCGTGGGGGCGGCCGAGTGGTGGCTATCCAATTCTCAGAATCAGATATCCACCTCAAGGGCGGCTAGGGAGTGGTTATCTGATTCTGAGAATCAGATAGCCATCGTCTGACTGCCGGTGGGGGTGGTTATCTGATTCTCGCAATCAAATAGCCATCACTCGACTGCCCATGGGGGTGGCTATCTGATTCTCGGAATCAAATAGCCATTGTCCGGATGCTCGTGGGGATGGCTATCCAATTCTTGGAATCAAATAGCCATCGCCCAATTTCCCATGGCACCACCTAGCCACCCATGGGGGTGGTCGGGCGGTGGCTATCTGATTCTCAGAATCAGATGGCCACTGCTCGACCTCTTGTGGGGGTGGTCGGGCTGTGGCTATCTAATTCTGAGAATCGGATAGCCACCCCCATGGACAGTTAGGCGATAGTTATTCGATTCTAATTACGGGAACTAATACTGTTATGCGTTCAATATTTGTAATATGTGGTTTTCACATTTATTTTTAAGTTAATCATTATTTTTTGAGAAAAAAAGTGATTATTATTATTTTTTGACATGAAATTCATAAAAAAAATTATTATTTAATTTTAGTATAAAAATTCCGATTTTGACATGTCAATTCTAGCAAAAAATTATCAAAACATGTAATTTTTTAGTTATATTTATGTTAAAAATGGTTATTTTTATGTCCATTGTTAAAAAATATTGTTTTTTAGAAACAATTATTTCATGTGGATTGAAAACTTAATTAAGGATGTATAAATATGTAGAATATCGAAAATTCAAAATATTGACCTTCTAATTTAAAAATGCAAAACAGTAAAAACCTCACTACAAAAAAATTAAAATTAAAATAAAAACAAGAAAATATGAAGAAAACGACCACTTCAAAAATTATTAAATTTACAAAATAATTATTTACATTTCATACATTAGAAAGTTTAAAGTCAAAAATAGGTCTTTTAAAAAAAGGGTCTGATGCAGAATTACCACTTTTTTAAATCAACATGAAAATCATTACTATTCTAAAATGCAATGTACATAAAAAAAATTAAAGTGCCAAAAACTATGCTCTAAAAAAAACATGTGTGTTCTGCATCACCCCATTTCAAAATTAGGTCACTTTTTTGCTATCTCTACGAAACGGGTAACAATATTAGTTCACGTTTCAAAGTTTACATTGTTTATGCTATTAGAATGTTCCAATATGAATCGTATGATATTGTTTTAAAGGCTTATTGGGGTTTTAATGAATAAAAACAAAATTAAGTGATATTCAAATTCTGATGAATAAAAAATAATACTTCCCTCAATCATGTTGTAGATTTTAAAAGGGTTGGTTGCTTGCTTATTTCAGGTCTCCACAATCAAGTCAATGAAGACCTACAAAAGAAAAAAAATAGAAATAAGAAATAACCTTTGAAAAAGGTAAAACTGACAATAGATGATGATGAGGTTGTGTTGTACTATGAAACAACCCCCCCATTTATGAAGAACAATAGCTAAGGTTAGAGATATAAATGGGGACCCTTTTAAATTGTTAGGCTTAGGATAATAATACCTAACTATAAGAAAATACCTAGCAAAGCCTCACTAAATGAACTAAGGATGAAATCCCCATTGCAAATCGCAAATATTCCATGTGACTGTCTTAAAACATCTTCAAAAACTTGCGATCTGCGATCAAATCTCCCACTGCGATAGCCCGATAAATAACACCTTGTCAATTCGCAAATCGCACTTCGCTTTATGCATCTGATAACACTATATTGTATCCATTTAAAGATTGTAATGTGCAATTAAGAGTGGTAAAATGTGTGAAATAATTCATTTTAATATCAAAACGAACAAATTGACAGGTTAATAAATATTTAGTGGCCTGAGGAAGGATAATCATTTTCCAAGTTATGGGTACTTAACATCAAGTATCTCATTAAACCTTTCTCATGATCTAAAGTCATTTCAGAAAAGCTTTCAGTCTTAATTACCCAATACTGTCTGCGTTGATATATCTTGTCTATTTCAGGCAAGATACAAAAGGCATGTCACTAAGGAAGGTGATGCAGAAATAGAGCAAGCAGACCATTGCTGAATCTGAGTTTATAGAGATGGCTCCTATTTTCTCTGATACATTTTATGACGATGTCAGAGGCACAACAGCTTGGGAGGTCATATACAATAGGCTTGAGGATAAGCGTCCTAAAATCACTGTCACGAGCGCAACCGCTGACTCAACAAGGCCTTCGGGACTTCAATTCAAGGATGCTTCATGTTCTTTCCTTCATAATATAGGAGCAAGAGATAAAATATTCAAATACACGGATATGATCAGGTGGGTGATCAAAAACCTCATCATTGAAGATATGAAATTCAAGAATTCAAGAATAGAGCTCATAGGGTCGTTCAGAGCAGAGGAATTGAAGAAAATGTACCACATACCTAACCCTCAGGGTATCTATGACAAGACATTTGTGGCCAACTTCGCAAAAAAGAACCCAGACCCCTTCAAGTTGATTCATGGATGGAGATTATTGGACAAAAAATTCAAATATGAGAAATCGTATATGTATGCTATAGCCTCTTTGGCAAACCCTTACAACTATGTAGCAGCTATGTTATGTAGATTATATTGGTTACCCAATAGTACTAAGTTTTCCATAGAATGGATCCCTCTGATTGATCCCTGTTTTAATTCCCACATCATGAATTGGCCCTCCATCCTATCTGATAACCTAGCCACCCCATTACCGAATATCGAGAAAAGAGAGCCTCCTCTCTAGATAACCTCACTCCGTTCTATTTTAGTGCCTACATTATGGATGCCATCTATTTTTGCACGACATTTCCAACCATGGGTTGGAATGGACCTTACAGGATCCCTACCCAATCCATCTCAGTCATAAAAAAATATAGAAATCGCATTATATACCTCACTTCTATAAAATATTTCATGTTGTTGTTTTGCCCCTACATCAAATAATCTTCAATAAGAGAGGCCCCATGTCTTCCAAAGAAGCCGCAACAAACCTATTTGCTGTTGGCAAATATTTTGTTAAAGAATGGTTCACCTACATTAGGGTTTTTGGTAGCACAACCGATCCACACATCCTTCCTTTATATGTTTATGATAAATTATTAGCAAGAGAGATTGCCTACCAGACTATGGAAAAATGTTAGATCCCTATAATACAAGTAATGCCCCCATTACTATTGTATTTGTATCCCTTATTAATATTTTTCTGCCCCAATTGTCCCCAAATTGTTATTACTCTGCCCCATAGAATCCCTCTATTGTTATTTTTGTGCCTTTATATTATTATTGTTAGCTCGGCTTGGTTATATTGTGACTCAGACTCTTATATATAGAAAGGAGGTTTTGTCGCTTGAATCATCAAAGAATTTTTCATTTATGTAATGTCAAGGAGGTTGCCCTCTCGAAGAGGCTAAATTCTAAGGCGTTCATTTATCTTTTCTATCTATTTGTGAGTTGGTTTCATAACATTTGGTTTCAGAGCTTTGGATTCTAGGGTTTCGCTGCTCCAAACAGGTTATCGTGGCATTTGCGCTATAACTTTTTTTTTTGTGATGTTTAAGATGCTAAAAAAAAAACCCCATTTAGGTTGAAATCGTTCTGAACCTCGTGTCTGAAAGTCAAAGCTTTTCGCATGACTCTAGTCGCCTTCAATTTTTAATGAGCCTGAAGTGACAAGTGCTCAGATGGACCTTTTCTGTTAAGGAGTCTGAAAAGGAACGAAAGGGACTGCTCTGGAAATCTAGACAGAGGGATTACCAAACCAATCGCAAAACTGCAGAATACTTTTTATGGTACGGCAGTCAATCTTCCCGAATGCTGTGTTCAGTGCATTGCGATCGATAGGGCGGTAGACATGGCTTCCTATGGATAAAGGATAAAGCCTATTGTGGTCTCCCAAAATATACTCAATGGTACATGGGAGCACAAGTCCGTACTGGCACTTATCGTATCAAAGTGGAGGAATCACCCAACCAACAGTGAAAACAACAGTTACTAGGCTTTACGACGCCGGAATACGTCTCTAGCCTAGACCTCTAGATGTTGTGTGTTAGGTTCCAAAGTGTTTTTAGATTCATTAAATTTATTTTATGGTTGATCTTTCTTAAGGAATTTGCCTTTCTGGTTCACCACGTGATGTAAATGTACAATTCCTAAAATGCAATCTAAGATGATAAACAGTTGTTTAATCTTCTTTTTGCAATGAAAATACTAGCTACTAAGGAAAGAGAGATGGCGTTCTTTCAACAAAGAGCACAGAGCACACACTATATGCATTATCCTAAATCAAGCCAACAAATAGTCTAAATGCAAAAGGACATGCATGTATTTTTTTTCAGCCTTCTTAATGTGTGAATGATAAAAAGAAAGCTAAGCGCAAATCTGAATTATTTTCCAAAGCGACAATTACTAAAAAGTTTCTTTTCAAAACAAAATGAAGACAATGACGACACTTTGTTATTTGGAATTGAAAACTTTCTTTTGACACTTGAAAAACTACTAATTCAAATCAAATACAAGAGTAACAGTGTAATCGACTATCAAGAACAATCAGATTCTCTTCTATGACTGAAAATGACACTTGCGACACTTTCAAATCAAGAAACGACAGTACAATTACGCTACTTTGTAAAGGAGAACTGAAAATGACTCAAAAATACATAAAAACATTTACAGTTCTTTGCACAATGGAGGCGGAATAACAGCAAGGAAAGGGGTTTCAACAGAGGTGTACTGACTACAAGCAAAAAACCTCCTGAATAGAGCTGAAAAGAGTGAACACAAAAACCAAAATCTAGGAACAAGGCCTTGTCTGATCAGTGCACCTGTAACACAGTGAAACTGAAATGCAACGCACCTACTACACTCGGGAAGTGCGATGCATTTGAAGTTCACAGAACAGACAGTGCGCTGGACCAGGGACAAGACTTTGATTAGATTCCGGGTCACAGTTTGCAGTTTAGTTCAGGTATTTAGGCCGAGCAAGTGGTAATCAGTAAATCAATCACAGGGGTAGATCTAAGGAGGTTACTAGAGCCACCACGAGGGCAATTAGAGAGCTTGTAAATCAATCGTTTAATTCATAAACAAAACCCGGAGATAGACTGAAGCAGCGTTGATCTACTTTGCACTTGCATAGCAAATGCAGTTCGAAGGCTAGCTGGCTTGACTTCAGGCTCCATCTGTAAGTTTATAAAGTAAACAAATGTAGATGAACAAACAATCTACTCGCTCCCCAGCGGAGTCGCCATTTTGTTATCGGGAAAACTAGTGTCTATACAGAGCTGCTAGTCCCACTAAGGCTGGTAGCTACCTTAGAAACAAACACACTAAAAACTACTTTCGTTTTCCTTTATGAGAAAAAGATAAGAGAAGAATAAGGAGACCAACCTCTGTCTTGCGCTTGGTTCCTTGCTCGATTCCTCTCTCTTCTGGTAGGTCTTTGCCACTCGCTTCCTCATCTACCCAGCTTCAAGAAGTACCTGTAGAATCAAAACATCATAACACTATCCAAGAACATAGATCTATTATCATAAACAATATAGGATCAGATGTACATTGACCACACAAATGCATAAATCATCAATCATACAAGAATGTGGAGGAAAACTTGAATAGCTTTATTGATAATCAAGAAAGAGCAAAGAGGATTACAACCAATTGTTCTGACCCAGCATCATCCTCTCAGCAAGAAATCCCTTCTTCACCTCATGAAAAGCTTAGATCACCCAACACTATGATATTGCACCAAGAAACCAACAACACTTCCTTACAAGATACAAAATTCCAGCCTCTGGATCTCTGGGATGAGGGATCCATATATAGATGTCTGCAAGGGAGGTGAGTCAGCTTTTGAGATTTGATTAGTGTCTTCTCTCTGATAGTTCTTGATTCCACTTGGAGATTGATGATCTCTTACTCATCCCTGGTCGAATTCAGAGAGGCAAGTGTCACAGGAGAGGTTTCTGGAAGATTCCATGCTCCTCCACCTTGCAGATTGACCTGCCATTTGTCCCTTCTTGCCCATCGCACCCCATAGAAGGGTTTTTTGACATGCATCGCACCTACTATGTGTATTCAGGTGGGATGCAACGCACTTTGCCTATGGAGCAGGTGAAATGGTCCAGTTTTGACCAGTTCTGAGTAGTTTTTCATGGAGAACTTCTAGGAGATGTTGTAATCAGTTAACTTTGTTCTTTTAGGAGTTGGAACAACACCTTTAGGGACTTAGGAGCCCTTGGTTTATGGACATTTATTCTTGGGGTTTCAGTGCCCAAAAATATCTATAACAGCATGAAACATAATGGTCTATTTGCAGAATAGAAGCTCGCATCGCATACTTGGGATGAAGACACCAAAGGAAGCTTTCTATGGTAAGAGACCAGATGTGGGTCACTTCAGGATCTTTGGCTCATTGGTATATTTCCATGTGACAAAGGATGCATGGAAGTATCTTGAGCTGACAATAGAGTTGGGGATACTTGTGGGGTACACTGATACACCTCACAACTATAGGGTGTACTTGCCTACTAGTCGGAGGACAGTGGTTCACAGAGATCTCAAGTTTGATGAGCAGAAGGCCATGTGAGTTTCCCTTGAGAGGGAGCTACAGCTACAGGTCATGGAGGAACTATTGTTTCCTAAGGAGGAGGAGCCTCAAATTGATGCATAGTAGCCACATGCAGAGGTTCTAGAAGTGGAGACATCCACTCAAGCAGAGTCTTCCAGAGATGGATGGAAACACACAAGAGAAGCTGACAGATTGTTGGAGGATGTGAGAGAGAATGTGGGAGCACCATATTCTTAGCATAGACAGAGGAGGTCACCTAAGAGGTACACTGGATACAAAGCCTCTATTGGGGAATGTGTTGAGACCGAGCCATCTTCCTTTGAGGAAGTAGTGCAACAACTGATTTGGGTTGATGCTATGGTGGAGGAGTATGACTCCATAGTTTGTAATAGTGTTTGGGACGTGGCTGCAAGACCAGAGAACAAGTCAGCTGTGAGTTCCATTAGCTTTACATGGTAAAAAAAGCTACTAATGGTAGTGTGGAGAAGCATAAGGAAATATTTGTTACCCATGGCTTTTCACAGGTCGAGGGGATTGACTATGATGAGACTTTTGCTCCTGTCACAAGGTACTCATCTATTAGATCAATGTTGGCATTATTAGCACATATGGGTTAGAAGATCCATCAGATGGATGTGAAGACAACATTCCTCAATGGAAAGATTGGGCAAGAGGTGTACATAGAGCAGCCAAAAGGTTTTGAGACCTTCGATCATGAGTCGCAGGTGTGCTGACTCAAGAGAGCATTGTATGGGCTGAAGCAAGCACCTCATGCTTCGTAGACCAGGATAGACAACTAGCTCACCAGGTTGGGATGTGAACCTATATAGCTTCGTGGTGAAAGGTAAGTTGTTGATCATCGTACTTTATGTTGATGATCTCATATTGACTGGTGATGATCAGTTGATTGTGTCTTGAAAGGAGGACCTTGCAAGAGAATTTGAGATGAAAGACATGGGTCTCATGCATTACATCCTTGGCATGGAAGTGTGGCAGAAGGATGGGGAGTTGTTTGTGTCTCAGGGCAAGTATGCCAACAATATGCTCAAGAGATTCCACATGGAGAAGTGAAAGCCCATGCATACTCCTCTAGATGGTAACTGGAGGAAGGAGGATGCTACTTCTAGAGAAGTAGTGGAGGCTACTATGAACAAGCAGCATGTGGGTTCACTAATGTACTTAGTGAACACACGACCAGATTTGTGATATTCTTTGAATCAGCTGAGTTAGGCCATGGTTCAACCTACCAAGATGTTTTGGAAGGTGGCAAAGCATGTATTGAGATACCTTAGAGGCACATCTCAGTATGGATTATGGTACAGATGGATAGAGGGAGTGAAGCTGCAGGGCTTCACTGATGCAGATTAGGCAGGCAGTCCATCAGATCGGAAGAGCACATCAAGAGGGATTTTCAACTTCGGGTCACCGACAGTTTCTTGGTACAGTAGGAAAAGGATGTCGGTTGCACTCAACTTGGTAGAGGCTGAATACATGGCTATAAGTTAAGCAGCATGTGAGGCCATCTAGATGTGGAAAATCCTAGTTGGTTTGTTTGATCAGAGGATGGATCCAACTGTGATCTATTGTGACAATCATAATTGTATCAAACTCTCTAAGAACCCAATATTTTATGATAAGTCCAAGCACATCGACATCCGGTATCATCATCTCAAAGACTGTGTAGCAAGGAGGATCATGTTGCTGGAGTATATTTTGATAGAGGAGCAAGATGCTGACATTTTGAAAAAGACTTGTCAAAGTGTAAATTTGAGTTCCATAGAGACAGGATCGGGGTGGTAGATAATCCCCTTCTTGTTGATAGGGAGTGTTGAAATGTGGCAACAAGAATATTCCAATTTTAATTTTTCCTTGAATTAAAATTGTGAATTAAAATCGAATTTAGTCTCACGAGCTGCTTGGAAATAATTAATTAATTCATTATGGATTAATTAGTTGGAGAAATTCATGTTAGAAGTCTTTCTGCAGTCATGCAATATTTGTCCCTTAAATTAAGGAGATTATCCCTTAATTAAGGAGATAAGATTGACTTATATTTGATTTGTAATTAGTTAGCTTAGTTTACTGAGTTAGGTCTAGTTAAATTAGTTCCAAACTATTTGAGGAACTAATTGTGAGTTATTAGTCAGTTGATGCATGCATGCACTCAACCAGTGTACTCCAGATAACTGAAGATTCCCTCATCAGTAACTCATGCATGTCTATTTTGAGAAAGACCCAGTTGAACTAAATGTCAAGGACAATGTACTATCAGTTGCATGTGTTTTCCTATAAAGAAAACTCATGCATGCAGAAGGAAATATTCCTTGAGGATTGCATAGTTCTGACAGGGTGTGAGATCAATGTGTGAGATTAGTTTTCCACTTGGTAATAGGAGGATCACCCAAGAGAAACAACGCAAGGAAATAGGAGCTTGGAGGACAAAGAGGAAGGCTTGTGAGAAGCTAGGATTGTCTGTGAGCATCTGTGAGGATTGTACTGAGAGCTGGCTAGCTGTGAGAGCTAAGGCTTTGTATAATTCTTATGTATTTCCACTTTGTATGATAATACAGATAGTGGGGTTTTTAGCTGAGGATTTCCCCGAAGTATTCTCATTTTTATTGTGCATTGATTTCTTCTTCTTATGGTTATATTGTTCAGCTCGATCTTTAAGCTTCCACAAATTGATAGTAGAAGTAGATTATAGTATTTTGCTTTGGTTATATTGCATTATCTAGTTAACCTAGAGTCAATTTTTTTACACAATGGAGGCCATTTTATCTATGCTTTTGAACAAATAGTATTGGCTATTGAGGAATTTGACCCTTGTGAAGTGCATAAGAATCCTATTGCGATAAGTATAGAGCCTAGAAAATCTACCTTCACAAAAGAAGTAATTCATGATGATTTTCATCAAGGGAGCATACCTATTTAGAAGGTAAGTGAAAGGGAACACCTTCCTCCTTTCATTCCTATACAATGGTTTGATAAATGGTTCATAATATTGATCCTCCACATCCTTTGATTTAAACCACTTCTCACCCATATTTGGAATCCTTATGGCAGCAACAATGATAGCAGTAGACAAAGTGAAAGTCACTCCTGCTAGGGTTACTTGATTGTCTTTAAGGTGTGATGCAAAGAGTTTGGTCAAAACTGGGTGATGCTGAACTCTTTCAATCAATTTGAAAAAGTCAAGGCAACCCACATACTGAAAACATGAGGTTGCCATTGGTGAAGCCATAAGTTCTTTGATGCTAGTGGGCTCCAGCCTTAGGATTCTGCCTCCTTTGTGTGGCCTCCTCTGCTCTCTATCTTCTTCTTCTTGTGTGTCCTCTTCCTCCATATAATCTCTATCTTCCTCCATAATGTTTGCTCAAGAGATTCTAGTGATAAGGTAGGTGAGAATGGGAGGTGGGAATAGGTCCAGGGAATGGGGATAGGAATACAAAATTTGGGGAGATGAGGAGGTGAGTTATGGAACTGTGGGAGGTGATGAGGGGTGACAATGTGAAAGGAGTTGGAAATGAGAATTAATTTATAGGTTTTAGGATAGAGGCTGCCTAGGGTTTTTTTAAGAAACCTAGGTCTTAGGGTTTTGTAGGAAAATTATTTAGGTACTAAGGAAATATAGTGTAGGGGTTGAGATGGTCTCAATAGTGACGTGAGAAGGGATTGCATGGGCTATAGGCATCAATTTTTAAGATAGGAGTAAACTTAGGGTTTTGTCCCTTGCCTAGGGACCAATTTTACTTAGGATTTCAAACACCAAGAAAAAATGTGATTTGGGAGAGAAAATGAGTGGAAGAGAGGGTTACTTACTTGATAGAGGAGGAAAACCCACTTTTGAGGAGCTTTGTGAGGAGTTTGAGGTGTTTTTGGCACATTGGAGGCTTGCTAGGCAAAAGTGTAGTGCACCAGGCAAAAGCGCAACGCCTAACCTAGAAGTGCAGCGCCAGTCTTGAAAAACGCATCACCCAGATATCTAAGGGCAATGCCTGGCTTCTAAGTGCAACACTTGACCTCTAAGCACAACGCCAAGAAATTTTTCTCCTCTGAGCCAACAAAAATAATTTTTTCAGCCAAGGGAGTGTGAGCTCGATCTTTGGTAGTGCAAATGTGTTTGCTTTTTATGTCTTGTTGACTTTTATACTTGATGAAAATGATGTTTTGGGCCTTGGGACCCACTTTCTTTCCTTTGTCATTCAATGTACCTTTGGAAACTATATGTTTACATTTTACCCTTTCTTGTACAAATTGATCACTTGGTATACATTGACATACTTTGATCTTTGACTTTTGGTCTTTTGGCATTTTGGAACTGAGTTGATAGCTTGAGAAAAGTCACTTATTACATATAATGACATGAAATTACATAAATATAAAAAATAGGATTACATCTCTATTTTTTAAAACAAAATTACAAACTGGAACGAATTTCTTTCTTAAAATCCAAATTGGAATTTTAGCAACCATGGTTACATGCTTGTAAACCCTTATCTAACTAAAAAAGGGATTTTATTTTCTTCTCTCTCATACTTTGTTGGCCTTATGCAGTGAAATGGTGTTTTATTGTACCTTGGAAAATAAAACCTAGTGACCTAATGGGACCTTGAATGACTGGAATTAAGGTGGACTTGACTGACACAAAACATGATGAAATGAGCTTTTATAGTCAATGTATGCTTAAGAAGACACATGAAGGCAGGCCAACAAATTTTGATTTTTGAGAGGGGATTGGGTTTCAACTTGGGTTACCATCAGTGAGTAAATTTTTACATGATGACCTAGCTGGAATGATAAAAATTTCAACATGGGACACTAATATGATATAAAAGAGGAGTTTTGATCACTGATGGCAGCATGAAAGTACTGACTCTAACAAGGGCTAGCAAGTTTACATGGATGTATTATATGATTGGGACTTACACTTCTTTATATAATAAGAGCAAGGACATTTTCATGCATATGTTGTTATTGTAGTTGGATTTTCTGGTTGCTTAGAAATGCATGTTGTTTAACTTACGTAGTTGTGTATGAACTGCTTCGTATGTGATTATATGAATCTTGTTGCAGATGTGTTGTTGGTTTAACCATCACTTTGGATTTCCGATTGATATGCTTTCTAGCTTGTGATGCATCTTCACTCGTGTGTTCCCTTCTTAGCTGAGTATTACTACAGGTTGCCAAGGGGCACACTCATCTCACCCCCCATGTATTAGAACCTCTCATTCACCTTCCTTGACTCACTGCAGCTTCACACGCTTGCTACTGACATACTTATCTTACTTGCCTCTCTGCGTGACATCGTGGTTAAGGCATTACCTTACGACCCACTGTTGGGACTCCTACGCCAAATGGTCCGAAGTATAATTGGGACTTCTTACCGGGGAGATCCCCTTGACATGTTGGTGGGTCCAACACCATCAACAGGTTGCTAGGAGAGAGCTCAAAACCTTCAAAAGGAAATGGAGACAAACCTCCAAAATGGAATGGAGGGGATGTTGAAAAACCACCACCTTCACCTCCATCCTCACCCTCATCCTCATATTCTTCTACTTCTACCCATTCAAAAACACCTCCACATTTGCCAAGGGTACATGGTAAAACTCCTTTGTTAAATCTTGACATAAGTTTTGAATTTCCTATGTAAAATGGAGAAGTAAATGGTGAGAAATTAGATAATTGGGTTCGTCATATTGAAATGGATTGTAGGATACAAAGAATCAAGGATGATGCAACTAAAATCCATCTTTCTCTCTTAGGCTAGAAAGTGCAATACTCATTTGGTCAGAGGCCAAAAATCAAGAGTACACGAAGAAAAGTGGTAAGATTTTATCCTCTTGGAATCATTTTGGTGTTGCAATAAGAAGACAATTTCATCCATTAGCATACATGCAAAAAACTGTAATGGAATGGAAAAACTTTAAGCAAGATAAGGGTCAAAATAGGAAAATCTATACTCAAGAATTTAGGAAAAGAGATTTGATTTTAGGTATAGATTTATCCTCTCAAGACACTCTACTAAAATACATTGGAGGTTTACATAGTTATTAGAGACACACAATTCTCATGTTCAACCCTATAAAGCTAGATGAAGTTTGTGTACAAGAAAGTCATTTAAAAGCAAGATGGAAGAATGTTCCCCAAGAGGGCAGCAAGAAGTCATTTAAGAGTGGAGACAAAGGAAAGGGGAAATTCAAAGGCAAAGTGAAAAAGAATGCTTCAGACAATAAGGAGGGAGAAAAACTCACATGTAAACATCGTTCAAAAGAAGGCCATGATGAAGACCATAGTTGGAAACTTCATCCTAAGATCAGACCCAAAAAGTTTAACAACAAAGGCAAACAACTGTTGCAACTACACAACATGATTTAGGATCTGATTCCGGGGATGAAATGAACATCAAAACCATGGGATTTAAAGGTAAGGACTCTATTTCAATTACTATTTATTCTAGTAACCTCAATGAAACTCAAAATAAAAAAGAAAGAATAGAGATTTCCCACATTAGAGTCATTTCAAAAAATACCAAGATAGATACCTTGTTTGATAGTGGATCACAAGCAAACCTTATTTTAGAAGACATTGTTAAGAAATTAAACTTGGAAACCATTCCTCATCATAAAATTTATCCTTTAAGTTGGATATGTGACAATGCAAAATTGCATGTGACAAAAGGATGTAAACTGACATTTTCCATCACTACAAACTTTATATATGAGGTGGAGCTTGATGTAATTCCACTTGAATTTTGTGGTATTGTTTTGGGAATCCGATATCTATATGATAGTAGAGCCATCTTTCATCTCCTTGAGAACAAATATCATTTGGTTAGAGCACGTAGCAAGAAGTTGAATTTATCTCTTGTGAATGTTGGACAAATGAAGAGGCTTGTTAATGCTAGTAATAATTTTGTACTCTTGAGGATCGAAACCAAAGAGAATGTTGAAAATGAAGCCTTCCAAGGATGTGATGCAAGCGTAAAATCTGATTTGATTGAGGTTTTTAACACTTATGATAAGATATTTCAGGAACCTGAAGGATTGCTTCCTAAAAGAGGAATCCAACATGAAATCCAATTGCAGCAAGATTCTCCTCTTCCAAACATTGGCATGTAGAAAATGTCAGTCATGGAGAACACAAAAAGAAAGAAACAAATCCAAGAGTTGCTTGATAAAGGGGTCATCAAACCAAGCACATCGCCATGTGGGTCTCCAATTGTTTTAGTACCAAAGAAATATGGTACATGGCGCATGTGTGTGGATTTTAGAGCCTTGAACAAGATCACAGTAAAGAATTGTTACCCTCTTCCTCGAATTGATGATTTACTTGATCAGTTGAAATATGTTGTTTATTTCACTAAGTTGGACTTGAGAAGTGGCTATCATCAGATTAGGATTGTTAAAGGAGACATATGGAAGACAACCTTCAAAACAAATCAAGGTTTGTTTGAATGGTTGGTTATGCCATTTGGGCTTTGTAATGCTCCTGCAACATTCATGAGAGTTATGAATGATGTATTAAGACCTTTTCTTGATGAATTTGTGATAGTCTACTTAGATGACATATTGATTTTCAGCAAGACTCGCGGAGAGCATGCCAAGCATGTTATGCAAGTATTAGATGTCTTAAATAAAGAAAAGTTGTTTTCTAAGATGTCTAAATGTGAATTTGGAAAAACCTCGTTAGTATATTTGGGTCTTACTATTGGAGGGGGTGAATTGAAGATAGATCCCTCAAAGGTCAAAGTCATTGTGAATTGGTCTAAACCCAATAATGTAGCAGAGGTTAGAAGCTTTTTGGGAGAATCCCAATATTGGAGAAAGTCCATTTCTAACTTCTCATCAACTGTAGCTCCATTACATGCCTTGAAAAGTGTGAAATAAGTTTTTCAGTGGGGAGAAAAGCAATAAAAAGCCTTCAATGCATTGAAAGAGAGAATGGGTACAACACTAGCTCTTGCACTTCCTATTTTAAGACAACAATTTGAGATACAAACCGATGGAAGTGACTATGCTATGGGTGCAGTCTTGATGTAACATGGTAATCTGACTATTTGTTACCATTCTGAAAATTTTAATGGTGTAGTAGTTAACTATCCAACATATGACAAAGAATTGTATGCTTTGGTGCAAAGTGTGAAAAAATGGAAACATTATTTGATGGGAAAGGAAACTATCATTCACACTGATCATCAACCATTGCAATACTTGCAATCACAAACCAAGCTACAACAAGTGAGGAATTTCAGATGGATGGGTTTCTTGCAACAATTCCACTTGGTGATAAGGTATAAGAAAGGTATCTATAACAAAGTTGTTGATATGCTATCTAGACCAATTGTTAGTGCATCAGTTATTCTTAAGCATAATTCTATCATGCATGAGAGCTATGTTGAACAATATGCTTTAGATGAAGATTTTAAAGATGTATATGCAACTTTGTGTCAAGGAAACCAAGTAGAGGAATTAGATTACCATGTTCATGATAAACTTTTGTATCATCTTGGAAAGCTATGCATTCCACAGGGTGAAAGAGTCAACATCATAAGGGAAGTGCATACTTCTCTTATTGTTGGCCATTTTGGTGTAGGTAAGATAGTGGCACAATTACAAAGGTATTGTTATTGGCCTCGTATGAATGAAAGTGTGTCACGATATGTAAGAGGATGTTCTTTGTGTGCTACTAGTAAGCCTAACAATAGAAAGTTAGGATTGTATACTCCACTTCCAGTTCCTTCACATCCTTGGGAAAGTGTTTCTATGGAATTTTTAGGAGGGCTACCTATGTCAAGTAAAAATCATGATTATCTTTATGTTATTGTGGATCATTTCAAAAAAATGTATATTTTGATGCCTTGTAAGAAGCAGGTTATAACTTAACATAATGAAAAAATGTTCTTCCAAAATGTATGTGTACATTTTGGGTTGCCCACATCTACTATTTCTGACTCAGATTCTCAATTTTTCTGGAAATTTTGGTCAAGCTTATGGGGACTCATGGATACCAACTTGAAAAATAGCACAACATTCCTGTTAGGATATTCCGACACATAGGAAATAGTTAAGTATAACTTGGTCTAGTATAGAGTTAGGTAAAGTGTGTTTCTTTACTATTTACTTTTGTAACTTACAATCCGATAGTTACGATCTGTTCTAGACATGATGTGATCTGATGGTTCATTCGCTCCTCAGTATTACTGACACTTGATTTGTGGCTTAACACCCGATTGGTACATAATCTCTATTTAAAGAGCATGGAGGGTCATTTGTAAGGTGACTGTTCATGGGAGAAGATTATGTAAATTTTCTTTATTTTATTAATAAATTGCTTGAAGTGGTTGCTTTGGCTTAGGCCGTGGACTATTTCCCTCTTTGGTGGTTTTAACCACGTTAAGAATACTGGTGTATTGATCTGTGATCTGTTTGTGAGCGGTGTCCTTTGGTGTTCTATCTAAGGAACTTACCTTGTAAATTCCTCATTGATCTGTGATCTATTTGTGAGTGGTGTCCTTTGGTGTTCTATATGAGGAACTTACCCTGTAAATTCCTACATGGTATCAGATCTAGTTGAGTGTTGCATTCGTTGGTGATCCAAATCTAAAGCCGGTACAACTGCATCTAACTATCGTTTCCTAGATCTACTATTTCTGACTGCTTCTAGGCCAAGAGGACTACTCTATTGTGTTAGGAGCATCTGTTCCAAAAAGTAACCTCTTTCGTTTCATACGAAAAGGTTTCTGGTAGCCCTAGCTACGTCATTTTAAGATCTAGAGGTA
The DNA here is from genome assembly GCA_031772625.1 of Pinus tabuliformis. Classification (NCBI taxonomy): domain Eukaryota; kingdom Viridiplantae; phylum Streptophyta; class Pinopsida; order Pinales; family Pinaceae; genus Pinus; species Pinus tabuliformis. Next base: position 2,014,994,459 of record CM062818.1, on the reverse strand, counting down.
TACAGTCTTCATTTTCAGTTTTAGTTATCCATCTCTTTGTTTATTTTAGTTTATTTAGCTCTTTGTTTTTTAGTACCGGATCTATACCTTTCATTTCTGTGTATGCTCTTTGCCCTGCGACTCTGTGTGATCTGGGCAAATCAGAAACAAAAAGGAAGGATTTTCTCATGCAAATTCTCTTTTCCGCTGCGCCTTAGTGTGATATCAGAAAATCAGAAACATACAGGAAAATATTTAGTTTCCAACAAAAGCTAACTTCAAGCCATAAGGCTTGGTTTTTTTTGCATGTCCGTGTTGGGTTGTGTGGTTTTTTGTTTTGCAGGCAAAATAGATTTTTCAAGTAAGCACGCACCCCAAAGCTTCAATGAATGAAAAAAAGAAAAAAAAACAAAGAAAAAAAAAAAAACCCTTCCTCTTTTCCAAAAATTACTAACCTTTTAAACTAGCTCACTTGGTCTAAAATTACCTTATGAGAATAGAGGTCTTGGGTTCAAGTCCTTTTTGTTGAGTTACTTTTTCAAAAAGCTCATGTAGCTTATGTTTTAAAGTTACTTTATGTAAAAGTGTTCTCACCCATTATAAAAAGTGAGTCACTTATAATTCTAAAGTCTCTTTATATTTTATTTAATTTACAATTTAGTGAGTAGCTCATAAAGTACCATTGTAAAAGTGACTTTCAGTTATTTATAAAAGTGGGTCACATAATTTTTTTTAAAGTTAGCTAATTAGATTAAGTTTGGAAAGGGGGGAGATTTTTTTTAAATACAAAATTATCATTCACTTCCGCACATTCACACACTTTGTCAACATCTTCAACAACGTTTCTTCAAAAAGCCATAATTTCTTCATTCGGATGCTGTTTTCAGGGCCGTTTTTTTTTAATCGGCCTAATTTTTCGAGATATTTCCATTTGAACACTTAGTTTCAGCATCTACAACTTTAGTTTCTATTAAAATGGAATGTCCATGCCAAGTTATTCTTGACAACACCAACTACCTTCAATGGTGGTACTACATTGTGGATTTACTTAGAAGCAAAGGTCTTTACAGAATAGCCTCAGGGAAAGAAACTAAACCTAAAGATGAAGATAAGGTAGCCAAATGGGAAAATAGGCAAGATCAAGCACGTGGTTTGATAGGGATGTCTATTTCTCTAGAGCTTAGATTCGATATCACAGAACTTGATACCCCTAATGAAGCAATGAAACAAATCACTAAAGTTTTTGGTCTTCTTAATCTTGGAAACTCTTCTAAGAAAGCCTTAGCTGCCCAACAACAACCAAATTCAAAGAATCTTAAGAAGCAGTATCGTAAAAAGAATGGTCCTAAATCAAATAAGGGTCCTAAGGAATTTCAGTCTCAAAATGAAAAATCATTTCAACAAAATGATAAGGAAAAAAAAAGAAGGGAAGAAGACTGATAGACATTGCCACTTTTGTAATCGAGATGGCCACTTAGAATCCAAATGCTTTAAGAAGATGTAAGCCTTGGAAGAAACAATGAAGAAGCATAACATCCATTTGGAGCACTCTTCAACTTCAACTTCATCTTTAGGAATAACACTTTCTGCATGTGGTTGTCAAGCATCTCAGTCTAGTTATGCACTAAATGTGTCTTCTTCTTCTCATTCTCATGAGTGGCTCATTGATTCTGGAGCTTCTTATCACATGGCCAAAAACAAAGGCATGTTTTCTTGTTTAAATGATTGTAACACCATATATATATATATATATATATATATATGTTGGTGATGATAGATCTCTTAGTGTTCTAGGGACTGGAATTGTTCATCTAGATAATGGTCAATTTAATGATGTATTATATGTTCCAACCTTATCCTACAACCTTCTATCTGTATATCAGATAACTCATTCAGGTGAAGGTAAAACCGTTGAATTTTCACCTCACGATGTTGTAATTGTTAGGATATTTCGACACATAGGAAATAGTTAAGTACAACTTGGTCTAGTATAGAGTTAGGTAAAGTGTGTTTCTTTACCTTGTACATTTTGTAACTTACAATCCGACGGTCACGATATGTAGTGATCCGACGGTTCATTCTCTCCTCGGTATTACCGACACTTAATCTGTGGCTTGACACTCGATTGGTCCATGATTTCTATTTAAAGCGCATGGAGGGTCATTTGTAGGGTAATCCATCTATGAGAGAAGCTTATGTAAATTTTCATTCTTTTATTAATAAATTTCTTGAAGTGGCCGCGTTGGCTCAGGCCGTGGACTGTTTCCCTCTTTGAGGGTTTTAACCACGTCAAAAATACTGGTGTATTGATCTGAGATCTGGTTGTGAGCGGTGTCCTTTGGTGTTCTAACTGAGGAACTTACCCTATAAATTCCTACATGGTATCAGAGCTATTTGAGGGCCGCGTCCGTTGGTGATCAAAATCTAAAGCTGGTAGAACTGCATTCGACTGCCGTTTCCTAGATCTACTGTTTTTGACTGCTTTCAGGCCGAGAGGATTGCTCTGTTGTGTTGGGAGCATCTGTTCCAGTGAGGAACCCCTTTCGTTTCACGCGAAAAGGTTTTCGGTAGCCCTAGCTGCGCCAGTTTTAAGATCTGGAGGTATATAGTGTTTATTTGCAGTTTACAATTATTTTCTCTCTGTTTATTTCGGTTTCGGTTTATTTAGCCTTTTTTTATTACCGGATCTATACCTTTCATTTCTGCGTATGCTGTTTGCCCTACGACTCTGTGCGATTTGGGCAAATCAGAAACAGAAAGGAAAATTTTTTCTCATGCGTATGCTCTTTTCCCTGCGCCTTAGTGTGATCTCGGAAAATCAGAAACATTGAGGAAAATATTTAGTTTCCGGCTAAAGCTAACTTTGAGCCGCAAGGTTCATTTTTGAAAATATTTAGTTTTTCGGCTAAAGCTAACTTCGAGCCGCAAGGTTCGTTTTTTTTTGTATGTCCGTGTTGGGTTTTGTGTTTTTTGTTTTGTAGGGAAAAAGAGCCTTCTCAAAGCAAGCACACAACCCAAAGCATCACCCCCCCTTCTCTCTCTCTCTCTCAAATTTTTTGTATAGCTCAATTGGTTCAAAGCTATTTTAAGAGAGGAGAGGTCTTGGGTTCAAGTCTCCATTTTTTGGGGGCGGATTTTTTTCATTTCCGCACATTCCCACACTTCGTCGGCGACTTCATCAACTTTTTTTCAAAAAGCCATAACTTCTTCATCCGGACGCTATTTTCAGAGCCGTTTTTTTTTAAACCAGCCTAATTTTTCGAGATCTATCCATTGGAATACTTAGTTTCAGCATCTTTAGCTTCAGTTTCCATTGAAATGGAAAGTCAATACCAAGTTACCCTTGACAGCACCAACTACTTCCAATGGTTGTCCTACATTGAGGATTTACTTAGAAGTAAAGGTCCCTACAGAATAGCCTCAGGCCAAGAAAAGAAACTGAAGGATGAAGGTAAGGCTGCTAAATGGGAAAATAGGCAAGATCAAGCACGTGGATTGATAGGGATGTCTATTTCTTCAGATCTTAGATTTCATATTGCAAAACTTGATACTCTTGATGAAGCAATGAAACAAATCAATAAATTTTTTGGGATTAAAAATTAACTTAGAGCCCATCAACTTGAAAATGAGTTGCTTACATTGGACCCTAATAATTTTTCTTGCATTGAAGATTTCTTGTCCAAGTTCAAGACCCTTAGATATCTCTTGGAAGGTGTTAAGGTTAAGAAAGAAGATAGTAACCTTATCTATTCCATTCTTACTAAGTTGGGACCAGCCTAATCTGTGTTTGTTTCCACCTTCCATTCTACAAGAGAAGCCTTCATTTCTCAAGGAACAGACTACAAGTCCCCTTTCTTTGACTCTTTTTGTGATTCTTTAATAAGAGAACAAGAAAAACTCTTACACCTTGGTCTTCTTAATCTTGGAAACTCTTCCAAGAAAGCGTTAGCCGCCCAACAACAACCAAATTCAAAGAATCCTAAGAATTCATATCCTAAAAAGAATGGTCCTAAACCAAACAAGGGTCCTAAGCAATCTCAGCCTCAAAATGAAAAATCATTTCAGCGAAATGATAAGACAAATAAAAACAAATGGAAGAAGACTGATAGACATTGCAACTTTTGTAATCGAGATGGCCACTTAGAATCCAAATGCTTTAAGAAGATGGAAGCCTTGGAAGTAGCAATGAAGAAGCATAACATCCACTTGGAGCAATCTTCAACTTCAACTTCATCTTCAGGAATGGCACTTTCTGCATGTGGTTGTCGAGCATCTCGGTCTGGCTATGCACTAAATGTATCTTCTTCTTCTCATTCTCATGAGTGGCTCATTGATTTTGGAGCTTCTTATCACATGGCCAAAAACAAAGCCATGTTTTCTTCTTTAAATGATTGTAACACCAAAAATATATATGTTGGTGATGATAGATCTCTTAGTGTTGTAGGGACTGGAACTATTCATCTAGACAATGGTCAGTTTAATGATGTATTATGTGTTCCAACCTTATCGTGCAACCTTCTATATGTATATCAGATAACTCATTCAGGTGAAGGTAAAATCGTTGAATTTTCACCTCATGATGTTGTAGTCAAGGACCTAAGAGATCCTAAACAGATTTTAGCTACTGGCATTGCTGATGATTCTACAAGGTTGTATAAGTTTCACAACTTTAGGTCATCAAATCTTCCCTCAGTATTTGTTTCTCATAACGATGAAGTGAGCAAACTTTGGCATTAGCGATTTGGTCACTTAAACTACCGCTCCCTTCAGCATCTATGTAAAGAAAATATGGTGACAGGTCTTCCTATGGTATCTTGCAGAGATGGTGTTTGTTCCGGATGTGTACTCAGAAAACATCATCGGGACAATTTTGAAAAACGTGCCTCTTGGCATGCCTCAGCCCCTTTACAGCTTGTGCATAGTGATTTATGTGGTCCACTTCCAGTTGTTTCATTCTCTGGTTGCAAGTATTTCTTAACTTTCATTGATGATTTCTCCAAACGCACTTGGGTATACTTCTTAAAACTCAAGAGTGAAGTATTTAACACATTTTTGGCCTTCAAGGCCTTTGTTGAAAAACAATCTTGACATCAAATTCTTAAGCTAAGATCTGATAATTGCAGAGAATATGTTAAAAACACATTCATCAAATTTTGCACTGAGAATGGAATTCAAATGCAACATACTGTTCCATATACTCCACAACAAAATGGTGTAGCTGGAAGGAAGAATCGCACCTTAAAGGAAATGGCTAATTGTATGCTACAATCTAAAGGACTTGGTCTTAGTTTTTGGGCAGAAGCAATTAACTGTGCAAATTACATAATAAATCACACTCCTACTAAGGCTTTAAAGAATATCACTCCAGAAGAAGCATGGAGCTCAATCAAACCAGATGTAAGTCACTTTCGTGTTTTTGGAAGTGAAGCGTGGGCCCATATTCCAGATGAAAAGCATAAAGCTTTAGAACCTAAGAGTGAAAAATGTACTTTTGTTGGATATTCTGAAGATGTCAAAGGCTATAGATTCATTCCATTTAAGTCCAAAAATGTTATCATTAGAAGAGATGTAAAATTTGATGAAAATATATCGGCCTGCGAGCCTAGTCAGACGGATGTGCCACCTCTCCCTATCTCTTGTACTTTTGAAAACATTTATTCTTCAGATGATGAAAGTGAGGATGAAAATCCTCCCCCACCATCTCAGGATCCTCCTTCAGCTCCTCAGCTTCCAAAATGGGTTCGTGCTACTCGAGATGCAGCAGGTGATCTTGCCGGTGATCCTACAGATCAGTGACACACACGTTCTCAGTTTGACAGAGCCTCTTCTTTACTGGCTCAAGCTCCAGTAAATTATGATCCTGACACCTTTGCAGAAGCTTCAGGCCATCCAGATTGGGAAGCAACTATGAATGAAGAATATCATTCATTATTGGCAAATCATACATGGGATCTTGTTCCTCTACCAAAGGGACAAAAACTTGTTAGATGCAAATGGGTTTACAGAACCAAGTATGAACCAGATGGGAAAGTTGATAAACATAAAGCTCGTCTTGTTGCTAAAGGTTTTTCACAGGTTGAAGGCATTGACTACAATGAAACCTTATCCCCTGTTGCGAAAATGAACTCTATCCGCCTTGTTCTTTCCCTTGCTGCCTCGTTCAAATGGGAAGTCCATCAGATGGATGTTAAATCCGCCTTCTTGCATGGGGACTTGCATGAAGAAATCTATATGGAACAACCTATTGGCTTTATACAAACAGAATCCAGCCTTGTATATCAGCTTAAGAAATCCATTTATGGTCTCAAGCAAGCTCCTCGAGCTTAGTATGCCAAAATGGATAACTTTCTTTTAGAATCTGGCTTTTCTAGGTGTCATTCTGACAATACTGTCTACACCAAGAAAGTGGGCAAGTCTCTTATCATTCTTGTTCTTTATGTTGATGATCTTATCCTGACTGATAGTGATCCCAACCTTATAAACCATGTGAAGTCTAGCCTTAAAAGGAAGTTTGAAGTGACAGACTTAGGACACTTACATTATTTTCTCGGTCTTCAAGTCTTGCAATCCAAGGAAGGTATTTCCCTTTTTCAGTCCAAGTATGCCTATGATATTCTACGCCACTTTCACATGGAAGACTGTAAGCCAACCCCTTCTCCCTTTCAGTCTGGAGTCAAACTTTCAGTCACTTGTACTTCTCCTGAAGTTGATGCTACCTTATACCGTCAACTTGTAGGAAAACTGTTGTATCTAACCCATACTCGTCCTGACCTTTCCTTTGTTGTTAGCCTTGATGCTAGGTTTATGAAAAACCCACGTGAAAGTCATTGGAAAGCAACTAAAAGAATACTTCGTTATGTTCGAGGTACAGTTCAGTTTGGGATTCATTACAGTGCCGAAGCAGCTCCTCTATTGGTTGGTTTCACTGATTCTGATTGGGCTGGTGACCCTGATGATCGGAAGTCTACTGCCGGTTATGTGTTCACTCTTGGTTCAGGACCTATTACGTGGGCTTGCAAGAAACAAGGTGCCATTTCTCTTTCATCAGCAGAAGCAGAGTATCGTGGTGCCGTAGAAGCTAGTAAGGAAGCCTTGTGGCTTCGTCAGATCCTGTCAGAGTTTGGCTTTCAGCAGCAGCATCCGACTACACTTTGGTGTGATAATCAAAGTGCCATTCAGCTATGCAAAGATCCAGTCCAAAATCAGAGTAGCAAACACATTGAATTGCACATGCACTTCATCAGAAAGCTCATTCACAACCATGTTCTTGAAGTGCAATATTGTTCAACAGATGATCAAGTTGCAGACATCTTTACAAAGGCTCTCACAGAGGTGAAGTTCACTAAACTTCGATTTATGGTTGGAGTTCAGGAAGTTGTCACTAAGGGGGGATAGGCTCTAGTGCCTCCTTCCTTCTCATATTGTGTCATATTTGTAAATCCTTCAATCCTATCCCAAGTTGTTCTTAAGGGGGGATGTTAGGATATTCCGACACATAGGAAATAATTAAGTACAACTTGGTCTAGTATAGAGTTAGGTATGGAGTTAGGTAAAGTGTGTTTCTTTACCTTGTACATTTTGTAACTTACAATCCGACGGTCACGATATGTAGTGATCCGATGGTTCATTCTCTCCTCGGTATTACCGACACTTGATCCGTGGCTTGACACCCGATTGGTCCATGATTTCTATTTAAAGCGCATGGAGGGTCATTTGTAGGGTAATCCGTCTATGAGAGAAGCTGATCCGGATTTTAAACAGGAACGCAACAAATTACAGAGATAACCATAAATACAGAGATGCGATAACCATAAAAATAGAGATGCAGCGGAAATAATACTTCATTTCATTACTGTAAAATATTGAAATATGCTTACAAACAGAAATGGAAAGAAACCAGCTAGGGCGGTGGTAGCTTATCTCTGAGAAGAGATGTGGCGGCTACATGCCTCTGAACTGTTCCGAACTGTGTTACAATGAGGCTCGAAGGCCTATTTATTGTTGAGAAACAATGGAAAACCCTTCACATCCCGAAACCTAACCCTAGAAGATGAAACGCCAAATTGTGGGCCCCGTTTGGGTAAATTGGTACATCAATTTCCCGGGGTCGTAACTTTGGCATACGATCTCCGTTTGACGCGTACGATAGCTCGTTAGAAAGATCTATCCGAGAACTACCACTTTGGGAAGGGCAACATCGGTCTATAGACCCATGTTGCCCCCAGATTCCCAAAAAAACGTCGTTTAGGGCCTCAAAACGGCTCCGGAAGTTCAGGACCCGAAAAACTGCTAAAAATAGTAAGTTGTGCTACAATTAAGGAAACTGAAAAGACTGAAAGAGACAGTTGTGGGGGTCCAAATGGGTTGGTGGTTGGACACCAACATCCACCTGGATCATTCCTCCCCCCTTAGGAAGCAATGGTCCCCATTGCGTTGAGTTCCTCCATCTGCTGAACTTGTCCTGCAATCTCTGATGTGTCCAGTGATGGTGGGAAGCATGGTCGACGACGGTCCACATTGAATACTCGGTGCAAGCCAAGGAATGGAGGAATGCTGTGCTTCGAAGCATTGTTGCCCGTAGCCTTGGTATTGGTGTACGGACCATGTCGGAGTTGCCTGAGTTTCTGATGGGTTCTGGTAAGGCGTTCTCTCTGCAGATGTAACCAAACTTTGTCGCCCACCTGAAACTTGTGTGGTACCCCTGTGGATGAGGAGAAGTTGTTCCTGTGTTCTGTCATGACCGTATTCCTTTGCTGCTGCTGCTGTGTAGAGGAACCCTTTGCAGGGGTCATGGATTTAGCAACGATCTTCCCCTTATTTTGGGAGTGAACCAGACAGATGAATTTCCTGGTCTGTGATATGAGCTTGCTGCCTTTCTTGGTAGTGATCAAGGATGTGGCAGTAGGTGGGGCTACCTCTGGTATCCTGTATAATGAATTATTCAAAGAAATAATGACAACACGAGGCCTTGACTCATACACAGCATGTCGCCTCCACAAGTATGGTTGGCCTAATAATACATCACAAACATCCAGAGGTGTAACATCACACAATACCTCGTCTGTGAAGGGCTTGATGCTGTAGGGAAGGCGGCACTGCTGGTGAACTTTCAGATCTCGTCCTTCATGAAGCCACCCGATACTGTATGGATGTGGGTGTGGTGTAGTCGGTAGGCCCAACCGCTTCACGACCTCTGCTGAAACCAGGTTCTTTTGGCTACCACTGTCGACAATGAATTGCAGTGGTGAACCCTTCACCCACATCTGTGAGTGGAAAAGACGCTCCCCCTCCTCTGGATCTTCGAGCTCATTTTTCTTGATCTTGGCAGTGGCAACAGTGGCGCTGGGATCCGCATCAATGATCTGCTTCCCTTTGCCATTCCCCTTGTCGGGTTCTGGCTCAGGGTCAGAATATGCATCTGATTCGGAAGCCTTCAACTCGGTCACCAACGACTGCTTGGTCCGACACTCACTTGTGTTATGAGTGGGACTCTTGTGGAACTCACACCACTTTCCTGTGTCCTTCTTCGGTTTCGTGGTGTTGTTCTTTTCTTGTGGCTTCGACGGGTTATCTTGGGTCACCCCGCCTTGGCTTTGTCCTTTGGGCTTCGGATTTGTAGATCCAAAGTCTCGCTTCTTCTGTTTGAACTTTTGTTCGATTTTGACAGCGTATCGGTATGCTGTGCCGAGTGAGGAGATGTTCAAGAACACCATCTCTTCTTGGATGTATTTGTGCAGGCAGCTGCGGTATTTGAGTACCAGATGCAGCTCAGAATCTTTGATACCCAACTGTGTGCGAAGGGTATGAAAAATGTTTGTGAACTCCGGCACATCTTGGTCTCGTCCCTGTCGCAGTGTGGTCCATTTGATGTATTTGTCCTCATAGCTTCCGACAGGGTAGTACTGCTCCTTGATGGCATCCCGGAAGTCATTCCAAGTGGGTGCGGCTGAAAATAGTGAGCCTGTACTTTCATCCTTCTGCTCGCAGTAGGTTTCCCACCAGTCCTTGACGTGGGGGCCTGCTTTGAGAAGAGCGAAAACAATCTTTTCCTGACTTGAAAATTCATGAACAGAAAAATACCCATCTAGCAGATTTAACCATTTATCTACGGCATCTGCGTCTATCTGACCCTCGAATATGGGGATTTCAAAATTAACCTGTACCTTAAATGGTGTGGCGTTTCCAGAGTCGCTGTTGGAAGCCGATGCGTCGCCTCTGGGTAGCCGCTGAAGGATCTGCGCAAAGCTATCCATCATCGCGTTCCTTTGCCGCTCGAGCGCTTCTTCGAGCAATATTTTGATAGGATCTCCTGCCCCCTCGTCTTTCTTCTCATCCGCCATGGGAGGCCGTCGGGATTTGCGAGGCTGGTCTTGTAAAGGTTCGACCAGTTCAAGCCCTAACTCCTTATATCCCGACCTCGTTGGGGACATGCAAAGAAAAAAAAGAGAAAAAGCAGACCGCTCTGATACCACTGATCCGGATTTTAAACAGGAACGCAACAAATTACAGAGATAACCATAAATACAGAGATGCGATAACCATAAAAATAGAGATGCAGTGGAAATAATACTTCATTTCATTACTGTAAAATATTGAAATATGCTTACAAACAGAAATGGAAAGAAACCAGCTAGGGCGGTGGTAGCTTATCTCTGAGAAGAGATGTGGCGGCTACATGCCTCTGAACTGTTCCGAACTGTGTTACAATGAGGCTCGAAGGCCTATTTATTGTTGAGAAACAATGGAAAACCCTTCACATCCCGAAACCTAACCCTAGAAGATGAAACGCCAAATTGTGGGCCCCGTTTGGGTAAATTGGTACATCAATTTCCCGGGGTCGTAACTTTGGCATACGATCTCCGTTTGACGCGTACGATAGCTCGTTAGAAAGATCTATCCGAGAACTACCACTTTGGGAAGGGCAACATCGGTCTATAGACCCATGTTGCCCCCAGATTCCCAAAAAAACGTCGTTTAGGGCCTCAAAACGGCTCCGGAAGTTCAGGACCCGAAAAACTGCTAAAAATAGTAAGTTGTGATACAATTAAGGAAACTGAAAAGACTGAAAGAGACAGTTGTGGGGGTCCAAATGGGTTGGTGGTTGGCCACCAACATCCACCTGGATCATTCCTCCCCCCTTAGGAAGCAATGGTCCCCATTGCGTTGAGTTCCTCCATCTGCTGAACTTGTCCTGCAATCTCTGATGTGTCCAGTGATGGTGGGAAGCATGGTCGACGACGGTCCACATTGAATACTCGGTGCAAGCCAAGGAATGGAGGAATGCTGTGCTTCGAAGCATTGTTGCCCGTAGCCTTGGTATTGGTGTACGGACCATGTCGGAGTTGCCTGAGTTTCTGATGGGTTCTGGTAAGGCGTTCTCTCTGCAGATGTAACCAAACTTTGTCGCCCACCTGAAACTTGTGTGGTACCCCTGTGGATGAGGAGAAGTTGTTCCTGTGTTCTGTCATGACCGTATTCCTTTGCTGCTGCTGCTGTGTAGAGGAACCCTTTGCAGGGGTCATGGATGTAGCAACGATCTTCCCCTTATTTTGGGAGTGAACCAGACAGATGAATTTCCTGGTCTGTGATATGAGCTTGCTGCCTTTCTTGGTAGTGATCAAGGATGTGGCAGTAGGTGGGGCTACCTTTGGTATCCTGTATAATGAATTATTCAAAGAAATAATGACAACACGAGGCCTTGACTCATACACAGCATGTCGCCTCCACAAGTATGGTTGGCCTAATAATACATCACAAACATCCAGAGGTGTAACATCACACAATACCTCGTCTGTGAAGGGCTTGATGCTGTAGGGAAGGCGGCACTGCTGGCGAACTTTCAGATCTCGTCCTTCATGAAGCCACCCGATACTGTATGGCTGTGGGTGTGGTGTAGTCGGTAGGCCCAACCGCTTCACGACCTCTGCTGAAACCAGGTTCTTTTGGCTACCACTGTCGACAATGAATTGCAGTGGTGAACCCTTCACCCACATCTGTGAGTGGAAAAGACGCTCCCCCTCCTCTGGATCTTCGGGCTCATTTTTCTTGATCTTGGCAGTGGCAACAGTGGCGCTGGGATCCGCATCAATGATCTGCTTCCCTTTGCCATTCCCCTTGTCGGGTTCTGGCTCAGGGTCAGAATATGCATCTGATTCGGAAGCCTTCAACTCGGTCACCAACGACTGCTTGGTCCGACACTCACTTGTGTTATGAGTGGGACTCTTGTGGAACTCACACCACTTTCCTGTGTCCTTCTTCGGTTTCGTGGTGTTGTTCTTTTCTTGTGGCTTCGACGGGTTATCTTGGGTCACCCCGCCTTGGCTTTGTCCTTTGGGCTTCGGATTTGTAGATCCAAAGTCTCGCTTCTTCTGTTTGAACTTTTGTTCGATTTTGACAGCGTATCGGTATGCTGTGCCGAGTGAGGAGATGTTCAAGAACACCATCTCTTCTTGGATGTATTTGTGCAGGCAGCTGCGGTATTTGAGTACCAGATGCAGCTCAGAATCTTTGATACCCAACTGTGTGCGAAGGGTATGAAAAATGTTTGTGAACTCCGGCACATCTTGGTCTCGTCCCTGTCGTAGTGTGGTCCATTTGATGTATTTGTCCTCATAGCTTCCGACAGGGTAGTACTGCTCCTTGATGGCATCCCGGAAGTCATTCCAAGTGGGTGCGGCTGAAAATAGTGAGCCTGTACTTTCATCCTTCTGCTCGCAGTAGGTTTCCCACCAGTCCTTGACGTGGGGGGCTGCTTTGAGAAGAGCGAAAACAATCTTTTCCCGACTTGAAAATTCATGAACAGAAACATACCCATCTAGCAGATTTAACCATTTATCTACGGCATCTGCGTCTATCTGACCCTCGAATATGGGGATTTCAAAATTAACCTGTACCTTAAATGGTGTGGCGTTTCCAGAGTCGCTGTTGGAAGCCGATGCGTCGCCTCTGGGTAGCCGCTGAAGGATCTGCGCAAAGCTATCCATCATCGCGTTCCTTTGCCGCTCGAGCGCTTCTTCGAGCAATATTTTGATAGGATCTCCTGCCCCCTCGTCTTTCTTCTCATCCGCCATGGGAGGCCGTCGGGATTTGCGAGGCTGGTCTTGCAAAGGTTCGACCAGTTCAAGCCCTAACTCCTTATATCCCGACCTCGTTGGGGACATGCAAAGAAAAAAAGAGAAAAAGCAGACCACTCTGATACCACTGATCCGGATTTTAAACAGGAACGCAACAAATTACAGAGATAACCATAAATACAGAGATGCGATAACCATAAAAATAGAGATGCAGCGGAAATAATACTTCATTTCATTACTGTAAAATATTGAAATATGCTTACAAACGTAAATGGAAAGAAACCAGCTAGGGCGGTGGTAGCTTATCTCTGAGAAGAGATGTGGCGGCTACATGCCTCTGAACTGTTCCGAACTGTGTTACAATGAGGCTCGAAGGCCTATTTATTGTTGAGAAACAATGGAAAACCCTTCACATCCCGAAACCTAACCCTAGAAGATGAAACGCCAAATTGTGGGCCCCGTTTGGGTAAATTGGTACATCAATTTCCCGGGGTCGTAACTTTGGCATACGATCTCCGTTTGACGCGTACGATAGCTCGTTAGAAAGATCTATCCGAGAACTACCACTTTGGGAAGGGCAACATCGGTCTATAGACCCATGTTGCCCCCAGATTCCCAAAAAAACGTCGTTTAGGGCCTCAAAACGGCTCCGGAAGTTCAGGACCCGAAAAACTGCTAAAAATAGTAAGTTGTGCTACAATTAAGGAAACTGAAAAGACTGAAAGAGACAGTTGTGGGGGTCCAAATGGGTTGGTGGTTGGCCACCAACATCCACCTGGATCATTCCTCCCCCCTTAGGAAGCAATGGTCCCCATTGCGTTGAGTTCCTCCATCTGCTGAACTTGTCCTGCAATCTCTGATGTGTCCAGTGATGGTGGGAAGCATGGTCGACGACGGTCCACATTGAATACTCGGTGCAAGCCAAGGAATGGAGGAATGCTGTGCTTCGAAGCATTGTTGCCCGTAGCCTTGGTATTGGTGTACGGACCATGTCGGAGTTGCCTGAGTTTCTGATGGGTTCTGGTAAGGCGTTCTCTCTGCAGATGTAACCAAACTTTGTCGCCCACCTGAAACTTGTGTGGTACCCCTGTGGATGAGGAGAAGTTGTTCCTGTGTTCTGTCATGACCGTATTCCTTTGTTGCTGCTGCTGTGTAGAGGAACCCTTTGCAGGGGTCATGGATGTAGCAACGATCTTCCCCTTATTTTGGGAGTGAACCAGACAGATGAATTTCCTGGTCTGTGATATGAGCTTGCTGCCTTTCTTGGTAGTGATCAAGGATGTGGCAGTAGGTGGGGCTACCTCTGGTATCCTGTATAATGAATTATTCAAAGAAATAATGACAACACGAGGCCTTGACTCATACACAGCATGTCGCCTCCACAAGTATGGTTGGCCTAATAATACATCACAAACATCCAGAGGTGTAACATCACACAATACCTCGTCTGTGAAGGGCTTGATGCTGTAGGGAAGGTGGCACTGCTGGCAAACTTTCAGATCTCGTCCTTCATGAAGCCACCCGATACTGTATGGCTGTGGGTGTGGTGTAGTCGGTAGGCCCAACCGCTTCACGACCTCTGCTGAAACCAGGTTCTTTTGGCTACCACTGTCGACAATGAATTGCAGTGGTGAACCCTTCACCCACATCTGTGAGTGGAAAAGACGCTCCCCCTCCTCTGGATCTTCGGGCTCATTTTTCTTGATCTTGGCAGTGGCAACAGTGGCGCTGGGATCCGCATCAATGATCTGCTTCCCTTTGCCATTCCCCTTGTCGGGTTCTGGCTCAGGGTCAGAATATGCATCTGATTCGGAAGCCTTCAACTCGGTCACCAACGACTGCTTGGTCCGACACTCACTTGTGTTATGAGTGGGACTCTTGTGGAACTCACACCACTTTCCTGTGTCCTTCTTCGGTTTCGTGGTGTTCTTTTCTTGTGGCTTCGACGGGTTATCTTGGGTCACCCCGCCTTGGCTTTGTCCTTTGGGCTTCGGATTTGTAGATCCAAAGTCTCGCTTCTTCTGTTTGAACTTTTGTTCGATTTTGACAGCGTATCGGTACGCTGTGCCGACTGAGGAGATGTTCAAGAACACCATCTCTTCTTGGATGTATTTCTGCAGGCAGCTGCGGTATTTGAGTACCAGATGCAGCTCAGAATCTTTGATACCCAACTGTGTGCGAAGGGTATGAAAAATGTTTGTGAACTCCGGCACATCTTGGTCTCGTCCCTGTCGCAGTGTGGTCCATTTGATGTATTTGTCCTCATAGCTTCCGACAGGGTAGTACTGCTCCTTGATGGCATCCCGGAAGTCATTCCAAGTGGGTGCGGCTGAAAATAGTGAGCCTGTACTTTCATCCTTCTGCTCGCAGTAGGTTTCCCACCAGTCCTTGACGTGGGGGGCTGCTTTGAGAAGAGCGAAAACAATCTTTTCCCAACTTGAAAATTCATGAAAGAAAAATACCCATCTAGCAGATTTAACCATTTATCTACGGCATCTGCGTCTATTGACCCTCGAATATGGGGATTTCAAAATTAACTTGTACCTTAAATGGTGTGGCGTTTCCAGAGTCGCTGTTGGAAGCCGATGCGTCGCCTCTGGGTAGCCGCTGAAGGATCTGCGCAAAGCTATCCATCATCGCGTTCCTTTGCCGCTCGAGCGCTTCTTCGAGCAATATTTTGATAGGATCTCCTGCCCCCTCGTCTTTCTTCTCATCCGCCATGGGAGGCCGTCGGGATTTGCGAGGCTGGTCTTGCAAAGGTTCGACCAGTTCAAGCCCTAACTCCTTATATCCCGACCTCGTTGGGGACATGCAAAGAAAAAAAAGAGAAAAAGCAGACCGCTCTGATACCACTGATCCGGATTTTAAACAGGAACACAACAAATTACAGAGATAACCATAAATACAGAGATGCGATAACCATAAAAATAGAGATGCAGCGGAAATAATACTTCATTTCATTACTGTAAAATATTGAAATATGCTTACAAACAGAAATGGAAAGAAACCAGCTAGGGCGGTGGTAGCTTATCTCTGAGAAGAGATGTGGCGGCTACATGCCTCTGAACTGTTTCGAACTGTGTTACAATGAGGCTCGAAGGCCTATTTATTGTTGAGAAACAATGGAAAACCCTTCACATCCCGAAACCTAACCCTAGAAGATGAAACGCCAAATTGTGGGCCCCGTTTGGGTAAATTGGTACATCAATTTCCCGGGGTCGTAACTTTGGCATACGATCTCCGTTTGACGCGTACGATAGCTCGTTAGAAAGATCTATCCGAGAACTACCACTTTGGGAAGGGCAACATCGGTCTATAGACCCATGTTGCCCCCAGATTCCCAAAAAAACGTCGTTTAGGGCCTCAAAACGGCTCCGGAAGTTCAGGACCCGAAAAACTGCTAAAAATAGTAAGTTGTGCTACAATTAAGGAAACTGAAAAGACTGAAAGAGACAGTTGTGGGGGTCCAAATGGGTTGGTGGTTGGCCACCAACATCCACCTGGATCATTCCTCCCCCCTTAGGAAGCAATGGTCCCCATTGCGTTGAGTTCCTCCATCTGCTGAACTTGTCCTGCAATCTCTGATGTGTCCAGTGATGGTGGGAAGCATGGTCGACGACGGTCCACATTGAATACTCGGTGCAAGCCAAGGAATGGAGGAATGTTGTGCTTCGAAGCATTGTTGCCCGTAGCCTTGGTATTGGTGTACGGACCATGTCGGAGTTGCCTGAGTTTCTGATGGGTTCTGGTAAGGCGTTCTCTCTGCAGATGTAACCAAACTTTGTCGCCCACCTGAAACTTGTGTGGTACCCCTGTGGATGAGGAGAAGTTGTTCCTGTGTTCTGTCATGACCGTATTCCTTTGCTGCTGCTGCTGTGTAGAGGAACCCTTTGCAGGGGTCATGGATGTAGCAACGATCTTCCCCTTATTTTGGGAGTGAACCAGACAGATGAATTTCCTGGTCTGTGATATGAGCTTGCTGCCTTTCTTGGTAGTGATCAAGGATGTGGCAGTAGGTGGGGCTACCTCTGGTATCCTGTATAATGAATTATTCAAAGAAATAATGACAACACGAGGCCTTGACTCATACACAGCATGTCGCCTCCACAAGTATGGTTGGCCTAATAATACATCACAAACATCCAGAGGTGTAACATCACACAATACCTCGTCTGTGAAGGGCTTGATGCTGTAGGGAAGGCGGCACTGCTGGCGAACTTTCAGATCTCGTCCTTCATGAAGCCACCCGATACTGTATGGCTGTGGGTGTGGTGTAGTCGGTAGGCCCAACCGCTTCACGACCTCTGCTGAAACCAGGTTCTTTTGGCTACCACTGTCGACAATGAATTGCAGTGGTGAACCCTTCACCCACATCTGTGAGTGGAAAAGACGCTCCCCCTCCTCTGGATCTTCGGGCTCATTTTTCTTGATCTTGGCAGTGGCAACAGTGGCGCTGGGATCCGCATCAATGATCTGCTTCCCTTTGCCATTCCCCTTGTCGGGTTCTGGCTCAGGGTCAGAATATGCATCTGATTCGGAAGCCTTCAACTCGGCCACCAACGACTGCTTGGTCCGACACTCACTTGTGTTATGAGTGGGACTCTTGTGGAACTCACACCACTTTCCTGTGTCCTTCTTCGGTTTCGTGGTGTTGTTCTTTTCTTGTGGCTTCGACGGGTTATCTTGGGTCACCCCGCCTTGGCTTTGTCCTTTGGGCTTCGGATTTGTAGATCCAAAGTCTCGCTTCTTCTGTTTGAACTTTTGTTCGATTTTGACAGCGTATCGGTATGCTGTGCCGAGTGAGGAGATGTTCAAGAACACCATCTCTCCTTGGATGTATTTGTGCAGGCAGCTGCGGTATTTGAGTACCAGATGCAGCTCAGAATCTTTGATACCCAACTGTGTGCGAAGGGTATGAAAAATGTTTGTGAACTCCGGCACATCTTGGTCTCGTCCCTGTCGCAGTGTGGTCCATTTGATGTATTTGTCCTCATAGCTTCCGACAGGGTAGTACTGCTCCTTGATGGCATCCCGGAAGTCATTCCAAGTGGGTGCGGCTGAAAATAGTGAGCCTGTACTTTCATCCTTCTGCTCGCAGTAGGTTTCCCACCAGTCCTTGACGTGGGGGGCTGCTTTGAGAAGAGCGAAAACAATCTTTTCCCGACTTGAAAATTCATGAACAGAAAAATACCCATCTAGCAGATTTAACCATTTATCTACGGCATCTGCGTCTATTTGACCCTCGAATATGGGGATTTCAAAATTAACTTGTACCTTAAATGGTGTGGCGTTTCCAGAGTCGCTGTTGGAAGCCGATGCGTCGCCTCTGGGTAGCCGCTGAAGGATCTGCGCAAAGCTATCCATCATCGCGTTCCTTTGCCGCTCGAGCGCTTCTTCGAGCAATATTTTGATAGGATCTCCTGCCCCCTCGTCTTTCTTCTCATCCGCCATGGGAGGCCGTCGGGATTTGCGAGGCTGGTCTTGCAAAGGTTCGACCAGTTCAAGCCCTAACTCCTTATATCCCGACCTCGTTGGGGACATGCAAAGAAAAAAAGAGAAAAAGCAGACCGCTCTGATACCACTGATCCGGATTTAAACAGGAACGCAACAAATTACAGAGATAACCATAAATACAGAGATGCGATAACCATAAAAATAGAGATGCAGCGGAAATAATACTTCATTTCATTACTGTAAAATATTGAAATATGCTTACAAACAGAAATGGAAAGAAACCAGCTAGGGCGGTGGTAGCTTATCTCTGAGAAGAGATGTGGCGGCTACATGCCTCTGAACTGTTCCGAACTGTGTTACAATGAGGCTCGAAGGCCTATTTATTGTTGAGAAACAATGGAAAACCCTTCACATCCCGAAACCTAACCCTAGAAGATGAAACGCCAAATTGTGGGCCCCGTTTGGGTAAATTGGTACATCAATTTCCCGGGGTCGTAACTTTGGCATACGATCTCCGTTTGACGCGTACGATAGCTCGTTAGAAAGATCTATCCGAGAACTACCACTTTGGGAAGGGCAACATCGGTCTATAGACCCATGTTGCCCCCAGATTCCCAAAAAAACGTCGTTTAGGGCCTCAAAACGGCTCCGGAAGTTCAGGACCCGAAAAACTGCTAAAAATAGTAAGTTGTGCTACATTAAGGAAACTGAAAAGACTGAAAGAGACAGTTGTGGGGGTCCAAATGGGTTGGTGGGTGGCCACCAACATCCACCTGGATCATTCCTCCCCCCTTAGGAAGCAATGGTCCCCATTGCGTTGAGTTCCTCCATCTGCTGAACTTGTCCTGCAATCTCTGATGTGTCCAGTGATGGTGGGAAGCATGGTCGACGACGGTCCACATTGAATACTCGGTGCAAGCCAAGGAATGGAGGAATGCTGTGCTTCGAAGCATTGTTGCCCGTAGCCTTGGTACTGGTGTAAGGACCATGTCGGAGTTGCCTGAGTTTCTGATGGGTTCTGGTAAGGCGTTCTCTCTGCAGATGTAACCAAACTTTGTCGCCCACCTGAAACTTGTGTGGTACCCCTGTGGATGAGGAGAAGTTGTTCCTGTGTTCTGTCATGACCGTATTCCTTTGCTGCTGCTGCTGTGTAGAGGAACCCTTTGCAGGGGTCATGGATGTAGCAACGATCTTCCCCTTATTTTGGGAGTGAACCAGACAGATGAATTTCCTGGTCTGTGATATGAGCTTGCTGCCTTTCTTGGTAGTGATCAAGGATGTGGCAGTAGGTGGGGCTACCTCTGGTATCCTGTATAATGAATTATTCAAAGAAATAATGACAGCACGAGGCCTTGACTCATACACAGCATGTCGCCTCCACAAGTATGGTTGGCCTAATAATACATCACAAACATCCAGAGGTGTAACATCACACAATACCTCGTCTGTGAAGGGCTTGATGCTGTAGGGAAGGCGGCACTGCTGGCGAACTTTCAGATCTCGTCCTTCATGAAGCCACCCGATACTGTATGGCTGTGGGTGTGGTGTAGTCGGTAGGCCCAACCGCTTCACGACCTCTGCTGAAACCAGGTTCTTTTGGCTACCACTGTCGACAATGAATTGCAGTGGTGAACCCTTCACCCACATCTGTGAGTGGAAAAGACGCTCCCCCTCCTCTGGATCTTCGGGCTCATTTTTCTTGATCTTGGCAGTGGCAACAGTGGCGCTGGGATCCGCATCAATGATCTGCTTCCCTTTGCCATTCCCCTTGTCGGGTTCTGGCTCAGGGTCAGAATATGCATCTGATTCGGAAGCCTTCAACTCGGTCACCAACGACTGCTTGGTCCGACACTCACTTGTGTTATGAGTGGGACTCTTGTGGAACTCACACCACTTTCCTGTGTCCTTCTTCGGTTTCGTGGTGTTGTTCTTTTCTTGTGGCTTCGACGGGTTATCTTGGGTCACCCCGCCTTGGCTTTGTCCTTTGGGCTTCGGATTTGTAGATCCAAAGTCTCGCTTCTTCTGTTTGAACTTTTGTTCGATTTTGACAGCGTATCGGTATGCTGTGCCGAGTGAGGAGATGTTCAAGAACACCATCTCTTCTTGGATGTATTTGTGCAGGCAGCTGCGGTATTTGAGTACCAGATGCAGCTCAGAATCTTTGATACCCAACTGTGTGCGAAGGGTATGAAAAATGTTTGTGAACTCCGGCACATCTTGGTCTCGTCCCTGTCGCAGTGTGGTCCATTTGATGTATTTGTCCTCATAGCTTCCGACAGGGTAGTACTGCTCCTTGATGGCATCCCGGAAGTCATTCCAAGTGGGTGCGGCTGAAAATAGTGAGCCTGTACTTTCATCCTTCTGCTCGCAGTAGGTTTCCCACCAGTCCTTGACGTGGGGGGCTGCTTTGAGAAGAGCGAAAACAATCTTTTCCCGACTTGAAAATTCATGAACAGAAAAATACCCATCTAGCAGATTTAACCATTTATCTACGGCATCTGCGTCTATTGACCCTCGAATATGGGGATTTCAAAATTAACTTGTACCTTAAATGGTGTGGCGTTTCCAGAGTCGCTGTTGGAAGCCGATGCGTCGCCTCTGGGTAGCCGCTGAAGGATCTGCGCAAAGCTATCCATCATCGCGTTCCTTTGCCGCTCGAGCGCTTCTTCGAGCAATATTTTGATAGGATCTCCTGCCCCCTCGTCTTTCTTCTCATCCGCCATGGGAGGCCGTCGGGATTTGCGAGGCTGGTCTTGCAAAGGTTCGACCAGTTCAAGCCCTAACTCCTTATATCCCGACCTCGTTGGGGACATGCAAAGAAAAACAGAGAAAAAGCAGACCGCTCTGATACCACTGATCCGGATTTTAAACAGGAACGCAACAAATTACAGAGATAACCATAAATACAGAGATGCGATAACCATAAAAATAGAGATGCAGCGGAAATAATACTTCATTTCATTACTGTAAAATATTGAAATATGCTTACAAACATGAAATGGACAAGAAACCAGCTAGGGCGGTGGTAGCTTATCTCTGAGAAGAGATGTGGCGGCTACATGCCTCTGAACTGTTCCGAACTGTGTTACAATGAGGCTCGAAGGCCTATTTATTGTTGAGAAACAATGGAAAACCCTTCACATCCCGAAACCTAACCCTAGAAGATGAAACGCCAAATTGTGGGCCCGTTTGGGTAAATTGGTACATCAATTTCCCGGGGTCGTAACTTTGGCATACGATCTCCGTTTGACGCGTACGATAGCTCGTTAGAAAGATCTATCCGAGAACTACCACTTTGGGAAGGTCAACATCGGTCTATAGACCCATGTTGCCCCCAGATTCCCAAAAAAACGTCGTTTAGGGCCTCAAAACGGCTCCGGAAGTTCAGGACCCGAAAAACTGCTAAAAATAGTAAGTTGTGCTACAATTAAGGAAACTGAAAAGACTGAAAGAGACAGTTGTGGGGGTCCAAATGGGTTGGTGGTTGGCCACCAACATCCACCTGGATCATTCCTCCCCCCTTAGGAAGCAATGGTCCCCATTGCGTTGAGTTCCTCCATCTGCTGAACTTGTCCTGCAATCTCTGATGTGTCCAGTGATGGTGGGAAGCATGGTCGACGACGGTCCACATTGAATACTCGGTGCAAGCCAAGGAATGGAGGAATGCTGTGCTTCGAAGCATTGTTGCCCGTAGCCTTGGTATTGGTGTACGGACCATGTCGGAGTTGCCTGAGTTTCTGATGGGTTCTGGTAAGGCGTTCTCTCTGCAGATGTAACCAAACTTTGTCGCCCACCTGAAACTTGTGTGGTACCCCTGTGGATGAGGAGAAGTTGTTCCTGTGTTCTGTCATGACCGTATTCCTTTGCTGCTGCTGCTGTGTAGAGGAACCCTTTGCAGGGGTCATGGATGTAGCAACGATCTTCCCCTTATTTTGGGAGTGAACCAGACAGATGAATTTCCTGGTCTGTGATATGAGCTTGCTGCCTTTCTTGGTAGTGATCAAGGATGTGGCAGTAGGTGGGGCTACCTCTGGTATCCTGTATAATGAATTATTCAAAGAAATAATGACAACACGAGGCCTTGACTCATACACAGCATGTCGCCTCCACAAGTATGGTTGGCCTAATAATACATCACAAACATCCAGAGGTGTAACATCACACAATACCTCGTCTGTGAAGGGCTTGATGCTGTAGGGAAGGCGGCACTGCTGGCGAACTTTCAGATCTCGTCCTTCATGAAGCCACCCGATACTGTATGGCTGTGGGTGTGGTGTAGTCGGTAGGCCCAACCGCTTCACGACCTCTGCTGAAACCAGGTTCTTTTGGCTACCACTGTCGACAATGAATTGCAGTGGTGAACCCTTCACCCACATCTGTGAGTGGAAAAGACGCTCCCCCTCCTCTGGATCTTCGGGCTCATTTTTCTTGATCTTGGCAGTGGCAACAGTGGCGCTGGGATCCGCATCAATGATCTGCTTCCCTTTGCCATTCCCCTTGTCGGGTTCTGGCTCAGGGTCAGAATATGCATCTGATTCGGAAGCCTTCAACTCGGTCACCAACGACTGCTTGGTCCGACACTCACTTGTGTTATGAGTGGGACTCTTGTGGAACTCACACCACTTTCCTGTGTCCTTCTTCGGTTTCGCGGTGTTGTTCTTTTCTTGTGGCTTCGACGGGTTATCTTGGGTCACCCCGCCTTGGCTTTGTCCTTTGGGCTTCGGATTTGTAGATCCAAAGTCTCGCTTCTTCTGTTTGAACTTTTGTTCGATTTTGACAGCGTATCGGTATGCTGTGCCGAGTGAGGAGATGTTCAAGAACACCATCTCTTCTTGGATGTATTTGTGCAGGCAGCTGCGGTATTTGAGTACCAGATGCAGCTCAGAATCTTTGATACCCAACTGTGTGCGAAGGGTATGAAAAATGTTTGTGAACTCCGGCACATCTTGGTCTCGTCCCTGTCGCAGTGTGGTCCATTTGATGTATTTGTCCTCATAGCTTCCGACAGGGTAGTACTGCTCCTTGATGGCATCCCGGAAGTCATTCCAAGTGGGTGCGGCTGAAAATAGTGAGCCTGTACTTTCATCCTTCTGCTCGCAGTAGGTTTCCCACCAGTCCTTGACGTGGAGGGCTGCTTTTAGAAGAGCGAAAACAATCTTTTCCCGACTTGAAAATTCATGAACAGAAAAATACCCATCTAGCAGATTTAACCATTTATCTACGGCATCTGCGTCTATCTGACCCTCGAATATGGGGATTTCAAAATTAACCTGTACCTTAAATGGTGTGGCGTTTCCAGAGTCGCTGTTGGAAGCCGATGCGTCGCCTCTGGGTAGCCGCTGAAGGATCTGCGCAAAGCTATCCATCATCGTGTTCCTTTGCCGCTCGAGCGCTTCTTCGAGCAATATTTTGATAGGATCTCCTGCCCCCTCGTCTTTCTTCTCATCCGCCATGGGAGGCCGTCGGGATTTGCGAGGCTGGTCTTGCAAAGGTTCGACCAGTTCAAGCCCTAACTCCTTATATCCCGACCTCGTTGGGGACATGCAAAGAAAAAAAAGAGAAAAAGCAGACCGCTCTGATACCACTGATCCGGATTTTAAACAGGAACGCAACAAATTACAGAGATAACCATAAATACAGAGATGCGATAACCATAAAAATAGAGATGCAGCGGAAATAATACTTCATTTCATTACTGTAAAATATTGAAATATGCTTACAAACAGAAATGGAAAGAAACCAGCTAGGGCGGTGGTAGCTTATCTCTGAGAAGAGATGTGGCGGCTACATGCCTCTGAACTGTTCCGAACTGTGTTACAATGAGGCTCGAAGGCCTATTTAATGTTGAGAAACAATGGAAAACCCTTCACATCCCGAAACCTAACCCTAGAAGATGAAACGCCAAATTGTGGGCCCCGTTTGGGTAAATTGGTACATCAATTTCCCGGGGTCGTAACTTTGGCATACGATCTCCGTTTGACGCGTACGATAGCTCGTTAGAAAGATCTATCCGAGAACTACCACTTTGGGAAGGGCAACATCGATCTATAGACCCATGTTGCCCCCAGATTCCCAAAAAAACGTCGTTTAGGGCCTCAAAACGGCTCCGGAAGTTCAGGACCCGAAAAACTGCTAAAAATAGTAAGTTGTGCTACAATTAAGGAAACTGAAAAGACTGAAAGAGACAGTTGTGGGGGTCCAAATGGGTTGGTGGTTGGCCACCAACATCCACCTGGATCATTCCTCCCCCCTTAGGAAGCAATGGTCCCCATTGCATTGAGTTCCTCCATCTGCTGAACTTGTCCTGCAATCTCTGATGTGTCCAGTGATGGTGGGAAGCATGGTCGACGACGGTCCACATTGAATACTCGGTGCAAGCCAAGGAATGGAGGAATGCTGTGCTTCGAAGCATTGTTGCCCGTAGCCTTGGTATTGGTGTACGGACCATGTCGGAGTTGCCTGAGTTTCTGATGGGTTCTGGTAAGGCGTTCTCTCTGCAGATGTAACCAAACTTTGTCGCCCACCTGAAACTTGTGTGGTACCCCTGTGGATGAGGAGAAGTTGTTCCTGTGTTCTGTCATGACCGTATTCCTTTGCTGCTGCTGCTGTGTAGAGGAACCCTTTGCAGGGGTCATGGATGTAGCAACGATCTTCCCCTTATTTTGGGAGTGAACCAGACAGATGAATTTCCTGGTCTGTGATATGAGCTTGCTGCCTTTCTTGGTAGTGATCAAGGATGTGGCAGTAGGTGGGGCTACCTCTGGTATCCTGTATAATGAATTATTCAAAGAAATAATGACAACACGAGGCCTTGACTCATACACAGCATGTCGCCTCCACAAGTATGGTTGGCCTAATAATACATCACAAACATCCAGAGGTGTAACATCACACAATACCTCGTCTGTGAAGGGCTTGATGCTGTAGGGAAGGCGGCACTGCTGGCGAACTTTCAGATCTCGTCCTTCATGAAGCCACCCGATACTGTATGGCTGTGGGTGTGGTGTAGTCGGTAGGCCCAACCGCTTCACGACCTCTGCTGAAACCAGGTTCTTTTGGCTACCACTGTCGACAATGAATTGCAGTGGTGAACCCTTCACCCACATATGTGAGTGGAAAAGACGCTCCCCCTCCTCTGGATCTTCGGGCTCATTTTTCTTGATCTTGGCAGTGGCAACAGTGGCGCTGGGATCCGCATCAATGATCTGCTTCCCTTTGCCATTCCCCTTGTCGGGTTCTGGCTCAGGGTCAGAATATGCATCTGATTCGGAAGCCTTCAACTCGGTCACCAACGACTGCTTGGTCCGACACTCACTTGTGTTATGAGTGGGACTCTTGTGGAACTCACACCACTTTCCTGTGTCCTTCTTCGGTTTCGTGGTGTTGTTCTTTTCTTGTGGCTTCGACGGGTTATCTTGGGTCACCCCGCCTTGGCTTTGTCCTTTGGGCTTCGGATTTGTAGATCCAAAGTCTCGCTTCTTCTGTTTGAACTTTTGTTCGATTTTGGCAGCGTATCGGTATGCTGTGCCGAGTGAGGAGATGTTCAAGAACACCATCTGTTCTTGGATGTATTTGTGCAGGCAGCTGCGGTATTTGAGTACCAGATGCAGCTCAGAATCTTTGATACCCAACTGTGTGCGAAGGGTATGAAAAATGTTTGTGAACTCCGGCACATCTTGGTCTCGTCCCTGTCGCAGTGTGTTCCATTTGATGTATTTGTCCTCATAGCTTCCGACAGGGTAGTACTGCTCCTTGATGGCATCCCGGAAGTCATTCCAAGTGGGTGCGGCTGAAAATAGTGAGCCTGTACTTTCATCCTTCTGCTCGCAATAGGTTTCCCACCAGTCCTTGACGTGGGGGGCTGCTTTGAGAAGAGCGAAAACAATCTTTTCCCGACTTGAAAATTCATGAACAGAAAAATACCCATCTAGCAGATTTAACCATTTATCTACGGCATCTGCGTCTATCTGACCCTCGAATATGGGGATTTCAAAATTAACCTGTACCTTAAATGGTGTGGCGTTTCCAGAGTCGCTGTTGGAAGCCGATGCGTCGCCTCTGGGTAGCCGCTGAAGGATCTGCGCAAAGCTATCCATCATCGCGTTCCTTTGCCGCTCGAGCGCTTCTTCGAGCAATATTTTGATAGGATCTCCTACCCCCTCGTCTTTCTTCTCATCCGCCATGGGAGGCCGTCGGGATTTGCGAGGCTGGTCTTGCAAAGGTTCGACCAGTTCAAGCCCTAACTCCTTATATCCCGACCTCGTTGGGGACATGCAAAGAAAAAAAAGAGAAAAAGCAGACCGCTCTGATACCACTGATCCGGATTTTAAACAGGAACGCAACAAATTACAGAGATAACCATAAATACAGAGATGCGATAACCATAAAAATAGAGATGCAGCGGAAATAATACTTCATTTCATTACTGTAAAATATTGAAATATGCTTACAAACAGAAATGGAAAGAAACCAGCTAGGGCGGTGGTAGCTTATCTCTGAGAAGAGATGTGGCGGCTACATGCCTCTGAACTGTTCCGAACTGTGTTACAATGAGGCTCGAAGGCCTATTTATTGTTGAGAAACAATGGAAAACCCTTCACATCCCGAAACCTAACCCTAGAAGATGAAACGCCAAATTGTGGGCCCCGTTTGGGTAAATTGGTACATCAATTTCCCGGGGTCGTAACTTTGGCATACGATCTCCGTTTGACGCGTACGATAGCTCGTTAGAAAGATCTATCCGAGAACTACCACTTTGGGAAGGGCAACATCGGTCTATAGACCCATGTTGCCCCCAGATTCCCAAAAAAACGTCGTTTAGGGCCTCAAAACGGCTCCGGAAGTTCAGGACCCGAAAAACTGCTAAAAATAGTAAGTTGTGCTACAATTAAGGAAACTGAAAACACTGAAAGAGACAGTTGTGGGGGTCCAAATGGGTTGGTGGTTGGCCACCAACATCCACCTGGATCATTTTATGTAAATTTTCATTCTTTTATTAATAAATTGCCTGAAGTGGCCGCGTTGGCTGAGGCCGAGGACTGTTTCCCTCTTTGAGGGTTTTAACCACGTCAAAAATACTGGTGTATTGATCTGCGATCTGGTTGTGAGCGGTGTCCTTTGGTGTTCTGTCTGAGGAACTTACCCTGTAAATTCCTACAGTAATTAAGGACCTAAGAGATCCTAAACAGATTTTAGCTATTGGCATTGCTGATGATTCTATAAGGTTGTATAATTTTAACAAATTTGGGTCATCAACTCTTCCCTCGGTATTTGCTGCTCATAATGATGAAGTGAGCAAACTTTGGCATGAGCTATTTGGTCACTTAAACTATCGTTCCCTTCAAAATCTATGTAAAAAAAATATGGTGACTGGTCTTCCTATGGTATTTCGCAGAGACAGTGTTTGTTCCAGATGTGTACTCAGAAAACATCATCGAGATATTTATGAAAAACATGCCTCTTGTCATGCC
This sequence comes from Pinus tabuliformis, assembly GCA_031772625.1. Classification (NCBI taxonomy): domain Eukaryota; kingdom Viridiplantae; phylum Streptophyta; class Pinopsida; order Pinales; family Pinaceae; genus Pinus; species Pinus tabuliformis. The sequence goes on along the minus strand of CM062818.1, from coordinate 2,014,966,483 downwards.
TCAACCCCTTTACAAATTGTGCATAGTGATTTATGTGGTCCACTTCCAGTTGTTTCATTCTCTGGCTACAAGTATTTCTTAACTTTCATTAATTATTTATGCAGATGCACTTAGGTATACTTCTTAAAACTCAAGAGTGAAGTATTTAACATGTTCTTGGCCTTTAAGACCTTTGTTGAAAAATAATCTGGACATCAAATTCTTAAGCTAAGATCTGATAATGGCGGAGAACATGTTAACAACGAATTCATCAACTTTTGCACAGAGCATGGAATTCAAATGCAACATACTGTTCCATATACTCCACAACAAAATGGTGTAGATGAAAGGAAGAATCACACATTAAAGGAAATGGCTAATTGTATGCTTCAATATAAATGACTTAGTCTTAATTTTTGGGCATAAGTAATTAACTGTGCAAATTACATAGTAATTTGCACTCCTACTAAGGTTTTAAAGAGTATCACTCTAGAAGAAGCATGGAGCTCAATTAAACTAGATGTAAGTCACTTTCATGTTTTTGGAAGTGAAGCATGGGCCCATATTCTAGATGAGAAACATAAAGCTTTAGAACCCAAGAGTGAAAAAAGTATTTTTGTTGGATATTCTGAAGATGTCAAAGGATATAGACTTATTCCACTTAAGTCCAAAAATGTTATTATTAGAAGAGATGTAAAGTTTGCTAAAAATATATCGGCCTACGAGCCTAGTTCGGTGGATGTGACACCTCTCTCTATCCATTTTACTTCTGAAAATATTTCTTCTTCAGATGATGACAGTGAGTATGACAATCCTCCCCCACCTTCTCAGGATCCTCCTTCAGCTCCTCAGCTTCCAAAATGGGTCTGTGCTACTCAGGATGCAACAAGCGCTCTTGCAGGTGATCCTACACATCAGCGATGCACATGTTCTAAATTCGATATAGACTCTTATTTAATGGCTCAAGCTTCAATGAATTGTGATCCTGACACCTTTGTAGAAGCTTCAGGCCATCCAGATTGGGATACAACTATGAATGAATAATATCGTTCATTATTGGAAAATGATACATGGGATCTTGTTCCTCTTCCAAAGGGACGAAGACTTGCTAGATGCAAATGGGTTTACAGAACCATGTTTGGACTAGATGGAAAGGTTGATAAACATAAATCTCGTCTTGTTTCCAAGGGTTTTTCACAAGTTGAAGGAATTAACTATACTGAAACCTTCTCCCTTGTTGCCAAAATGAACTCTATTCGCCTTGTTCTTTCTCTTGTTGCCTCGTTCAAATGGGAAGTCCATCAAATGGATGTTAAATCTAGCTTCTTGCATGAGGACTTGCATGAAGAAATCTATATGGAACAACCTCTTGGCTTTATAAAAATAGACTCCAACCTTGTATTTCAGCTTAAGAAATCCCTTTATGGTCTCAAGCAAGCCCCTTGGGGTTGGTATTCCAAAATGGATAGATTTCTTTTAGATACTGGCTTTTCTAGGTGTCACTCTGACAATACCGTCTACACAAAGAAAGTGGGTAAGTCTCTTATCATTCTTGTTATTTATGTTGATAATCTTATCCTTACTAGTAGTGATCCCGACCTTATAAACCATGTGAAGTCGAGCCTTAAAAAGCAGTTTGAAATGACAGACTTAAGACACTTGCATTATTTTCTTGGTCTTCATGTCTTGCAATCCAAGGAAGGTATCTCCCTTTCCGAGTCCAAGTATGTCTGTGATATTCTACACCACTTTCACATGGAAGACTGTAAGCCAACTCCCTTTTAGTCTGGAGCCAAACTTTCAGTCACTTGTACTTCCCCTAAAGTTGATTCTACCTTATACCGTCAGCTTGTAGGAAAAAATTTGTATTTGACCCATACTCATCTTGAACTTTCCTTTGATGTTGGCCTTATTTCTTGATTTATGAAAAACCCACATGAAAGTCATTGGAAAGAAGCTAAAAGAATGCTTCGTTATGTTTGAGGTACATTTCAGTTTGGGATTCATTACAGTGCAGAAGCATCTCCTCTATTGGTTGGTTTCACTGATTCTAATTGGGCTGGTGACCCTAATGATCAGAAGTCTACTGCAGGTTATGTATTCACTCTTGGTTCTGGACCTATTACATGGGCTTGCAAGAAACAAAGTGCCATTTCTCTTTATTCAGTAGAAGCAGAGTATCGTGGCACCAGAGAAGCTAGTCAGGAAGCCCTATGGCTTCGTCAGATCGTGTCAGAGTTTGGATTTCAGCAGCAACATCCGACTACACTTTGGTGTGATAATCAAAGTGCCATTCAACTATGCAAAGATCCAGTCCAACATCAATGCAACAAACACATTGAACTACACATGAACTTCATCAGAAAGCTCATTCATGACCATGTTCTTGAAGTGCAATATTGTTCAACCGATGATCAAGTTACTAAGATCTTTACACAGGCTCTCACAGAGTCGAAGTTTACTAAACATCGATTTATGGTTGGAGTTCAAGAAGTTGTCACTAAGGGGGGATAGGCTCTAATGCCTCCTTATTTCTCCTATTGTGTCATATTTGTACATCCTTCAATCCTATCCCAAGTTGTTCTTAAGGGGGGATGTTAGGATATTTCGACACATAGGAAATAGTTAAGTATAACTTGGTCTAGTATAGAGTTAGGTAAAGTGTGTTTCTTTACTATGTACTTTTGTAACTTACAATCTGATGGTCACGATATGTTCTAGACATGAAGTGATCTGGTGATTCATTCTCTCCTCAGTATTACCGACACTTGATCCATGGCTTAACACCTGATTGGTCCATGATCTCTATTTAAAGAGCATGGGGGGTCATTTGTAAGGTGACCGTTCATGAGAGAAGCTTATGTAAACTTTTTTTCTTTTATTAATAAATTGCCTGAAGTGGCCGCGTTGTCTTAGGCCGTGGACTGTTTCCCTCTTTGAGGGTTTTAACCTCGTCAAGAATACTGGTGTATTGATCTGTGATCTATTTGTGAGTGGTGTCCTTTGGTGTTCTATCTGAGGAACTTACCCTGTAAATTCCTACAATTCCATCCATAAACCGATTGTCAGACATAAGTGGTGAACAAAACAATAATACATTTTCTTCGTGGTTATTGCAGGAAACATCCTAAGCTTTGGGATGAACACTTACACTACATTCAACATGATTACAATAGTGCCAAGCATTCATCAACTCAAACATTTGCATTTTAGGCATGCTTTGGATACTTACCAAAATCTCCTTTAGATTTTAACTGTGGGAAATATGTTGCTATTGATGGCCATATTGACATTGATAAAGCCAAGTGATTCATTGAACAAGTTCAATTGGTGCATCATATGGTTCAAGAATAGTTGGAAAAGAGTCAAGCCAAGTACAAGACAAGGCATGATAAGCATCACATTGACCACAATTTTTATGTTGGAGATGAAGTTTGGTCTTACATTAGCAAGGAGAGGCTTCAAGGAGAAGGTCAAAAACTGAAACCAATCAGGTATGCACCTTTTATGATTTTAGAAAATATTAGTAATAATTCCTTCTAGTTGGATTTTCCTCCATATATGAAACATTATGTAATTGTTAATGCTGAGAATTTAAGATTATATGAGCCTCCTTTGATTGAAGATCAAGGAGATAATGTTTAGATTCCTTCAATAGAAGATTTCTCTCTTGAATTTCTTGAAGAATTGTAGCAAGATACTATCCTTGAAAAAAACAAGAACTTCAAGAAGAGGGAACATGGAGTACCATCATGTGGGGCTCAAAGGTAAAAATACAAGCAAATAAAAATGGATTGAGATAAGAAGGGTGAGGAAACTGTACCCTCATATGTTTTTTGACTGAAAATAGTATTTTGGAGGCCCAAAAGCTTCTAGTGGGGAGGAGTGATCCAAGTGATCAGTAAAGTGCTCAAAATTCAAAGTGTTCAAAAGTGCTCAAAACCAGTGACAAAGTGTAGAGCTCATCGACTTGAATCCAACGTAACTTGAATCATTCAAGACCAATATTTTATGCTCCCGATATTGCGTTCTGATCATTTTCCCAAACACATAAAATTTATGTAGGTTGGGTGAAGGATTGTTGACTGGGCAGTCTTTACACTCACTAGGAAGGATGACTAGACAAGTTGACTGTGTACCTCGATTGAATGGCAGGACGCCAAATGGCCTCACATCATTGGTATGAATTGGCAAGATTTTGATTGGTTGTGGAATTGTCAGGTGGACCAATGGTTGGGTGCACATGGCCTAGTAATGGGATGCCATGTGGTACCCTGGTATAGTGTAAAATTTTTGTTAAGGGCTGAAATAGCCTCCACAGGATTCGAATGGGAAACCTCATTCAAACAAGTCTAGCGCCTTACCAATAGGCCACAGGGTGGTCCTTAATAGTCATAACAGTGAATGGATATATAAAATTTCGGTGGAATGATGTTTGGGGAAGGGGTTGGGGCTAAGCCCCTGACCCCTAGTCACTACACAACCCACGAGACAATAGGCGGAGTGACCAAGGGCTCAAGGCTTATCCTTAGCCCAAGGTCTAATCATATGCCATATAACTAGAGGTGGAGTTAAGGAAAAGTGCTTGGTGGATAGGTGTGAAGATTGGGGGCCAACCCTTGGTTTTATGATGCAGTGGAACCATGGAATGAAAGACTCGGCGATATGCCAACGGGGGCGGGTGGTTAGCCCCAGCCCCCCAACACATGGCTCCATGTGGCCCTAATTTTCTGTTAAAAGGAATCATTGCGCATTTAAATGACCCAACAAATTGCACCTAAACCGGTGGGAATCTCATTGAACCCAGGCGAAAATTGGCACTCTTCAGTCCATGGAATTGCGAAATTCATAGAATAGTTAGCATAAGAGTCTAGTTTGTAGAGAAGTTAGCAACAAAACTTCTCTAGAGAAAAACTTCTTTAGTTTTTGGCCAAATTGAGTGCAACAAGATCCCAACTTCAGGTTTTTGACTATTCTAGAGCCATTGGAGACATTATTTTTACATTTTGAGAACTGTGAATCCATGTAAACACAAATTTTAGCACTTATTAAAAGAGGCCCAACATTAGAAGCTAGACCAGGAGATGTATCACAAGAGGGGTGAACTCCTTTATCATTTTTCTATCTTGTGTTACTATATATGGTATATTTTTCTCTATCTTTATGTTGTTAATTGAGTTTTAAAACCATTATTTTATGTGCTTTTGCAAAGTGATCCATTGCCTAAAAGACATGAAATTTTACTTGAAAATTTTCCTATCACCTTCAAGTTTGTATAATAGATCATATCCATCCAATCACAGGGCTCTATTTTCATCCTCCTCCATCAAATACAAAATTTACATGTGGAATCATCTTTGTAGTTCAATGTGACATCCCTCCCACCTCTACTATGCCCCTTGGGGTTGCCCCGCCAGGGACCTAACCCATAATAGGCCCCTTGATTAAAATCATTTCTTTAGGGATTGAACCATCAACAAGACCTTTCATTGAAATCATTTCTTATTTCCTACGTCGATGGGCTTCTGCCACTCATGATTTACTCGCCACCCTTCATCCAGAGGTGGTAGGTTCGACTTAGATTGGATCATCAAGTTCAACTCAGTTTATATCCATTATGGCTAGGGTCATTATTTTGATTTGTGGACCTCTCATCTCATATATCAGTAAGGAGGTCTCCAGAAGTAACCCAATGGATGTGGAATTTATTATCCTAAAAGAAAACACTAGTGGCAGGTTCTCTCCAAGGTTCAAAACAATGAATTTATTCAAAAGTGTGCAATTTACATTCACAAACATTTTATTACTTGTATTTTATCGGTAATAGAGGTTTTGGAATGGTGTACAAAGGTAAACTAAGAAATGGATCAATAGTGGTTGTAAAAAATTTCCAGCAAAGTGACCTAAAGATGAGAATGTTGGGTTGTGTTATATTATTTCCACAACTAGATTCCCTAGTTAACTGGGGGTTAGAGGGGGGTCAGATCCCCCGTTTCATTATGCTGATTGTGCAACGGGCGGGGTAATAGGGAGTTTGAGGGGGGCGAGTAGCCCCCTCTATAGGGGCTAGGGCAGCACCCCAGGGAAAATTGTCTTAGACCCTATATTAGGTGGAGTGAACCTACCTATGGTTTTGTGCATGGTTTTCGCACATGGTTTTGGGTGTGATGGTTTTCGGTCCATAGTATTGGATGCTTCGGCATGTATATATATGTATTGTAACATTGAAAGGAACATAATGAAAAATCAAGCTGGTAATTCCAGTTTTGGGAACTAGGGGAAAATCTCTGTGTATATGTGTTTTATGTGTTATGCTCTCGCATTGTTTATTTTCTGTGTTTTAGAATTCATGTGCAGGTAATTTCTGTATAGGGTTAAAACCTACATTTGGTATTAGAGTAGTTTTGTCTTCAAGGGGATTCCTTTGTTTCTTAGGGGTTTCGCTCAGGCCTATGGTAGATGTTAGAAAATTATATATTATGGAGCAATGGAACACATAAAATATTGCAGAAATATAAACACAGAAAACTCATAAAACAAGAGAGACACAGATATATGTGGTTCACCCAGTTTGGGCTATGTCCACCTCGAATAGCCAGTCCTTCCTTTCTATTATCTAGCAAAATGAAGAGACACAACCTACAACAGATCCGCTGTAATATCCTCTGTTTTCTCTCACAATCTCACCTCTCTGTTTCTCGCTCATAGAGTACACATCTATTACACAACCTCAAATACAATGCCCTCATACAAAGAGAGGGGTTGCCTTCTAGGGAAAAAGACCCTAAACTAATCATAATTTCTACCGTCAGATCATACGCCTAATGAACGACCCCGATTGACTAGAAATTACTATACTTTTACAAGGCAATTTTACATCTACTTTTAGCTTCGGGGGCACTGCCCCAGAGCCCCCGCTAGGGGACCACTGGCCCCCGGACACCCCAGCCGGGGGGGATTGGCACCCCCGGACCCCCATGGGGGGGACAAGTCCCCCCGCACCCCCCCGCATGGAGGGGTGTACAAACTTCCTGGGGTATACATCCGGCTGAAACAAAGACCTCTGAACAATCATGCTCCACACACAACAATCTCCCACTTGGAGAATTATTGTAACAATTCCACCAGTGCTTCATTTGCTGGACAATGAATCCTCTTTGGACCTGGCTATTTCTCATCTTCATCGTCATCCTTGAAGACCAATTGAAACTCAGCATGTTCTCAGTTTCTCCCTGGTTACAACTTTTGTTAGCATATCTGCAGGATTCTGGCTAGTGTGTATCGTTTCCAGCTTCAACTCTCCATCTTCCAACATTGATCGTATGAAATGGTACTTTAGTTGTATGTGTTTAGTCCTGGAATGAAATGCTGAGTTTTTTGCAAGATGAATAGCACTTTGGCTATCACTGTATAACGTGCCCATATCATGCTCCATACCCAATTCACCCATAAACCTTTGTAACCAAATCATTTCTTTACTAGTCTTTGTAGCAGCAACATACTCTGCTTCTGTTGTTGAAAGTGCAACAACACTTTGGATTTTTGAAACCAAATTGACAATTGTTCCACCAACAGTAAATACATATCCTGTAGTGCTCCTCCTGTTATCTCTATCACTTGCCATATCTGCATAAACATATCCCTGTAGGGAAATGTTTGAACCACCAAAGCATAATGCTTGATTTGTGGTACCTTTCAAATATTTGAGAATCCATTTCACTGCCATCCAATGTTCCTTTCTTGGATTGTTCATGTACCTGCTTACAACTCCCACTACATGTGCAATATCAGGCCTTATGCAGACCATTGCATACATTAACCTTCCAACTGCTGATGCATATGGAACTTTAGACATATAATCCATGTCTTCTTGGGTCTTTGGGTACATTTCCTTACTAAGTTTGAAATGGCTAGCAAAATGTGTACTAATTGGTTTTGCATTGTGCATGTTAAATCTTTTCAACACCTTTTGTATGTACTCATTCTGAGACAATGTTAATTTGCGATTTTTCTTGTCTCTAGTTATTCTCATACCAAGGACTTGTTTTGCAGCGCCAAAATCCTTCATTGCAAATGAATTTTCCAATTTTCTTTTGAGCACATTTATTTCCTGCATGTTAGATCTTGCAACAAGCATGTTATCTACATACAATAAAAATATAATATAGCTTCCATCATTTTTCTTTTTCATATAAACACAATGATTAGAGTGACATCTAGTATAACCTTGTTCAGACATAAACTTGTCAAATTTTAGATACCACTGCCTTGGAGCCTGTTTTAAGCCATACAAGCTCTTCTCCAATCTGCACACTAGTTTCTCCTTCCCTTTCACTTCATATCCTTGTGGCTGCTGCATATATATCTCTTCCTCCAAATCCGGATGGAGAAAGGTTGTCTTTACATATAACTGCTCAAGATGCAAATCTTCAACTGCCACTAGACTTAAAATAGTTCTAATTGAACTCATTTTAACAACAGGAGAAAATATTTCATCAAAATCAATAACTTTCTTCTGTGCAAACCCCTTCACCACAAGTCTAGGTTTGTACCTCTGTTTTCCTCCATCTTCTTCCTTCAGCTTGTAAACCCATTTATTCTTCAATGTAGTTTTACCTGCAGGAAACTTGACTAAGTCCAAGTCTGGTTATGCATTAAGGAGTCCATCTCTTCTTCCATGGCTACCTCCCACTTTTCCTGCTTTCAACCTACATTGCTTCTTCATAACATTCGGGTTCACGGGAATCAGTCAACAACAAATAATATAATGAAGGAGAGTATCACTTAGGGGGTCTACTTATCTTGGTAGATCTTCTAACACCACTTTCAGGTGTTTGGGGTGCCTGTTGCTGTTGTGGTTGTTGATTATTATTATTTTCAGGTACCTTTACTTTTTCAGTGATTTCATCAAGAACTGTGTATTCCTTGTTTTCTTTTTCTTGTTTCTTTTCCTGCAATTGATTCTTATACAAGACCTTTTCATTGAATATTACATCTCTGCTCCTAATGATTTTGTGATTTTCATAATCATATAAGTGATAACCAAAATCATTAACACCATATCCAATAAAGGTACATTTCTTTGACTTTGCCTCAATCTTTGTTCTATTTTCTTTATTAATATGGACAAAGGCCTCACAAACAAAATGCTTTAAAAAGGAGTAGTTTACCTTTTTACCTGTCCACGCTTCCATCGGAACACCACCATACAAGGAACTTGAAGGCCTTTTGTTTATTAGATAAACAGTAGTATCTACAGCATCTGCCCAAAACTGTAAAGGCAATCCTGCGTGCAATCTCATGCACCTTGCACGCTCCATGATTGTTCTGTTCATCCTTTCTGACACACCATTTTCTTGTGGTGTTCTTGGAACTGTTTTCTCTCTGCAAATTCCATGCTCTGAATAGTACCTATCAAACTCTTTGCTGCAATATTCACCTGCATTGTCTGATCTAAGACACTTCAATTTCTTTCCTGTCTCAATCTAAACCAAATCTTTCAATTTCTTGAAAGTATCAAATACATCAGATTTATTCTTAATACAATAAATCCAAGTTTTTCTAGTTGCATCATCAATAAAAGTAACATAATAATGAGAGCCACCGAGAGATGATACATGAGCAGGTCCCCATACATCTGTATGCACAAGCACTAATTTTTCATTCTTCTTTTCTTTCCCAACTCTGAGAAATCTGACTCTCTTCTGTTTTCCATAAATGCAATTCTCACAGAAGTCCAAATCAACATTCTTCAAACCCGGCAACAAATTCCTTGAGTGAAGAATCTTCATCCCCTTTTCACTCATGTGTCCGAGCCTATGATGCGATAATGCTGCATCTGCTCCTTTGGAAGTTAAAGCATTAACAGAGTTAGAAATACCATTGCATAAATACAATGTACCAACCTTTTCGCCTTTTTCTATTACCAGGGCTCCTTTGGTGACCTTCCAAGCTTTATCTGTGAAAGTTGTCACACAACCTTCACCGCCTAATTGCCCTGTTGAAATCAGATTTTTCTTTAGATCTGGAACATGCCTTACCTCCTTTAGTAGCCATTGGTTTCCATTCTGCTATTTTACAAGAACCTTACCCATTCCAACAATTTTATAGGTTTTATCATCACCCAAACGAACTTGTCCAAAATCTCCTTGAACATAGTCATGAAATTTTTTCTTATCAGGTGTGGCATGGAATAAGGCCCCTGAATCTACCACCCATGAATTAGTAATATTTTCGAAAGAAAGAATCAAAGCATATTGTAACACCTCACCTGTCACATTTTCTTCATGGTTGTTTTCTTGCTGTGAATCTCCTTCTTTTCCCTTCCGAGATCTACATTATTTCTTTAGGTGTCATTTCTTTCCACATTTCTAGCACACTATCCCCGATCTGGACTTGGATCTACCTTTCCTTGATTTATTGCGATATCCTGAGCTCTTTCCTCTTTCCATTTTCTTCCCCTAGACTCTACACTCAAAGCATTTCCCGATGTCTCACCGGAGCTTTTTCGTTGCATTTCCTCGCTAAGGATAGCACCGACAACATCATCAAACTTTAAAGTACTAGATCCAGACACAGAGTTACTAATGGCCATTACTAAACTATTCCAACTTTCTGGCAATGAGCACAAGAATAACAAAGCTCTAACTTCATCATCAAATTTTACCCCTATAGAACATAACTGACTTGTAACAGTATTAAAATCATTTAAATGATCTGCAACAGATCCACCTTCCGACATCTTCATATTAAATAACTGTTTCATAAGAAATACCTTGTTTGAGGCCAAGGGTTTTTCATATAGTTTCTCCAACGCCTTAATCAAACCCTCTGTCGTTGTTTCCTTCGAAATGTTGAAGGCAACTGACGCTACAAGGCACAACCGTATTGTTCCGAGTTCCTTTCTATTGAGAAGGTTCCATTCTTCATCTTTCATACCTGTTGGCATCTTTGCTTTTCCGCCCAATGGTAAGTATAGATCTTTCTGATATAGATAATCTTCCATTTGCATCTTCCATAGTGAGAAGTTTTGGCCGTTAAATTTCTCGACCCTAAACTTTCCATCTTCTGCCATTGCTTCCACTCGAACGAAGAACCCTTCTTTCCTGTGAGTTTATCAGCCAAATAGACCTTCGGCTCTGATACCAGTTGTTAGAAAATTATATATTACGGAGCAATGGAACACATAAAAATATTGCAGAAATATAAACATAGAAAACACATAAAACAAGAGAGACACAGATATACGTGGTTCACCTAGTTTGGGATACATCCACCCCGAACAGCCAATCCTTCCTTTCTATTATCCAACAAAATGAAGAGACGCAACCTACAACAGATCCGTTGTTATATCCTTTGTTTTCTCTCACGGTCTCACCTCTTTGTTTCTCACTCACAGAATACACATCTATTACGCAGCCTCAAATACAATGCCCTCATACAAAGAGAGGGGTTTCCTTCTAGGGCAAAAAAGCCTAAACTAAACATAAGTTCTACCGTTAGATCATCCGCCTAATGAACGGCCCAGATTGACTAGAAATTACTATACTTTTACAAGGCAATTTTACATCTATTTTTAGCTTTGGGGCACTGCCCCCGAGCCCCCGCTAGGGGACCGCTGGACCCCGGACCCCCCAGCTGGGGGGAATCGGCCCCCTGGACCCCCGCGGGGGGGAAAAGTCCTCCCACACCCCCCCGCGTGGAGGGGCGTACAAACTTCTTGGGGTATACATCCAGCTGAAACAAAGACCTCTGAATAATCATGCTCCACACACAACAGTAGACCTTGCTCAGTGGGAGATCTGGGAGATTTATTCTGGTGGTGAAAGAAGATGGTGAGCAGTGGAAGGATAGAGATCGAGAAATTTAATGGTAAGAGTTTCGAGTTATGGAAAATCAAGATGGATGATCTATTGGTGGATAAAGATCAGTGGATCACGGTAGATCTAGGTACTAAACCAATGGGATTGTCCGATAAAGAATGGAAGAAGTTGGATCGGAAGGCAAAGAGAAAAATACGGTTGTGTGTCTCAGATTCAGTATTGCTGAATGTATCAAGGGAAGCTACATTGAAGGCTTTGTGGGACAAGTTAGGGACTTTGTACCAATCTAAGTCTCTGGTGAATAAATTGTTCCTACGGAAAAAGATGTATAACCTGAGGATGAAAGATGGAGACTCGGTGACAGAGCATCTAAATGCATTTAATATTGTGGTAAGTTAGTTATTTTTTGTTCATATTAAAATTTCATATGAAGACAAGTGCATTAGTTTGTTGTGTTCTATACCAGATTCATGGGATAGTCTGGTTATTGCAATATGTAGCAATGCAACTGCCTTGCAGTTTGATGAAATAGTCTCATCCTAGCTAACGGAGGAGATGAGATGGAAAAATATGGAGAGCTAGAATGGTTATGCCTTATCTGTATGAGGACAGTCCAAGAAAAGAAACAAAAATAAGTCATCGATTGAGAGATCTAAATCTAGAGGGAGATCTAAATCTCCAGGAAAGCCTGTAAAGGTGGTGTGCTAGAAATGTGGAAAGGAAGGGCACTACAAAAGGGATTGTAAATCTAAAGCTCTTGACAAAAGAAAGGGATCTGATGATGCTCCTTCTGCAAAGCCAGAAACCACCTCAGATGAAGGTGGGCATGTGTACTTGGCTTCTTCAAGTACACATGTAGATCATGAGGCATGGTTGATTGATTCAAGTGCATCCTTTCACTTCACCCCCCATAGAGACTGGTTCTGCGAGTATGAGAAACATGATGGTGGTGATGTCTTCTTGGGGAATGACAGGAAGGCTATAATTGTTGGTCGTGGAAAATTCAAGTTGAAGTTGCAAGGTGGAAGGATTAGAGCACTTCCGGGTGTTCTGCATATTCTTGCACAAGCCAGAAATCTGATTTATGTAAGCAAGCTGGATGATGCAGGTGTAAAAAAAGTGTTCGAGAAAGATACTTGCAAGATGGTTCGGGGAGCACTGGTACTGATGCAGGGAGTTTGGATTGGAACTTTGTACAAGCTACAAGGTAGCACTATTATTGATGGGTGCAACAGTTCCATGGTTCCTAAAAGTGGAGCAGAAAATCTAGTGGTCTTTGGAGAAAATACCATGCTATGGCATCAAAGGATTGGACATATTAGAGAGAAGGGCCTTCGAATACTTCACGGTAAAGGTATAGTAGAAGGTATGACTAATAGCTCTCTGGATTTTGATTTTTGTGAAAATTGTGTATATGGGAAGCATAATCGAGTGAGTTTCCCCTCTGGTGGTAAGAGGGCAAAACAAATATTAGAGATTGTGCATAGTGATTTGTTTGGACCTGTGAAGGTTCCGTCACTGGGTAAGTCTATGTATTATGTATCATTTATAGATGACTTCTCAAGGAATACATGGATATATTTCCTCAAGAAGAAATTTGAAGTCTTTGACAGGTTTAAAGAATTTAAGGCTTTGGTGTAAAACCAGACAGAGAAGAAGATAAAGGTGTTGAGGACAGATACGGTGGAGAATTTTGCAAGAAGGAATTTGAAGAATTCTGTAAGAAGTGTGGTATAGCATGGCAGAAGACTACTCCATACACACCTGAGAAAAATGGAGTTGCAGAAAGAATGAACAAGACATTGATGGAAAGGGAAAGAATCATGCTCAGTGGTGTCAGGTTGGCAAAGTTGGTAGAGACAACATGTTACCTAGTCAAAAGAGCACCTTCATCAGTGTTGGAGGATACGACTCCACAAGAGATATGGACTAGTAAGAAACCCTCTCTTTCACATCTGATGGTATTTGGATGTGATGCATATGTACATGTTCCAAAGGAGAAAAGAACCAAGTTGGATAGTAAATCTGAAAGGTTCATCTTTATTGGGTATAAGGATGGTTTAAAGGGTTATAAGATTTGGAACCCAGTAACAAGGAAGGTTGTGTAGAGTTGAGATGTGGTGTTCAAAGAGGTGAAAGATGTTATTAAACATGAAGTCCAACCAAAGGAACCGAAGAAGATAGAGTTTGAGCTTAAGGATGAAGAATTAGACTCTACAACAGAAGAGGAATCAAAAGATTAAGAGCCACAAACTCCGAGTGTGAGAAGATCAGTTCGAAAAAAGAAGGTAGCTAGAAAGGTATAGTCCATCTTCTTTCCGTTCAAATTTTGATTTATCTATTACTGATGACGATCCTAGAACTATGAAGGAAGTAGTAGATTCAGAGGATGGAGAAAGAGGCCATGGTTGATGAAATGACATCTTTGCACAAAAATGAGGCTTGGGATCTGGTGGAGTTGCCTGCTACAAGGAAACTCATTGGAAGAAAATGGTGTTTAAGAAGAAGACAAATGTAGAAGGAAAGGTGGAGAAATACAAAGCTCTGTTGGTAGCAAAAGGTTATTCCCAGGTACCGGGAATTGATTTTGGTGATATTTTTTCTCTTGTTGCCAAGGTATCTTCTATTAGATTACTTTTATATGTTGCTGTTGCTTTTGATTTTGAGGTAGAATAGATGGATGTGAAGTCAAAATTTATTCACGGGGATCTGGAAGAAGAGATCTACATGAAGCAACCTGAAGGCTTTGCAGTGAAGGGTAATAAATAACTGGTATGCAAGTTAAGGAAGTCTATGTATGGGTTAAAACAGTGACCAAGGATGTGGTATCAGAAATTTGATACATTTATACGGGGACTTGGCTTCACCAAAAGCAAAGAAGATCATTGTGTGTAGTTTAAATTAATTGGTGACCATGTTATTTATCTGGTTTTGTATGTGGATGATATGTTGCTGGTTGGAAATGACAAAGCAATTACCCACAATTTGAAGACCCAATTGTCCTCCAAATTCAACATGAAAGATCTTGGTGCTGCAAATGATTCAAAATGGATTTTGCATAGACTTCTAAGTCTAAGTTTTCCTCACAGAGGAAAATGAAGGTCTAAGGATGTTCTTGGAAATAGTCCCATTGCGTAGATCTTTTCATTCTGAATCTACTGCAATTTGAATGGGCTAAAATGGACCTCGGATGCAGAAGTTATCGCAGAACGAAGTTGCCCTTTTTCCTTTGAAAAAGAGCAAAAATGTTCAAAAAATGGCCTAAAAGGATTTATGAAGGAAAATCACATTGAAGTGGTCCAAGAGGCAGAATTAAAGCGGAGGCAGAAGAGACCCTAGGTTACTGATCCCTGACATATCGGGTCAGAGGGAGGGATATGAATATAATATAAGGAAAAGACCTCAGGTCGATGCGACATTGCAATCGTCGATATCAGCATCGGCGATGCAATGAGATAAGGGAAGGAACCCCAGGACTATGTGACATGCCATTGCAATATATCGCATCGCAACATCGTATCTCAGTGATATAAAAGGGGCCAATACCATATGCGACATGCGATTGCTGATCTGCAGCATGCGATCTCAGCCATCGAATCGGAAATGAAATCAACGACCAGGATTAAATCGATGGTCAGGAGATCGACGATCCCCGACACAAAGGGCCAATGCGATAGCGATATGCGATGTGATCTGGACCGTCCGATCAGGGATCAAATCAACGGTCCAGGTTAAATCAGCGATTGGCGATCAACGATCCCCAATAGAAGGGCTAATGCGATTGCGATTGCGATAAGTGATAATGGTCGAACCCGATGGGGATTATAAGGGCGATTTAATGAAATTTTAAGTCCGGAATTCACGCCCGATAGTGTAATTTCAGAAAAATCTCTGTGTATTGTATTTTTCTCCATTATTGGGTTTTTTCCTGGAAGACAGCCCTGAACCCTCTGTAACAGCCCCTGATCACTGTGCCAAGCTACAAACGGGCATTTTTTGCAGACAATGATGCATTTGAAGCCACAAAGCCATAGATCTAGATGGCCAGTCGAACAGACAACGCGTAGAGAAGCCATAGAGCCACAGGGGAGTAATGATACACAAAGAAATGGCTGGGGAAGCTGTAGAGCTAGGAAAATGCCTCAAAGGAGCCAGAAAGCCCAATTGACAGAGTTGTTGGTGAGAGATGGAGGTCGCTGAAGGAGATCTATTAGCTGAGAGAGTGATAATCCCAGAGAGCACGATTGACAGGCAGCAACACTGCTAAAGGTCGCTGGAAGGTTGCTAAAGGTCGCTTGGAGGTCGAGTGAACCATTGATGCACGTAGAATCTAAGAGAGAGCTTAGAGAAGCCAAAGCTAAAGAGCCAGAGCTAGAGCTGAGAGCTAGAGCTAGAGCCATAGTCAGAAAGCCGAAAGCTTCAGAGCCAGGGATAATATGGTGTTCTAAGCCCATTGTGTTTTGTGTAAAGTAGTGGAGTTGAGCATGGAGCTTGTAAAAGAACTGCTGCCATAATCCCAGAGAGCCTATTTGAGTTGACTAGAGCTCAAGGAGACATAGCCCAAGAGTTTTGGGTGAACTCCATATTAAACTGCTGCCTTATGTGTTTGTTATTTGTTGAAATATTTTACTGTTATCTGTATGTTATATCAGCATAAACAACAAAATTTTAAAGCACATAACCAATTTTAAAATAAACACCAGCATACACCTTATTTTCAAGCACATTATTAATTCTACAATTGGTTAATCATTTGGGCCTTGGGAATATATAAGCTTTGGGAGTGGGAGAGGTTCTTGTAAGCTTGACAAGAAGCCTTTAGTACCCCATTTTCAGATTAGGTGGTATCAGAGCTTATGATTGGTTAACCCCACCTTCAAAGAAAGTTATATTAGAATGATTGATTGACAAAGCAAAGATTGCTTGTCAGAAAGGTGTTTAAATAGTGAGAGATTGATTTTATGCTTGTTTGTAGACTGGCTATTGTTTGAGTTTGCAGAGGTGAAGGGAAAGCTAATGATAACTCAATCCAGGCGAGCAGAAAAAGGAAGAAGGGCTGGAGGCATTCTTCTTATCCAAAAGGACCTCAAAGAAATCCTTGAAGCACAAGAGGCTTGTTGCAAAAGGTTGCTGAATAAGTTCTTTATTAATATTGTTTGAAGTTCTTTTGTTCATTGGCATAATGACTACTTCTACAAGTGAGTCCTCAAATTCTTCTTTCTTCACAAAATTCTTTGATGAAGACATGAAGCAAGACTTAGCCACGGTGATGGATATGGTGACAAAAATGTATGAGGATGGAAGGAAGAGCAACATACTTAGAGATCATTTGAATTCCGTGGAGGAAGAGAAGCAGATGCTTTCTGAAAAATTGTAGGAAATGGAGAAGCAACTTCATATTGTAAATATGAATTTGAAAAGGATGCATGAGTTGGAGTCATAGCTCTTTGTTGCCAAATAAGCCTTGGTCAAGTATTAGCTTGAAGAAGAGGTAAACCATTCCATTTTTTCTTAAAATTCTTCTAAGAATGCTTATATTGGTTCTTTTGAAAATCATACCAGAGGCATAGGTTCCAAGCTAATGTCGAAGATGGGCTATGAAGGAGAAGGCTTGGGAAGACATGCACGAGGCATTGTTGAGCCAATAATGGTTGAGGAAAGGCCTAAGTATTTGGGTCTTGGCTATGGACAGTCTTATGGATGAAGTTCCAAAGCTACCATGAAGGCCATTGAAACAGTTCCAAGAAGGAGTTTAATTTCAGGTCCTCTACCTCAAGAGTGTGAAGATTGTATTGAGGAGGAATGCAATAGCTTGAAACATCGTTCAGAAGCACACACTTGAACCAGAGAGTTGTGGAAACTCTAATAGCATTGAAGAGATTGATGGTGTTCCAAAGGGAGCCACTTCTTCATTTGATTCACCTCCTCAGGAAGGCAATAAAGGTGAAAGAGAAAGGTATAAATTTGGTTCTAAACATTTTCCTTTTTATTATCTTTAGCATGGTAAATTTCCATATAAGTATGGGAAAATAATTGCATGTTCATTTTGTGGTTTGGATAACCATAATGTTTCTAGATGTTGGAAGAGAATGGTCACATATAGGAAAATTTTGAAGGAAAGGAAGCAAGAAGCCAAAGGTCCATTAGAAAAGGCAAATCATGCCATTAAGAGGATGCACGTGTTGCACCTACCGTCATAAGCAAGGGCATCTTGCTGACAAGTGTTGGACTCTAAATCCAACAATGATTCCACAAAAGCTGAAGAATGTGAAAAGAGAAGATGGCAGAAATGGAAAGGAAGATTCCATGATCGATGTGCTTCAGGATGATTCCAATGTTGATGTTGATGTGCAGATAAAGGTAGTACCTTTGAAAGGGATTGGTGAGAAATGGTTAGGGTTCTTATCCAATTAATATTGCATGTCTATTGATGCATCTATTTGCATTTCCTTGTTAATGAGATGCAAGTTGTAGGTTTCTACCAAGAAGGTGAATGGAAAAGTTGAGTAGGAGGCTCACTTTGTTGCTGCAACATTATATTTCATTTCAGCTTCGAAAGTATAGTGTCCTTAAGTGAAAGTTGAAGGATGAAATGCATGCATGAGCATGAGATGCATGAATACAGGGATGTTGATGTTTTCCTTGTATTTGAACATGTATGTGTAATTAACTTGAAGGGTTGATTGCTTTAAACATGCATGTAATGTTGACTTGGGAGAAGTTAACTTGGTCTCCAAGATGGAGATAATAATGAACTGTTTCATCTTTTGAAAAAGAGTCCTAATGGTCTTTTTCTACATGTTTGACTTGAAGGGTGATTTGTTTTAAAGGCATGTTTTCGGGACTTGTTATCTAGTCCATCATTTGTATGTAGATGTAAGACATGGAGGTATTCACAAGATGTGAAATATGTTTCTTTTGTTGAAGCAAGAGTTTAGTCCATCCAGTTGTTGTTTGTGTTTCTGTTGTTGCTAATAGTTGTTGTTGACAGCTTTTCAAACAGGTGCGAATGAAATTTTTTTGGAGTAGATGTACTTCACATTTGTTTGATCCACCTTGGATCAATGATCAAGGAAAGAAAGTTAAAACTACCTTCTGTGATCATCTCAGCAGGAGTTCTGTAGAAAGGTAAGGAGGAAGGCAGTTCTTCCCAGGAGGACCAACACATCTAGGAAGGAATGTGGTCAAGGGCTTTGTTTCAGAGGCACTATGCAAGGAAAGTGTGTGGAGCCTGAAGGAAGAGGGTGTTGTTACTCTCATTTACTGTTCATATCAGTATATGAGTCTTTTGGAGACCATGTTATGAAACCAGCTCAAGAAAAGATAGAAAAGATAGATCAACGTCTTAGAATTCAGCGTCTTCAAGGGGGAAACCTCCTTTACATTACATAAATGAAAAATTGTTGGATGATTCAAATGAAAAAACCTCCTTTCTATATATAGGAGTCTAAGGAGTTACAATATAATCCATCTGACCTAACAATAATACTATAAAGCCACAAAAATAACCATAGAGGGATTATATGAGGCACAATAACAACAATATGGGAGCAATAGGGGCACAACAATGTTAATAAGGGGTATAACTAAAATAGTAATGGGGTAATCACTAGTATTATAGGGACCCAACATGCCCCTCTCCTTCAAAAAAGTGTTGTCCTCAACGCTTGAGTAGTTTTGGATACTTCTGCATTAAATTTTCATCCTCCCATGTGGAATCTTCAGCGGATAAGTTCTTCCACTTGATAAGATACTCTAAAATTGATCGATTTCGTAGCTGTCGAGTTCTTGTTTCTGTGACTACTTCCAGTTCCAATATAATTTTTCCTTCCTAGTCAAGTTCTGGCAATATTGTTTGAACTGGGAGCTTGTCGCTTATAACCTTCTTTAAACATGAAACATGGAAAACTGGGTGCAATCGAGAAGCTGCAGGAAGCTCCAATTTGTATGCCATAGTGCCAATCTTTTGCAACACCTTGTACGGACCATAATACTTTGGTGATAATTTATTATCCTTCTTAGCTTGCTTGAGGGACATTTGCTTATATGGTTGTAGTCGTAGGAATACCCAATCACCTACATCAAAACTTCTTTCACTGCGATGTCGATCTACCTGTTGTTTCATTCTATTCTGTGCCAACACGAGGTTATCCTTTAAGAGTTGGAGGACTTGTTGTTGATGTTCAATGTGACGTTCCACTGCTTGAACCTTAGAATTTTCTCTTAAATATGATGTGATGGATGGTGGTTGATACCCATAAAGTGCCATAAATGGGGTCATTTTTGTTGCTGTATGGAAGGAAGTGTTATACCACCATTCGGCCAGAGGCAACCATTTGACCCATTTTGTTTGTTTATCAGATACAAAGCAACGAATATATCCTTCCAAACATTTGTTTACTATCTTAGTTTTCCCATCAGATTGAGGATGATAAGATGAGCTATGAGCTAACTGAGTACCAAGACAAGAAAATAATTCTGTCCAAAAATTTCCAGTGAAAATGGGATCTCTGTCACTTACAATAATCTTTGGGTTTCCATGTAGCTTTTGAATTGTTTCCATAAATGCAGTAGAAACTGTACTGGCTTTAAATAGATGTGATAATGCACAAAAGTGTGCATACTTGGTAAGTCTGTCAACTACCACCATGATGACACTCTTTCCCTCAGACTTGGGTAAACCTGTGATAAAATCCATTGAAACCTCCTCCCAATGTTGGCTTGGAATGGATAAAGGTTGTAATAGACCCGGTGTCTTAATTGTTTCAACTTTATTTTGTTGGCAAACCAAACATTCCGCCACAAACTTTTGAATATCTGATTTAAGGCCATCCCAAAAAAATTCCTTCTTAACCCTGTGGTAAGTTTTTAGAAATCCTGAGTGCCCTCCTAAGGGAGAAGTGTGCAATTCCATAAGAATATTTTGTTTTAGCTGGGAATTCTTACAGAGGTATAAGCGATCTTTGTACCATAACGAATCATTTTTCCAGCTAAATGTATCAGACGTACTGGAATCTTGTTGTAACTTTCGAATAAGTTCCCACTCTTCTTCGTCATTCTTCCATTCCTCCCTTGCTTCATTTATCCAATCTGGTTGGATAATAGAAATGGTGCACAACAATGCTTCCACATCCTCATCCTTTCTTGAGAGTGCATCTGCCACCACATTTTGCTTCCCTTTTTTGTAGATGATTTGAAATTCATAACCAAACATCTTTGTGACCCACTTTTGTTGCTCTTCAGAGGATAATCTTTGTTCTAAAAAGTATTTAAGGCTATCATGATCCGTTTTTACCTTGAAGTGTCTTCCCATTAGGTAGGTGTTACAGGGAAAAGTGTCTACACAGAACTGCTTATCCCACTAAGGTGTGGTAGCTACCTTAGAAACAAACAAAGTAAAGCTACTTTCATTTTTCCTTTATGAAATATAGATGAGAGAAGAAAAAAGGAGACCAACCTCTGTCTTGTGCTTATCTCCTAGTTCGATTCCTCTCTCTCCTGATAATCCTTCGCTACTTGCTTCCTTGTACGCCCAGCTTCACAGAGTACCTATAGGATCAAAGTAGCATAACACTATACAAGAACATGGATCTATAATCATAAACAATCTAGGATCAGATGTAAATTGACCATACAAATGCATAAAACATAAATGACACAAGAGTATGGAGGAAAACTTGAATAGCTTTTATTGATAATCAAGAAAGAGCCAAGGGAGTTACAACCAGTTGTTCTGACCCAGCATCATTCTCTCAGCAAGTAAGCCCTTCTTCACCTCATACAAAGCTTAGATCACTAAACACTATGATGTTGTCTCAAGAAACCAACAACAATTCCTTACAAGATGCAAAATTCCAGCCTCTGGATCTCTGGGATGAGGGATCCATATATAGATATCTGTAAGGGAGATGAGTCAGCTTGTGATTTTATTAGTGTCTTCCCTCTGATAGTTCTTGCTTCCACTTGGAGATTGATGATCTCTTACTCATCCTTGGTTGAATTCAGAGAGGCAAGTGTCACAGGAGAAGTTTCTGGAAGATTCCATGCCTCTCCACCTCGCGGATTGACACTGCCATTTGTCACTTCTCGCCCATCGCACCCCATAGAAGGGATTTTTGAAATGCAACGCACCCACAGAGTGTACTTAGGTGAGATGTAACGCACTTTGCCTATGGAGCAGCTGAAATGATCCTGTTTTGACCAATTCTGAGCAGTTTTTCATGGAGAACTTTTGGGAGAAGCTGTAATCAGTTGACCTTGTTCCTTTAGGGGTTAGAACAACACTTTTAGGGAATTAGGAGCCCTTGGTTTATGGACATTTTATTTCTTGGGGTTGCAGTGCCCAAAAATGTCTATAACAGTTTCCCCCTAAAGCATGAGGTCGTTAATCTTTTGATGTCGGGTGAAATGCTTTATTATGAGGATCCGAAGTTCTTTCAAGCTGGGAGGAGACCTGTAATAAGATACAATACAATACATTATCTTCATAATTTTTTCATGATCTAGCTGAGGCGAGCATTCCCATGCTCAACTTTATAAATTCATTTTCATGTACATAGGACAGACAATCGTCCGAGTGTAGACTGATGATTCTAGTAGAGTCATCATCCCTTTG
Source organism: Pinus tabuliformis (assembly GCA_031772625.1). Taxonomy (NCBI): domain Eukaryota; kingdom Viridiplantae; phylum Streptophyta; class Pinopsida; order Pinales; family Pinaceae; genus Pinus; species Pinus tabuliformis. Next base: position 2,014,944,067 of record CM062818.1, on the reverse strand, counting down.
ATTGGATGATTATCTGTGCTGCAATGATGTACATTTGATGTCTTTATTTCCCTGAATATATATCGCAGCCTGAATGGATGAAACTAGATCCGGGGTCTTCAATCTCATTCGATCTTCACTCGAAGTACAAGTCTATCCATGTGAGAGATGTTCTGGAGTCGAACATGGAAAGACATCGCCTGATTACCAGCCAATGATGTAAGCTGTTAACAGGCGCGAGAGGAATCACTGATAATGATAATGACCCTCAAGGTATTGTAGTACAATTCACGTGGTGTGAATAAAGGACTTGGTTTCGAACACCACGCAAAATCTTTCGGTCGAAGGTCATTGATGTAAACCTGTCGCCGGAAGTGAGAAACTTGCCATTGAGGCATGCAAGCTTCAAAGTACTGAACGGGGTGTTCCTAGATTGACTTCTTCGATAATGAGCTGATGTCGACAAGAAGCGATCCGTCATAGGAGGGCCTTAATGAATCCCACATCAATGACATGGAATGAAGCAAATGATTTTAATGGAGGTGAAAACGATCTGGTGATATAAGGTTCAGGGTGGCGATCATGAAAGAATGGAGTGTAAATGTATTGTAGCGGGTGAGACACAAGTGAATTCTCTGAATGACTTCTCTTGAACATATCGGCGACACTGATGCGATGGATTGGTAGCATTAACCCCAAATGTGGATGTTGTGATGGGACCACGGTGATGTGACCGGTGAATGAAACAACCCAACCTAACTTGGATGCAGAGTGAAAGTGTCATGTTCAAGAGCGACTTGCTACCGACAAAGTTTCTTCAAGTTTTCTTCCCAATTTTTCCCCAGTCATTGCTGACCAGTACCTCTTTATTTTTGTCAAGCTTGAGGAGGATAACATATGCTTTTTCTATAATTTGCCCTTCGGGCAAATCCATCGCTATGTTTTAACAAGCCTAGCAATAGTGAAACTCGTTCTTGTCTGCTATGGACAAGTTTGTCGCTATTAGGTTTTAACGAGTTTAACGACAAAGATAACTCGGTCCTTTTCAATTTTGGAGAGTCTAAAAAGAGACGTAAAGGAAACTCCAAAATTCCTTTTTCGTCATCTAATCCCTTAAGTCCAAAAAAGTATAAAACAATACAGAAGGGATGAATTTTCGATACTTTTAACGAGCCGAACAAAACAAGCGCTCGATCTTTTTGTGTAATAATCCCTTAGGTCCAAAAAGATTGAAATCTAAAGGAGGGATAGCACTTCCGGTCCCTTTAACGAGCTGGAGAGGCCAATGGCTCGGCAATATTTTCATTTTTTATGAGTCAGTTGAAAAGAGCTTAAAGGAGACTCGTCTTTTGAGGAACGAGTGACAAAATTGGGTAGCAGCTGATTCCAGGTAAGGTTTGGAATTTTACAATCACGGCAGTGTTACAAGGATGGCTAATAGGATCACTCTTCGCAGTTGTTCCTCAAAAGGGGTAAACAATCAAATGGAGGTGAATGATCGGCCGATACAGAGTGGAGGTGATGATGGGAACACGACCAAGGCTTTAAAGGCTGAGGTACTACATTCACGATGGTTATTTACCGGGAATTGGTTCATTTTTTATTGAGCTTAAACGCTGGGGAAAACATTTGCTCATTACTTATGTTTATTTTTTAACGAGCATGAAGTCCGCGTTAAAACTGCTCGATGCGGGTTTATTTTTTAACGAGCTTGAACCCTGCAGTAACACTGCTCGTGATAAGTTTGCATGCTCCCAGCATAATAATGCAAATCGAGGTGCATGCCCCCCAAAGCTTCATTGCATTCAACTCGGTGGTTGGAATGAAGGTTTACCTTCGAGATCTTCGAAAGACTCGACTTTGATTTTACGATATCGTAATCAAAGACTCGATTTGGAAAGGGAGTCGTTTCATTTTTTAATGAGGTTGACACAGTAAAAGAACTATCCTCATGACTCCTTGTTTCATTTTTTAACGAGGTCGACACGAGATAAGAACCATCCTCGGAATCCACCGTATTTACAGTATTTGATAGAAAATCAAAAACTGAAGGATGATTAAGGTTGCCGGAATAATCTTTGTGGTAATTCGGAAGATGGGAACGATGGTGGTAATCTTCCCACGGTGCCCCATCAATCATCATTGACTGAACAATTCCTTCGTCTATGTAATGTACATGTGACCAAGGATCTGAAGAGGTGCCATATTCCTTAGACCTATCTATCCAAACACTCGATAAGCGTTGATTTGAGTTTGCCCCCCAGGCCAAGAAAATTGATTGCTACAATATTTCTATTAGGGCGATGATCCATGCTGACAAAATGTTCAGGAATCTTCTAAATTTAGAAGATATCATGTTGCAGGTTCCCACCGTGGCCACTTCCACCAAATTTCTCGGAGGCGGTAGGGAAAAAGTTCCCATTAAGGCAGGGTCTTTTAGGTGGCCCACTCCGATATTTTGAAGCGAATGATTGCTTCCATGGATCATTGGAATGCTTCCCGTAACTTGTGAACTGTTGGGGAGAAATGTTTGTTGGTCGACGATTGTAATTCCTCCTTGAAAGGGAAATGCAATCTTCCTGAAGTAGGTCAACACAATTGTGGCCATGGCATATATCCAAGGCCTTCCCAATAGGATGTTGTAATCGAGGCTTCCGTCGATTACTTCAACATCAATTTCTACTGTTTTTCCCCCTAGTTCAACTTGCAAGTTACTTAAAATCCCATATGGAGTGTATGATCGTCCATCAAATGCCTTTAACATTGTTGACGATCGCGACAAGGGTGGTGAGCCTAAAGTTTTCCAGCAACTCATCGACATAATACATGTAGATGCCCCCTCATCAATAATTGTTCGATGAACAGTTTTGTTGAGGGCTTTCACTTGAATAAGGAAAGCTAGTTGAGCTGGTAACTGAGGGTCATATCCTTTATGATCAAAGGCCACAAGATTGGAATCCATTGGGTCAATCCCACCTATTGCTGATAATAAAGCTTGCTTTTGGGAGGGGCAATTTTGCGGTACCTCAAGTGTCGACATAGCGGACGATGATTGGGCCAGGTCCTCTATTATATTATAATTCTGTGCTACTTTTGCATGAGGATTAAATGTCGATTTGTGTACTACTCCCTTTGGCGACTTTATCATTGGTTCAGGAATGATGGGTGGCACAACTTTGGTCAAAGTTGTTGTCGAACTACTAGGTTGTTCATTAGCCTTGTTATTCGACAGCTGTGGATTCTCGTAATCTTTATTCCTTGTCAAAGCATCATTTTGCTGCTTTGAGATAGACAACATAAGCACTTGGGATCGGGAAGCATTTTGATTAGCAACCATTTTGGTTCCCGAGTTTGGAAACGGATCAGTCAATACTGCTGAGGTTTTTGAACTCTTACAGAGTTTCTTAACTTCACATTTATGTGCACAATCTCTCGTCCGATGATCCTCATCGCATATGTGACACCCCGCAAGGGGATTCCTTTGCCCAGAAGGGTTTGCAAAAGGTTTTTCAGGAGATGACTCATCCTGCTTCTTTTTCCTTCCTTTCTTTTTCTTCTTGCCCCCTGGTTGCTTCAGTTGTTTGCCCTTGTCAGTCGACATGGAATTTACTTCCGAGGCAAGAAGTTCCTCATTTGCATTTTGACTAGAAATCTTACAGGCCTTTTTAGATGTAGCCTTTGTTGATTTTGTGTTTGTAGTACCAATCATGCCATCGCTGGCATGAGAGTCATGGTTCGATTTAGGAGCAGGAGGAATGAAAAATTCTGGTCTGGGAGTGTCAGGGATTTTATCGTAGAGCGTGCCAGACTGAGTATAAATCAAGTCTAAATAGTGCGCACAAGCAATAACTTGCTCTTCAGTGACGACTCCTCCCTTTGCCACATCTTCTGTAATGGAAGGTAATAATGAATTAATAAACCATTAAGCTAAAAGCTGATCAGGAACGTATGTTTTTACCATTCTACGACGACGTCGCCACTCATGAATATGATTAGATATGTGAGTGGCCGTTTTCTGTTTGAAATTGGTAAGAAGCTCTGTTCTTGTTTCGTACCTTATTGGTAACTGAAAATGGGTTAAAAAGGTTGTGGCTAGGGTGCTGAAGTTATCGAATGAAGCTCTAGGCAATTCGATATACCATTTTGCTACTGGACCGGTTAACGTTCGCTGAAAAAGGTGAAGCCTAATCGAATCATCATCTAGAGTGTTTGATGAACACCACAGATGAAAGGTCATCACATGATTCGACGGGTATTCACCTGGATTTCCATTAAATTTAGGAATATCTGATGGAAGTTTATGTGGAATCGTCGGCCACCAAGGGGCATAAGCAATTGGATCGTTCGTCAGCCGGTTTAGATTTGGTAATTCTAGAGTTGCTACAAAGGGCAACTGTTGATTCAGGTTAGGTGAAGCATACCCAGGATAAGATGGAATCGCCTGAGCAGTTAGTCTTTGCATGCCAGCATAATGTATTTGATGTTGGTAACTTTGATAAGGTTGATAGGCATAACCATTATAATATGGTTGTTAATAACCGCTTTGGAAATGCGGTTTCCCATTACTTACAAAGACTTGTTGCTCAGGTCCTTGATATGATTGCTGGAATGGCGGTTGTTGAGATTGAATCAGCCATGGCTGTTGGACCATTTGTTGTTGTGAAATACTAGATGATTGACCAAGATGAGGTGTCATAGTACTTGTTTGAGCCTGAGTCGCTCCAGATAAGGAGGCACTAACCTGAGGTTGTGATTGAGTCATTGAGACAAGAGGCTATTGTATTGCAACCTGAGAAAATTGGGGTTGACATACAACAGGTAGCGCTTGTACTTCTGATGTAGTCACTATAGCAGGTATAGTGGGAATATTCGACACAGGGTGGACTGGCTGCATTTAGTATACAACCCTTGGTTGCTGAGGCAGTATTGGTACCCAACCGCTGGGTGTAATTCCAGTTTGACCTGAACTTTGTTGTAAACTCTCATATGGTTGTTCTCCAGGAGGGAACAATGAAAAGGCATACTGCCCTCCATATGGTGGCAATCCAGTACTTAAAGGGTAGATTGGCCTTTGAAGACACATTGGATCAATTTGTTGAGTTTCAACATAAGTAATACCAGATGATAATCCGGATGAGGAAATAGGAACTGACCATGTCGTCGAAACAGTCCCTGATTGGACTCCGGCTTGTTGTTGATAACTTTCCGGGACAAATGGTATACCAGAGAACATCGTTGGAGTAGCAGCAGGAGGCTCTGTCGTTGCTGTGTCAGATGACACAGTCCTGGATGTCGATGGTTGTTCAGACATATCGAGTTTATCCAAAAGATTTCCTAGCGATTCTACAAGAACTTGCGATGAAGGGAGACTAACTTCTAAGACCAACAAGGGAACAGTGACGTTATTCCAATTAAAATAAATTTTAGACACTTTGACACAACTTGTTTTTTCAATTTTTAAGAGTCGAGAAAAAACAAAAGATGACTCTAGTCGCCTTTGATTTTTAATGAGCTTGAAGTGACAAGTGCTTAGATGGACCTTTTCCGTTAAGGAGTCTGAAAAGGAACGAAAGGGACTGCTTTGGAAATCTAGACAGAGGGATTACCAAATCAATCGCAAAACTGCAGAATACTTTTTACGGTACAGCAGTCAATCTTCCCGAATGCTGTGTTCAGTGCATTGCGATCGATAGGGCGGTAGACACGGCTTCCTATGGATAAAGGATTAAGCCTATTGTGGTCTCTCAAAATATACTCGACGGTACGTGGGAGCACAAGTCTGTACTGGCACTTATCGTCTCAAAGTGGAGGAATCACCCAACCAACAGTGAGAACAATAGCTACCAGGCTTTACGACGCCGGAATACGTCTCTAGCCTAGACTTCTAGATGTTGTGCGTTAGGTTCCAAATCGTTGTTAAATTCATTAAATTTATTTTATAGTTGATCTTGCTTAAGAAATTTTCCTTTCAGGTTCACCACGTGATGTAGATGTACAACTCCTAAAATGCAATCTAAGATGATAAACAGTCTTTTATCTTCTTTGTGCAATGAAAATCTTAGCTACTAAGGAAAGAAAGACAGAATTATTTCAACAAAGAGCAAAGAGCACACACTATATGCACTGTCCTAAATCAAAGCAATCAAATAGTCTAAATGCAAATGCACATGCATGCATTTGTTTTCAGCTTTCTTAGTATGTGAATGATAAAAAGAAAGCTAATGCGCAAATCTGAATTACTTTTCAAGCGACAATTACTAACAAGTTTCTTTTCGAAATCAAAAATGAAGACAATCACAACACTTTACGATTCAGAAATGAATACTTGCTTTTGACACTAGAAAAACTACAAATTCAGACCAAATACAATAGTAACAGGGTAATCAACTATCATGAGCAACCAAACTCTCTCCTATGACTGAAAATGACACTTGCGACACTTTCAAATCAAGAAACGACAGTACAATTACATTACTTTTTGCAAAGGAGAACTGAAAATGACTCAACAAATACACAAAAATATTTACAGTTCTTTTGCACAATGGAGGCGAAATATCAGCAAGGAAAGGGGTTTCAAATAGAGATATACTGATTACAAACAACAAAACTCATGAATAGAACTGAAAATAATGAACACAGAAACCAAAACTGAGGAACAATGCCTAGTCTGATCAGCGCACCTGTAACACAGTGAACTTGAAATGCAGCGCACCTACTACACTCGGGAAGTGCGCTGCATTTCAGATTCACAGAACAGAGCCTGCGCTGGGCCAGAGACGAGACTTTGCTTGGGTTCCGGGTCACAGTTTGCAGTTCGGTTCAGGGGTTTTGGCCGAGCAAATGGTAATCGGTAAATCAAAAATCAGGGGTAGATCTAAGGAGGTTACTGGAGCTACCACAGGGGCAATTAGAGAGTTTGTAAATCACTTGTTTAATTCATAAACAAATCATGGAGATTGACTGAAGCGACATTTATCTACTTTGCATTTGCATAGCAAATGCAGTTCGAAAGCTACCTGGCTCGACTTCAGGCTCCGTCTGTAAGTTTATAAAATAAACAACAAGGAAGATAAACAAACAACCTAATAGCTCCCCAGTGGAGTCGCCATTTTGTTACAGGGAAAAGTGTCTACACAGAACTGCTTATCCCTCTAAGGTGTGGTAGCTACCTTATAAACAAACAAAGTAAAGCTACTTTCGTTTTTCCTTTATGAAATATAGATGAGAGAAGAACAAAGGAGACCAACCTCTGTCTTGCGCTTATCTCCTAGTTCGATTCCTCTCTCTCCTGATAATCCTTCGCTACTTGCTTCCTTGTACGCCCAGCTTCACAGAGTACCTGTAGGATCAAAGTAGCATAACACTATACAAGAACATGGATCTATAATCATAAACAATCTAGGATCAGATGTAAATTGACCATACAAATGCATAAAACATAAATGACACAAGAGTATGGAGGAAAACGTGAATAGCTTTTATTGATAATCAAGAAAGAGCCAAGGGAGTTACAACCAATTGTTTTGACCCAGCATCATCCTCTTAGCAAGTAAGCCCTTCTTCACCTCATACAAATCTTAGATCACCCAACACTATGATGTTGTCTCAAGAAACCAATAGCAATTCCTTACAAGATGCAAAATTCCAGCCTCTGGATCTCTGGGATGAGGGATCCATATATAGATATCTGTAAGGGAGATGAGTCAGCTTGTGATTTGATTAGTGTCTTCCCCCTGATAGTTCTTGCTTCCACTTGGAGATTGATGATCTCTTACTCATCCTTGGTTGAATTCAGAGAGGCAAGTGTCACAGGAGAAGTTTCTGGAAGATTCCATGCCTCTCCACCTCGCGGATTGACACTGCCATTTGTCACTTCTCGCCCATCGCACCCCATAGAAGGGATTTTTGAAATGCAATGCACCCACAGAGTGTACTTAGGTGAGATGCAAAGAACTTTGCCTATGGAGCAGCTGAAATGATCCTGTTTTGACCAGTTCTGAGCAGTTTTTCATGGAGAACTTTTGGGAGAAGCTGTAATCAGTTGACCTTGTTCCTTTAGGGGTTAGAACAACACTTTTAGGGACATAGGAGCCCTTGGTTTATGGACATTTTATTTCTTGGGGTTGCAGTGCCCAAAAATGTCGATAATGGTAGGGTCGCCATTTCTTAAGTGCATGGAGTATTGCCAACATTTCCTTCTCATAAATAGCTTTGCTTAAAAACTTTCCCTTGATTGGATGACTTTCAAAAGCAATGGGTCTTTCATCTTGCATTAGAACAACACCAATTCCATTTATTGAAGCATCACATTCCACAATAAAGGTTTTTGTGAAGTCCGGTGTCGCTAAGACCGGTGCTTGGCACATTGCCTCTTTAAGATGTTCAAAGGCCTTTGTTGCTTCCGGAGTCCATGAAAATGCATCTTTCTTCAATAATGTTGTTAGAGGTGCTACTATTCTCCCATAATTCTTAACAAACTTGCGATAATAACCTGTCAACCCGAGAAATCCTCGCAGATGCTTTATGGATGTGGGGATTTTCCATTCCTTAATGGCTTTAATTTTGCTAGGGTCTACCTTAACTCCTTCATGAGATACAATATGACCCAGATATTCCACCTCCTAGACTCCAAAGAAACATTTGGATCTTTTTGCATATAATTGTTTCTCCTCCAATAGTTGTAGCACCCTGTCAACATGTTCAACATGATCCTTCCAAGACTTGCTGTAGATTAGTATATCATCAAAAAGTACTAACACAAATTTTCTAAGGAATGGTTTGAAAATTGAATTCATCAAACCTTGAAATGTTGAAGGTGCATTGGTAAGGCCAAAAGGCATGACCAAAAATTCATAATGACCCTCATGAGTTCTAAATGATGTTTTCAGAATGTCTTCAGTCTTCATTCTGATTTGAAGATATCTTGAACGAAGATCTAACTTGGTGAAGTAAATTGATCCATGCAATTCATCCAGTAATTCATCAATGACAGAAATGGGGAACTTATCTTTAATAGTGAGCTTGTTGAGCTCCCTATAATCCGGACACATGCACCATGATCCATCCTTCTTGTGCACCAATACTACTGGAGCAGAGAAAGAACTTTGACTCGGTTGAATTATACCAGCTTCTAGCATTTCTGCAACCATACGTTCAATTTCACTATTTTGGACATAGGGATATCTATACGGCCTGATGTTTGGAGGAACACTTCTTGGAATCAGATGAATGCATGATCATGATCACGCATAGGTGGGAGACCTTTGGGAGTCTCAAATATGTTGGAATGATTGTCCAGGACTTTTTGGAGATCTGGAGAAATAGATGAGTCCAATGTGAAAACATCTAGTGAACATAATTGTGCAATTACACCTTTTTGCTCCTTTTTTAGAAGCTTTGTCAGACCATTAGAGCTGATTATCTTTCCTATTTTTCCTGCAATACCCCTTAATTCAACTTCCTTTCTTTCCGTAGAAAATTTAATGAAAATTTCTTGAAAATTAAAAGCTATTGTACCCAAGGATTGTAGCCATTGGACTCCTAGTACAACATCAGCACCTCCCATTGGAATGGAAAGCATTGGGCTAGTCAATACATATTCTCCCATGGATAGCTTGATATTATGACACTTTCCAGAGAAATTTATTGTTCCTCCATTTGCAATCATCACATGACACTCTGGTGCTGGATATAGGAAGCAATTCAATTCTTTTGCTACCTTACAATGAATAAAATTGTGGGTGCTCCCTGAATCAATCAACACTATTACCTTTTTCTTCTTGATTTGTCCTTCTATCTTGATGTTTTGAGGAGTGGTAATTCCTGCCAATGCATTACAAGATATGGTCGGATTTATTTGTTCTTCATCTAGGCTTTGTTCCTAGAGTATATCCTCTTCTTTTGACCTTTCTTGCTCCCTTTCTTCTTCCTCTTCACAATCTATGTAGAATAATTTCTTCTCAGCACACTTATGACCTTTAGTGTATTTGCTATCACAACTGTAACAAAGCCCTTTTGCTCTTTTTTCTTTCAATTGTTGTGGTGTCAACCTTATAGGTTGTGGAAGACTAGGGGCAACAACACTTCCGTCTTTATAGTTGTGAGTGGTATGCTTCCTGGTTGCCATAATTTTGCTTTCCATTTTTCTTGCTAACCTGAATTCCTTCTCTAATGAATCAGGTTCCCAAAGGTGAACATCATGTTGGATATTATCCTTTAAAGACCCTATGAACACATCAATCCTATGCTCCTCTGGAATATCTTTTACCCTTATGTTCAATTTTTGGAACTCCTCAATGTGCTCCATTATTGAACCCTTTTGTTTGAGACTTATCAATTGGCTAAAAAAAGTGTTGCTTTTTGTATCCTCATAATGTGCTATCAATTCTTCCATAAAAATTGCCCAAGTGATAAATTGTTTACGAGAGAAAAGCCATTGATACCATACAAACTGATTTGGTTCCAAATATAAAGTTGCCATACATACCTTTTGTGTGTTTTGCACATTATTAAGATCGAAGAATTGCTCCATCTGTAATATCCATGTTGCGGGATCCTTGCCATCAAACTTCCTCATATCGATTTTTGGAATATGGTGGTCTTCGATCCAACATTAGAGTATATGGAATCATGATTAACATTTCTTTTGTTCTCATCATGAGTTTCCTTTACTACCCTTTCACCATTAGTGACCCTTTCTTGTAGCAACTTCTTCAATTCTTCCATGTCTATCTTCAAATCCATCTTCAAATCGTCCATCTTAGCTTCTACGTCTTTCTTTAAACAATCCATCTTAGCTTCTACACCTTTCTTTAAACCAGCCATCTTAGCTTCTACATCTTTCTTTAAACAATCCATCTTAGATTCTGTTCCCTTTTGTGCAAGTGACACTTGTTGCACTTGGTCTCGTAATTTTGCTATATCATGTTGCATTTCTTCCTCTTCTTCATAAGTCATGCTAGAGCTTTCAGGTTTCTTACTAGGTGTTTGCATTTTCTTTCCTCGGGGCATCAATTACTGATAATAATGCTTTACTATGCCCTTTGAATTCCTTCAAACCAAGCTTATGCAAAAATTAAAAAAAAAAAACTACACACCTTTTTTCACTTTGTAGAAGCTTGATATTGAATCTGATGTGTCTCTGTAATTTCGAATCATCCAGTTCTAAAATTTTGATCTGTAGTAGCCTTTTGTGTCCTCTTTCCAATGCCACTAGTCTGATCCAAATTGGATTCTCCAAGAAAGAGTTATGCACAATCGCCCGCAGTGACTTGATTATAGACTAGTTCAGTAGAGCGAACTTATATGAAGTGCCACGTGTCACTATTTTGGCCTTTGACTCTGAAAAATATATACAAGAAAACTATAGTCCGTCCTCTTTCTGTATCTTCTTACAAAATTTCAATCCGATGCTCAGAAATAAAGTTATGACGCTTTTCCCCAGGTCACCTGTTTGGAATGTAATTCAGGAGTCTGCAAAAAGACCAACTTCCTCAGATCATATCTCTGCAAATATAGCGCGAAAAGCTCTGAAATTTGGACCCGAGTTTCAGTGCGATGTCTTCTCAAATGGGTTTTTTTTGTAACTTTTGAAACATCTCAGAAAAAAAGTTATAGCGAAGATTCCACGGTGACCTGTTTGGAGCAGCGAAACCCTAGAATCCAAAGCTCTTATACCAAATGTTATGAAACCAGCCCAAGAAAAGATAGAAAAGATAGATCAACGCCTTATAATTCAGCCTCTTCAAGGGGGAAACCTCCTTTACATTACATAAATGAACAATTCTTGGATGATTCAAATGACAAAACCTCCTTTCTATATATAGGAGTCTAAGGAGTCATAATATAATCCAGCTGACCTAACAATAATACTATAAAGCCACAAAAATAACCATAGAGGGATTCTATGGGGCACAGTAATAACAATATGGGGGAAATAGGGGCACAACAATATTAATAAGGGGTATAACTACAATAGTAATGGGGTAATCACTAGTATTATAGGGACCCAACATACCAAAAGTTCTTTAGTGGGAAGGCGTGATTCAAAATGGATTTTGGATAGACTTCTAAGTCTAAGTGTTCCTCACAAAGGAAAATGAAAGTCTAAGGATGCTCTTAGAAATAGTCCCATTGCATAGATATTTTCATTCTGAATCTAATGCAATTTTAATGGGCTAAAATAGACCTCGGATGCAGAAGTTACCATAGAAAGAAGTTACCCTTTTTCCTTTTGAAAAAGAGGAAAAATATTCAAAAAATGGCCTAAAAGGCTTTATAAAGGAAACTCACATCAGAGTGGTCCAAGAGGCAGACTTAAAGTGGAGGTGGAAGAGACCCCTGAGTACCGATCCTCGATATATTGGGTCGGAGGTAGGCATATCAAAATAATATAAGGAAAGGAACCTAGGCCAATGTGACATTGCGATTTCCGATATTGGTGTCGGCGGATTGGCGTCAGTGATGCTATGAGATAAGGGAAGGAACAATGGGACTATGTGACATGCGATTGTGATATATCGCATCACAACATTGTATCACAGTGATATAAAAGGGGCCGATACCATATGTGGCATGTGATTACTGATCCGTGGTGTGCAATCTTAGCTGTCAAATCAGAAATGAGATCAACGGCCAGGATTAAATTGGTGGTCAGGAGATCGATGATCCCCGACATAAAGGGCCGATGTGTTAGCAATATGCGATGCAATCTGGACTATCTGATCAGGGATTAGATCAACGTTCCAGATTAAATTGGCGATCGACAATCGGTGATGCTCGATAGCAGGGCTAATGTGATTGCAATTGCGATAAGTGATAAGGGCCAGACTTGATGGAGATCATACGGGCAATTTAATGAAATTTCAAGTCTAAAATTCACGCTTGATAGTGTAATTTCAAAAAAATATATGTGTATTGGATTTTTCTCCATTTTTGGGTTTTTGGCTAGAAGAAGGCCTCGATACCTTAGTAACGGCCCCTGATCACTATGCCATGCTGCAAGCAAGCGTTTTTAGTAGACAATGATGCATTTGAAGCCACAGAGTTGCAGATCTAGATGGCCACTCGAACAGACAACGCACAGATAAGCCACAGAGCCGCAATGGAGTAATGACACGTAGAGAAATGGCTAGGGAATCCGCAGAGCCAGGAAAATGCCTCAAAGGAACCAGAAGGCCCAATTGATAGAGTTGTTGGCAAGAGCTGGAGGTCACTGAAGGAGAGTTGTTAGCTGAGAGAGTGATAATTTGAGAGAGCACAATTGACATGCAACAAAACTGCTAAAGGTTGCTAGAAGGTTGCTAAAGGTCACTTGGAGGTCGAGCGAACCATTGATGGACGCAGAGGCTGAGAGAGAGCTCAAAAAAGCCAAAGCCGAAGAGCCAGAGCTAGAGCCGAGAGCCAAGAGTCAGAGCCAGAGCCGAGAGCCAGAGCCAGAGCCAGAGCCAGAGCTAGAGCCAGAGCCAGAAAGCCGAGAGCTTCAGAGCCAAGGATAAGATGGTGTTCTACACCAATTGTGTTCTGTGTAAACCAGTGGAGTTGAGTGTGGATCTTGTAAAAGAACTACTGCCATAATCCTAGAGAGCCTAGTTGAGTTGACTAGAGCTCAAGGAGACATAGCCCAAGAGTTTTGGGTGAACTCCATATTAAACTTGTTGCCTTATATGTTTGTTATTTGTTGTAATATTTTACTGTTATATGTATGTTATATCAAAATAAATAACAAAATTTTAAAGAACATAACTAGTTTTAAAATAAACACCAGCATACACCTTATTTTCAAGCACATTATTAATTCCGCAATTGGTTAATCATTTGGGCCTTGGGAATATATAAGCTTTGGGAGTGGGAGAGGTTCTTGTAAGATTGACAAGAAGCCTTTAGTGCCCCATTTTCAAATCAGGTGGTATCAGAGCTTACGATTGGTTAACCCCACCTTCAGAGAAGGTTATATCAGAATGCTTGATTGATAGAGCAAAGAGTGCTTGTCTAAAAGGTGTTTAAAGAGTCAGAGATTGATTGTATGTTTGTTTGCAGATTGACGATTGTTTGAGTTTTTAGAGGTGAAGGGAAAGCTAATGATAGCTCAGTCTAGGAGAGGACAAAAAGGAAGAAGGTCTAAAGGCATTCTTCTTGTTCCGAAGGACCTCAAAGAAATCCTTGAAGAACAAGAGGTTTGTTGCAAAAGGTTGTTGAATAAGCTCTTTATTTATCTTGTTTGAAGTTCTTTTATTCATTGGTAAAATGACTACTTCTACAAGTGAGTCCTCAAATTCTTCTTTCTTCACAAAAGTCTTTGATGGAGACATGAAGCAAGACTTGGCCACCGTGATGGATATGGTGAGAGAAATTTATGAGGACGGAAGGAAGAGCAACATTCTTAGAGAGAAGTTGAATTCCGTGGAGGAAGAGAAGCAGATGCTTTCTGAAAAATTGCAGGAAATGGAGAGGCAACTTCATATTGCAAATATGAACTTGAAAAGGATGCATGAGTTGGAGTCATAGCTCTTTGTTACCAAAGAAGCCTTGGTCAAGTATTATCTTGAAGAAGAGGTAAACCATTCCAGTTTGTCTTCAAATTCTTCTAAGAATGCTTATATTGGTTCTTTTGAAAAGCATACTAGAGGCATAGGTTCCAAGCTAATGTCAAATATAGGCTATGAAGGAAGAGGCTTGCGTAGACATGCACAAGGTATCATTGAGCCAATAATGGTTGAGGAAAGGCCTAAGTATTTGGGTCTTGGCTATGGAAAATGTTATAGAGGAAGTTCCAAAGCTACCATGAAGGCCATTGAAATAGTTCCAAGAAGGAGTTTAATTTCAGGTCCTCTACCTCAAGAGTGTGAAGATTTTATTCAGGAGGAATGCAATAGCTTGAAACATCATTTGCAGGATGTAGGTGTTCAAAAGCACACACTTGAACCAGAGAGTTGTGGAAACTCTAACAGCCTTGAAGAGATTGATGGTGTTTGAGAGGGAGCCACTTCTTCATTTGATTTACCTCCTCAGGAAGGCAATAAAGGTGAAAGACAAAGGTATAAATATGGTTCTAAACATTTTCCTTTTGATTATGTTCAGCATGGTAAATTTCCATATAAGTATGGGAAAAGAATTGCATGTTCCTTCTGTGGTTTGGATAACCATAATGTTTCTAGATGTTGGAAGGGGATGGCCACATATAGGAAACTTTTGAAGGAAAGGAAGCAAGAAGCCAAAGGTCCATTGGACAAGGAAAATCATGCTGTCAAGAGGATGCACATGTGTTACACCTACTGCCATAATCAAGGGCATCTTGCTGACAAGTGTTGGACTCTAAATCCAAAAATGCTTCCACAAAAGCTGAAGAATGTGGAAAGAGAAGATGGAAGAAATGGAAAGGAAGATTCCATGATTGATGTGTTTTAGGATGATTCACATGTTGATGCTAATGTGCAGACAAAGGTAGTACCTTTCAAAGGGATTGGTGAGAAATGGTTAGAGTTCTTATCCAATTAAGATTGCATGTATATTGATGCATCTATTTTCATTTCTTTGTTAATGAGATGCAAGTTGCAGGTTTTTGCCAAGAAGGTGAATGGAAAAGTTGAGTAGGAGGCTCACTTTGTTGCTGCAACATTATATTTCATTTCAGCTTCGAAAGTACAGTGTACTTAAGTGAAAGTTGAAGGATGAAATGCATGCATGAGCATGAGATGCATACAGGGATGTTGATGTTTTCCTTGTATTTGAACATGTATGTGTAATTAACTTGAAGGGCTGATTGCTTTAAACATGCATGTAATGTTGACTTGGGAGAAGTTAACTTGGTCTCCAAGATGGAGATAATAATGAAGTGTTTCATCTTTTGAAAAAGAGTCCTAATGGTCTTTTTCTACATGCTTGACTTGAAGGGTCATTTATTTTAAAGGCATGTTTTGTGGGCTTGTTATCTAGTCCATCATTTGTATGTAGATGTAAGACATGGAGGTATTCACAAGATGTGAAATCTGTTTCTTTTGTTGAAGGAGGAGTTTAGTCCATCAAGTTGTTGTTTTTGTTTCTGTTGTTGTTAACAGTTGTTGTTGATAGCTTTTCAAACTGGTACAAATAGAAATTTTGTGAAGCAGATGTACTTCAAGTTTGTTTAAGCCACCTTAGATCAATGATCAAGGAAGAAATGTTCAAACTACCTTTTGTGACCATCTCAACAGGAGTTCTGCAGGAAGGAAAGGAAGAGGGTAGTTCTTCCTAGGAGGACCAGCACATCCAAGAAGGAAGGTGGTCAAGGGCTTTGGTTCAGAGGCACTATGCAAGGAAAGTGTGTGGAGGTTGAAAGAAGAGGGTGTTATTACTCTCATTTACTATTCAGATCAGTACATCAGTCTTTTTGAGACCAAAAGTTCTTTAGTGGGAAGGCATTATCCAAAATGGATTTTGGATAGACTTCTAAGTCTAATTGTTCTTCATAGAGGAAAATAAAAGTCTAAGGATGTTCCTGGAAATAGTCCCATTGCGTAGATATTTTCATTATGAATCTAATGCAATTTGAATGGGCTAAAATGGTCCTCAGATGCAGAAGTTATCGCATAAAGTAGTTTCCCTTTTTCCTTTGAAAAAGAGGAAAAATCTTCAAAAAATGGCCTAAAAGGCTTTATAAAGGAAAATCGCATCCGTGTGGTCCAAGAGGCAGACTTAAAGAGAAGGCAGAAGAGACCCCCTATTACCGATCCCCGATATATCGGGTCGGAGGAAGGCATATGAAAATAATATAAGGAAAGGACCCCGTGCCGATGTGACATTGTGATCACCGATATCAGCATCGGTAGATTGGCGTCGGTGATGCTATGAGATAAGGGAAGGAACCCCGGGACTATGTGACTTACGATTGCGATATATCGCATCGCAACATCGTATCGCAGTGATATAAAAGGGGTCGATACCATATGCGACATGCGATTGCCAATCCATGGTGTGCAATCTCAGCCATCAAATCGGAAATGAGATCAATGGAAAGGATTAAATCGACAATCCCTGACACAAAGTGCCGATGCGATAGCGATATGCGATGCGATCTAGACTATCTGATCAGGGATCAGATCAATGGTCCAGATTAAATCAGTTATCGGCGATCGGTAATCAGGGATCCTCGATAGCAGGGATAATGCGATTGCGATTTCAATAAGTGACAAGGGCCGCACCCAATTGGGATTATACGGGAGATTTAATGAAATTTCAAGTCCGAAATTCACGCTGGATAGTGTAATTTTGGAAAAATCTCTATGTATTGGATTTTTCTCCATTTTTAGGTTTTTTCTTGGAAGAAGGCCCCGATCCGTCTGTAACAGCCCCTGATCACTGTGCCACGCTGCAAGCAGGGATTTTTTGCAAACAATGATGCATTTGAAGCCACAAAGCTAGATGGCCAGTCGAATAGACAATGCGCAGAGAAGCCACAGAGCCGCAGGGGAGTAATGACACATAGAGAAACAACTAGGGAAGTCACAGAGCTGGGAAAATGCCTCAAAGGAACCAGAAGGCCCTATTGATAGAGTTGTTGGCGAGAGCTAGAGGTCGTTGAAGGAGAGCTGTTAGCTAAGAGAGTGATAATCCTAGAGAGCACGATTGACAGGCAGCAAAGCTATTAAAGGTCCCTGGAAGGTTGCTAAAGGTCGCTTGGAGGTCGAGTGAACCATTGATGCACGCAGAGGCCAAGAGAGAGCTCAGAGAAGCCAAAGCCGAAGAGCCAGAGCCAGAGACAAGAGTCAAGAGTCAAAGCCAGAGCCGAAAGCCAGAGCCAAAGCGAGAGCTAGAGCCAGAGCCAGAGCCAGAAAGCCGAGAGCTTCAAAGCCAAGGATAAGATGGTGTTCTAAGCCCATTGTGTTTTGTGTAAACCAGTGGAGTTGAGCATGGAGCTTGTAAGAGAACTGCTGCCATAATCCCAAAGAGCCTAGTTGAGTTGACTAGAGCTCAAGGTGACGTAGCCCAAGAGTTTTGGGTGAACTCCATATTAAACTTGCTGTCTTATGTGTTTGTTATTTGATGTAATATTTTACTGTTATATGTATGTTATATCAGCATAAACAAAAGAATTTTAAAGCACATAACTAGTTTTAAAATAAACACCGGCATACACCTTATTTTCAAGCACATTATTAATTCCAAAATTGGTTAATCATTTGGGTCTTGGGAATATATAAGCTTTGGGAGTCGGAGAGGTTCTTGTAAGCTTGACAAGAAGTCTTTAGTGCCCAATTTTTAGATCAACAAACTATATTTTGGGCATGGAAATTAAAAGATATCAGGCAAAGAGGAAGATTTGGTTAAACCAGAGGAAGTATGTTGGGGCAATACTACATAGGTTTAATATGTAGGATATTAAACCAGTGAAGGTTCGTATTTTTATACGTGTGAAGTTATCTGCTGAACAATGTCCCAAGACATAAAAAGAGGAAGAGGACATGCCCCGTGTTCCATATGCAAGTGTAGTTGATAGCTCGATGTATGCGATGGTCTATATTAGACCAGACATTGCACATGCAGTGGGAGTACTGAGTAGGTTTATGTCAAAGCCAGGGAAGGAGCATTGTACAACAATGAAGTGAGTTTTTAGGTATTTGCTTCGCACTAGTGATTATGGTTTGTGCTACTAAGGAAGACCAAGATTGAATAGAGTTTTGGATATTCGTGGCTTTGTTGATGCAGACTGGGCTGGAGATCTAGATCAGAGAAGATCTACAAGTGGGTATGTGTTTAACCTATTTGGAGGTGCAGTCAGTTGGCTGAGTCAGTAACAGTTTGTAGTGGCACTATCAACTACAAAGGCAGAATACATGGCAGCCACTCATGTAAGAAAGGAAGCAGTTTGGTTGCAGAGATTGTGTTCAAGTATGGGGTTAGTACAAGGAGATATAAGGATAGACTGTGACAACCAAAGTGCAATTTTCTTTGAAAAGAACCCTGCTTATAATTCAAAGACAAAGCACATTGATGTTTAGTATCACTTTGTGAGGGATATGATATAAGACAAAAAGGTGTTGTTGGTAAAGGTGGACACTTTGAAGAATATTGCAGATGCATTGAAAAAACCTATTAGCTCTGAGAAGTTCTCTTGGTGTAGAGAAACAATGGGCATTGAAGGGCTGGATAAATGACTAAGCTCTCATGTGGAAAGAAAACAACAAGTGAGAGAATGTTGGTTTGTGTTATATTCTTTCCATCACTAGATCCCCTAGTTAACCAGGGGGTTAGAGGGGGGGGTGGAGCCCCCCCTTCGTTATGCCGATTGCGTAGCGAGGGGGTCACAGGGGGTTTGAGGGGGGTGGGTAGCCCCCCTCTACGAGGTCTGGGGCAGTGCCCCAAGGAAATTTTTTTTGGACCCTATATTAGGTGGGGCAAACCTACATATGGTTTTGTGCATGGTTTTCGCACATGGTTTTGGCACAATGGTTTTCGGTCCATGGTATTGGATGCTTCGGCATGTATATATATGTATTGTAACATTGAAAGGAACATAATGAAAAATCAAACTAGTAGTCTCGGTTTTGGGATCCAGGGGAATATCTCTGTGTATATGTGTTTTATGTGTTATGCTCTCGCATTGTTTATTTTTATGTGTGTTATGATTTTCCGACACATAGGAAATCGTCAAGTATAACTTGGTCTAGTGTAGAGTTATGTAAAGTGTGTTTCTTTACTATGTACTTTTGTAACTTACAATCTGACTGTCACGATATATAGTGATCCAATGGTTCATTCTCTCCTCCGTATTACCAACACTTGATCCATGGCTTAACACCTGATTGGTCCATGATCTCTCTTTAACGAGCATGGAGGGTCATTTGTAGGTAACCATACACAATACAAGCTTACGTAAATTTTCATTCTTTTATTAATAAATTTCCTGAAATGGCCGCGTTGGCTCAGGCCATGGACTGTTTCCCTCTTTGAGGCTTTTAACCACGTCAACAATATTGGTGTATTGATCTGTGATTTTTTTGTGAGCAGTGTCCTTTGGTTTTCTGTCTGAGGAACTTACCCTGTAAATTCCTACATGGTATCAGAGCTATTTGAGGGTCGCATCCATTGGTGATATAAATCTGAAGCTGGTAGAACTGCATCTGACTATCATTTCTTAGATCTATTTTTATTGACTTCTTTCGGGTCGAGAGGGCTGCTCTGTTGTGTTAGGAGCATTAGTTCCAGTGAGGAAGCCCTTTCGTTTGATGCAAAAAGGTTTCCGGTAGCCCTAGCTACATCATTTTCAAGATCTGGAGGTATACAATGTTTATTTGCAGTTTTTAGTTATTTTCTCTCTATTTATTTCGGTTTATTTAGCTCTTTGTTTTTTTATTTCCAGATGTATACCTTTCATTTCTGCGTATGCTCTTTTCCATGTGGCTCTGTGTGATCTGGGCAAATCAGAAACAGAAAGGAAGGATTTTTCTCATGCATATGATCTTCTCCGTCGCGCCTTAATGTGATCTCAGAAAATCAGAAACATTGAGGAAAATATTTAATTTCCAGCTAAAGCTAACTTCAAGCCATAAGGTTTGCTTTTTTTTGTATGTTGGGTTTTGTGTTTTTTTTTTTGTAGGCAAAAAAGAGCTTTCTCAAGTAAGCATGCACCCCAAAGCTTCAATGACTAAAAAAAAAAAACCCCTTCCTATTTTCCAAAAATTGCTAACCTTTTAATCTAGCTCACTTGGTCCAAAGCTACCTTATGAGAATAGAGGTCTTAAGTTCAAGTCTTTCTTTTCGTTGAGCTAATTAGATTAAGTTTGGAAAGGAGGTGGATTTTTTTAAAATATAACATTATCATTCATTCCCGCACATTCCCGCACTTCGTCGGCATCTTCAACAACGTTTCTTCAAAAAGCCATAACTTCATCCGGAAGCCATTTTCAGAGCCCTTTTTTTTAATCAGCCTATTTTTTCGACATCCTTCCATTGGAACACTTAGTTTCAACATATATATCTTCAGTTTATGTTAAAATCGAAATTCCATGCCAAGTTATTCTTGAGAACACCAACTACTTCCAATGGCAATCCTACATTGTGGATTTACTTAGAAGTAAAGGTCTTTACAGAATAGCCTCAGGCCAAGAAACCAAACTGAAAGATGAAGATAAGGTAGCCAAATGGGAAAATATGCAATATCAAGCACGTGGGTTGATAGGGATGTCTATTTCTCTAGACCTTAGATTCCATATCAAAGAACTTGATACTCCTAATGAAGCAATGAAACAGATCACTAAATTTTTTGGAATTAAAAATTAACTTAGAGCCCATCAACTCGAAAATGAGTTGCTTACATTGGACCTCAATAATTTTTCTTCCATTGAAGATTTTTTGCCCAAGTTCAAGACCCTTAGACTTCTCTTGGAAGGTGTTAAGGTTAAGAAAGAAGATGGTAACCTTATCTATTCCATTCTTACTAAGTTGGGACCAGCCTACTCTGTGTTTGTTTCCACCTTCCATTCTATAAGAGAAGGCTTCATTTCTCAAGGACAAGACTACAAGTCCCCTTCATTTGATGCCTTTTGTGATTCTTTAATAAGAGAACAAGAAAAACTATTACATCTTGGTCTTCTTAATCTTGGAAACTCTTCTAAGAAAGCCTTAGCCACCCAGAAACAACCAAATTCAAAGAATCCTAAGAAGTTGTATCAAAAAAAGAATGGTCTTAAACCAAACACAGTCTCAAAATGAAAAATCATTTCAACAAAAGGGTAAGGAAAATAAAAACAAAGGAAAGAATACTAATAGACATTGCCACTTTTGTAATCAAGATGGCCACTTAGAATCCAAATGCTTTAAGAAGATGGAAGCCTTGGAAGTAGCAATGAAGAAGCATAACATCCATTTGTAGCACTCAACAACTTCAACTTCATCTTCAGGAATAACACTTTCTGCATGTGGTTGTCAAACATCTCGGTCTGGATATGCACTAAATGTATCTTCTTCTTCTCATTCTCATGAGTGGCTCATTGATTCTGGAGCTTCTTATCACATGGCCAAAAGCAAAGCCATGTTTTCTTCTTTAAATGATTGTAACACCAAAAATATATATGTTGGTGATGATAGATCTCTTAGTGTTTTGGGGACTGGAACTGTTCATATAGACAATGGTCAATTCAATGATGTATAATGTGCTCCAACCTTATCCTGCAACCTTCTATCTGTATATCAGATAACTCATTCAGATGAAGGTAAAATCATTGAATTTTCACCTCACGATGTTGTAATTAAGGACCTAAGAGATCCTAGATAGATTTTAGCTACTGGCATTGTTGATGATTCTAAAAGGTTGTATAAGTTTAACAGCTTTGGGTCATCAAATCTTCCCTTGGTATTTGTTGCTCATAATGATGAAGTGAGCAAACTTTGGCATGAGCAATTTGGTCACTTAAACTATTGCTCCCTTCAGAATGTATGTAAAGAAAATATGGTGACAAGTCTTCCAATGTTATCTTGCAGAGATGGTATTTGTTCCAGATGTGTACTTGGAAAACATCATCGAGATAGTTTTGAAAAACGTGCCTCTTGGCACACCTCAGCCCCTTTACAACTTGTGCATAGTGATTTATGTGGTCCACTTCTAGTTGTTTCATTCTCTGGCTACAATTATTTCTTAGCTTTCATTGATGATTTCTCCAGATTCTCTTGGGTATACTTCTTAAAACTCAAGAGTGAAGTATTTAACATGTTCTTGGCCTTTAAGGTCTTTGTTGAAAAACAATCTGGACATCAAATTCTTAAGCTAAGATCTGATAATGGTGGAGAATATGTTAACAACAAATTCATCAACTTTTGCACTGAGAATGGAATTCAAATGCAACATACTGTTCCATATACTCCACAAAAAAATGGTGTAGGGGAAAGGAACAATTTCACCTTAAAGGAAATGGCTAATTGTATGCTTCAATCTAAAGGACTTAGTCTTAATTTTTGGGCAGAAGCAATTAACTGTGCAAATTACATAATAAATCACACTCCTACTAAGGTTTTAAAGAATATCACTCTAGAAGAAGCATGGAGCTCAATTAAACCAGATTTAAGTCACTTTCATGTTTTTGGAAGTGAAGCATGGGCCCATATTCCAGATGAGAAACATAAAGCTTTAGAACCTAAGAGTGAAAAATATATTTCTGTTGGATATTCTGAAGATGTCAAAGGATACAAACTTATTCCACTTAACTCCAAAAACGTTATCATTAGAAGATATGTAAATTTTGTTGAAAATATATTGGCCTGCAAGCCTAGTTCGACGGATGTGCCACCTCTCTCTATCCCTTCTACTTCTGAAATTATTTCTTCTTCAGATGATGACAGTGAGGATGAAAATCCTCCCCCACCTTCTCAGGATCCTCCTTCAGCTCCTCAGCTTCTAAAATGGGTCTGTGCTACTAGGGATGCAGCAGGTGCTCTTACCAGTGATCCTACAGATTAGCGACATACACGTTCTCAGTTTGATAGAGCCTCTTCTTTACTAGCTCAAGCTTCAGCTAATTATGATCTTGACACCTTTGCAGAAGCTTCAGGCCATCTAGATTGGGATGCAACTATGAATGAAGAATATAGTTCATTATTGGAAAATGATACATGGGATCTTGTTACCCTTCAAAAGGGATGAAAACTTGTTAGATGCAAGTGGGTTTACAGAACCAAGTATGGACCAGATGGAAAAGTTGATAAACATAAAGCTTGTCTTGTTGCTAAGGGTATTTCATAAGTTTAAGGCATTGACTATACTAAAACCTTCTGCCCTGTTGCCAAAATGAACTCTATCCGCCTTGTTCTTTCCCTTCTTGCCTCTTTCAAATGGAAGGTCCATCAGATGGATGTTAAATATGCCTTCTTGCATGGGGACTTGCATGAATAAATCTATATGGAACAACCTACTAGCTTTATACAAACAAACTCTAGCCTTTTATGTCGTCTTAAGAAATCCCTTTATGGTCTCAAGCAAGCCCCCTGGGCTTGGTATGCCAAAATGGATAGCTTTCTTTTAGAAACTGGATTTTCTAGGTGTCATTCTAACAATACTGTCTACACCAAGAAAGTGGGAAAGTCTCTTATCATTCTTGTTCTTTATGTTGATGATCTTATCCTTATTGGTAGTGATCCCAACCTTATAAACCATGTGAAGTCCAGCCTTAAAAAGAAGTTTGAAATGATAGACTTAGTTCACTTGCATTATTTTCTTGGTCTTCAAGTCATGCAATCCAAGGAAGGTATTTCCCTTTCTCAGTCCAAGTATGCATGTGATATTCCACTCCATTTTCACATGGAAGACTATAAGCCAGCCCCTTCTCCCTTTCAGTCTGGAGCCAAACTTTCAATCACTTGTACTTCCCCTAAAGTTGATGCTACCTTATATTGTCAACTTGTAGGAAATTTTTTTTATCTGACCCATACTCGTCCTGACCATTCCTTTGCTGTTGGCCTTATTTCTCGGTTTATGAAAAACCCACATGAAATTCATTGGAAAGCAGCTAAAAGAATACTTCATTATGTTTGAGGTACAATTCAGTTTGAGATTCATTACAGTGCAAAAGCATCTCCTCTATTGGTTGGTTTCACTGATTCTGATTGGGCTGGTGACCTTGATGATCAGAAGTCTACTACAGGTTATGTGTTCACTCTTGGTTCATGACCTATTACATGGGCTTGTAAGAAACAAAGTGCGATTTCTCTTTCTTCAGTAGAAGCAGAGTATCGTGGTGCCGTAGAAGCTAGTAAGAAATCCCTGTGGCTTCGTCAAATCCTGTCAATGTTTGGCTTTTGGCAGCAGCATCCAACTACACTTTGGTGTGATAATCAAAGTTCCATTCAACTATGCAAAGATCCAGTCCAACATCAGCGCAATAAACACATTGAGCTGCACATGCACTTCATCAGAAAGCTCATTCACGACCATGTTATTAAAGTGCAATATTGTTCAATAGATGATCAAGTTGCAAAAATATTTACAAAGTCTCTCACAGAGGCGAATTTTACTAAACTTCGATTTATGGTTGGAGTTTAGGAAGTTGTCACTAAGGGGGGATAGGCTTTAATGCCTCCTTCCTTCTCCTATTGTGTCATATTTGTACATCCTTCAATCCTATCCCAAGTTGTTCTTAAGGGGGGATGTTAGGATATTCTGACACATAGGAAATAGTTAAGTATAACTTAGTCTAGTGTAGAGTTAGGTAAAGTGTGCTTCTTTACTATGTACTTTTGTAACTTACAATCTGACTGTCATGATATGTAGTGATCCGACGGTTCATTCTCTCCTCGGTATTACTAACACTTGATTCATGGCTTAACACCCGATTGGTCCATGATCTCTATTTAAAGAGCATGGCGGGTCATTTGTAGGTAACTGTTCATGAGCGAAGCTTATGTAAATTTTCATTCTTTTATTAATAAATTTCCTGAAGTGGTTGTGTTGGCTCAGGCCGTGGACTGTTTCCCTCTTTGAGGGTTTTAACCACGTCAACAATACTGGTGTATTGATCTGTGATCTATTTGTGAGCAGTGTCCTTTGGTGTTTTGTCTGAGGAACTTACCCTGTAAATTACTACAATGAGTTTTAGAATTCGCATGCAGGTAATTTCTGTATGGGGTTAAAACCTAGAGAGAAAATGTTTTTAGTAGAAATGCAGACTTTAAGAAACCATGAATTCAATGAGAATCTGGTTCCTCTGCTCGGTTGATGATTATTTGGGATAGAGAAAATTCTTGTATATGATTTCATGTCTAATGGTAACTTGGAGGATTGGCTCCATGAAAAACATGATGGTCCCAGATGATTAGATTGGGAAGAAATCTCAAACAAGGAAGTAATACACCCTTGGGATTTTGGCTGTAAGTAATGAAACTTTCCCAGTTGCATGTGATGGAATTCGATGGATGATATTTTTTTCAGTGTTGAATTGTGGGGAGAAGACCACAAAAATAGAGGACATGATTGAATATCTTCACTTGGTACCTCACTAAGTATTTCTTATGAGCACTCACTTTTGGTATGTTCTTAGGCATTTCTTTTGATTTTATAGGCAATAGGAAATAGGGCAGTGTCTGTTCTCTGGTGCAGGCATATTTGTTGCTTTTCTTAGGTGGAATGTCATTATGCATTCAATATGGAAAATACAAAGGTGGATTATAACATATTATGTGAGATGAATAGTCCAATTATAGAGAGACACCAATTCTTTTCTCAACCCATTACAGAGCATTGAAACTTGTTGGTAGTGCACCTTTTAAGGTGGGTGAGTATAGAGCTGTGGAAAAGGCTTTGGACGAGGCTATATTTTTTAGGGTTGATTATGTTGATGCACATTGTGATATTGGGTAGGTCGTGCATGCCATGGGGGAGGATGAGAGAGTCATATAAGAGTTTCAAAAAACCATAGACCTAAAGCCAAATCATATGGATGCTTTGTATAATCTTGGAGGGTTCTTTGGAGTTGTGGGTAGGTATCAAAGAGTTGTAAAAATGTACAAAAATGTTCTTTCTATTTGGCCTAATCACTGTCGTTCTCAACTCAACAAAGTGGCGGTATTGTTGGGTGCTAGAGAAACTATAGAAGCTAAGAAAGTTTTGAACTAAGCTTTCAAAATGACAAATACGGTGGAATTATATGATGATATTACACATTTAAAGCACCTCTAGAAGAGCTTTGTATAATCTTAAATGATTAGAATAGCATACTAGCATGGAGGTTCTGAAGCTGAGGTATAGATGGGAACTGGTAATGTGATCTTTGAAGAAGAAATATTGGTCGTTGAGCCAGGCAGGTTTACAAGAGGAAGTGGAAAAACTGCACCTAAACAATACTTGTGTTGTGCTCTAGATATCATAAGCTTATAGAGGCTAACTAGATTGAATGTTTATGATATAAATCTTCTAAAAAGGGAATTAATTAAAACAAAAGTGCAAATTTCTCAATTTGACAAAGGTGTATCTAAGAAAAACATCCTCAAATCATCTCTTGAACAAATTTATGGAGATTTCTCCATTTTCTCAAGCCATAAACATTCCAAGGAGTTGTCAAGGCAGTGAATGAAAGAGTGTGAAGTGTATTGGATGGGACAGGATCATGCAGAGTGGATTTGGGATTGTTTTATGCCATTATTTCCCCCATTTGTGCAGGTTCCCCAAAGAAGAGAAAATGTTATGCTTTTGATGCTTTAGTGTGGCATTCAACAAAGGGTATTGGTGCACAGATTGGGAAGCTAGATGAAAATTCTAAATTATACTATTAAGGGCAGTCTATCTTCCATCAGAAGGAGTCAATGACATGATGGAAGTTCATGGAGAGGATGAAACGACCAAGTATCTCATTTCCCAAGTTTTTAGAAATGTTTGATGATCCAGATTGGGGGTTTGGCATCATGAACACCCTAGTAAATCTTGAGGTAGGTGATAGGGTGCACCATGATCGTATAACTTGTGCAATTTTATCCTTCATCTTTTTCCATTTTATTTCTTTTATCAATGTAATAACCCTGTGATTTTTAAACATGAAAGATATGTCATCCTGTCCATTCCACTAAGAATGTAATTACGTTCCCAAGGCCTTGAGCTTTTGTTTCAAGGAAAATTTTGTTTTAACTTCTTTCCTGTATGATGCATAAATTATTTATCTTTCAATCAAGTGCGGTAATTTATATAAGCATAAATTTCCTGTTTTTTATTTTGAAACATTTATAAAATTCCATGGTTCTATATGGTGAACGATAATTCTCACTCCTTTGTTTCCATTTGGTTTAGTATTTTCCTAACAAGGCAAGAACTCTTGTTGAAAATATGGACCGCTATCAAATGGGGCCTTCTAAAATCTTGTAGAAAGTATCGATCCATGTCAGATGGGGTCATCTAAAATCTTATTGAAAGTGTTTATCCCTAAATTAATATCTTCCAATCAAGGTCATCTAAAGACTTATTTAAAGTATTTACCCCTTAATTAAGGCCTCCCAATCAAGGCCTTTCTGAAAATCAAGTACCCAAACCATGAAGAGAAAACCTTTTAAAGCTTAGAAAATTGCCTTCATTCCCTTAGCCATCAAAGGAGAGGCTTATTAAAACCGAGGTGAACCATATAATGGATTTCTACATGTATATCTCTAGAAAGGTTTTTTCCTTGATAATCAAGTGGACAACAGATCCATGCTCCCTACCATGTTGGTTCGTAAACAAGGCACAATTGTTTTGAATCATTCATGTTGTGTAGGGTTTGGCTTGTTTGAGAGACTTTGTAGTCTATGCTTCTTAAATTTTGAAAGTCTATTCCCTCCAACTTATGAGGCATCCATATTTCAAGGTATCTTTAAGATGACCTTGCATTGAGATTCAAGACAAAGAACCGCCTTTGCATGATCAGCAGGAAGAGAAGGAAATATTTTCTTTTTGTTATTTAAATGTCATATTGTTTTTAAAACGCTGCAAATCTTATTAGGCACCTAAGTTTTTACCATGACTTGGGAGTTCTACACCATAAGAACCATTCTCATTGTCCTCTAGGAAATCAATTAGGAAGTATAGTGTGGCAATTCATTATTGTCAAATTTATGATCATCATGGTCTATACGTTAACAATTATTCTCATATGTGTCATGATGACCTAGATCATTTTCATTTTGTGTTTTTTAGTAATGCTAACTTACCATGGAATTATATATTAATCTTGTTCTTCTATTTCCAGAAATGATTTATGATAAAATACTTTAGATTTTATATTCGTAGCAATAATCTAATTACCAAGGACCATACTACTTTAGGATTCAATATCTACTTCTTACACATGAGCCCAAACACTTAAGTGAGAAAATTTTATTCTATTTTTAATTCCTAAAATACAGGCAGCGAGAACTCTGCATGTGAAAAAGCTCCTATTGCTTAAGGAGTTTTCTTAAAGATTAGTAATTTTTCAAGTGTTTTTGTGAAAAAGTTTTTTTCATAAATTGTTGTAGGGAACAAATCATCATTGAAATGATAACAATTGTAGGCATCCTATAATACATTGACTATGAGTTCACTCTTTGGGCTTCCTATCTTATAGCTTTTAAACTTTTTCTGGGTTAACAGACTAGATTGTAAGTTGTAATATGACTACTATTGTCCGTTGTTCTAATTGCAGATGGGGTTGTCAAGGTGCTATTGATAATAGTATGGTTGGTGTTCTTGGAAGGTATTTTAGCTCTCTTAAAAGTATTGTCATCGCAGCCAATGGAAGATTCAAATGGCTATGATGTTTTTCAAACTCCTCCTCGAGATTATGCAATAAGATCAACATCAAACCTACACCAACATACTAGTAGTGGGAAAGTAGAGTCCCCCTATTTTTTCACTATACTGGGATATAAAGTTGTAGTTTTCTCTTCACTAGCATTGACCAAAAATGAATTATCTAGTTTGGATGAGATCATTTCACTCACATATAATTGGAATAAATCCCCGCTAGATTATGTGTAAATTCTACTGGAAAATATGCCCTGAAAATCTCCAAAACATATAATAGGTAGAATAACGCTTGTATATATAGAGTGAAGGTAAAACTACTGGCAATGATATTAAGCTTCTTGTGTGAAACTGCAACACAACAATTATAATTGAGGATCTAATGATAAATGGATGCATTTTTCATTTTTTCTTTTATTATTTGTAACCTTTTTGTTATAGTTAAATATAAGCATTGAATTTGAGCCCAAGTGAAAATTCAAGGGACCAAATATTATGTACATTTCTATGTATGATAATATGGAGCAAGAATATAAAAGCTAATGACAAAAATAATGCATAACATTTGTAGAATTTTAGTGAAACAAGGAGTCTTCTCATGTAGGCTTGTTCAAAGATGGCTTACACAAGGAGAAAAGGGTGATAGGATGACTCTTTCAAAACAGAGAAATACACCCATCCCCCAAACGCATCTCCCAATTTGAATAATGTTTACGAAGCATGGCTCTTGCATATTCAATTTTATCACTAGGGATTTCACACACAAATCCCCCTTCCCTAACTCTATTGACCCAGTTCAAATGGCTCTCATTTCTCTCCACATGAGAAGCACCATCATATGCTACATTAATAACTAACCCCATGGCAACCTTGCCTTCAACCATCTGCCTCTCCTCACACTCTTTCCCCTTGAAACATACATTAGTTGAATCCAAGAATCTACATAGATGATCTATAGAGTTCTTAAATATTTTTATGAAATCAAGATATGAATGGACTCTTTCATTACCACTCAAGAAAAACACAGGGATTTAGGTCCTTTATGAATTTGATGAACTTGTCACGAGGGGGAACTGATGTTAATTGATTGTCTTTTCCCTCATTTTTTGACCATGCCCTCCCCTAAGAGTTGATGAAAACAAAATTGCGCACAGATAGCTGATTCCTCATCTTCTTTGACCCCTAAGGCTTTCCCTGGTGAGGGAATCTAGGGGTTTTGCAATGACATTGACTTCCATATCAAGGTTCAAAGTCTTTGCATACCTCTTCATATGGTTATGGAAGTCATTGGAAGGAAGGCCAAGTAAAAAGGGTGCCCCAAGAGTGTCTGCTCTAATAGTTAGACTTAGAAGACTAGGAGACCCAATTGGTTTTTTGGCAAATGCCTCCATGAATTTAGGTCATTCGTTCCATGAGAAACACCAATTTCTACGACATGAAGAGCTTTATTTGCATGGTATTCAAAGGCTTCAAGCATATTTTTTTTGGTTATGGTGTACAACAACTGATACCATGGACTTACCTCATGAAACTTGATGAGAGCCCTGTGAAAAAACTTTGGATATGTAGAGACAAATTCTGAGCAAGGAAGAAATGCATCAGTATGCATGATCTTGATAGTGAAAGCTCTCAACCAATTTGTTGCAAGTCTATGGTTCACATAATCTAAGATTGATGCAAGATCATGGAGGACCCATATGAGATGTTGAATGCGAACAATGTTATTGTTGGATATAGCTATTGTACAAGGTTTTAGTAGTTGTTCAACCCGTCTCATTTCCTTTTGAAGATTAGGTGGACTACTCTGGTGTCCACCTCTTCTTCCTTTGTTGTTGGTTCTACTGTTGGTGTTATTAATTTTGTTGTTGTTTCCTGTGACCTCCAAGTCTATTTGATTTTTTTATTCTGCTCCATGCAAAGAACTTAACTTAGTTTATGGGGCCAAGTAGTGGTTGCCATGATTTCCTCTGTCATTCTAGATAGAGGCAATGTGTAATCAATCGTTTCTAAGTAGAAACTTCTACTCATTTATCTAAATCTCTCCATGATGCATATTTTTCTTCAACACTTTGAAAGCCTTAAATCTGTAAGTTGAATTTAAGAAAAATGTTCATTAACAATGGAATGAAAATGCTCCAAATCTATAATTGTTTTAGAGTTGACTGATTTTCATCTCTACTAAAAATGTGGATCTTCATGATTTATATGTATTTTAAACAACTGATTTGAATGTTGGATAGCAACATCCCTAGAATATTGAACACCTTTTGAATAATGCTTATCTAAATCTTGAACAGGCTTCTTCATTAGGCCAAAAGGATCATATGTAAGTAGAGAACCCCTACATTACAAGAATTATCAGTTCTAAATTAGAAATTCATGGATGGCTAAAAATTATTCATGTACTATTATAGACATTTTTGGGCACTGCAACCCCAATCAAACATGTCCATAAACCAAGGGATCCTAAGTCCCTAAAAGTGTTGTTCCATCCCCTAAAAGAACAAGGTCAGCTGCTTACATCATCTCCCAGAAGTTCTCCATGAAAAACTACTCAGAACTGGTCAAAACTGGACCATCTCACCTGCTCCATGGTCAAAGTGTGCTGCATCCTACCTAAATGCACACGAGAGGTGCGATGCATACTGAAAATCCCTTCTGTGGGGTGTGATGGGCGAGAGTGGACAAATGGCAGAGTCAATTTGCGAGGTGGATGATCATGGAATCTTCCATAAACTTCTCCTGTGACACTTGCCTCTCTACATTCACCCAGGGATGAGTAAGAGATCATCAATCTCCAAGTGGAATCAAGAACTATTAGAGAGAGGACACCAATCAAATCTCAGAAGCTGACTCACCCCCCTTGCAAACATCTATATATGGATCCCTCATACCAGAGATCCAGAGGGTGGAATTTTATATCTTGTAAGGAAGTGCTGCTGGTTTATTGGTGTAACATCATAGTGTTGGGTGATCTAAGCTTTTCATGAGGTGAAGAAGGATTTCTTGCTGAGAGGATGATGCTGGGTCAGAACAATTGGTTGTAATCCTCTTTGCTATTCTTGATATTAATAAAGCTAGTAAAGTTTTCCTCCACATTCCTGTATGATTGATGATACATGAATTTGTGTGGTCAATATATATTTGGTCCTATATTGTTTATGTTAGTAGATCTTTGTTCTTGGATAGTGTTATGCTGCTTTGATTCCACAGGTGCTCTTTGAAGCTAGGTAGACGAGGAAGCGAGTAGCAAAGATCTATCAGAAGGGAGAGGAATCAAGCAAGGAACCAAGCGCAAGATAGAGGTTGGTCTCCTTTGTTCCCCTCTTATCTACTTCTCATAAAGGAAAACGAAAGTAGTTTTAGTTTGTTTGCTTCTAAGATAGCTATCAGTCTTAGTGGGACTAGCAGCTCTGCATAGACACTAGATTTCCCGATAACAAAATGGCGACTCCACTGGGGAGCGAATAGATTGTTTGTTTTTCTATATTTGTTTGCTTTATAAACTTACAGACGGAGCCTAAAGTCAAGCCAGCTAGCCTTCGAACTGCATTTTCTATGCAAGTGCAAAGTAGATCAATGCTGCTTCAATCTATCTTTGGGTTCTGTTTATGAACTGAACAATCGATTTACAAGCTCTCTAATTGCCCTTAGTAACCTCCTTAGATCTACCCCTATGATTTATTTACTGATTATCACTTTCTCGGCCTAAATCCCTGAACTATGCTGCAAACTGTGATCAAGAACAGGATCAAAAGTCTCGCACTGTACCATCACACCCTCTCTTCAAGGATATCAGTATGCATCGCACTTCCCGTGTTCTGTAGGTGGGATGCATACTGGAATCCCTGTGTAACAGGTGCGCTAATCAGAAAAGGCTAATTTTGCCTCTAGACTTTGGTTTTTCTTCACTTTTTTCAGCTCTATTCAGGAGTTTTGCTGTATGTAGTCAGTATACCTCTATTGGAAAGCCCCTTCCTTGCCATTATTCCACCTCCATTGTGCAAATAACTGTAAATGTTTTTATGTATTGTGAGCCATTTTCAGTTCTCTTTTACAAAGAAGTAGCGTAATTCAACTATCGTTTCTTGATTTGGAAGTGTCACAAGTGTCATTTTCAGTCATAGAAGAGAATCTGATTGTTCTTGATAGTCGATTACACTATTACTCTTGTATTTGATTTGAATTAGTAGTTTTTCAAGTGTCGAAAGCAAGTTTTCCATTCCAAATCGCAAAGTGTCGTCATTGTCTTAATTTTGTCTTGAAAAGAAGCTTGTTTGTAATGTCGCTTTGAAAAATAATTCAAATTTGCGCTTAGCTTTCTTTTTATCATTCACACATTAAGAAGGCTGAAAACAAATACATGCATGTGCATTTGAATTTAGATTGTTTGTTGGTTTGATTTAGGACAGTGCATATAGTGTGTGCTCTCTGCTCTATGTTGAAAGAATATCATCTCTCTTTCTTTAGTAGCTAGGATTTTCATTGCAAAAAGAAGATTAAATGATTGTTTATCATCTTAGATTGCATTTTAGGAATTGTATATCTACATCACGCGGTGAACTTGAAAGGCAAATTTCTTAAACCAGATCAACTGTAAAATAAATTTAATGAATCTAAAAACGCTTTGGAACCTAACGCACAACATTTAGAAGTATAGGCTAGAGACGTATTCTGGCGTCGTAAAGCCTGGAAACTGTTGATTTCATTGCTGGTTGGGTGATTCCTCCACTTTTAGATGACAAGTGCCAGTACGGACTTGTGCTCCGACATACCGTCAAGTATATATTGGGAAACCACAATAGGCTATATCCTTTATCAATAGGAAGCCGTGTCTGCCACCCTATCGATCGCAATGCACTGAACACAGCATTCGGGAAGATTGACTGTCGTGCCGTAAAAAGTATTCTGCAGTTTTTCGATTGGTTTGGTAATCCCTCTGTCTAGATTTCCAGAGTAGTCTCTTTTGTTCCTTTTCAGACTCCTTAAAGGACAAGGTCCATTTGAGCACTTGTCACTTCAAGCTCATTAAAAATTGAAGGCAACTAGAGTCATCTTTTGTTTTTTCTCGACTCTTAAAAATTGAAAAAACAATTTGTGTCAAAGTGTCTAAAATTTATTTTAAATCGGAATAAACATCACATTTCCTACATTGGTCTTAGGTTGAGAAAAATGGAGTCCAACAACC
The DNA here is from genome assembly GCA_031772625.1 of Pinus tabuliformis. Lineage (NCBI taxonomy): Eukaryota > Viridiplantae > Streptophyta > Pinopsida > Pinales > Pinaceae > Pinus > Pinus tabuliformis. The sequence continues at coordinate 2,014,909,694 of CM062818.1, read as the reverse complement.
AAGGATTTCCCCTTGGAGGAAATCCTAGTCCTTTCTCCTCTTGGGTAGACGTTGGTGCACCCCATATGGCCACATTGTCACTTCCAGGATTAACAATCGGCCTGCCCGTATGGCTCTTCTCGACCTCTGTCGTTCAGAACACCGTGATTCCTAAACAATCAAGTAAGCAACTAGACGATACCAAAGCTACCCCCCAACCTTCTACTTCATCCGATTCTCCCTCTCCTCCTTCCTCTTCGCTTGATGAAGTTGGTAAAGCCAAAATTCAAGTAACTAAGAAGAAGAAGGAGAAGAAGAAGAAAGAGAAGAAGAAGAAGGAGCCGAACATGACAGGGGGCAACCAGGCATCATCTAGTGAAAATCCACACACTGCACTGTCAAATCCTAAATCTCCATGTGTCATTTGCAAAGGAGATCACTATCATCGAGATTTTCCTTACATCCCTCGAATCTTAAGGGACTGGTCTCCTCATTTGCACAATCCGGTGTCAACAACCTCTGATGATCATGTTGAAAATACATCGTCAACTAGTGAAAGCGAAGCATCGGGACAGAAAAGGAAAAGTAAATTCCCTTGTAAACTGTGTGAAGGCGATCACACCGTCCACCATTGTCCCTTCCTAGATGAGGCTAAAAGATTTTTGGACGACCGTCCAGTTTCACCGTTACGGCTCCCTCCTGGATATAAGAAACTCTTGCCAAGTCCATCGCTAGTTGAAAATCCGACTGACACACCGTTATGGTCGGTTGAAGCATCTATCATTGAAGATAAACCATCTGAATTCACACCAGATGAAAGTCAAAAGGTCAAGGCAGCAGTTGACCCGGTCTTGCCTTCAGAAGGACCATCTTCAGATGATACAGTCACCGAAGAGAACGAGAGAGACACCGTTCAAGTTCTCTTTGTAAACACAGACTCCAATGAACATGGGGGCAGTCTACCCATTCCTTTACCACAGGAAGGAAGTTCGTAAGAGTCATATCCGGTCGTCTATTCGGTCCCACCTCCAAGCAACCTAGTTGTTTCCTTCGATTGGAATCTACTAGGCAGACCCTGTTTTCCAGCTAGTGTACCATTTCGAATCATTACTCAAATATACAGAATGGTCATGGCCAGTACCATCATAGATGAAGGGGCTTCTGTGAGTATCCTTTCCTCAACTGCTTGGAAAGCACTTGGTTCGCCATCGCTTTTTCCTGAGATGAGAAATCTAACAGGCTTTGACAAAGGAACCAGTCGACTGTTAGGGATCCTTCCCAATGTGCCGATAACATTGAGAAGGAAAACCGTTCACATGAACGTAATGGTAGTCCAAGGACCCCTTGATTATAATCTACTCCTTGGACACGACTATATTTATTGCATGGCAGCTATTGTCTCCTCACTCTTTAGAGTAATGTGTTTTCCGCATGAAGGAAGAGTGGTCAAGCTCGTAGACCATCTTTCATTCCCCGGTTCACAATAGCAAATAGTCAAATACCATCCCTGAATGGTATTTTCATGCAAGGAATGTCTCACCAATCCCCAGTGCGTCCACCTGATGAGCGCGAGTGATTCGGGAGGACATGACTGAAACCCAGGGGGCATGCACCCTGGCCTATTTCGGCAGGAAAACCTTGGGTATAGGGTAGGTTTCCGCGAAGGATATATGACTGGTTTATGAAATTAGACTGGAATAAGATTCCTTCGTCAAAGTTATGTGAGTGGAGGCAAGTTGCGCCTCTCACCTTTGTCTATTTCGATAAACATCGCCGAGGAAGTGTTTTGTTTGCAAGTGTGGATAGAGCAATCTTTGGTAACTTTGAAATTTTTCTCTATATCTAGGGGCATGCAAACCTTTTGGCATGCAAGCGAAGAGCGACCATTTATTTTTTAAATTTGTAGGTCCTCTAACCCTTTAAACTCGTAGGATTGGTCATTTCCTAACTTGCATAAAGAAAGGATGCGGGGCAAAGCTTTGAAAAAATGCCATCTTAAATGAGACATCCTTATTATATGACTGGATCGAGCAGTTTTTATGTGGAGTTCAAGCTCGTTAAAAATTAAACATAAGCAGTGAGCAAATGTTTTCCTCAGAGTTTAAGCTCATTCATTAAAAAATGAACCAATTTCTGGTAAATAACCATCGTGAATGCATTATCATCAGCCTTTGAAGCCTTGGTCATGTTCTCGTCATCACCTCCACTCTATTTTGGCCGATCATTCACCTCCACTTGATTGTTTACCTTTTTTGAGGAACAGCTGCGAAGAGTGATCCTGTTAGCCATCCTTGTGACACTGCCGTGATTGGAAAATTCCAAACCTTACCTGGAATTAGCTACTACCTGAATTTATCACTCGTTCCTCGACAAACAAGTCTCCTTTAAGCTCTTTTCATCTTACTCATAAAATATGAAAAGATTGCCAAGTAATTGGCCTCTCCAGCTCGTTAAAGTGACTGGGAGTGCTATCCCTCCTCTAGATTTTAATCTTTTTGGACCTGAGGGATTATTACACAAAAAGATCGAGCGCTTGTTTTGTTCGGTTCGTTAAAATTACCGAAAATTCATCCCTTTCGTATTATTTTATATTACTTTTTCGGACTTAAGGGATTATATGACGAAAAAGGATTGTTGGAGTTTTATTTACGTCCCTTTTCAGACTCTCTAAAATTGAAAAGGACTGAGTTATCTTTGTCGTTAAACTCGTTAAAACCGAATAGCGAAAACTTGTCCATATAGACAAGAACGAGTTTCACTATCGCTAGGCTTGTTAAAACATAGCGATGGGTTTTCCCGAAGGGAAAATTATAGAACAAGCATATGTTATCCTCCTCAAGCTTGACAAAAATAAAGAGGTACTGGTCAGCAATGACTAGGGAAAAATTGGGAAGAAAACTTGAAGAAACTTTATTGGTAGCAAGTCGCTCTTGAACATGACACTTTCACTCCGCATCCGAGTCGGGTTTGGTTGTTCCGTTCATTGGTCATATCACCATTGGTCCATCACACCATCCATATTTGGGGTTAACGCTACCAATCCATCATGTTAGTGTCGCCGGTATGTTCAAGAGAAGTCGCTCAGAGAATTCACCTGTTTCTCATCCACTGCAATACATTTACACTCCATTCTTTCATGACCGCCACCCTAAACCTTATATCATCAGATCGTTTTCACCTCCATTAAAATCATTTGCTCCGTTCCGTCTCATAGATGTGGGATTCAATAAGGCCCTCCTATAACGGATCACTTCTTGTCGACATCAGCTCATTATCCAGGAAGTCGATCTAGGAACAACCCTTTCAGCACTTTGAAGCTTGCATGCCTCAATGGCAAGTTTCTCACTTCCGGCGATAGGTTTACATCAATGGCCTTCGACCGAAAGATTTTGCGTGGTGTTCAATGCCAAGTCCCTTATTCACACCACGTGAATTGTAGCGTAGTACCTTGAGGGTCATCATCATTATCGATGATTCCTCTCACACCTGTTAAAAGCTTACATCATTGGCTGGTAATCAGACGATGTCTTTCCATGTTTGACTCCAGAACATCTCTCACATGGATTGACTTGTACTTTGAGTGAAAATCGAACGAGATTGAAGACCCCGGATCTAGTTTCATCCATCCGGGCTGTGATATATATTCAGGAGAATAAATACATCAAATTTACATCATTGCTGCACAGATAATCATCCAATCGAAGGGATGATGGCTCTACCAGAATCATTAGTCTGCACTCAGACGATTGTCTGTCTTATGTACATGAAAATGAATTTATAAAGCTGAGCATGGGAATGCCCGCCTTAGCTAGATCATGAAAATATTATGAAGATAATGTATTGTATTGTATCTTATTACAGGTCACCTTCTAGCTTGAAAAAACTTCGGATCCTCATGATAAAGCATTTCACCCGACATCAAAAGATTAATGACCTCATGCTTTAGGGGGCAACTGTTATAGACATTTTTGGGCACTGCAACCCCAATCAAACATGTCCATAAACCAAGGGCTCCTAAGTCCCTAAAAGTGTTGTTCCATCCCCTAAAAGAACAAGGTCAACCGATTACATCATCTCCCAGAAGTTCTCCATGAAAAACTACTAAGAACTGGACAAAACTAGACCATCTCACCTGCTCCATGGTCAAAGTGCGCTGCATCCCACCTAAATGCACACGGGATGTGTGATACATACTGGAAAGCCCTTCTATGGGGTGCGATGGGCGAGAGTGGACAAATGGCAGAGTCCATTTGCGAGGTGGATGATCATGGAATCTTCCAGAAACTTCTCCTGTGACACTTGCCTCTCTGCATTCGCCCAGGGATGAGTAAGAGATCATCAATCTCCAAGTGGAATCAAGAACTATCAGAGAGAGGACACTAATCAAATCTCAGAAGCTGACTCACCCCCTTGCAAACATCTATATATGGATCCCTCATCCCAGAGATCCAGAGGCTGGAATTTTGTATCTTGTAAGGAAGTGCTGCTGGTTTCTTTGTGTAACATCATAGTGTTGGGTGATCTAAGCTTTTCATGAGGTGAAGAAGGGCTTTCTTGCTGAGAGGATGATGCTAGGTCAGAAAAATTGGTTGTAATCCTCTTTTCTATTCTTGATATTAATAAAGCTATTCAAGTTTTCCTCCACATTCCTGTATGATTGATGATATATGCATTTGTGTGGTCAATATATATCTAGTCCTATATTGTTTATGTTAGTAGATCTCTATTCTTGGATAGTGTTATGCTGCTTTGATTCCACAGGTGCTCTTTGAAGCTGAGTAGACGAGGAAGCGAGTAGCAAAGATCTATCAAAAGGGAGAGGAATCAAGCAAGGAACCAAGTGCAAGATAGAGGTTGGTCTCCTTTGTTCCCCTCTTATCTACTTCTCATAAAGGAAAACGTAAGTAGTTTTTTTTTGTTTGTTTCTAAGATAGCTACCAGTCTTAGTGGGACTAGCAGCTCTGCATAGACACTAGATTTCCCAATAACAAAATACAAAATACAAAATACAAGATACAAAATTCCAGCCTCCGGATCTCTGGGATGAGGGATCCATATATAGATGTTTGCAAGGGGGGTGAGTCAGCTTCTGAGATTTTATTAGTGCCCTCTCTCTGATAGTTCTTGATTCCACTTGGATATTGATGATCTCTTACTCATCCCTGGGCAAATGCAGAGAGGCAAGTGTCACAGGAGAAGTTTCTGGAAGATTCCATGATCATCCACCTCGCAAATTGACTCTACCATTTGTCCACTCTTACCCATCGCACCCCATATAAGGGCTTTTTAGAATGCATCACACCTCCCGTGTGCATTTAGGTGGGATGCAGCGCACTTTGACCATGGAGCAGGTGAGATGGTCCAGTTTTGACCAGTTTTGAGTAGTTTTTCATGGAGAACCTCTGGGAGATGATGTAATCAGCTGACCTTGTTCTTTTAGGGGATGGAACAACACTTTTAGGGACTTAGGAGCCCTTGGTTTATGGACATGTTTGATTGGGGTTGCAGTGCCCAAAAATGTCTATAACATGTACATAATAAATATAGATTATGCAAATGTTGATCTAAATAAAAACCTAACAATATAAAAAATGCAGGCATGTTTCTTTTTCAAATGGCTAGAATACCTTCTTAAAAACAAATATTTATAGAGGTAACCACATTTGTTATTTCAACCAAAAAATTATAATTAACCCAACACTGGACATTGCAAATATAGTTTACTATAGCTCTGCTTTATATCTTGAATATTCCAATTAAAATGTTCGAAATGTTCAAACTTGACAAGTCATGAGTCAAGAATCATAACATCTCTGGCACCTTTTGCTTAAATTTCTTACAACCACGTTGTTAAGTTTAAAAGTTTACTATAGCTCTGCTTTATATTTTAAGTGTTCCAAAGGAAATGTTAGAAAAGTTCAAACTTGACAAGTCATGAGTCAAGAATCATAACATATGTGGCACCTTTTGCTCATAGTTATTGTTGTGAAGGTAAATCCCCTCTGCGGACAGAGGCGATCCCTACTAGCCCAAATGGGGTCTAGCAACAATCCAACAACGCTAACACGCAGGTTCCTAATTGCAAATCAATAGAACAATGACGAAGGCCTACCTAGATTCCAACGCTAGTGCTTATAGAAGAGGTGGTGCTCTCGTTCCTTTGCTCTGGTAGGTCACAATCCTCACGATCTCCGTGAATAGACACTTGCACATGAAAAGAACGACACAAACACAAGCATAAAATCCAATAGATGCAACTATATATCAGTTAGAAAGGATATAACTCAATCATCATTACAAAAGACAATAAGAGTGGAACCATAATGATAGTTGTCTATTATTGATAAACAAAGAAGAATACAACCATAGTTCTGACGTCAAATCCTCCTTTGGCTGGGTGATCAGCAACACATGCCCTGCAAAGCTTGTTGGGAATGGGGAACAAGCCTCTGTCTCCTTGGTCACTTGGATAAGAATCTCCTCACTTAAGATTTAGCCTCATGGGAATGAATAAGGCTCCTTGTAGCATGAACTTGGCAATTCTCAGACTTCGGGACTTAGAATTTGGAACTTGGAGACTAAGTTGTCAAAGGCAAAAGGACAAAATTTTATAGATAGAGGGGAAGGAGTTAGGGTCATCCACAAGATTAATGGGATTGGCTTTATCACTAAGAAGCTTCCATGAGAGGTGGAGAACTACTTCCCTTCGATGGAGATTCGAAGCCCAACTGAACTAACTCAAGATGGAATCAGTTCATGAATAGGTTAGGAAGAACCTTCATAATTTGGTTTGTTAAAAACTTTACCCAACTGGGCTGGCACGAGTGTGACTCTGAGACAGAGCGCCAGCTAGCACGTCCTCTTTGGAGGATTTCCCCCATTAGCGTGAGTGATACATAGTGGAACCGCGCCAATGGAAAAAGGGCTATTTTTATGGGTATTTTGCAGAAGGTGTCTTCAGGGCATATGAAGTACATACTCAAGGGGATACAATGCAAGTGTTTTCAGGTTATGTCACTTCTCACAGGTCCCGAAATAAGTCCAATGTGTGGGAAAGGGGGTAACAGGGACGGTGACAAATTACTGTGTAACAGATGCCCCCTAAAGCATGAGGCCTGAGAGAGAGAGAGGGGTGAAATGATTTACAAGAACATGGCCAACTGAAAACACTGCCGCTGGAGAACCTGCATGGAGAAGTACAACTGATATCTCAAGTACATGATGTATGTGGTATGGGCGCAACCATCCATAGCAGAGTACATAAAAATCTGGATCCAAGGTATGGACGCAGCCATCCAGTGAGGATCGATAAATAGACTTAGGCATGGTCGCAGCCATCTAGTGAATGAGTCATGTAATGATCATAATCCACAAAATCGCAACCTGGATCTCAACAGAAAAAATCCAGGGTCTTGTGTTCCATCTCAACCCGAACAAAGTACAAGTTCAAGCATGTGAATATGGGAGTTGAAGTCGAACATGCAAGAACATCGTCTGATTACTAGCCAATGATGAAAACTGTTAACAGACGCGAGAGATACCACCAATAATGACAATGGTCCTCAAGGCACTATAGGTACAATCTACGGCGTGCGAATCAGTGAGCCAGCGTCGAACACCCGTAGAATCATTTGATCAGAGGCCAATGATGAAAACCTCGCGTCGAACATGAAGAACCTGCCATTGAGGCATGTAGGCTCCAAGGCACCTGAAGGGAGTCTCTAGGTCAACTTCCTGGATAATGAGCTGAAGTCGACAGGAAGTGACCTTGATCGAAGGTGGGCCATAATGTTTCCCACATCATCGACATGAGATAGAGAAGGATAAGATGTTTTGTGTGAGGTATCAGAGGGAGGTTGAGTATTCTGCAGAGGTCAACTTCTCTTGAACATATTGGCGGCACGACAGTGCACTTGGCAGTATTTGACATCAAATGATCAGGGGTCATGGCGATAGGGAAATGAGCAGATGAGAGGTCAAACAGGATAACCCAAACCCATGGAGGCAAGTGTAAAAACAAGATGAGGCATCCCCACCCAGACACGAATGCAGACAAGTGCCATGTTAAAGAGCGACATACTGCCGACACGATAATAATTGTGGTTCTATTTTCCCCACCATTTCTGGCGAGTACCCCAATTATTTTTATCAACAAGCTTGACGGGGATAGCATATGCTTGTGAGTGTCATTTCGATGGAATCTAATGTCATCAAGTTTTAACGAGCCTGACAGAGGAAAAGCTCAGCGTCTTTTCATGTTTAGACGATCAGAAAAGAGCTAAAAGAAGACCTCCATTTTTATTCTCTTTAACGAGTCAAAAAGGGAAAATACTCGGCAATCTTTTCATATTTTACGAGTCAGAAAAGAGCTCAAAGGTGACTCGTCCTAGAGGAACGAGTGGTATAAAGGGTAGCAACTAGTTCCAGCAATGGTGGAACTGCTCAAAACATGTAATGGTCAAGAGGCTGGCTAATAAAACCACTCATCGCTGCGGTTCCTCAGGAAAGGGAAAACAACCAAGTGAAAGCATATGATCGGCCAAAGAGATGGTGGCGATGGAATGAAACAACAAAGGTGCATCTAGCAGAATTCAGCGGATAAAGCGATAATCACAAGATGTGAATTAGGTATGGGTTGAATTTTACACAAGCTTGAACCATGGAGAACTTTGCTTGGATTCGGTTTCATGTTTACACAAGATTGAAACGAAAAACTATGCTTGTTATGAGTTCGCGTGCCCCCAGCATAATGACGCAAAATGAGGTAATTGTTGTGGAGGTAAATCCCCTCTGCGGACAGAGGCGATCCCTACTAGCCCAAATGGGGTCTAGCAACAATCAAACAACGCTAACACGCAGGTTCCTAATTGCAAATTAATAGACCAGTGACGAAGGCCTACCTGGATTCCAACGCTAGTGCTTGTAGAAGAGGTGGTGCTCCCGTTCCTTTGCTCCGGTAGATCACAATCCTCACGATCTCCGTGAATAGACACCTGCACATGCAAAGAATGACACAAACACAAGCATAAAATCCAATAGATGCAACTATATATCAGTCAGAAAGGATATAACTCAATCATCATTACAAAAGACAATAAGAGTGGAACCATAATGATAGTTGTCTATTATTGATAAATAAAGAGGAATACAACCATAGTTCTGACATCAAATCCTCCTTTGGCTGGGTGATCAGCAACACATGCCCTGCAAAGCTTGTTTGGAATGGGGAACAAGCCTCTCTCTCCTTGGTCACTTGGATAAGAATCTCCTCACTTAATATTTAGCCTCATGGGAATGAATAAGGCTCCTTGTAGCATGAAATTGGCAATTCTCAGACTTCGGGACTTAGAATTTGGAACTTGGAGACTAACTTGTCAAAGGCAAAAGGACAAGCTTTTATAGATAGAGGGGAAGGAGTTAGGGTCATCCACAAGATTAATGGGATTGGCTTTATCACTAAGAAGCTTCCACGAGAGGTGGAGAACTACTTCCCTTCGATGGAGATTTGAAGCCCAACTGAACTAACTCAAGATGGAATCAGTTCATGAATAGGTTAGGAAGAACCTTCATAAGTTGGTTTGTTAAAAACTTTACCCAACTGGGCTGGCGCGAGTGCGACTCTGAGACAGAACGCCAGCTGGCGCGTCCTCTTTGGAGGATTTCCCCCATTGGCGCGAGTGATACATAGTGGAACCGCGCCAATGGAAAAAGGGCTATTTTTATGGGTATTTTGCAGAAGGTGTCTTCAGGGCATATGAAGTGCATACTCAAGGGGATACAATGCAAGTGTTTTCAGGTTATGTCACTTCTCACAGGTCCCGGAATAAGTCCTCCAATGTGCGGGAAAAGGGGTAACATGGATGGTGACAAATTACTGTGTAACAGATGCCCCCTAAAGCATGAGGCCCGAGAGAGACAGAGGGGTGAAATGCTTTACAAGAACATGGCCAACTGAAAATGCTGCTGCCGGAGAACCTGCATGGATAAGTACAACTGATATCTCAAGTACATGATGTATGTGGTATGGGCGCAGCCATCCATAGTAGAGTACATAAAAATCTGGATCCAAGGTATGGACACAGCCATCCAGTGAGGATCGATAAACAGACTGAGGCATGGTTGTAGCCATCCAGTGAATGAGTCATGTAATGATCATAATAATCCACAAAATCGCAACCTGGATCTCAATAGACAAAATCCAGGGTCTTGCGTTCCATCTCGACCTGAACAAAGTACAAGTTCAAGCATGCAAATATAGGAGTCGAAGTTGAACATGCAAGAACATCGTCTGATTACCAGTCAATGATGAAAATTGTTAACAGACGCGAGAGGTACCACCAATAATGACAATGGTCCTCAATGCACTATAGGTACAATCTACGGTGTGTGAATCAGTGAGCGGGTGTCGAACACCCGTAGAATCATTCGATCGGAGGCCAATGATGAAAACCTCACGTCGAACACGAAGAACCTGCCATTGAGTCATCCAGGCTCCAAGGCACCTGAAGGGAGTCTCTAGGTCAACTTCCTGGATAATGAGCTGAAGTCGACAGGAAGTGACCTTGATTGAAGGTGGGCCATAATGTTTCCCACATCATCGCCACGAGATAGATAAGGATAAGATGTTCTGTGTGAGGTATCAGAGGGAGGTTGAGTATTCTGCAGAGGTCAACTTCTCTTGAACATATTGGCGGCACGACAGTGGACTTGGCAGTATTTGACATCAAATGATCAGGGGTCATGGCGATAGGGAAATGAGCAGATGAGAGGTCAAACAGGATAACCCAAACCCATGGAGGCAAGTGTAAAAACAAGATGAGATGTCCCCACCCAGACACGAATGCAGACAACTTCCATGTTCAAGAGCGACATACTGCCGACACGATAATAATTGTGGTTCTATTTTCCCCACCATTTCTGGCGAGTACCCCAGTTATTTTTATCAACAAGCTTGATGGGGATAGCATATGCTTGTGAGTGTCATTTCGATGGAATCCAATGTCATCAAGTTTTAACGAGCCTAACAGAGGAAAAGCTCGAGATCTTTTCATGTTTAGATGGTCAGAAAAGAGCTAAAAGCAGACCTCCATTTTTATTCTCTTTAACGAGTCAAAAAGGGAAAATACTCGGCAATCTTTTCATATTTTACGAGTCAAAAAAGAGCTCAAAGGTGACTCGTCCTAGAGGAATGAGTGGTATAAAGGGTAGCAACTAGTTTCGGCAATGGTGGAACTACTCAAAACATGTAATGGTCAAGAGGCTGGCTAATAAAACCACTCATCGCTGTGGTTCCTCAGGAAAGGGAAAACAACCAAGTGAAGGCATATGATTGGCCAAAGAGACGGTGGTGATGGAATGAAACAACCAAGGCTCGTCTAGCAGAATTCAGCGGATAAAGCGGCAATCACAAGATGTGAATTAGGTATGGGTTGATTTTTACACAAGCTTGAACCATGGAGAACTTTGCTTGGATTCGGTTTCATGTTTACACAAGCTTGAAACGAAAAACTATGCTTGTTATGAGTTCGCATGCCCCCAGCATAATGACGCAAAATGAGGTAGATGCCCCCCAAGATTCATTGCATTCAATGAGGTGGATGGAATGAAGGTTCACATTCGAGATCTTGGAAAGACTCGATTTGAAAAGGGATTTGTTTCTTTTTTTGATGAGGTTGACACAGTAAAAGAACTATCCTCATAACCCTTGTTTCATTTTTTAATGAGCTTGACACAAGATCAGGAACTATGCTCGACCAGACCCAGTTTCATTTTTTAAGGAGCTTGACATAGGAAAGTGAACTATGCTCCGACCAGACCAAACCTAGTTGCATTTTCTAAGGAGCTTGACATAGGAAAGGAACTATGCTCCGACCAAACCTAGTTTCATTTTTTAAGGAGCTTGACATAGGAACACAAACTATGCTCCGCCCGAACTTCATCATAATGAACAGGAAGTCGGGGCTTCCAAGAGTGCCACTCCTGGTGGAAGGAAAACATCTCGGAAGTCAGAACCCAATGCCCCCAGGACACTACAGACGATGGCGACATCACTGGATATAGGCACGGGATAAGTGGCCACGTAGTTGATCTATGGTGGGGCAGATACAACTGGTGGATAAAAACCAGGAGGGGATGACAACTACGTAGGAGGCACCGGGGGACTAAAGAACGATAATTGATCTATAATCACGATTCTTCCATCGTGTGGAAAGCAAACCACACGGAAAAGCGAAGAAACAAGGGCCCCCATGGCATAAACATAGTCACGGCCAAGGAGAAGATTGAAACCTAAAGCACCTTTGGTAACCAGTACGTCTATATAGACGGTTTTGTCTCCCAAAGTAACAGGAAACTTCAGGAGGATCCCTAAAGATTGACTGGTTCCTTTGTCAAACGCCAACAGATTCTGTGCAACTGGCACAAGCTGTGGGGAGCCCAAAGCTTGCCAAGTAGTGAAAGGCATGAGACTCACAGATGCACCATCATCCAAGACAGTGCCAGGTACTGCCTTATCATAGGCATGTACTGTAATCTGGAAAGGCACATGGGATGGAAGGTGGAAGGCGGTCAAATGACTCCAGTCGAAGGTGACGGCCAAACTACTTGGTGGGGGAATCGTATGATTGCCCCCATGCTCTACAGGAATTGAAGAAGGACTCTCTTGATCAGTGATGATAGGAGGGTCGTTCTTGGACTCAGGAGAATCTGACGAGACGAGAAGAACATGAGCAGTAGAATCATGATGCTCCTCCAGAACAGAGTAATCAACAGGTGGTGAACCCAAGTCAACACTCTCTCTGACCAATGGTTGGTCTGGAGCAGGCTTGGCATAGCCAGGTTCGGAAGGAGGAGGACAGACAAGAGAAGAATCTAAGTTGATCTCTTTGTCTACAAGGAGGGGGTCAGAAGAGAGCCTCTGATAACCAACAGGAAGTTGGGGTGAAGAAGCTGTAAGACTTTCCAAAACAGCGGAAGCTTTATCCATGAGCGGACAAAGGTGAAGGGGATGATTGCCCTCACATAGTCTACAGGGGATTTGAATCTTCCCTTTCTTCTGAATGTTGTCAGTTGATAGGGTGGCATCGCCATGAGCTTTAGAGGATGATGAGGGACGAGCCGAATCGCGAGACCATACTTCAAGGATCCTGGGAATGCCAGGACAATCACGAAGAAGGTGGTCATCCTTGCACAATCTACAAGGAAATTTGACCTTCCGCAGAGGAGCAAAAGGTGGCTCGACTTGAGTTGTACTTTTAACCTCTCGCCTAGGAGACTTCTTCTTCTTCGTCTTCTTCTTCTTCTTCTTAGCCACCTGGTTACTTGAATCTAGACTTTCACCAGGCGAAGTAGAAGATGAGGACGCAGAAACAGGCGAATAAGGGGAGAGGTCCACCTTAGAATCAACATGATGTTGTTCGGGTGGAGGAACTGATTGACCGACAGTTGAGACGATAGGGACCAGAGAGATTGAGAACAACCAAATAGGCAACCCAACAGTTAACCCAGGAAGGGACAACGTTGCCATGTAAGGAGCACCAACATTTCCAAAAGGAGGGAAATGACCAGGATTCCCATCAGAGGGGATGCCTGGGTTGGTAAACTCCGGAAAAGTTGCCGTCACAAATGAGAAAGAACCATACTCAAACTAACGCAAACAAGATCTAATCAGGTAAATGTGAATCGTGGCTGAATAAATTTTAAGACACAGGAACATAACTTGACCTTTTCATTTTTAAAGAGTCAAGAAAAGGACAAAAATATGACCCTAGTCGCCTTCGAATGTTTAGTGAGCCCGAAGTGACAAATGCTCAGGTGAGCCTTTTCTTTTAGGGAGTCCGAAAAGGATGGAAAAGTGACTACTCTGAGAACTAGGCAAACGGTTTACCAGACAATCTGTAAAACTGCATATACACCTTGGCAGTCATATGAAAACCAAGGACTTTCCATACGGCAGTCAATCTTTCCGAATGATGTGTTCGGTGCGTTACGGGTAGTAAGGTGGTAGACACGGCTTCCTGTGGATAAAGGATGATAACCTAGTGGGGTCTCCCCATATACTCGACGATACGTGGGAGCTCAAATCCGTACTAGACCACTATTGCGTCACGGAAGGAGGAATCACCCAACCTTGAGTGAAACAAAAGTGACTAGGTTTAACAACGCCAGAGCACATCTCTAGCCTAGACCTCTAAATGTGTGCGTTATGTTCCAATGCGTTGTTAGATTCATTCAGTTCATTTTAAAGTTGATATTGTATTAGGTTTCAGTTTTCAGGCCCTACCATATGTAATCTCTCAAAATTCCCTAAATGCAACTATATGCCAAAATATGTCATTTCATTCGATGAATGCTAATTACGAGAGGGTTTGAGGACTTTCATGCAAATGAAATGATCACAAAACAACAAAGACTTCCATAATGCAGCTAATAGAAATTAACAAACTTTTCTTTAAGATCACTAATCACTAATCAAAATGAAAAGTTCTAATTCTCATTAACTAATACAAAGCAAAAGAGATGTTTTCTTTTGTTGATGGAAAAACGCACTAAACAACTTTGAGAAATGATAACAAAAGAGTAAAAACACAAATTTCACTCAATGCAAACACATTCAGTTCCCTAAATCACAAAGCAAACCTCCAAAGAACGAGAAAAATCCCAAAGAGACCAATGAGCCGTGTAATCTAGGCTCAAATTAAGACGAAGCGGAATTCAAGTGAAGATGAAGCAAGTCACCCAAATAACGCAATAAAATGATTAACAACCACTAAACGAGTGTAAGGGAGCAATCAGAAAGTTGACTGGACTAATAGAAGACCAAAACTCCTAAGGAAGGCTCGACACACAAAGCCATTAGATGCCCTAGGGCTAGAAATGTGAAATCGATAAAAAATGGCAAACATCCAAAGGGTAAAGGTAATCTATGCACAATTCACTTGAAAAGTACACAAATGTGATCTATGCACATTTTGAAAATGAGAATTCTAATTATGCAAGTGTGATCTATGCAAGAGAATTCTCAAATACAAGATGATTCTAATGTAATCCAAGAACCAATCAAGTGCAAATGAAGAAAATTGGGTGAGAGTTCCAAAGATCAAAAAATAAAAACACTCAAAGGCGATTAACACTCATACACAATTTAGCCCCCAAGACTAGGACAAACCTCCAAGTAATGACCAAAGGAAATCAAATTAAGAATTTCTCAAAAATGAAACTCAAAACCAGTCAAACAAGACTCCAACACACTCAAGTAGTCGAAAAAAGGTACCCAGAACAAAAACCAAGCTTAGGAGGCTCAGAAACAAGCAAACTTCAAAAGTTCCCAGGCCTGGCGCGACTTTCAGGCTGAAACTAGCACCATTCAGGGATTGGCGTGGGTTGTCAATGTGCAACTGGCGCCAATTGGCGCGACTGTAACGCTATAAAAGAGCGCCAGCCGAGTTTGCTATGGAAAAATAAAAAACAAATGAGCCAACGCTAAGTCAACAGTACCCAGGTATACCAAGGAGCAAGAAGAAACATAGGGATTCAACCCAGAAAGCTAGTAAAGCAGGAGAAACCAAGAAATAACCAAGAAACAAGGAAAAAAGCCAACTCCCCAGCGGAGTCGCCAAATTGTTGTGAAGGTAAATCCCCTCTGCGGACAGAGGCGATCCCTACTAGCCCAAATGGGGTCTAGCAAAAATCAAACAATGCTAACACGTAGGTTCCTAATTGCAAATCAATATACCAGTGACGAAGGCCTACCTGGATTCCAACGCTAGTGATTGTAGAAGAGGTGGTGCTCTCATTCCTTTGCTCTAGAAGATCACAATCCTCTCGATCTCCGTGAATAGACACCTGCACATGCAAAGAACGACACAAACACAAGCATAAAATCCAATATATGCAACTATATATCAGTCAGAAAGGATATAACTCAATCATCATTACAAAAGACAATAAGAGTGGAACCATAATGATAGTCGTCTATTATTGATAAACAAAGAAGAATACAAGCATAGTTCTGACGTCAAATCCTCCTTTGGCTGGGTGATCAGCAACACATGCCCTGCAAAGCTTGTTGGGAATGGGGAACAAGCCTCTCTCTCCTTGGTCACTTGGATAAGAATCTCCTCACTTAAGATTTAGCCTCATGGGAATGAATAAGGCTCCTTGTAGCATGAACTTGGCAATTCTCAGACTTTGGGACTTAGAATTTGGAACTTGGAGACTAACTTGTCAAAGGCAAAAGGACAAGCTTTTATAGATAGAGGGGAAGGAGTTAGGGTCATCCACAAGATTAATGGGATTGGTTTTATCACTAAGAAGCTTCCATGAGAGGTGGAGAACTACTTCCCTTAGATGGAGATTCGAAGCCCAACTAAACTAACTCAAGATGGAATCAGTTCATGAATAGGTTAGGAATAACCTTCATAAGTTGGTTTGTTAAAAACTTTACCCAACTGGGCTGGCGCGAGTGCGACTCTGAGACAGAGCGCCAGCTGACGCGTCCTCTTTGGAGGATTTCCCCCATTGGCGCGAGTGATACACAGTGGAACCGCGCCAATGGAAAAAGGGCTATTTTATGGGTATTTTGCAGAAGGTGTCTTCAGGGCATATGAAGTACATACTCAAGGGGATACAATGCAATTGTTTTCAGGTTATGTCACTTCTCACAGGTCCCAGAATAAGCCCTCCAATGTGTGGGAAAAGGGGTAACAGGGACGGTGACAAATTACTGTGTAACAGTTATTACAACCATGTTGTTAAGTTTACAAGTTTACTATAGCTCTGCTTTATATCTTAAGTGTTCCAAAGGAAATGTTAGAAAAGTTCAAACTTGACAAGTCATGAGTCAAGAATCATAACATCTGTGGCACCTTTTGCTGGTAGTTGTTACAGTCACATTGTTAAGTTCAGTAAGGATTTACGATAATTTTTTTTTTTCCTTTTAATCAAGAAATTTGATGAGAGCTTCAACCAATGTTGGTTTGCAATATAGAACATGGTATTTTTGCCAATTCTCTAAATTCCAACTTCAAAAATGTTTATATATATAAAATAAAAAAATAAAACACAAAAATTTAATATATCAATATTTACATGATTATGAAGTTTTTTCTAAATTAACAATCTTTTGAGTGTACCTTTGCATCTTTTTGGTGCAATTCTTAGTTTTAATGATTTGTGAGAAACTAATAATTTTGGATATAATATTTTTGAACTTTAGATAAATTAAATTATTTGGTAAATATAGATTGTTACCAAAATACTTATTTTATTATATATTTTATATTGCCAAAATAAATCATAAAAATAAATTAAATAATAATAATAAAAATATTGTTTTATTATTATTGTATGGAGAGGTTCTTGAGCCTAGTATGGTAGAGATGTTTTAATGTAAGTGTCCAAAATAAAATAAAATAATAATTAGTAATTACAATTATCAATAAAACATTTTAGCTTGTCAAATTATATGAAACTAAAATAAAGTTAAAAAAAACCATAATGTTAATAATTATAATTATAATTAATAAAATGAATAATAAAAAAGTTTGTTTTTTTATATTAATATTCATGTTCATTTTTTAAATTTCAAAGCCTAACTTGGAGGGCATCAAAGAGAATTGAACCCATGACCTTCCAAATGGCAAAGTGCTTTAGCAATGAGACTACAACCATTTGAGCTAAAACTCAAGGTTCATTTTGCTTGCAATATTAAAAATCTATATATAAATTATTTTAGTAAAAAATAAAATATAAATAAAATATTTATTTGTAATTAATATAACTCAAAATTTGAGTAATTTCATCATTAAATATTAAAACAGTTAAATAAAAACCACACTTGATTGGTTCCAAAGGCCTCGCCAAAAATTCTCCCATGTGATTTCTACCAATTTTTCTTTGTTCTTAAATCAATATGAATCACATAAACCAGAATTCAAAAATACATAAAAAAAATCTCATAATATTTTACCTAATATACTTTATTAAATAAATTACATCTTAATAACTTACTTTAAAATAAGTAAAAAGAAATATATTATTTTAATAAAAAAATTACTATAATTTATTATACATATTAATAAAATAAAACATATAAAAACAAAATTTATTAAACGATATTTTTTATTAAATAAATTACATCTTAATAACTTACTTTAAAATAAGTAAAAAAAATATATTATTTAAAAAATAATAATAATATGTTTTCTTATATGTATTAATAAAATAAAACATATAAAAAACAAAATTTATTAAACAATTTCTTTATTAAGTAAAGATTAAGTATTAAAAATTTAGTACAAAAGAAAATATTAAAAATAATGTGAAAATTTCCCGTTTATAAGAATTACACATTAATTATTTATATATAACACCAATATCATTTAAATTTTTATACTTATAAGATATTTACTCTATTTTCATAAATATGTATATTATTTTTAAAAGTAAAACATTATATGTATGTATATATATATATATATATATATATATATATATATATATATATATATATATATATATATATATATATATATATATATATATATATATATATATATATATATATATATATATATATATATATTATTTTTTATTTTATAAGTGCTTGAGAGGAGTAGAATAGGCGGTGATGAGGTGTACTATTAAGTTTTCTAGAGATGTCAAGGTTTGGTGTAGCCGAGGCTTGGTGCGATCCTCCTTGAATGATTTTGATAGCTAAGTTGTAGTTTCTTAAGCTACAAGTCAAGACTGATGTAATCTTTGATGAACTCATATTACTTGACATATATATATATATATATATATATATATATATATATATATATATATATATATATATATATATATATATCTTTAAAAATATAAATAAATAAGAAATTATTAATTAAAGGTACATTCTAATTAATAGACAAAATGACTTTTACCCCTAAGATTTTTATGATACAATTTCAAGTGAGACTATGGTTTGTTTGTTTAAAATGCTTTTTGAATGCATAAATAAATTCAATAACCTAAAAAATTCAGGGTACCTGAACTTTGCTAATTAAACAACATAAATTTATAATTCTTAAAACAAATTAACAACATTTAGTAAAATTGCACAGTAAAAATACCAAAAAATATTTTATCTATTATTCAAACTAAACTTTAATTAAATATATAAAAGTCAAAGATGTGTGGAACCTAAATACATGAAGGGTGTTTATTTGATTTGTAGAATGTACTATATTGAAGAGGCTAATCTCTCCATCAAACAAAGAATTCAAGAGCACACAACAAACATCAAGTATAACATATCTCTGCCTATGATTAAAAAACAAAGCTATTACTCAAACTAAACTTTAATTAAATATATAAAATTCAAGGACCGTGTGGAACCTAAGGACATGATGCGTGTTTATTTAATTTACAGAACACACTACATTGGAGAAACTAATCTGTCCATCAAATAAAGAATTCAAGAGCACACAACAAACATCAAGTATAACAGATCTATAGTGGAGTATGATAAAAAAACAAAGCATTGCATATGTATTGAGGAGAAAAAAAAGCATTACATATGTACTAAGGTGTCCAAATCATTGCACGGATTGATCACTTCCATCATATGAAGTTATAGAAATCTAGAAACAGATAGCAATTTGAATTAGGAAGAGGGGTGGAAGATAAGTAATAGTTCGATTCCCACTTTCTTCCTAATTTCTTCGTCATTTTCTTGTCCTCGGTCTCCTTCATTTTTATCTTAATAATAATTTTTTTTATTTTTTTTCTCTCAATAATTATTTTTTAATATTTTATGTTATTTTTTTAAATATATTTGTAATTTAATATATATATATATATATATATATATATATATATATATAATCAATCTTATATTATTTATTTATTTTCCTTATTTGTTTAGTCTATACTTATTATTATTATCACAATTTAACTAATATCTCATAGTTATATTGGATAGTTTCACCTTTTTCTATTTATTATTAAACTAATTCCTTTTAGTAATTCATTTTTCTTCTTTTGTATTTTTATTCATTTGAATAATAATTTGATATTATAAGTTTTAATGTTATTGTTTGTTGTTTATATATATATATATATATTTATTTATTTATTTATTATTATTATTTTCACTTAGTTTTGTTATTAAGTATAAGTTTTAATGTTATTGTTTGTTGTTTATATATATATATATATATTTATTTATTTATTTATTATTATTATTTTCACTTAGTTTTGTTATTAAGTTTGTTGTTTTTGTAGTCTTCTATTTTTTTTATATTTTCTTCTCTTACTTTTATTCATTTAAGTTTTTTTTTCTTTTTTTCTTTTTCCTTTTTCTTATTCATTAATAATTTCTATTAATTGATTACTAATTTATTTTTATCCAATGATTTATATATTCATATATATATATATATATATATATATATATATATATATATAGATATATATATATATTCTTTTGACTTCATTGAAGTGGACTTTTTAATTTTTTAATAAATTAGTATTTTAATGTTTCTGAAGGATGTTGAATTTTCTAAAGTTTTTTATTTTTATTTTTTCATTAAATTGTCTCAAACATCTCTTCGTTATTTATTTCTTGTTGGATCAAATCTTTGATCTATATCCTGATGATAAACCACAGTTAAAAATTTGAAAAACTGACTCCAAAACATTGATATGATTAATCCTGAAAAGTCATTATTTATCGTAATAAATCACTAAAACCTGAATTCTAAAATATATAAACCTTTTCAATTTCTTACTTCACACCCCTGCTTTTCCAATCAAATCACAATTTCTAAAAACATACCCATCTACTTCTGAACACAATTACAAACTCGAGTTAAAAACCAACCACACCCTTTCAAAGACTTCTACATGTATTTATGATAAACATCATTAACGTCTTTATATGTTATAATTATACTCTTTCATATTGCTCTCTTGCTGTGTCTGTAGCAAAAACCTACGTTCTCTTCTTTCGAACTAGATATTTTACTGTTCATAGAATTCTAATAAATTTAATAGTTTCTACTGTTATTGTTTTTATTTGGATTTTCTAGCATTCACGAAATTCTACTAGTTTCAAGAGGATCAATCAACGATGTTTTAAATTTTTTAAACCAGAAATTCAAATGCTATATGTTAGGAGAGGCAGACCTAAGAGAGGTAGCTAATTTCTTGATTTTAATAACTTAAAAATATTGAAGACATTGAATGATTCAACGGGCAGACAAAGAGAATATGGAGAAATCAGTTAATTACTTGCTGGAGGATTAAAAGAATATGGAAATTTGCGAGGAAGCCGGCGATATCAGCTTTGAAAAATGAAACCCTGGTTTGGTGAATGAAAGGAATCAGGAAATGCGATGATGACAGCTTCAACTCAGAAAGTTCCAGAGAGGCAGAGATGTGATATGTGCAACAGTTGATGGCGATTCATGCATGTAAAGAGGACTTTGAATATCGACTAGGGTAGTTAAAGTCTCAATCAATAATAGCGAGCAGACAGTACTTAGATCATAGTTGTGAAGATGGGGTCTCCACATCTAGAGGGGACCCATTTTAGCCCTAGATTCTATATTTTTAATCTTGAATCAAATGCCTAGTTTAAACTTTTTGATATTTCTCTTTCGAATTTGGATACATGATATTCCGTGCGATTGTAATGTTTTGTGATTTGACTTGTCTTTTTGAGAGCCGAACAATTCAATATTTGTCATTTGGATTAAAAAACAATTAAAATTAACCACTTAAAATCACAAATTTTCAAAAGTCCAGACAAAATAAACAATAAAAAAATCCCCCGCCCCCGGTTTGAGAGAAATATGTAAGAATGGATTCCTTGACATGAAGATATGCACTGAAATGAGAATGTCACAAATAACTAAATTGCTATTAACACTTCACCGGTGATGGGAAGAGAGCCGGATTAAAAAATTCAAGCCATAAGAAAACATTTTGCTTAGTATTGTGAATGGATCTTTAATATCATGTGAATATATAAAAATAAGATCAAATATAATTATGTATATACTAATGCAATTGTGGTGTTATTGTATATACTAATGCAATTGTGGTGTTAAGAGGCACTTTTTAACTTAGTATAAAAAAAATGTTGTAATGTTTTTTTTGTATTATGTAAAAAGGAATTTATATATAATCATTTAAAATTCATTTTTATTCTAGATCTACCAAGTCTTAAAAGAGATTAAATCTAGAAGAAAAAAAGATTTGATTCGAGCTTCTAAAATCTTAGGTTAAGATAGACCTAGACTAGTATAAATGAAATGATAGGTAAAAATTAAAAAGACATCAAAAACTTACTTCTCACAATGACAAGATTGAAAAAAAATCATAAAAATTAACTAAACTATAATTTTATATGTCATTGTCATTATCAAAAAAATATTAAAAATTAACTAAATTATAATTTTATTGTAAATTATTATTATTAATTATAAAATGAATTAATTACCCCCACATGTATGTCAATTTTGGAAAAAGACTTTAATAATTTTAATTTAATTATTAATAATTATTAGGTGGATAGTAGAGATTTAATCTCCAAAGAATATATTAGAATATTCATATTAGTATATATAAATCAAAGATTTAGTTTGGTCTCAAAAGTAGAAATGTTTTTCCTATGTTTTTTAAATTGATTAATTAAAAAATGTTATCGAAACATGTGTCATATGAATATGAATTATGATTTTTGAGTCTGTGGCATATGAATATGAATTATGATTTTTGAGTCTGTGGCATAAGGCATAGTATTGGTCCTTGGTATTGTAACAAAGCCTATTTACAAGTTAAAAGTTTCCATGATAAAGTAGGATTAATCTCCATGGTTAACAATATTGTTACCTTTTTTATAGGCATTATTTTTGAGATAAATGTCCACTTTTGATTTAGGAATGCTACTATGAATATTCTATAATATTCACTAGAGAATAAATCTCTACCACCCAAATAATAATTATTAATAATTAAATTAAAATTCTAAATATAATAATAATAAATGATGTTGATAATTGTGTTTTTATATGTTGTTTGATTTAGTACAGTTTGAGTGAGCCTACTGGTTAAGAGCATGTGTTTCCTCCTAAGAGGTCACAGGAGGGGGTTAGAGTATGAGTATGCATGCCTTTGTAGACTTCTTTAAGTGCAACTTTTTGGAGTTTGGCCAAATCTTGATTTGTATTGTTTAAACTAGTTTTTTTTTACTACATATATGGATTCAACACCCTCAAAAATCTCTGGCCCACTTAGTTGTGAAGATTTCACCTGTAGAAGTTGTGATTTAAATTACACTGGAAGAATACTAGTATGTATTTTTTTTTTTTAGATTTACTCTATATATGTTAAAATATATATTTGAAATATTTAAGATTGAGATGAATTTATAATGATATTTTTGTATAATAATAATAATAATAATAATATCTTTCTGTAAAGCTACATATCAAATTGATATATCACACCCCTATGTGTGTGGGACAAGGAATATATTGTCATAGAGTGATTAATTGATGAAGTACATATTTTTAACCATTAAACCCACTCATGTTGTACATTATTATTTATATGTAATTTATAAATTCTTTTCTTTCTAGTAATATTTAAAATATGATTATTAAAACATTATTGAACATACCCTAAGTTTCATAAATAAAACTTTCTTTAAAGTTTTTATATTAATATAAAAATGTGAAGAAACTAAAATTATATATATATATATATTATATATGAGAAATATTTTGTATTTTTTTGAAATCATGAATAGTACTTTTAAAATGCAAATAAGCATCATATCTCGGCAAGTGATGTGCCTGGTAATACAACATGAGAGTGGATCGTTAGTGAGGTCAACATGCCTCAACTCCATTGTTATGATAATGATGGGCTCCATTGTTATGATAATGATGGGATATGTGGAGGCTATATTCCTCCCAAGTTATGGATAGTAGTGTTGGGTCCTCTCACCATTAATCTTAGAGTATAGCCATTGAATTTTAGTCCTCCAGTTACTCATTCAACCTTATTTTTGGTTTGTGGTATGACTTTTAGAATTTCTCCCTCCTTTTTGTATGTAACAATTCTAGATTTACTAGCTTTTTGCACTATCCTAATGATCACAAATTTTCTACATGCATATGTTCACTCTATTTCTTAGCCTTTATGTGTTTCTCCTCTTATTTTCTTCTCCCTTCCTTCGGTTCATCTTGTTGAGGGAGAGGAGGTGTGGGATGTGGTTTATAGGGAGGTTTCTGAGTTCACACAAGGGTGAAGAATTCAATATGGTTATTTGGGGAACAAATTTTGGGAAAGGTCCAAGAGGAGATAAGGGAGTCTGGAGCTAATATTATTATTGAATGACATTGCCTAACCATGAGGAATTTTGGAGATTTTGGCCATAATTTGTTTTGGTCAAATATTCATTTTTGTTGTTTAAATTGATTTTTCTACTACATTTTGGATAGTTCACAACTTAAACATTTGATTCCAACAAATACATGTAGCATTCCAATTTTCTATAGAA
The DNA here is from genome assembly GCA_031772625.1 of Pinus tabuliformis. Classification (NCBI taxonomy): domain Eukaryota; kingdom Viridiplantae; phylum Streptophyta; class Pinopsida; order Pinales; family Pinaceae; genus Pinus; species Pinus tabuliformis. The sequence continues at coordinate 2,014,885,162 of CM062818.1, read as the reverse complement.
TGTGCATGAATGGGTATCAAACACAAGTCATAAGAATGGCTAATAGACCCAATATTTTCTTAGAATTGACCTTTATTAGAGGATGAAGTTGCCACTAAGGTGGATTCTTTTGGATTGTAATGATGCCAATAGAAAAATACTATTAGTCTTAGATTTTATATTTATTCAATAAAAAGACATGAACAAGTGCCTCAAGCATATTGAAATCAATGTGACACTTGGAATTAGATCAAATTATTGCCACTCTTAGAATCTCAACTCAATTAAGGTGGACTATTTCAGCTCCTCTTAATTATTTTCATGATGTCTAAACTTTATTTTTGATGTGGTTTTTATTATGAGTCTTTTAAGGCCATTTTGAAACTTTCTATTTATAAAATCAGATTATAAGAAATTAATTTTATATTACTTTGAAATTTCAAGAATTAATTTTTAATATTATTATTATGAACTCAAAGATTTTTTAGATAAATACTTTAATATTCTATGGATGGATGGTCTAATTAAATAAAGATCTTACACTTTTGTATACTTCTGTAACTTCACGATAATAATAATATTTAAGTGTATATATATGAATAATATAAAAGTTTAAATACAAAATTATAAATATATAAATATTTCCCTCCATTTAAATTTATTATAACAAATATTTATAAGTAAAATTTTATATTAATCTAATCTATATCACTACAGAGTTTGTGTAAATTCTCAATCAAATCAATATAAAGTGTAGAGCAAAGGGATTTGTGATAAAGCCCCTGCTCGTTTTGAAGGGACCCATTCTAACCGTTGTTTGCATGGCATCAACGAAATGTTCGGGAGAAAGTTACATAAAATATAAAAGAAGTGAGACACTTTTTGCGTGATGGGATATTTGTTTACGAAGTGAATGAAAAATTCCAAAGAAAGTTTATTTTGATATTAGTGTACTTTCTATTATATCCATCTTTTATGATCCGCATGTTTTCTTTGTGGATTTCCATGGCGATTCGCCTGTCGTCTTTGTGGATTGTCATGATGAATTTTGATCAGGTAAACAATGGCTCCATAAACAGACAAGTGAGCCCAACAAAATTTTGCTGGAGATTGATGTGAAGCAGAGACGCGCGAGAAAATACATTTTTCTTTTATAAAAATAATTTGCCCTTCCGTTTGTCGATGCGTACAGATTTCGTAGGAATATCAGTGGGAATATTTATAGTCCTTCAAATTAGAGATCAAATTAATATATTGCATTTAAATTATAATTAATTAAAACTATATTGGTTAGTCATATAAATATAATTTTATAAACCATTACAATAAGATAAAGATATTGGAAAATTAACTCTTATATCTAAACCAATTTAGAATATGCTTTTATTACTTAAAAATATAAGTTGACCTAACATAACCAATTTAAAATATAATTTTATTACTCAAAAACTATAACATAACACAATTCCAACCACGAATTAAAAACTTTCTATATATCGCAATCCATATTTAATCAGACAAAACTCCTATATTATTATATTGAAACCAATTTAGAATGCAGTCTTAATACCCAAAGACTATAACCTAACGTAACATAATTCCAACAATGGAATAAAGATGGTCGGCTTAATGCAAATGGCTCTTATGTGAATACTTTCCAAAACTGCAAAATGGTTTATGTGACCTGGGAAGATGGTGCATGCATATTAATTATATGCAGACAATACCTAATAAGTTAATGAAAACTACTTAAAAGAAACACTCTAATACAGACAATAGCTAATAGGTTAAAGGAAACTACTTGACCAATTAACTATTTAAAAAGAAACACTCTAATACAGAGAATAGCTAATAAGTTAAAGGAAACTACTTGACCAATTAATTATTTAAAAAGAAACACTCGTTCAAAATGAATTGAATTGATTATTAATTACTTAAAAAGAAACAATAGGTTAAAGGAAACTACTTGACCAATTAACTATTTAAAAAGAAACACTCTAATATAGACAATAGCTAATAGGTTAAAGGAAACTACTTGACCAATTAATTATTTAAAAAGAAACACTCATTCAAAGTGAATTGAACTGATTATTAATTACTTAAAAAGAAACACTCTAATACACACAATAGCTAATAGGTTAAAGAAAACTACTTTACCAATTAACTATTTAAAAAGAAACACTCTAACACAGACAATAGCTAATAGATTAAAGGAAACTACTTGACCAATTAATTATTTAAAAAGAAATACTGGTTCAAAGTGAATTGACCAGATTATTAATTACTTAAAAAGAAACATTCTAATACAGACAATAGCTAATAAGTTAAAGGAAACTACTTTATTAATTAATTATTTAAAAAGAAACACTCCTTCAAAATGAATAGAACTGATTTGAAATGGAAATGAAATATATATAAATAATATTTATAAATAATAACTTCTGGTCAGAATTTCTAAATGTAAACAAGTTTTCAATATTCATACTCTTGGGTTATATAATATCTTTTGGACACACATATTTCCAAATCTTAAATATTAAGTCATAAACATTATAAATTTATAAATATTTCTTAAATGTCTCACATATATAAATGAATTAAAACAATTTACTCCAGATTTATAAGATTTCCAAAATGTTCATGATCTGCAATCAACATAAAAATTAATAAACTACTCGTAGCGCCCATTTTCAATATAAAGATTGACCTAACTTATCATGCAGTGACAATACGAGCTTTGATAAGTAAAACAGTGGCGATCAATGCCAATGACCATGGTGCATTTAAGCGGTTATAATACTGATGATGGTTGACAGTCCGATTATTTAAGGAGTGCATTGTTTGCATCTTTTCTTAAGAACAGTCTTGTGTTTTGTGCCACTTGCATTTTTTTTTTTCCATCCTATCATATCTTTTTTGTTTTATTTCTTTCCATTTTTAGTGATCTGGATATCTATAACTTCATCTTTATTTTGTTTCATTTCGTTTGCCATCGTATCATTTCATTTCCCAATGCTTTAAAACACTGTGTGAGCATAGTCTGCAAAGTAATAAAATACTTCCCTCCTTTACAATAATCCAAATTAAGTAATGAAAAAGAGATAATGGTTGCCTGTATTGCAGGCAAAGACAGCAGTCAAAGTAATATATCTTCCTCTCGTGTTGTTTGGTGTGGGGACATCTCTTGTTTGGTTAATAAGAAAGATTATTTTTTCCCACAGTTTGATTTGAGGTTTTCGATGAGAGGTTCATTGTAAAAGCTCGATACATGATAAAGACATGAAAATTTTCCATGAAAAATAATTGTTTAAAGCTCCATGCACGATAAAGACATGGAAAATTTTCATTAAAAATAATTGTTTTTCACCCATATAGTAGATGTAGAATTTCATTATGGTTGTCTTAGTTTTGGATATCCATCAATATATATTGAACACTTTAATGTATTTGAATTAATAACCCACTTATCCATAACATTTGCTATTAATAATTTTTCTCGGTTAATATTAATATATATATTATTTATATATTATTTGTACTTTTCATTAATTTTTTTATTTCCTCCGGTGGGTAACAAACGAACACAATGTTTAAAATTTCTTCTTTTCAACTTTAGAAATGGGTCAAAAATATCATTTTTCATATTTAACATAACTTTTTACTATACTACATATATATGAAATTTGAATTAATAAATTTAAATTATGAATTATGAATTTTGAAATCTTTCCATTTACAATAAGAAAAATAAAGTATTTAACATTCATATTGAAATTTCAAATATATGAAATTTGAATTAATAAATTTAAATTATGAATTATGAATTATGAAATCTTTCCATTTACGATAAGAAAATAAAGTATTTAACATTCATATTGAAATTTCAAATTTAATAGCAAGTAGAAGGATATAAATTATTATAATGTCTAAGACTACATTGTTATACCATATTCAAAATTTTCCTTAAGGAATTTCCACACATGAAATAGAAAATTTCAAAAGAAAGTGAAATTGAATAATGAACAAGTCTCAAGATAATTGAATGGCTTCCTCAACCCTTGTTATCACTCATCAAGATCCATGTCATCATGATCGACATTACTAAGCTAGTTAGTCAACATGCCCTCTAGGGAGGAATCACTCTCATTTGGAGTCGTGATCATCCATAGTGACTTGAGGTAGCTCAATAAGATTATCTCGTTGTATCTCCTCATCCACACATGCAACATCATTTGTATAATGGTCGCATCTATTGAAAGGATCCTTCTTGTACCATGCGTGTTTTCAAGATATGAGATGAAGTGTGTTATGAATGTAGACTAACTAAATAACTTCATGACTCACTAAGTAGACTAACTAACTTGTTAAATAACTAACTTTGTGACTAGCTAACTAGGTGTACCCCCGTGTACTTGTTTTTGGGGAACCACACACCCTTTTACGAGGTACCGAGTATCTGCCACAAAGATAGAACCCATATTTAATTTTCATAGTATCATGTTCTCTATACCTGAATTGGGTTCGAATGGGTGCCTTTGAGAAGAACTCAGGTGTGCTAGTCAGATATGGGTACAATAATCCCACCCCTCGGTTTGGGTACCCCTGCTTCACAATGTTAAACATTACATTTTCAGGGTATTTTCCATGTCTTTTTATTATTTCATCATGTTAGTAATGATTCGAGAGGAATATTTTTTCTATATCTTTCACAAGAACTTGGTGCTTGCACCCCATTTTGTGTCACCTTGAGGTATATTATCGAAATTGACATATAGGGTTAGGATACATATCAATCTTGTAGAAAATCCTATAGATTCATAAGCTCATGCAATGTACTAAATCACACGACAAGAATCTACTTCTACTTTCAATCACATGAAGCCAATAGATCGATGAAAACAAAATGAACAAGAAGAAGATAAATCAATGACACAAAACAAAAGATGTATCTGGGGAAAGCCAATGCTCAAAACCCCATTATCTGTATTGCATATATCAGAAATATGAGTGAAGATACATAGCTTGTTCTCACTAGAACAATTTCACACAAGTATGCTCAACTCTCTCAGCTCACAAGCTAGATCTTGGCCAACACTTAGCCAATTCTACAACTCTCCAAGCCTCTAATCTCTTGTGTAATTCCTAGGATGAATAATCTGTATTTAAAGGGAATTCATGCTTCCAAAACTGCACAATCCAAACATAGGATCAATCTCTGATGCATGCATGATATTTACACTCCAGTAAATAGTACCACTAATAGTACATTGTCCCTGCACTCTACTCTCATTGGGTCTTTCTCTGAACTGACATGGATGAGTTTCTCATGAGGGAATCTTCAGTTAACTGGAGTAGCACTAGTGGATGCATTAGTGCACCAACTAACTCTTAGTCCTCTATTAGTTCCAAAAATAATTTAGAACTTATTTATCTAAAATTAACTCAGTAAATTGAGTGATCTAATTTCCAACTCAATTTAAACTCATACTGGACCCCTAAAATTTAGGGGGAACATATACATGAGTACAGAAAGACTTCCAACTCGAAATTCCTAAGATAATTAAATTAGTTAAACTTAATTAACTATTTACAACTTTCTTATGAGAATAGAATTAAATTTTAATTCATAGTTTAATTCAAGGACAAATTAAACTAAAATATCTTTTTTCCATTTCTCAACCCTCCCTCTCAACAAGAAAGGGATTATCAGCTGCCCCGATCCTATCTTTGTGAAACTCAAATTTACATCTTGACAATTCCTTTGTCAAAATGTCAGCATCTTGCTCCTCTATGGGAATGTACTCTAACAACCTAATCCACCTCAATACACAATCTTTGAGATGATGATATCAAATATCAATATGCTTGGACTGATCATAGAAAACTAGATTTTCAAAGAGTTTGATACAACTCTGATTATCGTAGTAAATTACAGTTGGATCCATCTGCTGACCAAACAAACCAACTAGGATCTTCCTCATCAAGATGGCCTCACATGTTGTTTAGCTCACAACCATGCATTATGCCTCTACTGAATCGAGTGTAACTGATCTTTACTTCCTATTCTACCAAGAAACTGTCAGTGACCCAATATTGAAGATCCCTCCTGATATGCTCTTCATGTTAGATTGAATCCCTGCCGAATCTGCATCAGTGAAGCCTTGAAGGTTCACTCCCTTTGTTCATCTATACCATAATCCATACTGAGAAATGCCCTTAAGGTATCTCAACACATGATTTGTTACCTTCCAAAACAACTTGGTAGGCCTAACCATCGTTTGACTAAGCTAGTTAACTGCATAGCACATATTCGGTCATGTGTTAACCAAGTACATGAGTGAACCCACAAGCTAGTTGTAAACAATAGCTTTCACTACTTCCCCTGAAGTAGCATCTCCTTCCTCCAGTTACCTCCTAGAGGAGTCGCCATGGGTTTGTTGCTCTCCATGCGGAATCTCCTGAGTATCTCATTGGCATACTTGCCTTGAGGCACAAACAACTCCCCATCTCCTTGCCATACCTCCATGCCAATAAACTAATGCATGAGCCCCATGTCCTTCATCTCAAACTATCTTGCAAGGTCCTCCTCATCAACATAAAGTACAATGGTCAATAGTTTACCTTCCACCAATATGTGGTATAGGCTCACATCCGCTTCATTCTTCATGAATCTGAACCCGATTAAGTAGCTATATATCCTAGTGTACCAAGCATAGGGTTCATGCTTCAGCCCATAGAACACTCTCCTAACCCGGCACAGATGCGACTCACGATCAAAGGTCTCAAAAACTTCACGCTGCTCTATGTACACCTCTTCCTTAATCATGCCATTAAGGAAGGTTGTCTTCATATCCATTTGATGTATCTTCCAACCCATCTGTGTTGATAGTTCCAATATAGATATGATCGACGAGTACCTTGCAACAGGAGCAAAGGTTTGATCGTAGTCAATCCCCTCTACCTATGAAAAGCCATGAGCCACAAATCTAGTCTTATGCATCTCCACACTACCATCTGCAACATTCTTTACCTTGTAAAGCCAACGGGAGCTCACCATTGACTTGTCCTCTAGTCTTGAGACCACATCCCAAACACTGTTACTATGTATGGAGTCATACTCCTCCACCATGGCATCAACCCAAACCGGCTGTTGCACTGCTTCCTTAAAGGAAGATGGCTATGTCACAACACATTTTCCCGTAAGAGCCATGTATCCACTGTACCTCTTAGGTGGCCTCCTCTTCTGGCGCTGAGAAGTAGGTGCTCCCACATTCTCCTATGCATCATCCAAAAATATTTCAGCCTCTCTAGTGTGCTTTCTTCCCTCTCTGGAAGACTCTACCTGAGTGGATGTCTCCACTCTTAGATCCTCTCCATGTGGCTGCTCCACATCAATCTAAGGCTCCTCAACCTTAGGAGCTAAAATATCCTCATCCGCATGTAGCTCAAACTCCCTCTCAAGGGAAACTTGCATGGCCTTCTCCTCATCGAATCTGACATCCCTACAAACCACTGTCATCCTTCTAGTGGAAAAGTACACCTGATAGCTGTAAGGTGTATCAGTGTACCCCACAAATATCCCCAACTCTATTGTCGACTCAAGCTTCTTTCGTGAATCTTTGGTCACATGGCAATATACTAATGACCTAAAACTCCTGAAGTGACCAACATCTGGCCTCTTACCGGAATAAGCCTCCTTTGGTGTCTTCATCTCAAGTATCCAATTTGGGCTATGCTTCTGAACATAAACCATTTTCTTGCATGCCTTAGCCCACAAGTGTAGTGGTAGGCCCTAATCATGAAACATTGCCCTTGATGCCCCTACTTTTCTTTTGTTCTTCCTCTTGGCCACCCCATTCTACTAAGGGTTATGGGGTGCCATCAAATCCCACTTAATCCCTTCCGCTACACAGAAGTTCTAAAACTATTTTGAGACATACTCACCACTGTTATCACTTTGTAGAGCTTTAAACTTCTTTCCCAACTCTTTCTCCACCAATGCTTTAAACTCACAAAACTTTGTGAAAGTTTGATCTTTTTTCTGCATGAAAAATATCCATCATTTATGAGAATAATCTTCAACAAATATAACATAATACTTGTGGTTAGCCATGGATGCTATCAAGAATGGTCCACACACATTTGAATGTACTCACACTAGAATAGCCTCTTCTCAAATATTTATGTCATGAAAGGAAGACTTGGTGTATTTTCCCAAAGTACACCCCTTGCATGTATCAACTTGCTCAAGGGTACCTTTGGGAAGACCAGTAGAGATCTATTGAAATATCTTCAAAGCCCCACGATGCAAGTGGCCCAATCTCCTGTGCCATTGTTATAGGACAAATTGATCTCCTCATCACCGTAGAGGTGAAAGACAAGGTGACTGAAACAATGACCACAATTGCAGGCCCAGAATCCACACTAATGGTCTCTATTCACTGACAACCTACTTTATAAAGCTTGTTACCAAGAATAAAGGAGCGTTAGTCAACCTGCTAACTCATGTTGTTAGACGAGGGGGAGCGTCAGTGAACTTAAGTGATGTTCGAGAGGTTATGCCAACGAATCTACTCATAAAATATCTAGATATTAAATCCCTAAACTTGTGCAAGAAAAGCAAGGAAACTTCAAAAATCAAGATATTTGGAGAAATTCTATTCCGAGAAAGAAGGAAAATGGGAAAAAGCTTGTAAACAGGGTAGGTTCATGGTTTTCACCCTAATGAACTCTAGATAGAGCTAGGCAGCCCCAACTCGATTGATACATAAGCAACGAGAGGGCCATTGCAAAATGATCAGAGCATTTAGAAGGATAGCTTATAGAGCTATTGTGAAACTGTCATATTCTTGAAGGAGCTAGCTGAAAGAAGGACACAGAGAGAGAGGAAGAAGGGGTAAGGAAGGCTGATACAACAGATTGTTGTAATCACTCTTCCATTCTGAATATAGGACTGCAGTTTTGTTCCCTACTCCAAAGTGTCGGTGATATTGTCCATTTATTTGTTCATTCTAATGCTTGTAAAGTTGAGTAGTTAAGTTATACATTAATACATGTTTGTTACGGATTCTTACACTAATTTTCAGAAGTGTATGCTATGATTGGTTTGCTTTGTCCTTTGTGCAGGAATCGACTTGGAGCTAGCTTAAGGAGTTCTTCTTGTCGCACAGAGATCCCCAAGCGAATCTAGAAGGAACCAAAGGTGAACCTCTTTCCATTCCCTGTCAATTTATGTTTGATAGATAAACATGCGTGTAACAGGTAGCTTGCGTAGATAACCTTATGGTCTATCGAAGGTCCCGGGAAGGCCTTTGAGCGTAGTTTTCATCCCATGCATTTTACCCCATAGTACAATTGGCGGCTCCACTAGGGACTATACATCTAGTTCCCGATTACCCAGACTCCTCTCAGATCTTCTTTTTCTTCTATGAGCTTCCCGCTTCTTCAAATCCTTTTCTGATCCACCATCTAGCTTGTTACATCCTGCAAAGTTGCATTCTCCTTAGAAACTGATCCTAAATACCCTTTGTTGAGCTATTTCCCTCACTAATGTATTTTGCTAGTCTACATAGAGCTTTATAAAGCTCTTTGACTGTTCACAGGGAGCGTTAGTGGCCAAAATAACTCTCTGTTTACAAAGAAACAGAGCGTTAGTCTCCCATTTCCATGTTTTTCAGAAGATTTTGTGGACCAAAGGGGGGGAAACTTGTCTCAGGGGCTAAAGTAATATCTGCAACAGTATCATGTTAACAAATTTGGTGTTGTGAAAATTTATTTTTAAGAAAATGTTTTAGTTTTTCTCTCTTAAAAGAATTTTTTTTGAAAGAAAGGCTGATAAACTATATTGTTCCTTCTGTCGAAATAGTTGTAGCCTGCTTCATTTTGGTTTTCAGTAGTTGTTAGGGAATATTGAGAAGAGAAACTTTCAGTTATGCAAGTGTTGAATGGCTTTAGATGCATTGACGAATTCATGGATATGTGAAATTATACATGTGTAGAATAAGACTTGTTTGCATAAGAAATTGAAAAAAAAATTTAGAGCATTGTTCTGCATGGTTTATTGAGTCGAGAGTCTCATCATATTCATACGTCAACACCCCTACCAAAGACAAATAAGCAAGAACACTAAAATTTACATTAAAATCAATCAGTTACTCTTTTTGAGCAAACCAACATTAGCTAGATTAGGACCTTGGGATAAGCATGTGAGTGAACTGCCCAAGGTTGAAAATCAAAACTAGTGTCATTAATGAGTGAAAAATTCTTCTGCACTCATATTACCTAGACCACTCCCCTAACAACGGAGCGAAATATGAGACAACATCGGACTGTAATTGAAGGTAGCTCGCCTTACACCACCTTTGGGCATTCTGTGTATTGGGGGTCCCTTTGGGGATTTCAGAACTGAGTCAGGGACTTAGGTATACTGCCCACACAGTGTGCTATCTATGACTATGTCCCCCTTGGTAATTTCTGTGATTTGAGGTATCTCTAGTGGCCAAAATTTCTAGGTACTTACCTAAGGTGACTGGGAGGGGCTGTCCTGGTACCTCAAATGGACGGATCTACTTTATATTCCATTTTTTGGAGGGTACTCGTCTTCACGAGAATACTTGCCCCCTCAATTTGTGGTTCGAGCAAAGCTCAAAAGTAACCGTAACCGTACATTTGGCCATCCTTTTCTGTTATTCATTGAGAGACTGGCTTTCATCTCCAGTAATCAGTGCTTATTAGATGAGATATTTTCCCTCTGTTTGTTGATTGACATATTTAGTGTATTTTTTCTTTTCGAGACTTTAAAGAATATCACATTAAAATCTATTTGATAAAACTTAATAGTCATTGTGGCTACATCCGGCCCTCATCGTCAATCCAGACGAGTGTTAGGACTTCCTCCACTCATTGTGGAGGATCCGCCAAGTTCCACTGACTTGGATTCCTCATCTTCGAGGAATCAATCTCCTAAATCGCACACGGGATTTGTGTGGACGACCGACGATTTAGTTTGCAAGAGGATTTCTTCACGGAAGGATTTCTTCCTCATTTTAACACTCCGCTTACAGATCTGTTAGAACCAATCGTTATTCCTGTGGTACGTGTACTTCATTCTTCAGTAGGTGGAACTTTCCCATCCATTCAGTCGACGCCTCAAGGGTTGTGGAATTATAGTGACACTATTGGTCCTCTACCACTTCCCCAGTAAACGGTCATCACAACACCAGTAATGTGGAATCCCGCTATCATGTTTGTCCCTGGTACTGCAACTCACATAACACCCTATATAAGTGGAACCTAACAGATGCCAGGTTCCATTCCTATGGTGCGACAAAGTATACCTTCGACTAGTGCCACATATAGTTCTCCATATAACACTTAATGTGGCACTATGGGCATGGTTCCAGTTTACCAACAACAAGGTTGGCCGCTAATGTATAGTTCCAACCCTTAGATTCAGATATCTGGGGCAGTTCCGAGTATGCACATGCCGACGGGGAATGTCACAGTTCCCCTGTCGTTCTCAGGCATGCATGGTCAGTCACTGATTGATATGAGTGTTCCCTCTATCAAACAAGCCATATGGTTAATTCTGTGTCGGTTAGAAATCCACAAGGGATTCCCACCCAATCCATGGGGCCACCCTACTCACAAACTCAGATGAGTCAAGGGGGCACCGCTTATACTTGGGGCAACTTTATACCCCAGTATCAAAATCCTCATGGAAATCCACTCTACAACACTGTACCGCAAAGCAACTGCTACGCCGCACAGCCCATGTACACCATGGGGAACCAAACGATGGGAGGAGCGCAGAGCTCCTTAGGTCATCCGTCATCACCATGGTATGAGTGGGGGGCACACAACAATTTGCCTTTTTTGGCAACATTAGATATTCCTGACTTATACAAGTTGACAAATGACCCCATCTACTACAACTTACAATGGCCGCCAATCCCGCATAAAATACTGAGAGACATTCCAAAGTTCGACGGAAAACAAGGGGAGGATCCGGGCACCCATATCACCACCTACCATCGCTAGAGTGTTTCTAACTCTATGGTGGATGATAGTGTCTGGTTACATATTTTTCCCCGCACCATTACTGGCAATGCAACAAAGTGGTATATTGAGTTACCACGTGTGTCAGTAAATACCTTCGATAATTTAGCGATGGAATTTGTGAAGCACTTCCAGCTACCTATCCGTTATGAGACTGGGACAGAGCTCCTCACTTAATTTTGTCAAGATACCGCTACCCACATCTCCGATCATATACATGAATGGAGACGTAGGCGGAGGTTAGTCAAAGCACCCCTCCCAGACTTTCTCTTAACGGACTCGTTCTGCAAGTCATTACTTCTGCAAATCGCTAGAGATGTCACTCTAGGTGGTGCGGTCATAGAAGACCAATCCATACGTTGTGCCCAACACTTAGATCTGATTTATTCATAGTCTGGCACTCTCTATGACATCATCCCCTATGCTCCCAGTAACCCCAATCCTCCCACCACTCAGCACCCTGGAGCGCACGCTGACAGGATCATTGGTACAACCTCCGGGGTCGCTGTAAAACAACTCAGTGGTTCCGTTGCCAAGCCGGAAGTGGACCCCTCTACCAAAGTGACTGCTCTTCATGCCACTACGGTTAACTCTATGTAGTCTACACAGAAATCCAGTGGCAAGAACAAGAAGAAACAGAACAAGACTGCTCCTTCTAAGGAGCAGTCATCTAAGCATCCCAACCTGAAATAGAAGGCCGCTACACCTACTGATGTGGAAAAGGATAAAGGCACAAACTATTCGTGCAAACTCTGTCTTTAAGATCACGTAACTTGGTGTTTTTTGCGTCTTCAAGAATGCACGTATTACCTTGGCAAAAGAGATTCTGGTAAGGCACCCTACTATCCTTAGAAATCCTTTTCCTAATCAAGAGCAGCAAAATCTCATTACCAACCAACTGCAACGCATGTCAGGGGGCAATGATGGTTCGCAACATCCTTCAACTGGAGAAGGATCTTCTGCCGTTTACACATTTGGAACGGTAGATCTCACCACAAGAGCCAAATCTTATGGAGTTGCTGTCACTTCAGCAGCAAAACCATCCTCAAGTCAAAACCTATCACCGCCCAACGATCTTCATATTGAAAGGCCGGTTGAGGACTTTGTAATTCGACCCCCCAAGGGGGCATTTCGACGCACAACGCACAATACTTCTGCACGTGCTGCCCAACACTACAACATCGTAGAGGATTTGGCGCAAGTGCCATCGGCCATGTCGGCGTTCGAAGTATTACAAACATGCCCCAGCCAACAGAAAGATTTGCTTTTGGCTATCCGAGGTATTGACCCTACGGATTCCATGCTTGCTATTTTTGACATGGACAAGTGTAAACCTCCCCTTTCTCACCAGCTTGCATTCCATGTGCATATCACTTCAAAAGGTAAAGGTATACACAGAACTGTCATTGACGAAGGTGCTTCAACCTGCGTCATGTCGTCTTCATTTTGGCTCGCCCTGGCTTCCCCAACCCTATCCCCATCGTCGAATTCCTTTAAAGCTTTCGATGGCCACACCTTTATCCCAAAAGGATACCTAACTAGTTTTCCCATCACTTTGGCTGGGAAAATCGTAACGGTGGACGTAGAAGTCATGGATAGAAAGCTTGACTATAATCTCTTGTTGGGTCATAGTTGGACTTATGCCATGATGGCCGTCGTATCTACTGTCTTTCGCATCATCCAATTTCCATTAGATGGAAAGGTTATTACAGTAGATCAATTGTATTTCTGCACCCCTGATTATTCACCATTACCAAGTGGCTTTGTACCCCTAGTAAGAGGTGGAACTGACAGTTACGTCAGTTTAGGTACCGGTCTACTGAAGGCTTCTTCCCTCATGGCTTGTTTCCCTCTTCAGCTACTGAAGGTTTCACAATCGGTCAACATGCTTTCATCTTTTCCTCATGAACAGAACAATCCATGGATCCTACCGGCTCCTTCAGACATTAACACTTAGGGAGAACAAATGCCGCTGTCACCAGTTGAATTGGCCAGCGAAGCCATCAAATTGCATCTGAATCTCTGTTCACTTTGGTTTCGGCCAACGGTACCACTGCCCCTCCCATAACCACTTTTTCTTTCAATCCACTCAATCAAGTCCTATCGGTGGATGAAGCTATTAGAGAGATCACGAGGTTAGAAGAACTATCTTGGGAGGATTCACACCATCATGTTTCGATATTTGATTCGAACATGACGCCTCTTCAAATTCTATCACCTGACACACATGAAATTGTTTCCTCACTGTACATGACTATCCAACTTTTGGACTCGGAAGGAAACAAGGGCAATATTTCACAAACATTACTCCCCAATATTTCTGTCATGAGAGGCATTGTGGAAAACATTTAGAGTGGAGCCAATCACAATCCTGAGGAAATTGTGAGCTTCACCTACCCGTTTAGGGACTTCCACAATGTTTCTCCTTGGTCTTATGAGGAAATGCATGGCATAGACCCTTATATTGTCATGCATGAGATCAAGGAAGCTCGAGCATTCTTTTTATGGTATTTTTCTTGCTCGTTAATCCAAAAAACCTCGAGTCTCCTTCTTTGGGCTCATTAAAATACTACAAAGATAAATAGAGCACTTTTCGAGATATTTTATTGCTCTTTAAAAATAAAAAACATCTCCGAGTTTTCATTATTGAGCTCGTTAAAAGCCATCCAACCATGGAAATAGCACTTTTGGAGACATTTTATTGCTCTTTAAAGAATATAAACATCTCAAAGCTTTTGTAGTAGGGCTCATTAAACATACATACCGCAATCAGTAAAACACTTTTAGGGATATTTTATCACTCTTTAAACAATACAAACATCCCTGAATTTTCATCATTTGCACTCGTTAAATATATGCAACGATGGTCAGAGCACTTTTTATGATATTTTATCGCTCTTTAAAAAATAATAACCATATTCGAGTTTTTCATCATTTGCACTCATTAAATATATGCAAATGCTGCTCTGAGCACCTCTTTTTTGATCTTGTTCCAGCTCATAAACTGAAAAAGACCAATGGAGCATCCTTTTTAGGCACTTTTTTCTCACTATTTAAATTGAAAAAATCCCGAGTTGTGTCTTGCTGCTCGTTAAACACGCTAAAAGATGACCTGAGCATCCTTTCAGGTACTTTTTTCTTGCTCGTTAAAAAATGAAAAATCCCGAGTTTTTGTTACTGAGCTCGTTAAAGTGTCACGACAAAACACGAGTTTAGTCCATCGCCTCATACTTGTAACAAAATGAGGTCGACATCTATTGGAAAAAGGTTTCTCTTTATCCGGGTTTAATAGATTAAAATATGGAAAAGTAACCGATTCGGGTATACTATTAACCTTTTGTCGCACCCGGTTAACAATTATGACAAAGGGACCACCATGGAGTCTCTCTTTACGATCTTTTCAAACTCTCTAAAGATGAAAAGACCACCGAGTTGTGTAGTCTGGACTCTTTAAATACACAGACAAGATATAGAGTTGTTCTTTTTACGATACTTTTCATACTCTTTAAAGATGAAAAAATCGATGAGTTTGCCTGTCTGGACTCCTTAAAGTAATCAGATAGGGCAAAGAGTCATTCTTTTTGTGATCATTTTCAGACTCTTTAAACATGAAAAGATCGATGAGTTTACCCGTCTGGACTCATTAAAAAATCAGACGTGGAAAGTGGAAATGCAATTGTATCCTGTATTCGAAAGCATGGTTTGGCAGCGAAAATTCCCTTGAACATGGCACTCTCTCAGATAAACTGCCATTTTGATAGCCTCTCATATGAACCCTACCAACCTATGAGTTTTTAGCCTATATACCCTGATGTAATTGCATGTCTGTATCTTAAACACTCTGTAGTGTTCATGAGTCTAGTGATGTCTAGTTAAAAACGTTGTTGTGCCTTCTATTGTTCAATGGTCCCTACTTATTTCCTCTATCAACAAATCCTACATATCCTTTCATCATGGCCTTTATTGTTTAGACCCAAAAGCTCAAAATATTCTTCAAAAAACAAAGTCATCCTTGTCTGGTTCCGTGTCGACTGATGTAGGACATGTCATTGCCTACCTTTCGATAGGTTTCTTCCTATCGACTTCAACACTCTATCTAAGAAGATAACCCAGAAACACATTCAATGCCTTGGTTCTTGCAGACATTTGTGGCAGGTTACCTTGTGCTCGACCACGGGTTTTCATTATTGGCTCCTGGTTAAGCGATTCTACGGGTGTTCGACGACAAAAAATCTTTCACACTCGCTAGTTTGCACTGTGCATCTTGGAGACCATCACCATTATCGGTGGCCTCCCTCGTATCTATTAACGGTCTCCACTATTGGCTGGCAATCAGATGATTTTGTACATGTTCGAAGTCAACACATATTATCACATGTACCAATCTATGTTGTTCGGTGAAGCGGGATTCAAGACCTTGGGTAGAGGCTTGCATCATTTAGCCTTGTTTACTCTCCCAAGCTACGATATTGTTCTTTGGAGATAGCTATTTTAGGATGATCTATTATGACACTGGATCCGCCCTATGCCATATTGGCGGCCAGCATTGTTATATCTCCGAGGAGAAAATTACTGTGACATAGCTACTGAGCATGGGAATGCTCGACTCAGGACATGATTTTAGCTATTTATATATATGTATCTATGTTGTATCAGGTTTTTCTTGCCGCCCAAAACTTCTCTCTCTCTCTACAAAGATTTTGACAACAAATTACAATGGCTTTTTCATGAAGTATTTTGGCCATCATCTCTGCCTATGATCTCATACTTTAGGGGGCATCTGTTATAGGACAAATTGACCTCCTCATCAACTCAGAGGTGAAAGACAAGGTGACTGAAACAATGACCACAATTGCAGGCCCATAATCCACACTAACACCCTTTATACATTGACAATCTGCTTTATAAAGCTTGTTACCAAGCATAAAGGAGCATTAGTCAGCCTGCTAACTCATGTTGTTAGACCAAGGGGAGCGTTAGTGAACTTAAGTGCTGTTCAAGAGGTTATGCCAACGACTCTGCTCATAAAATATCTAGATATTAAATCCTTAAATTTGTGCAAGAAAAGCAAAGAAACTCCAAACAGACTAAGCTCGACTAAGCTCAATCAAAGACCGGTGAACTCACGTGGTCTCCCTTTCACCCTCCCCCATTATAAAATAAATTCATAGCAAAATTATCTTTAATAAATTTTTCTTTTATATTTTCATAGAAGAAAGTTTAAGTTTTTTGAATAGCTAGTGGTTGTTTAAAGATATATATATTATACACATTTTATACATAGCCACGGATACGCTCACATCTCTCACCTACATTGTAGACTTGTGACTTCTTTTCTATATTATCATATGATTATCATAGCAATCATGAGACAAAATTAATATCTATATTATCTATATTCCACTAACTAATATCGTTGGGTGCATTGAGACTAGGTATGGAGGCAATATTACAAACAACTATCGATAATCCATGCTTGGAACTATATATATGTATGTGTTTGGTATGTGTCTATAAACAAAGTAATATATTGAGTTGATAATTTGATATCAATTAATCAACAAGTTTATGTTTGAAGTTTTTTCTTATATAGGTTTTAGAATATAAAATTAACGGTTTAAATAAATACAATGAATAATATATATTAATATAAATGAAGTTAATAATTTTAAAATTTAATTGTTTTAATATATATATATATATATAATAAAATTCTAATTTAATTTAATTATTATTTATTATTAAATAAATAATAAGTATTTAATTTTTCATTTTAGAATATTTTTAGTTGTATTTACAAATCAAATGTTAAGATTTATTTCTAAATTAATCATATTTTTTTAATTAAATTGACTAATTAAAAAAGAATGTCATATGAACAAGCTTTATATAAAATGAAGTATAATTTTTTGGGCCTTGCTTGTTAATAAGTAATAAGCCATGACATTATAACAACTTTTTATAATAAAGTGGAGTTGAAAATCAATAAGTAATGAGCCATGACATTATAACAACCTTTTATAGTAAAGTGGAGTTGAAAATCATGTTTGAGAATCTTTTATATGTATATATATTTATATTATATATTAATTTTTTTTACAATTAATAATAACAATAATAACAAATTAAAATAGAGTTATAATTTAGTAATTTTACTGGAATTTTTAATATTCGTCATTAAAATATTATTATTATTATCTAATGTTAAGGGCCCAGCCGAGCAAGACACCAAATTGGTATATGAGACCTCCTTGCTTGTTGGACAATGGACCCACTTTTGTTCCAAGATTTGACTACTAAATCTACCAAGGCATACATACTCTACCCTTCATGTGACTTATTAAGAAAAACAAATACTCTTAACCATTAAGCCCACTCCAATATGTATTTTGATATTTATAATAAATACCAAAATTTAATTTATATACAAATGTATCTTTTAAAGAAAAAAAAAAAACAAAAAACACCACAATAATCAATCAAACATATAAAATCAATTAATATCCAAGTTACACTTAACAAAAAATGAAAGCAAAGGCACCATGCTCAATTCTGTTTTGAGCGATTAATGAAGTCTGCAGTTTCCATATTTAAATGGATTCAAAATTTCTTTTGCTCATGTATATCATACTGCAAAATACTAAGAACCCACACTTCTGAAAACAAAAAACTATAATCAACCAAGAGGTATCAAGCATGCTGAATTCTTTAAGAAAATGAAAGTAAAGGCACTATGCTGAATTCTTTTGCCAGAAGATAACGAAAAGAAAAGAAATGAATAGAAGCTATAGTAACAAGATAATCAAATATCATTGTTTATATAATCCAAAATTTAGTTATCAGTACATTGTTTATCTCTGTACATTGTCAGTATTGTCGTCGCAGGACTTAAGGGGAGTTGCACTCTTTCAGATGCTTTGGTCTCAATTATGTGGTAAGATTTTATCTCTCTTTGGACTTGTTTTTATGTTTTAGTTTTTCAAAACGTGACCACACCGCTCATGGTATTATAAGCTTAGGTTACCTGCACATCTAAGTAGTATGCAGTAAGCTACTTGTGACATGGGTTAGTGTAATTATAATTAATTTGATTTTCAAATTATTTAAATGTTTTCCTTACTCATTAAGCTTCCTACTTTAATCAAATTATATATTTAATAATAACCCGTTTTCATTTCATCCATATACAAAAGAATATGTACATCGTATATTATTTATGTACATCATATATTAATAAATAATATATGAATGATAGTCAAGTCAAAGATAGGTCTTGACTTGATACTTTAAAAACCCACCGGCTAAAATCATTCAATTTTTCAAACACTAAGAACAACCATCCTCAATAATATTATTTGGTAAAAATAAGAGTATGCAATATTGTTTTGGAAAACCATTCCACATGGGAAAAATATTAGTTTAAAATTTATGTAAAATGTTATTTTATTATATATATATATATATATATATATATATATATATATAATCAATTTACAATTATATATTATTATGATTTAAATATCATTTATTGTTATAATTTTTTTATTAATTTTAATTAGAGCTAGCATATTTATCTAGATTATAGATATGCTTAATATATAACTCTTATAATAATAAATGAATGCATAATTAATTTCATACTTAAATATATATAACTTAACTCTTGTGTGACGATGTTTTTTTTCCTTTGTTAATTTAAAAAATTATCATTAAATTAATAAAATTTAAATAAACTATTAAAAAATAATAAAAATATTTTTAAAATATATAAAATTTAATGATATGTTAATATAATTTATTTGAACTTAGTTGAGGAAAAATAATATGAAGAAGTGGCTAGCATTGAAGAGTATCTTTGCAACGAACCAAATCTTATAGTTAACACTATTGATATTTCCACATATTTTTTTATGGTTTTAGTTAAATTATGGGTTTTTTTTATTTCACATGGTATTTACCAATATTGCGGCATAATGTATTGCATAAGGAAGTCTTGGACAATATATATTTTTGTATATACTCATTTAGTATATGGATATTTGGAATAAAAGACATTAACTTTTGTCATTGATCTCATTTCCAATTTCACAAATCATACTACAAAATAATTTTGATATTATGATAATGATGATGATTAATGTCCACTAAGACCAATGTGGTCTATGCCTTAAGAAAGAGATTAATTGATACTCTTTAATATTTTATTTCTATGATAAAAAAGGAAGAGAAAGAAGTTTTCCCAAGTCACTATAGTTTTGTTGGCTTAGCATGTCAAGAAGGTTGATAGTGTGGAAAATTTTTGTAAATGAGAATGAATGTGCATAAGAGCTGGGTAATCCAAGAGAAAGCAATTTTCATCTTCAACCTTCTTAATGTCACAAAGACTATATATTCTTTCATCTGAAGGTGTTTTGGGAATAGATCAATGCTCAGGTTCACTTGAGAGTTCATGAGAATTAGTTCTAATCTTTGTAATGTTCATTATCTTATTAGGACTAGTCAAGGTAGAAAGATAACTCTGGTTAGGAAGGGTGCGGTTGATCACCTCCTTATAATGCCTTAGTTCCCTTTTCCGCTCTAGCTCCTTATCATCCCACAATTTATCCTTAAATTTGGAAGTAATAATATTTTTAATATTATCCTTATTCTCCAAGATAATCTCCCCTTGATCTCCCAATGGTCGAGCCAAGACTAGGCATCCTTGTGCCATCCTCATTAGAGTTGGAGGTGGGGGTTTTGGCTAGAGTTAGAAGAAATTTTGGGGAACCTATTGGCATCAATGTTGTAAAGCTTCTTCTTATGCATCAAATACCTAAACGTAGCCATGCTTCAATGGGGGAAAGGTTAACTTCAACCAAAAGGATAGGATAGGTAGTATTACCTTTATTATTGAGGTTGTAGATTATAAATTGCTTTTTGATAAGCTCGATGTTCCTCCAACATTTTATAGACATATTGCAACCCCAAACCTCACAACCATAAAGAATAATAGGTGTGACGAGAGTCTCAAAGATGAACTCTTTTTTACTCCAAACCTAAAGATCAATCGGCTTACAATTTTTTTCAAGCTCATAGTAAGCTTTTGAGCTTCCAATAATCCTCTTCTCAATGTTATAATTCTAGATGAGTTGATGGTGAATGCCAATACCTAAATATTTGTATGAAGAAACCTTCTCCACATTATTGTTATCATAGATGAAATTATCATGCTTGATCTTCTTAAATTTAATTAACATGACTTTAGTCTTTTCAGCGTTAACAACCATGCCCATCTTTGAGTAGTAATCCTGGATGATTTCAATTTTCCTATCAAGATCCTCATGGCTTCTAGCTAGAAGAATGATATTGTTAGCATAAAGGAGAAGAGTAATGACGATACTAGTGAACTCAAGGTCATTTCATCTCATTGCTTCTAAACATTCTTCTGGCTTATCGACGTCAATGCAAAAAATGGTAGGGGAAAGGGGACACCCTTGCTTAACGTAGATTTTGCATTTGATTTCTTTCGAACAACCCTTAGTGGTCTTAAGCATGGCAAAAACAAATTCATATAATCTAATCACAACAAATCTCAACTCAAGAGGAACCATTATCTCTTCGAGTATTTTCCATAGGTTATCCCGAGGAACTGTGTCGAAAGTTTTTCTAAAATCAACAAAGCAACATAAAATATCAGTTTTGCTTTGCAAAATTCTTCAACAATGATCCTAAGAGTGAAAAGATGCTCAATTTAACACGCACACACACACACACTTCATTTAAAAAAATAATATTATTTATAATAGATTGGAAAAAATGATACAATTGCAATATCAATCTTAATATAAATAAGTTTATATATATATATCTATATCTATATATATATGTATATATATAACGTAATATAATATTAAAATGAAAATGGGAAAAAAAAATTAATACATTTTTAAAAATTAATATGATGATGATGATGATAGTTAACGTCCGCTGAGACCAAAAAATGGTCTATCGGACCTAAAGAAACAAATTATTTATTTTGATTTAAGATTTTATTCCTATGCTCAAAAAGCTTGGAGAGAAGCCTCCCGAGCTTACTATATTTTTGACATTGTAAAAGGCTAGGAAGGTGAGTGTTGTAACAAAGATTGTGAAACTGAGATCTAATGTGGTTGTATGCGGGGCACTCTAAGAGGAAGTGGTTTTCATCCTCGATGTTCCTATTCTCACATATATGGCAGATCCTTTCCATCCATGGTGTTTTAGGAACTGCCCAACGACCTGTTTCACTATGGAGCTCATGAGAATTCGTTCTAATCTTTGCTATATTAATTTTCTTCTTTTAGCTAGTTAAAATAGAGAGATACTTTTGATCTTCTAGGGTGGGGTTGATGACCTTCTTATAATAACTTAATTTTCTTTTAGTTTCTAAATCTTTCTCACACCACATTTTTTCTTTGAACTTAGAAGTAACAATATCTTTAATGTTATTTATGTTTTGCAATGCATCATTTTTGTTGATCTCCCAATAGTTTAACCAGGCCCTTGTGTCTTTATGCCACCCTCGATTGAGCCTTAGGTGGTTTTGGCTAGAATTTAAAGCTAGCTTAGGAAGTCTATGATCATCTATGTTATTGAGTTTGTGCTTGTACAATAGAAACCTAAGCATAGTTAGGCTCTCAATAGTGGAAAGACCTGCTTCTATAAGGAGAATAGGATAGGGTGTATTACTTTTAATTTTCAGGTTATAAGTTATAAAACACTTCTGGATTTGCTCAATATTTCTCCATGATTCTCTGGAGATGCTGCAACCCCAAACCTCACAACCATATAAGATAACAAGAGTGACTAAAGTTTCAAAGAGGAACTTCATATTATATCATATTCTAAAAATTAATCTCTCTCTCTCTCTCTCTCTCTCACACACACATATATCTTGACCTAGGAGCATTGAACCTTGAATCTCAACATTTATATACTATTTTAGAACATAATAATTACCAATTAGACTTTCTAGCGTGAAAATGAATTAACAAATATAAAAATAAGTATGCAAATTTAAAATGAATTAATATATTTTATTTATTTGTGATAATTATTTTTATTATCAATAAATAATTAAATCATAAATAAATAAATAATTTAGAAAACTATAATAAATAATAATATGTTAAAATATTTGTAATTTTAAAAATGATTATATTCTTATATTCATAAAGATGTGAATTTTAGTCTTCACAGTTGAGATTCATGGACAAAGCATGTTATCTCAAGTGTATGAGATGTTTTATTCAAACCCACATTAACTAGTTTCCACATTAGAGATATATGTATTCCACATGTAGTAATAGTTCCCATGTGACATGGTATGTGTCACACCCCCAAAGAATTTCCTCTAGTTAAGGTGAGTCATGACCTCTGAGTGTGCACCACCAGCCTAGTTCCTCAATAATTTCATGACTAACTTGCAAGTACTACACCTGGATGACGTCTCTACAATTATACTTATGTTTGTGTGATTGGTTAATAATGTAATTGTAGAATAATAACATGTAACCATTCATAAGCACAATTTCACATTTAACTTCATCATCATTTGGATAATCCATTTATTTTGACTTCATGAGTTTACACATATACTTATATGAATTTAACATTACACCAATATAAGGTGGAGGGTTGTAACCTCCAATAACCCTTTATTACAACAAAATATTAAAATATATAAGTTATATTGACAACGAGCAGACACAATTGTCCTCCTACCTATCCCTTCCAACATACAAGACAAAACCAAACTCACATAAACACCATTGGTTGGCCTTAGGTCACTCTAGGTCACTTCACATCCCTCATGTTTAAATCTACCCTACCTATCTCACCTATCAAGTTGCAATCCCCCATACTCAGCTCATACGTACAATAAAATTCCAATAATGACTGCACCTTTGAATCAATTTCATACTTTAATCATTTAAATCCTTATCCTCCCCTATACCTAATAGGGTGGTGTAAACATGTGTCCTCAGTTAATCTTAACCATTTCCCATAACTCTACACTTCATTTCCTTTTTTGTCCTCACTAATTTGAATGTTATATCCACTAAACACTTTTTTCTCTCTCTGTTTGATTATTATGCCCTCTCCCACCAACTCTCCATTATATATACCTCCATTATTTGCAAGTATATGAGGGGTTGTGAGCCCTTGGCTACTTGGGCTGAGGAATGGGTTGTTGCAATACCATAACTCTATGCGTCATGTGGTCCCTCTATTAAACATGTGTTTTCTATTGTTTGGCTTGACTAACACACCCGAGTGCCTAGTCTTCGATTATGTGTGACATAATGCAATCTTTCTCATTCCATCTTATACAACATGGGAACCTACCCTTAGGTGTGTTCCTTTGTCTCTAATACTCTCTTAGTCCATTGCAATAATCTCGGCTCTTTGGGGCCCATGTCGCTCGAACCTTGTCTTAGTGTTCCTCTTATGCATGATGGGTGAGTCGCCCCATACTTTGGGTGAAAAAGAAGCATTGCATTCTTAATCACATTTCTTGTGATAAGTATTCCATCGCACTCACCATATTGATGCCTTTCAAGGTGCACATGAGCCCTTGCTCCAATACTATCTCACTAATGAATACAAGTCTTTGTGTGGAAAGATATGTCATAAATGAGCTATAAATTCCACCTCTAGAATAAGCTCTAATGCCAGCTCCATTAGTGATGATGACCTTGCCACAAAAATAAGCTCTAATACCAACTCCATTGGTGAAGAGTTACTTATAACAATTAAGGTTCTAATACCAAATTTGTTGGTGAAGAGCGACTCATACCATCTATCATGCCCTTAGAGTGTTCCCATGAGTTAAGGCATATGGTGACCTCTAAGCGTGTGACAACAATATGGTTCATAAATAATACCATGACCAACTTGTGAGCACTACACCTGGGCTACACCTATACAATTATACTTTTGTCTATGTGATTAATTAACAATGTAATTGCAAAATAATAACATGTAACCGTTCACATGTACAATTACACATTTAACTTCATCAACATATGCATAATTCATTTATCTTCACTTCATGAAATTACACACACACATAGAAGAATGTAACATTAGACCAATATAGGGTGGAGTACTGCAACCTTTAATAACTCCTTATTACAACCCAATATTCAAATATACAAGTTACATTAAAATGAGTAGGCTCAAGTGTCCTCCTACCCATCCCCTCCCACATACACGAAAAAACCAAACTCACAGTAGTACCCTTGGTTGGCCTCAGGTCACTTTAAGTCCCTTGGACGTGACCTAACCTTACCCATCTCACTCTTTGGGTTACAGTCCCCCACGCTTATTTAAACAAACTCGTGCCCTCTCATGTAGCATGGACATGCCTCCTAGTGTGTGTTCGTTTGTCTTGGCTACTCACTGAGTGCATCACAACACTCTCAGCTCGTCAGAGTCAATGTTTCGCACCCTGAATCTTGGAGTTCCTATCATGCATGATGGGTGAGTCACCCTTGACTCTAGTTGGAAACCCCAAACATCATATTGTTTGTCACGTTTCTTGTGATGGGAGCTCCACCACACTCACCATCGTGATGTTATTCAAAGCATACACAAGTATTCACATCTAAGAGTAACATTAGTAAACTTAATTATCAATTCCATTAATCATTAAATAACTCTTAATAATAATTTTTAATATTAATAAAAATATCAAAAAATTGTGAATGAAAAATTAATCAATATATTTATTTTTATAAATTTAAAAATATTTACTTTAAATTATTATTGAAATTAAGATAAAATTTATTATGCTATTATATTAGAAATCTTATATATTAATAAATTAATAATAAGAGATTTTATATATATAATATAAACTTAGTTTGTAATCTGTAATAAATATTTTATTAGAAAATTTCCATTATGAAATGATGTAATGTAGAAACAATGTCCTATAACACAATATTCAATACAATAAAATTAAGCCCTTACTTTTCCTTCCACATTAGTGTTTAGTGTAATCTAACCAGGATTAGGGTTATAGTTTTTGTAGACTTAATGTGAGAGTTTTGGTCCCGATAGAATAATCATACAATTCTGTAAGTGATTAGTACGTCGAATTGTGAGAGTAAAATATGTTGCTATGTCATTTATTTGGTATCGGAGTAGTGGATAGGAGGGTAACTGTTTTACAATTAAATTTGTATTTAAAAAAGTATATATTAAAATAAATAATAATGGAGTTTTTTAGTGTAATTTTTTGGATTTTTTGGTATTGTAATTTAGTTGTAAATTTTGAGGTGAAATTTTGATTTCTTTTATTTAAACTAAATTTTTAATTATATAAATGGATTAAGCATTGTCAAAAGTCTCTAAGGCATTTAGACTATGCAAGGGTTACCCATCAAATTTGTGATTTCAATAAATTTTTGTCAAATTTTAAAAAAATTAAAAAAAAAACTCACGTAAAAAATTTCCAAAAAAATTCACTAAAAATAACTCAAATATATAATAAATACTTTTAAATTAAATATTATATATAAAATAATACACATTACCTTTTTTATTTTTTGTTTCTGAATAAATTTCGATTAAGAAATCATCCATAACAATAATAATATTTATGATATATTTAAAAAAATAGAAGCACCACCATAATTAAAACTCAAAAATAATAATATATATTGCCATCATCCTTTAAAATAATCATCTTAAACCTGGAAAATGTAAGTTTAATTATGTAATATATATCATTTAAACATTTATTATATTTGAAAATAATAAATTTATTTTGTTATTTATTAAAAATATAAATTTAAATAATAAATAATTTTTTGTAGTTAGGTTTTTGATTTATAATAATTTATGTATTCAGGTTTGTGATCTATAATGAATGAAGCAAAGTCTTTTGGTAGAAATTAAATAAGAGAATTTTTTTGGCAGGTCCTTTTGGAACCAATAAATGTGGTTCATCATCAAGACCTTATAGAGAGTCACACTTTGGCAAAGGCTTAAAAAAATAGCAATATGAAGATATGATTTCAAGTAACCTTTATATATTAAATTATGATATCAATTTATTAATATATTAAAAACAAATATACAATATATTAATAAATTGATATCATAATTTAAATATTATTGTTTAAAAACAGCCCTTACTAAATTATGTGTTTACATTGCTCTCTATTTAAGCCTTTGCCATCTGACTTACTCTTCATCGGGGTCGTGATGAAGCACACTAGTTAGTTCGACATTTCTACCACAAAAAACGTTCTTATATGATTTCAGAGTTGTCTTTGGGAAGTTTTTCTGATACGTTTTTCCGGTCTAATTTCTCCAAAATCTGATAGAAATTTACTGAAATCGCAATCTTGATGAATAACCTTTACACAATAGATGTGTACTAAAGTCAAAAAAACCAAATTAAAAAACACAATAGGATTTCTGTCCAAAAAAAAATCTTTATTTAATAAATAAATTGTAAATAATCTTTACTTAATAAATAAATTGTAAATTAATTTCAATGTAGTTCAAGTATTATGTTCCAAAATATTTCAAGTTTAAATCGTAAAGTTAGTGATATGCAATGAGAAAAATATTATAAATGATACTTAAGTACCTCCCGAAAATTAGAGGACAATTATTTAATACTCGGGGTGGACGTCGGTGTATATAAGGCATAAAATAATACCGGTTCCTTCTGTGTACCTGATCGTACCCGTGGACAATAAATCAGAGAACAGATTATATTAACAAATTAGGTAAACCCAATGCTGCGATCATGACCACAATCTCAAGTCACCCATCTGAAACGCATCGGGAAAAAGTACCCCATATTATACTAAGAGCGCTGAGCCCAATACTGCGATGAGCAGAGACTGAAGTCACCCATTTGAAACGCACCGAGAAGAAATACATCAATCTTCACAAAATGTTTTAATATTAACCGCGTGTCTGGATTCAATATTCATATACCTTTTGGGGGCATATTTTTGTTTGGAATTTTTAGGGTAATCAATATTTAAAGTTTATTTAGTCATAAATAAGCTGGGTACTATATGTCCACAGTAGGATTGAAGTAGGTATATTATTTAGAAGTGAGTATATACTGTCAGAGTTATTAATAGCTATATAGACTTATAAATATATTAATTTTTAAGTGGCTGAATTTATATATACAGTTAAAAATATATTTTAAATATCAAATAATTTATGTTGTATGAATTTTTGGAATTTGGATAGTGTGTCATATAATTTATATAATAAGCAAAATTAATATTGAATCAAAATATTTAAATATTAAAAATACTTTAAATATATAAATATATAATATATAATTTCTGTTATATATAAATATATTCTTTGTATGTTTTTTTTTTTGAATTTTTCCCTTTTATATATATAAAACTTACACACACACACACATATATATATATATATATATAATATCAAGATCATTATCATTTCTTTTGACATATGACTAGTCTTTGAAATAATCTGGCTTAAAAAAATACAAAGTAACAGTTTTAAGTATGTTTTTTAGTTATTCTTAAGAGAAAAAACAAAACAACTCTAATGTTTAAACATTCACTGCCACATACAATATGCACACACAATCTTCTGTGATATATATACATAAAGAACTAAAGAAATTATCATGAGCATGAAGGATATCTGTGTTAAAGATGTCTTTGGCCTTTCTTCCTACCAAGGTTTCAACATAGGCTCATGTTTTGTGGGCAGTTCAACATATTTCTCTACAGGCTTTGTATTCCCCAACCCCAGGGAATCAGGAACTCCAAACAAAACTGTCTTCAAAGCTCCTGGAACATTCCCCAACTCCTGCTGAAAATGTAAAGTTCCCATACAGTTCCAAGTTTCCATACAGTTTCAAAGCTCCCTGAGCCCAGAAACGATTAGAACTACTTTCCCACCTCTAGAAAGTTGTTATGTGTAACAAAGTAAAGAACCAAAGATCAAGATTTGACCAAAATTATTTAGCCAAATTCAGCAAAATCTCTAAATCTTATAATAATTAAAGCAAGCCAGAGACAAACAGAATCAACACTGAGATGACAGAAACGTGTGAAACACGCGAGTTCAAAATTTAAGATAATAGAAGTAAGATCCTGCGCGCAATGATGCAGACTGTCATGTGAAGATATTTTGATATGAAGGATCTCTAAAAAAAAATTATGACTATGATAAATCAGACCCTGTGTAAGCCAACTTCTCTTTTGACATTCCATAAAATGTTCCACTAGAAAACGCACGCAACACAAGAAATTAGAAAAAATCAATTACAGAGCAGAGCCTATGATCGGCCGAATAGTACTTTAGGAGGTTACAGAACTGAACATATGCTTCTGACCGTTGTTTGCATTGACTCTTCTCTTTTTCATTTTCAAATGCGAGTACTACAAAATATTTTCGAAAAGTGCCATGATTCTGAACTTATACAGATAAAGTATCACAATAAGTTCATATTTATATATGGATGGTCCAAGGTTTATTATTTGCTAAAACCCTATATCACGTGAGGATTTCAATATTTGAAACCAGAGAAGCTTTTTTATTCTCTTAAATCGCTATCGTGGGGGTATTTCAATATTTCAAACAATAGCCGAATGCCGTTATTAACAGAGAATGATTTCTGATCTTAAAAATGTTGGTACCAGTAAATATCCAGGCGAATTATTCTGTATCTTGGTTTTATTATGTAATTTAGCTTCTACGTATGCACAGCCTCCGTGCTTCCAAATATTAAATTAGGTTTACAAATTTAATCACTCGGCCAATTTACATAAATAAATTTGATATGCTTTTTCTTTTCCTACACAGATATGGTAGGTGCGTGCAAAGCAGGCATGCGTGTCTCACCATCCATTCTCAAGATTTGAAAAGTGGGTACAACGCACGCCCCGTCTCTCACAATCCATTCTCAATATTTGAGGCGAATAACGAATAAATAATTTTTTTTATTTTTGGAACTGACACTTTGAAGTGGATATAATTGGGTATATCTTTTGCCATCTAGAAAGGCTAGGTATAAAGTATACATACACTTTTTTTAGCCCTAGCTGTGAAGTACAGATACACTTTTTATGTTATTACCTACTTTCAAAAACTCTACAAAACAGATCTCGTCGCATATTCAAGTTATATTAGGTATTTTTTAAGAATCTCATAATTTTAGTGACACATAATTACTAGTAAATAATTTGGTAGATTTGAATTTAGGACTTCTTAGTTTTTATAGATTTTATATTATTTGGATTTTTCAGTTTTCATAGATTTCACATGACTTGGATCTTTCAATTTTCATAGATTTCACATTACTTTGATTACCAATTGAGCTACCACTCCTCACCAGAATTTATTAGGCATATTTAAAAAGAAGACTTCTCATTGATCTGAAATTTGAGGAGTTGGATTGATTTGAACTTTTTATTATAAACATAATTGTTATGTCATATTGTTACACATTTTGTTAAACACACATGGGGACCGAGAGAACTATGAAAGATAAATCATGCAGTACCTTTTTTATTAACAAATGATTTACATTTATAGTACAATATCTGACCGTTGGGTTCCACATCCCAAGGTCTCTTGGACTCCTTTTGTCCAATCGACTTCCACACTAACCCACTTGAGGATTAGGTGTCCAACATTCCCTCCCTTAATCCGAAGGGTCATGTATGAGTCCAAGAAGAGAGATGTAATACAAAATGTGCAAATATGCATGGCAGCACTAGGCTGAATGTGCTCTATGAAATGTTGGTATAAAGGGTGGTGGTTTAAGGATGACCACCAACACTGGAATGCTTAGTGCAATTCCTGGAACTCTTCCAAAGCTGGCAAGAAGCTAGAGTCTTCTGCTAGAGGAAGTGTTCTCAATTTTGTTCCTGGAATGCTTCCGAAACTGGCAAGAAGCTGAAGTCTTCTGCTAGAGGAAGTGTCCCAGATTGCCAACTGAAGGCATGTTCAGGGGCATCTTTGTTGCTGGCTACAACTCTGAAACTAGTGTGGCAGGTTGTTGCTCAGGCTCGCTTGATGTGACTTTGAAGCTTGTAGATGACCATCATTTCCCCCCTGTCAGATACAAGGTGAGAAGATGAAGAAAACTCCAAGACTGTTCAATAGTTTGGAACAAGTTCTGACATGTGTTTTGAATATCTTCTTGGCTGTTGATGCCCATTGCCAAGAAGCGATCCATCCAAGATGAATTTTTGTTCTTGTAGGGTGTTTGTTGCTGAAGCATCTGTGTGAAGAATGGCTAGTTTTATGACAGTGCTTACATGGATGAAGATCAAAACAGTGATCTTTCAAATGGGCAACTCGATCACAGTGTTGGCATTTCACGATCTGTTGTTGTTGTTGCTGTGGAAGAGGGGCAGAGTTTGGAACAGCTGGAGGTGAACTGTCATGAGGAGCAGGTGAACTGTCATGAATGAATCCAACACTCTGAAACTGAATGGGCTTGGCATAGTCTGGAATATGAAAGGACAAGTCCTTGTCATATCCAAGACCAGTTCTGTGCTTGTTGTGGACAAGTTGTTCCCAAGGTCTGATGATGAGCTTGGGAAGTGCAGACTGAGTTTCTGCATCTGCATATACAATTGCTGCTTTATTTGAATGAACTGTAACATTATTGACTTGCTGCTGATGGATGGTTGTCTCAATGTTCTGAACAGAAACAGATTCAGAATGATGACTATTTTGATGTAGCTCTTCTTGCTGTAGTTGTGATTCAAGCTGCAAAAAATCGATCTTTTCCTGTGCATTTTGTAGACATGTCTGAATTTCTGAGAGAGATCCTTTGCTAATTTGTAATGTGTCATCAACAGTAGATTGTATAAGAGTTTTCATGAACTCTAATACTTCACTGATTCTAGCCATTTTTCTTCAATGTCAGATTTACAGCTTAAAAACTGATCACAATTATTACTTAATGCAGAAAAGTAATATCCACTTACAGTACACAGCAATATCTTGTATAAATGTGCAGCAAATGAATCAGGGAATCAATGCATATATATGTAGATAGAAATTATAATGGGTTTTAAATACAATGCCACACTTGGGGCAGCAGCAAACTTGCTTGGATCCTTCAAGTACTCCTTCACTTTCAAACAAGTTCCCAGAATCCAAGTTCTTTAAAACGGACTAGTAGTTACCAAAATTGATGCAGGGCCAACCCTGCTATTACCCAGAATCTTTATCACACACATATAAACATGCATTTCAGCCTTTTCTTTTCTTTTTTTACCCAAATCAAAATCCTCAATAGCTGGCAATTTCACAACTGTACCATTTGCATGCGGAAGCTTATCTTTCATGTGGTTCAAAGTCATTCACCACTGATTTCATACTTTCATTAAAAGCCATCATATATGGAATTATCTCAATTCCAATATCTACTCATCAGCAGGCAAATTCATAACTTCTTAAACCCAATGACTCAAATCATTCAAATGCTCATCAACCCAATAAACATCATTCATTTATGACCAAAATTCAATGAAACAATGTGCCCATGTTTGAATATTCAATTTAACATTATTTTAATCAATGAAAGGATTGGACTTGTCCTTACTCAATGCGCCCTTGATCTTTTAGTAGTGGTACAAATGATCCCCAATGAATTTCAGCCTCCTAAAATGATGAAGAATTCGGTCTTCCAGGCATCTGGAAGTCCTATATAATATATATGCCCTTGGATTCAAATAAGGAAATGCTTTCGGCCTGCAAGAATGAATGGCTCTTGCCCTATCAAGAATGAATGGTTCTCGGATTTGTTCACAGAGTGAGGTTTTTCCAGCCTTCTTCAAGGGCATAAACAAAGGGACAGAACTCGTCCTCCTTACTCAACACAAATTGAATAGTCAAACAGCGTTAATGCAGCAATCAAGACCTCATTATTTTCTTCAATGTAGTTCAAACAACCATTGTTGGGAACAAAGGCAACAATCTTCTTTCCATTCTTGATAAGCTGAACTCTTGCACACTTACAGTGTGTACCATATACACAAGCGATTCAATTGTTATGGACAGGTGTATACCATTCAATAAAACCGCAGTTCAATGTTATGGACAACGTTAATACGCATTCAACATTCAATAAAACTCAACAGCGTTAAAACTAGAGCGTTATACCATTTTTTTTTAACAGTCTTCAAGCCACAGCGTTACCATACAACACAGTTCAATGCCATTCAAAGGGATAGCGTTACCATACGTATACCATTCAATACATGCCAAGAGCGCTTCAAGCGTCGACAAAACCTCTAAGAAAATTTAAACGCAAAGTATGGAAAATAATTCTAGGTTTCTATTGAAGACAGTCGCATTGTTCCCGAATCAAGTTGAAAACCCAAAAGGGCGAGGGCTTGAACTGAGGACTGAATAGATGCCTGGGGTGAAATGAATCCTGTAAAACGAGAGGCGTCCATTTCGGTGTCTAGGATAAAGGGCCAACGAGCATGGCCACCTTGTTACATGTAGGGGTTTTAAATTCGTAAAGAAACCCACATCAAAACACAACCCTTAACATTTCCCTACAACATAACCTTTGCTTGGGCCATGGTAGCCGAACCTGTGATAGGAAGCCACAAAAGTTCAGAGGTCAACATCTCTAATCGCCAGCGCAGTGAAGGAAGAACCAGGCATGTAAACGCCTAACCTAAAGCAATGTTACAGGTGCTAACAGTTGCAGGGGTTTCAAAGTGGTGTTAGTGAAGCCTCGACATACCTCCAGCCGAAGAGAGGGCAGTCCATAGAGTTACAAATGAAAGGAATTCGAGAATGAATCCTGAAACACAACAGGGTTTACGAAACTGAGTCAGGCTTTCATGGTTGGATCAACGAAAGGAATCTACACCATTCATTACACCACTAGTACAAGCTACTGGATGATAATCATGTGATAGTCATGGGGAAAGGGCTACGTGACCAACATTGAGTTATGGGGCAGAGCAAGAGTTTCCACGCACGAGTATGCTACAACACAGAAAATATGGCGAGCGTTAAACAGACAAGCTCAAGCGTTTCAATGTTAGGCGAATGTCAGAGGAAACAGAGAGCGCAGGTATAAAACGTCTATGACACTGACGCAGTGAGACAGCATTTGCAGCTGGTCTCTTGACAGAGGGCGCAGGCTTGACAGAAGGTGCAGACAATATCAAAAACGTATATGACAGACAGACATGTCAGAACAGCTTGGACAGCGCTGGCAGTGTCAGGCAGAGGAATCGTTCAAGTGAATATGTCAGACAGGGCGCAGGTCTGTATAAAGGAATATGGCAGAAATAAACTGCACAGATAGGCCATAAAACAAATGGCTCACATTAATTATGCAGGGCAGGAATACGCCTGCTCTGATACCATGTTAAACACACATGGGGAGCGAGAGAAATATGAAAGATAAATCATGCAATACATTTTTTATTAACAAATGATTTACATTTATAGTACAATATCTGACCGTTGGGTCCAACACATTTGTATAGCAACCTATGTTATGATCATATTAATTTCTAAATAAAACCAACCTAAATTCATCTTAACCTCATATTCAAATCTCTTTTCACTTTAA
Source organism: Pinus tabuliformis (assembly GCA_031772625.1). Classification (NCBI taxonomy): domain Eukaryota; kingdom Viridiplantae; phylum Streptophyta; class Pinopsida; order Pinales; family Pinaceae; genus Pinus; species Pinus tabuliformis. The sequence continues at coordinate 2,014,850,523 of CM062818.1, read as the reverse complement.
AAGAAGTTTGTATCTCAACCCTAGATCTATTAAGCCCTGAGAGGGATCAAATTTCTTTTCACTTTAAAAGAGGTTTGTATCTCAAGAGACTTATCCCTATCAAGGGTTAAGATGGTTAAGTTAGATCTAAAATGGTTTTTAAAATAATATAACTTATAGTTCTTATTTCATATCTCAAATATATTTAAGTATTAGTGTTTTGTTTGCTAAATATTATTTTTAGAAATCAATATTAATTATAATATATTAACAATAATTTTTAACAAATATTTATTTATTATTTTTTAAAATTATTAATTTTTTATTATTGAAATTTACATTTGTAAATTATTAAAAAGTATTTATTATTTTAAACTTAATTCAATCTCTTCTAACTAAGAGAAGAAATGACTTTTCCAAAATCTTGCAAAACAATTTCTTGATTTATTTATTGATAATTTTTAAATTTTACTTATAAATTTAGATAGACAATTTCATATATATTATTCAGTATAATTATTATTAAAGTTTTTAATGTGGATCTCATATACAAATATTTTCTTTTATTAAATCATTAATATATAGTTAAATTTATATTAATTATTTTAATGGACCACAAATATAATTTATTGCTATATTAATTTTTGATGGTCAAATTTCACTATCCTTAATTGATTTTAAAATATTATTAAATTATAAATTTTGAAATTTCTATTAAATTAAATATTATATATAGATATTACTAGAGTCTATAACTTACTAAAGCATTTCTTTTAAGTTTTGGATTTGATTTCTTTTAAGTTTTGGATTTGATTGTGTTAAAGTAGTTTTTGACAAAAAAAGTTATCACTCATATTTTGGTTATAGTAGAGGTTTTGTACTTTATATTTATTTAGTCTATTGCATGGTTTTGTTAGACCCTATGGTTTTTTACTTTATATTTATTTATCTATTAATTTTTACTTGTTAAATTTGATTTTATATATTAACATGACTAGATAGATCATTGTCATATAAAATTAATTGATGTTATTTTACATTTTATATTTATATATGTATTAATTTCAATATTATTTAAAATTGAGATTTAATGTTTTTTTTTTTTAATCGATATTTAAAAATGTTGATAAACTTTCTTATATTACACTTACATATCTCTCCTATACTAAATTGTAGAGCATCTTTTCGACACACCAAATAATATAAAAATTCTAAATATGGTTTAAAAATTGTTACTATATTACTAATATTATTAAAATAAAATTATTTTAATCAACTCTTAAAAAATATTATTTTCATAAGTCGAATTTTCAAACAAGTTTAATCTAATAAATAGTAGCAATTTTATTTGTCATTTAAACTAAAATAACAATGCTGACCAGAGAATCTTTCATAATTAGAAAGATTATTATCTTTGTGAAAATAAATCTAGAAATGTTAAACTCCGGTGCTAGCTAATGATACTCCACGATGAGTTTATTATGTTGGTTACATGTTTTATTTCATAAATTAAAAGAGAGGTTAAACAATTATGATTTTTTAAAAAAGTGCTAGCCATTAGATATGAACTTCTATCATTTTTAGGTAAGTAAATGTTTACACTTTTAATTCATTTACCATGGGGACATAATTGTTCTTGGATAAGTGTGCTTTAACTAAGGGAAATAGGTACTAAAAAGATTTAAGGTAGATAATTGACCTTTATTATATACAAACTTTACACTTTCCACCAATTCCCTTACACTCTTATCTCATTTATCTGTAAATTGCATTCTGCATTTATGAATAGCCTATGAATTGTCATCCATAAAGGTTTGATAAATAAATCAAAGGAAAAATCAAGGAAACCCTAAGTTAAATAAAGTCAAAAGAGAAGGTAGGAGAGGTAAAGAGGAATGGAATAATAAAACAGATACTAGATTAGGCTTCAAATTAAAAATCCCACTCGTAATTCCTAGTGTAGAGTGTATAAATTAAAGAAAAAAATATAAAACATGGGTGAGAAGAAGGTGTCCAAGTAGTTCAATGAAATAAATGGTTTTTTTTTTCAAAGATTATGAGAAATAAAATGATGTAAAGGGCTAGTTGGGCCAATAAGAGGCATAACTCATCATTCTATATCTTTGAAATATATTTAATAAGGCTTCCTCTATACACTTCTTATAAAATGCGTTATATTTACTTATTTCTAATTAATAATATTGGGAAATACCCTACATCTTTTGTAAAAGGCACACACAGAAAAGGACGAGGTTGTACGACCATGGTTTACTTAGGTAATTAAGTAAATTTAGTTTATATTATTCATGCTAAAGGGAAATATCTATGTTTTGGTTCATTACAAATTTTTGGAGAATTGATTCATCATTATAAATTGGACAATACACATTGGATTTCATGCACTATGTCTTAGGATCTATGTACCTACCTTGGGATCTATGACAACACGCAACCACATTATCATGATGTACACATAATAATTTGTTATAACATGAAGTATTTTTTAAATTTGTACTTTGGTTATCTAACACATATGAGGGGCATTCCCTTTCTCGCGTTTTTTCCATACATGATAGCATATTTGATGTATTGTTCAGATAATGAGACACATGTACATGTGTGAACACTAGTAGACTTCATTTTCTATCCCATAACGTCTCTAGAGATTTCTAGAAGGAGCTCCATGAATTGTTTGACCAAGTTAACACATATTAAAGCTAGATCCTTCTAGAAGGAAGAACACCTATCTCTCTTCTCTAACACACATGTAAATGGATTAATATGTATTTATGAAGTTTCTAGTGGTTTGAACCTTTCTAACCCTTATGCATGACATCTACTAACCACAAGAGTGGATCACTGTCAATAGTTTTTGACCAAATCAAGCCTCCACATGGGAGAATAAATTATTACTAGAGGAGAACACTTTCCTCCCCCACAAATGGATTGGATAGTTATATTATTTTTCATCCATCTCTATGCTTTCAAGGTGGGAAATTTAAGGAAATAAACTTACAAGGGAAATTTTAGTGCGGGGCATTATTTGGAGAATTGGGGTAAAAAACCTTCCAAGTCTAGTTTGAGGCCTTCAACAATGTTTTTTGGGGTCATTTTTCTTTAATAAGTGTCAGTACCACTCGTGTTATTCTACATTTAATGAAATTTCCAACGATGCAAGAATCACATAAATCAAAGTTTGGACACCAAATTTATGCCTCCTAGAAGTTGACCTACTGTATTTTACCACTATAATTCTAGAGTATGCTATGTAAGCTCTTGTTACTCATGGAAAAGGGTATAACCACATGTGTACTATGAATAATACTCTAGAAAGATCAATATTTAACTCATATAGAGGGTTGAACAAGTCAAATTTAACCCTTAGTTGGCTATTGGGTTGTGTTATAACTAAGCCACTAGGAGGATAAAAGGTTCGATTCTATTCTAGTACATTTACTTCCATAATAGAGTAGAGAAGATAAGAGTGGAAATAAAGAGGATAGTGTAGAGAGGGTTGTGTTTTGTAGTAGTGCACATACCATAGGTATCACTCCTTTGTATTTGTACCATTTTCATTCAAATAAAGAGAGAGTAGAGAAACTTCACTTTCTAATCTCCTTTTCTCTTGAAACGGTTTCCCAAGTCATATCTTGGTTTATTTTGGTGTCTGAGTGTATATTCTCTATTTTTTTCACTAAACACATTTCATCCATAAGAAGAAAATATTAATTTAATAATCCATAAAATATAATGAAAATTGACCCTTATAGTATAAATTTCAGATTTCAATACATTTTATTAGATCTGTTGTGACAAACAATATTGTTGAATATCCATTATCGTTTATGGATCATATTGGGATCAAAGTAGGTTTATTTGGGTATATCGTGAGGAGTTGTAAAGGATCAAATCAATGTAAGCATAAAGACATAAATCCATGGACACAACTAACAAATCTAGTTTTAATAACCCCTAAGATTTTGTAAGGAGATATTCATAAGGATGGAAGAGTAGGTTGCATAATATCACCATAATATGAACCTCCTTATGATGGATATAGAAAACAAGCTTGGAATCATAGTAGGTGGAGGTTCTATCTTAGATCTCAGATTAAAGGACTAATATAAGGATTAGGAAGAACCAAATAAGTATTCTAAGAAAGAACCCAAAAGAGAATAACTCAGTTCAAGTTTTATGAACCATTCATAGTCCTTGTTGAAGATGAAAGAAAAGGTTGACATTAACCTATATCAAGGTGAGATTAACACTGTGCAATTAAATCATTGGTTACAATAGTTAGATGTCTTTTTATAGTCCACCACATAAAGAAGGAACATAAATTTATTTTGTTTATTTGAAACTAAAGGGCCATGCCCTAAATTCATGGTAAAGCATATGGAAATCCTGAGGCTAGAGGGGTATCCCATAATAACTAAGTTGGTGATATGAAATTAAACACTTAAATTGCCTATGTATGCAGCTTTATTATTTAAATGGGATTAATAAAGTTCAATCATAATTTAAAAAATAGAATTTATATTAAACAATAAAAAGAAAGAAAAATAACAAGTTTTTATCAAAGTTCATCCTTCTTAGGATACATCTCAAAATCCACTTCAAATTAGCATTTGATCCATTAAAAAGATGAAAAAAATACATCAAAATTACTCCTTACATCAAAAGGATATCCAACTAATCCATAGTTGATCATTATATTATTTTTCATCCATATATTCTTTAAAAGTGGAAAAGGTGTAGGAATAAACTCATAGGACCATTTTTACCAATGGGTCCTAGTTTGGAAAATTGGGGTTTGAAACGTTCAAGAAGAAGTTTGAGGAATCAATTAGTGTTTTTTATGGGGAAAAACTTTATTTCTTAAAATTTACTCCTTTTAGTTCTATTCTACACATACATACATTTCCAATGGCGTAATAATTTTCTCAATCGAAGTCTGTATGCAAAAGGTATGCCTACCGGAAGTTGACCTATAAATATTGACCACCATAATTCACGAGGATGCTAAATCAACCCCATTATTCATGGACAAGGTGCTAGCCACATGATCATGACAAATAATACTTTATACAATCTATATTTTAACTATTTTTAAGAACTAATGGAGTTAAACTTAACCACTAGTAGGGGGTTGAGTTTTGTTATAATCAGGCCACTAGGAGGAAAAGGGGTTCCATTCTACTAGATTTCATTTTGTTCCATAGATTAGAAAAGTATTCAATAGTATATACAGAGGTAGAAAATAGAGTTATTTTGTATATTGTAGTAGTCCACAAGCCATAGGTCTCACTCCTTTATACTTTCATCCATTTTCAATGAAAGAGAAAAGTTCATCCTCACCATCTAGTCGGTTTTCTCCCTAAAGGGTTTCCCAAGTTTATCTTGTATTGATTGTGATTTGTGAGTTTTATTTCACTGTTCTCTATTTTGTACATAATTATAATTGGCATTAATATGCAATAAATAGTAATTAACAGATCCATAAATCAAAGGAGAAATAAACCCTCATAATGTAGATTTTAGATTTTACTAATATTTTTAGTAGATTTATTGTGATAAAATGTCCAGTGGAATATCCACGAAAATTTAAGAATCATAATAGTATCATATAAGGTTTATTTGGATATATTGTGGGGGGTTGCAAGGGAACTAAATCGGTTAAGTTGAAAATCACAAAACCCAAGTCATGGTTGAGGAATTTGTGAATTACCCTCATGATCTGATGCGGGAGCATTCAGCCCAAAGGGAAATTATTGTAAATAATAGACATAGGGGTCATGCAATTGTGGAATTAGTTTCCTAAATTCCAAGTCACTTTAATATTTAGGCTTTTTATTAGATATTTTCAAAATAAATAAATAAAACTAGGAGAGCTTTTAGGCATAAAAGGAATGGATATGGACCATTAAGTGATAAGGAAAGCTTTTCTATTTTAGAACAAGGGAAAAAGACAGAATAAAGCTGAAGGGATGCTTTTGCCATATGTATGCATTGCATGAGATTTAGTTGAGTGATTTTAGGATTTTTAGATCATGCTAAGTTTAATAAATTAGGAAGCCTCAAAGGCATTGGGAGTGGGTGTGAGGAGTGAGTGTGAGGAGTGAGCAAGGGTTCTCCTTGGGAGCCTTCGGGCAGTTTGTAAAAGGGCCATCGATTTGCCTATCTGGCCATGAATAGAACTTTTGTGAATGCTTGTTTTATGTATATATGAGTATGTTAATTCAGTTCTGTATGAACATGATTGCCGTAATGAATTATGAGATATGGTTCTGTGCATGATGGCAGAAATCGATGTTATATAATGTTGAAATCACATGGGTGCTGATGGTTTTATTTCTCATGCGCATTTGCTGTGTAATAATTGTGAATTCGTTTCCCTTCCGTTTTGATGACATACAGGCTTGAAATTGCTGTTACGCATAGTCTCTGTTTTCATATATATATATATATATATATATATATATATATATATATATATATATATATATATATATATATATATAGGCTTGAATTACAGCAATGTATCGCAACAGGGCGAGTTCTGGAATTTGGAAGCGAATATATATAAACTGTAACTAAAAACATATACAGACAGGGCCGTCATTTCGAAAATGGGAGCTGCTCATCGCATTGACCGGTGAAAAGCAGCCACTGACATATTAAAGGCTGTGTCAATTTGCGTCGGATCCGCAGATTCGAAGGGAAGGGATCATCGGTTGAGCAATTGTGATATATATACATATCGAACCGAATTGGTATAGAGCGGAGATATATATATCCCAAGTGCGATATATATGCTTTCATCTATAACCTATGGTTTGTGCATGTCACTAGGACCGCGGACTCAAATGAAGGAAGTTCGCAATTGCGGAACGATATATATCTCAACCGAGACAGCATAGCAAGCGGATATGTATATCCATTAGTCCATGAGTTTTGAGCCTTGTACATGATAACGCCCAGCTTATGAGCCTTTTATATGCATGGTGATCGGAGGATCCTGGTAGAAGCGGCCTGGGAGCAGCCTGGTTGCATCATGATCCTGGAGAGGAGAGTTTTGCATAGCTGGAAGCATAAGTCACAAATATAAACTGTAACATGATCCTCTTCATGGAAGAACTAATAAATAAGCCTGGGCTATTCAAATAATATGTAGTTTCTAACATGATGGTGATATTGAAGGGAAAATTAGTAGATCAGGAAGATCTAGAGAGGGAATCTAAAAAAAATGCAAAAAGGATCAACCCAATTCTAATCCTATGAACCATTCATAGTCCCTATTAAAAATGAAAGAAAATGTCAACATCAAGCTATATCATGGTTAGATTCATGCCCTGAAGTTAAATATTTGGTTTAAATTAGTAGGGTGGACAACTCAATAGATTTCCCTAGATCTAGACTATTTTAAGATTTAATTAATAGATTAAGAGAACAAATATTGGGGGAAATATACTAAAATCCAAATTAAAGAAGGCATAAACTTACAATAGTTACCTTGGATGCAATATATCCTTTTCGTACTTTGGCGTTGGATCCTTGTTGGTTGATAATTCAAAATCGATCTCACTTGGATATGGAAAAACAAGCTCCTAAGAATTTTTACTAGCATTCACCTATGAAATTTCTCTCAATATCTACCTTTCCCATAGAATGGTCTCCTTATGTAGGATTCTCAAGGAGAGTTAAGGATGTATCAGTACACCTAGGGTCAAGATAAGTTAGCTTTGGGCATCATTTATTAAACTCTTGATAATCCATCACCTCTTAGTTTCAATTGATCTCCTTGGAAATAAGACTTTCTAGAAGATAAACCCTTCATTATTCTATTGTAAAACATCTAGAGTGATGGAGGAAGCTTCAATTCTCATTATTGACTGCTAATAAGTGATGAAACATTATATTTAAAGCTGACTAGAGAAATGATGCGTCAAATATTGCCTTCCTAGGGTGAGGAGAATGATCTTTCATTTTAGGAATTGAGATAAGTTATGGTAAGGCCTCTCCTCCATATCTCGGGCGTCAAACAAGGTTACACTGCAAAGAAAAGACCTTCTAGCAAAGGTTTTTACAGAAGCCCTTATAAATTTAGCTCAAAATTCTGTTTGTAGCAGAGGTGGGTGGGCGGATGTTTCTTTGATGATGCATCTAAATCATTAAAGCGTAGCAGTGATTTCTTATCAATACATGCACTAGATCTTCATATAACATGGTGCACCATAGAATTTTTGTTTGAAAAATAAAAAACCATGGTGTGCTAAATACCCTAACACACCGGTGCTTGAATATTCTCTACCACCAAACTCCTTAATATAGTAAAATGTATCGATGTTATTCGAAAATCATGGCTCAGTGGGGTAAACATATAACAATGCCCCATGGCATCATATAAAGCATATCGATAGACGGTTTCTAATTTCTAAAAAAAGACTAGTGCTATTGTAAAACCACAACACCGATGCATTACAAGTAATGTAAAGCCCCAATGTGTCTCGATAAAGCACCATGATAATTTTAAATTAAAAAAAAAATAACATGGTGCTTTTGTATATATCCCACCCCAGTGCGCTTTCAGATGCACACCCGAGGAGGGTTAAATAAAAAGAAACACTCCTAGCTGTAATTTTCATTTTTACCATCTACGGTGTGGTAGAGATCTGAAGCACCAGTGCCACTCTTGCCCCGTGCAAGCATCCTAACATTGGTGCTTCTCTTGCTCACCACCTTTCAATACTGTGCTCATTGTTTGAGTTTCGTATTATTTCAAATGGTGTGAAACTTTGTTTGTATCCATTACATGTGCACAATGCCTCCCTAATGAACAAATGTCTAAGTAATCTCTATGTTTCTTTCTAATTTAAGTTTTTATAATATTAGAATTGAAAATTAGGGTGAATTCCTCATTATTTTTGAAAAAAACAAAAATTTCGATGGGCGGTGTGCTCGATTTGTTTAGCTTGCATCAGAAGCAGTTCACCCTACAAATCTACAGGGTGCATCGTGTTTTAGTGCATGAACACAAAACATTGTCATTGTGGCAGTGCGTGTTGTAAATATTAACACACCAGGAAAGATGCTACATGAGCATCGGTGCACAAGTATGTCACACTGCTATGAAAAGTTATTTTTTTGAAACACCTGTGATGCATCATACTTATGTGTGCACCATTACCAATGCGGTTATAGTTGAAAGTGAACTGGCGCCGATGCGTGACTGTGTTTTGAGCGCACATGTAATTTTTTTTTTTGATTGGAAGTTATGTTCCTATAGTTATAAATACATGCTTCATGTAATTAGAAAAAATTGTATTCTAGGTATGAGGCTTATGTATTTTATATGTGAATCATGTAGTAGAGACATCAACAAAGGGAGAAGAAGTAGATAGACCCATACAATATGGTATGAACATGGTAGGCGAGAGAGAGGGAGAGGAATTTATACCCTTGCCCTATTATTGTAGTGACCCAAGTGCTCTTGAGGAATGTAGGTCTCCTCAAGTACTATGAGGAGGGTACATCCCTAAAGACGCACTTTGTCCTATTGGATAATCTTATCTGTTAATGGAATGTCAAGCGACAGGATTTTCGTGTTGGTCCTGAGTTGTGGTATAGGCCCACTTAGGAGGACATTTATTTTATCACTGGCCTATACACTAGAGGGGAGGATTTTTCCCAGTTCCCTGATGTCCTCCATGGTGTTGTAGCTAAAATTCAACTTGCATACACTCTGAGATATGTTAGGCCTCATGCGATCCATTTATCAGATTTTTAGTTCTGTGATGGAAAACTACACATTTCTTCTTTTGCTATAGAGAAGGATAGGTGCCTCTCATTATTAATCAAAACCATTTCAAATTATTGTGATGATGGGTAGTGCATTAGATTCCCTCTTTTGTATTATGTTGATTCTTTAATTCAGGTGCCATGCTGCATTAGATGGTTTGCCTTTTTTTTAGGAATTTCTACACAGCTTTAGATAGATGTTGTGCGTTTTCGAGATAGGGAGAGAGACCTTCCCTTTTTCTTTCGAGATTTTTTGATTATGTTTTGAGAGGTTTTTGGAGATGAGGCCAACGTTTTTTTTCACCCTCTTAGGTCGATCACTGAGTCGCGAATGCGCATGTGGGGGAAGATGATGCCCAAGAGGGGCATGCTGGAAATTTTGGTCAGGATTTTGGATGAGGCACTGTAGCTACTGGCCAGTGTGGATGAACATATGTTTGTCATGCTGGTGTATTCGTATGCAAGGATTGATTGGAGAGGGTGTCCCAACATATTCTTCACAACAGATGAGCCTCGAGATGATAAAAGTAATATTAGTGTTTTCTTTAAATTAATCTAGTTTCTTTCTCTTGTTTTAATGAATTATAATTTTTTTTATTCTAGAACGTTCTTTAACTTGTTTTATTAAATTATTTAATGAATTTTTTTAACTATTTTTTTGTACTATATATTTTTTAGACATCAACACATTCAATGCAAACATGCCTCCTCCTCCATCAGATGTTAGAGGAGATGGGCGAGGCCCAAGAGGGTGAGGGTGAGGCACATCCTCTGGGGAATTTCAATGTCTGTGGATGGAGGCCTCCTATGTGATGTCATATGGACTACTATGATAGACTCGTTAAAGTTTTGGTTTGGCACGGAGTCCACCCTGTGAGGCCTCGAGATATCAGTGCAGATTTGGTGTTCCTGGATCTCTACAAGACATGTCCGCGGGATTTGATGTTTCTTATGTGGAAAGTCATTAGAGCTAGTAGGGCATTGGCCATGATGAGGGCTGCAGGGCATCATGTAGCAGCACATCCATCAGTTGATGAAGGTGGTTATGATGATGATGAGGGTGATGATCATGATGATGATCATGAGGGTGATAATGATTATCATGATGATGAGGGTGATGATCATGATCATTATGATGAGTATGGCAATGATGATGCTTCTAGTGGTCATGCCACACCATCGGGTCATGGATGTTAGGGTGTCGATAATCCTTTTGGTAGTACAGTTGCTCGTTAGTCACCTGATGATGTCAAGATTTCAAAGCTAGAGAATGTGTTGTATGTTTCTCCTTACAGATAAAACCAACCACATTCGTATGGAGACCAGCCATGTCCTTCTACTGCATACCAACCACTTCTTTGTTGACCTCCATCTTAGCTGAGTTCGACAAATGGACTTGATCAGGCAGTAGTGGACCATCCATTGTTTTCTATTGCAGACTAGGCTACAGGCATTGCTATGTCTATTGTATCAGATATTCGATTGAAGTTATTTGACTTCATTATGTAGTTATTTGACTTCTTCATATATATATATATATATATATATATATATATATATATATATATATATATATATATATATATATATATATATATATATATATAGATATATAGATATAGATATGTATATGTATATGTATATGTATATGTATATGTATATCTATATCTATATCTATCTATCTATCTATCTATCTATCTATCTATCTATCTATCTATCTATATATATATATATATATATATATATATATATATATATATATGGTGTATTTTTTTTCATGTTTATGTACTTATTTTATATGTTGGTGTTGATGTGTATATTGTTAGGTCATGTTTGATATGTTCATTTAATTTGCTTGTATATAGATGTGTATGTGATAGCAATTATTTGACATGCGATTTATATTAGTTTGAATATGTTTGTGGTGACGATGTTAGATTACAATATTTGTGTTTTTTAGATGTGATTACGATCATGATGCCCTATTAGATTACTGGATTTGTGTGCTAGATAATGACGTTTATATGTGCTACTAAAAGTGTATATAATTAGATGATGGTGGTGAATTCAAATTTGTATCTTAGATGATGTTTTTGTTTGTTAAATGATTATTGTCATGATGTTTATTTTTATGAAATAATGTTTATTATACATTATTTATTGGTGAATTTATATCAAACTTTTATATATGAAATTTCATGTAAAATGACTTTAAAAAATTCAAATATATTTTTATAAACTACAAAGTTTAGTATGGTTGAAACTATGATTGTAAAATTACGATAAATTTGCATCTGAACTTGATTCTGAATTTGGATTTGCAAATAATTTGCATACATTTTTATTCAAATTGACATGGATTAAAATAAATAAATTCAATTAGATAATCGAAATATAAATAAAAGCTCAACTTACTCGAGATGGAAAGGGAGAAATTCGTGAAGGACTTTGATAAACGATATGGAATGAGTTGGAATTTGAAGAATTGGCCATTTAATATTATTGAGATTTTGTCCCTGTATTTGAAATAAATCATAAATAAATTTTTTTGTGAACATCTAAAATTAACCTTGAGAACCATATAACCACAATTTGATTTGAATATATTTTTGAAAACATTTTTCAAGAAGAAGACAAATTTAAGTGGAAAATTTATACTATAAATCATTGTAATTCATGTGGATGTATCCTAAAGGACAATTTGAGATTAATATGACATTTTATGTGAAAAAAACTAATTATATAGCTTTTAAGCCCCACTAGTGTGCTAATCAGAATAAACCACACCAGTTCATTTAAATAATAAGCGCATCGGTACGTATATATAATACTCACACCGGTTTTTGGTATTCCAAAAAGATAAAAAATAAGATATCATATCAGTGCTCTTTCAAATAAAAACACACTGGTATATTTAAATAAAAAACAACAATAGTACATGAATGTTTCCCAAATTTAGAAAATAAAAATGAATTACACTGTCTCACTTCTCTTTTAAATATTGATCTGGATCTTGGGGGAAAGCCCCCAAGTTCTAAAAAATTGAAATGCCAGAAGAAACCACAAAGAAACCTTTTTTTATTAAAATAGATAATAAAGAGAAAATGGGAGGGAGGTAGAGAGAGGTAGCAGAAGTGAGGGGGAGAAGGCGAGGGCGAGGGCGGGGATTGGGGGGGGGGGGGGGGGGAGCCGGGGACCTCATAACCTTTTCCCATATACCTTCTTCACTATGGCCATATTTTTTCCTTATCCTTTCTTCCCTAATGCCATATTCCTTCCTTATACCTTGTACCTTAGGGCCCTATTCCACCCCTCGGCACATTCACACTATGTACCCCTAGGTTTGAACCCCTTTCATCTTAGATCCCATATTTCCTTGTCCCTAATGCCCTAGATTAGTCACAAGGCATTTTATGAAAATTCCCAACAAGAATGCACACACATTTATGTTGGGTAAATATGCCAATTAGAAATGTACATGCATTCTTGTCAGGTAAAAATGCACACACATTCCTACTGAGTAAAAATTCCCAACTCGAATATGAACATTCTAATTGGGAATTTTTACCCAATAGGAACACATAAATGGTTTTTATGACCCCATTTCCACTTGTGATAGCTTCAACTTTATGTGATATTAAACACACACACACAAACATAGAGAGTGAGAGATTATGCCACATTTCAACTCCATGTTTTCAATGGAATAAAATACATAGCATACAATTGAAATTCTTTAACCATAAGAAAATAGAAAGTGAAATAGTTTATTATTATTAATATTTGTTTAAATGTCAGTTACCAACTCCATATTAATCATGAGAGGAATTACAACTTCACCTCATACTAATGTCTTACATATGTGTGTGCATGCTAGAGGGATAAGAAAATACCATATTTGATACATTTGTCACTATTATTATCTTATATGGATATGAAGTTTGAGGATGTAATATCTCTAGAAAATCCTAGAAAACCATAGAGTGGATCGAAAAGACATTTATTACTTACGATATCCTATCTTCCTTATAGAATAAAGTCTTTCCCTCATTGAGATAATTGTCATGATTAGATGCTTCATGTACAAGAACAAGGTAAACAACATGGATGACAAGAGGCTCCCCAAAATTGCTTCAAACTTTGACACACCCCACTAGTGACTCAAGCAAGGATGGCATAAAGATGTTAAGCCTTGGCTAAATCATTAGGGGAATACAAGATGACATTTTGCAATAAATTAATAATATTAAAATTTTTGTTACACCTAAATTCAAGGAGAACGTGTAGTGCAATAGAGAATTAGTGAATAAAAGGAAATTTAGATGAAGTTAATTTAGAAAATCAAAAGTATCTCTTGGTTTTGACTAGTGAAAAGATAAAAATAAATATTGTTAAAATTCAAACCAAATCCTACTAGTGGCATAGTTAAATTGGACATTAAATAATTTTCAGAACACCATGGAATAGAACTTCCTATCTTTGTGACACTAGGAGGGTTGAAGATGAAAGTGAGTTTCTCCTAGAGTGCACTACATATTTTCATATTAAATGACAATTTCAAAATTTATGTCACAACACCAACTTTCGTAACCTTCTAAGTCATAAAACTATAACTCTATTCAGATGTTTTTCTTAACAATTTTCTAACATACAAAATTTGGTTTAAATAAACCTAAGTAATATGTTGTCTTTCTTAAAATCCAAGATACCATAGTCATACAATTATAAATAAAATAAGATAAATTTACTTGATATATAGATGGTTAATATAAATGACACATGTCAACTCATAGTGAGTATGGATGAATGAATCTATCACAAAATAATAATGAATAATAGCATCATCTTTCTCATTACATAGGTAATCTTTTAATAAATCTTTAATATTAGTAAAATTCTTTTTTCTTTTATTCATAGTAAAGACTACCACAACTTTTCAATTTAAAAGTCTTACCCAACTAAACCTTTAAATCCAATCCTAACATGGGTGGCCTTTGATTCACTTATATGTATACTATTTATAATCTCTCTTAATGCAACCTTTAACCCCACTCATATATTTAAAAAAAAACCTGCCTCATAGAAATTGAACATTACCCAATAAACACCCAACAGCTTGTAAAATATTATACACAATCAATAAACATATAAAACAACTATTGCATATTTAGAAGTTGCTGCCTATGAGTCGCACTAACCACGATGCTGCGTTGAGCAGGAACTGAGGGCACACATGAAATGTGCCAGGACGAAAACAGTAAATAACACCGTCAGAGAGACATAAACTAAGTTCACAGAATTTCAAAGTTGGTGAATCTATACATACCATCTACTTGTATTTTATGGATTAATTAACCTGTTTATACAGTCTTTGGAATTATAATGCGCGAGCGTTACATTAATCAATTTGACAGTTTCACCTCTGTCCATCGTAATTGCAGGCAATTATAAAATGGTTAATACCAGCATTCACTATTACTCACATGTGAACACCATCTAGATTCAATATTTAATAGTATAGATATCGCTGCATCTAGCCCCATACTTCAAGAACCAGAAAAAATAAATAATGAAATCACAGAAACGTCTGAAACACGCAGGTTTATATTTAACCTAAAGAAAACAAGCCCTGTACCGAACGATGCACACTGCAAATGACCACATGAAAATATTTCGATTATAACAATCTATTAATAACTATGATGCACCAACTAGTAACACCGTCGTGCCTTTTAAATGTTTATAAAACTGAACAGTATGCTTTAGCTTTCCATATTTATTTTTGTCATGGCTTCTTGTGTTCTGAATATCCTTGTGTTTTGTGTCATTTTCCATAATTCCACTTATTTCTCTTCTTCTTCTATTCTTCCACGCTGTTTTAGCCACCGTCGTCTTCCCTATTTTGTAAATAGCCATCACTTCACCTTCTGTGCTTCCACGTCGTTAGCTATTGTATTTTCCTGTTTTGTTAATAACGGCAGACCCATAAAGTTTAGTAACCAAATTTAGGGTAAACAAGAATTGCCAATGCAGGCTATAAAGTTCTCACCCACTGAGCTTTTAGTTAAGCACTCATTCACTACACTCTGGGTTCATGTCCATTGTAGATTTGGGTATGGAATTACGTTCTGAGTTTATGGCTAATGTAGATTTGGGTATTTAATTAAGTTTTGAGTTTATGTTCGTTGTAACTTTGGATATCTAATTGATATGAAGTAAAGTGAAGCCATTAATCAATGTGTGGAGTAAAATCAATGGTTTGCTTTACTTCATAGATGGATACACAAAAGTTACCATGAAAATAAAAATAACCTTTTTTAAGTTTAAAGGAATAACCATGTATAAATATTTAATAAGTGAAAAAACGTAATTGTTTGTGTAAAATAATCGATACAGATTCTAGCCTATTTTAAAGATTCGATGGTTTCAGAATCTTTAACATGGTTAATTTTACATTTGATTATAATTTAGAATCTCAATATTGCACAAATTATTTAGTTTACAAAATGAGTAGGTGTAATATGTTATTAATATTATAGTAATATTTTTTTCATCTTTAAAATATTTTTATATTTTATATAAGGAATATATGTGTTTTAATTTTGAAGACTTTTTTAATAAAAAAATAAAAACAACTGCATCAAATTTCATTAAATCACTTGGAATGAGAAAAATTTAAAATGAAGACCTAATTAATATTATATTATTATTATTATTATTATATTAAGATAATATTAATATTTTACTATTTTTAAATTTTTAGAAATTATTTAATTTTTTTTTAAATATTAAAGTTTATTTTTCATATTGATAAATGTAAT
Source organism: Pinus tabuliformis (assembly GCA_031772625.1). NCBI lineage: Eukaryota > Viridiplantae > Streptophyta > Pinopsida > Pinales > Pinaceae > Pinus > Pinus tabuliformis. The sequence goes on along the minus strand of CM062818.1, from coordinate 2,014,833,925 downwards.
ATCATAATAATTAAATAAAAAAATATTTGTTAATTTTATTAGTAATTAAAATCATAAATAATTATAACATGCTAATTAGATATACATATGAGAGAGAAATATAATGTTTAATATATTTATTAAAATCTATAATATAAGTAAAAAAAAAAATATCACAATGAAACTATTAGTAAAAAAGGTTTGAAAAGCTACAATGTTTTACTTAACTTCAATTTAGATGATGAAAACTACTTTTCAACAGTTAATTTTTTTCTTTTTTTTATGCTATAGGAATTAGTTATACGACAGTTCTCGTATTTGGGTGACACAAGGTTGATACCTATCGACTACGACTATAACCCATAGGTGCAACCACACACCCCCAAAGCACAACACACAGGTAAAACAAGGATTGAACTTGACCTACATTGTAAGGGCCCTAAGTTGGCAACAAGGCCAACAGGCACCCATGGCGGGCCGCACTCACTTGGGGAGTCGAAAAACGAAGATGGACTAAGTTGACAGAGAGCACATAAAGGGTGCGCCTGCACAAAGGCAAGGCACCCACCTATGCGATGAGGCGACTTGGTGGTGACTTGAAGATGAACGCGTGTTCGAGGGTGAGTTAAGAGGTGTAGACGTTATAGCGAAGGGCGCCACATGACTCGGGCAAGGAGTGCGCATCTCAAACAGCAACTGACTTAGGGACCCATGGCCATAGGCACACCCACACCAAGGGGTGTCCAGACACCGAGAATAGTGAGCAAAACATGTGCGACATGACACGCAGGTGTGATGAGCAGACGAGCGAACGTGACATGTAACACAAGGCACTGAGTGGCGTGGGTAGACTAGGCGATAAGGCAGGAGGACCACCCAAGAAGGGGTGTACCCACTGAGAAATGGGGCAACCACATGCCCATTGGTAGGTTGGCCCAATGTGCGCATCCATACGAGAGGGGAGCCCATGAAAAGTTGATGGGTGAGCTCAACCATTGGAGGGGCATTGACCTACATAAAAGAAGATGACCAAATGCATATAAACATAAGTGGGGAGTTCGATCAAGGAGGGTAGAGTGAAGTTCAACCAAGTATCGCAGGGCAGGTCGAGTTGTGATATCGCAGACTAGGCAGAGTTGTGATATCAAGTGACGTGAAGTCTGTGATATCGTAGAAAATCAAAAGTTCACTTCAGGGCAGAAGGACACAACAGAGAGGGTGCAGGCTAGGTGGGGCTCACCCTAGAAGCCAACATGTATGGGAAAAGTTTATTGGGATTTGTTCTGGGCATGATTTTTGGGGTTTCTGGGCAGTTTGAGTTGTGATATTGTAGACTAGGCAGAATTGCGATATCGCAGACTTGGGTAGAACATGCAACAGACTTCTGCAGAATAGTGTAGACAAGAGTTGCACGATTGTGTAAATAGGGTGGACGAGTTGCTGGTTTGGGCTAGACAATTACCACACGTTTGTAACTTGTACACTATACTTGTATTATATTGGAGAAGTTTGATAATAACAATTTGGGCGAGTTACTTTGGGGACTTTCCCCCTCCCATGTATATTGTTGTTTATGATCGTCGTTTATGATATCTCACATTGTTGACTATCACAGACTTGAATAAATGTTGAATATTAAATGAAGTAAAGTAAAATGAATTATGTTGCATAAATAAAGAAGTGAACACATAATAAAATTGATGAAGTGTTGTAGAGAGGCATACTCTGACAACTTAAGTAGTGTTGAAACGAAAAAGTTAGTCGGTGTCGCACGAGTCGTTGATGGGTCAGGTTGGGTAGTCACACAAGACCTTAGGTCTGTAATAGGTGGTATTAGAGCTTTGTTCGGGCAGGACCGATCTGATTTGAAGTGTTCAAGTTTGGTAGCGACAGAGGCACATCACGGTCAGGGCCGAGCATAATGGATCGGGTACTTGGAGGCATGACTTCCATGAGCAGTTGGGTGAATAGATCGAAGTGTAAGACTTGATTTATGGTTGCACTGCAATGTTTTTTCAATGAAAGTTTGATATCAGCATATACTTGTGTCAAGGGCGGAGTTAAATGATGGCAAGTTGGCTAAAGTGCCATGGAAAACTCTGGAAAACCTTCTACATGTTGAAATGTATGAAGGAAGATAAACCAAGGATTTGGGTTGGAATTAAATTTTGGAGGATGAAGTTAAAGGAGAGCTTCTTCGACTTAGATGGGTAGTTGGGAAAGATGAAGCTATTAATTGTGACAAGGAAGAAGAAGATGCAATATGTGAAGATGAATGTGTTGTAGGTATGCTGGAAAAGGAGGAGGAACTTGGTGTGATAGAACCTTCCCAAATTGGACCAGATTCGTGCACAATGGAGCTGTTGAAGAAAGGAGGAACTCACATGGAGGGACCTCATGAAAATGTAAGCATTGGTGTAACTTATGTTTCATTGGAATTCATAGAAGGTGGGCCATATGCACAGATGGGTGAAGGAAGTATCTGTTTGCCAATGGGATGAACAAACTTTCAATGGATGATTAGGATGGGACCTTGTGTTGTTGGGGAGCAAGTAACATTGTTTGTTACAGGACTTGTTGGGGCATAATGTGACCTTAGAGAAGAAGGTGAAAATTCCTGTGACAAGGGTGGAACATAATAAAATTTACGATGGGTGAGTCATACTTAGATGACTGAATAATTGGCTAAATACCCAACAAAAATCATGGAAAAAGCGAAGAAAGGGCACACCAAACCAAAGTAAACTTGGGTGGACTTCATCATTGGAGCTTTGTTTGGGATAAGGGGAAGTCTTTGACAAAGATTTAGTGCGGAGGGGCAATGATGATGGAAGGGGCCTGTGATGCGATATGAGGGAAGGGTGATTGAGGGTGCTATCCTAAAGGAAAGAACGGATGTGATGATAAAGTTGCATTGGGTCTTCTAAAGTAGAAGAGTTGTGCAACCTAAGTTGTGGGCATCTAGTTGATGAAATGAGGGCGTATGGCAGACTTTGTGCATAGGCATCAAGTGAGAGAACTTGTAAACATGTCGTATATTGGCACCAACGAGAAGTGACAAAGCAAGTATGTTGAACATATTTGAACAACAAGGTCATAGTTATTTTTAGAAGAAGCATACATGGACATCCTATGAAAGTGTTCATCCAAAAAAGAGGGCTGAGGTGACTTGCGATGGCATTTTCAATCGAGACAAATGTGATTGCCAATGTTTTGGATAAGGATGATTCATAGGAGCTTATGATGACTTGAGAGAGTTGCATCTAATGAAGACTTCTTATGATGGTGGTCTTGGAGTATCTAGTTCGTTGAGGAGTTGAGGTCAATTTTGGGACTTGACTTTGATGTGGTATGGGATGCATACCTTGGGAGTAGTATGAGATGTGTTCATAATGTGTGAATTGAGGGATGTGATAAATATGAGACACCTTGGAGTTGGATGCTGGTTGCAACGATGTAGGTGCCTTGGTGGGAGCACTTAGGCATGGGTTGAGTTGATGAGACTTAACCATTTTGATGGACATGGAGGTTGTTGGTTTATGATCATGCGTAGCGCATGGACGAGATGATGAGGCATGTGTCGAATTGCCCCTTTGACAACATTGATGGGAAACATATCATGGATGAGATGGATATTTCTTCATGGACTTGGATATGGCACATTGAGTGTTGGATTTATTAGAAGAGTTCTTGATCTAGTTGAAGATGTGATATAATGTTGGAGAAAAAATTGACGAAGGCATGAGTAGGTTCATTCTCATGCATTTGGATGATGGTTGGACTGACCATCCAACTAGTTCGAGTCATGGGTTGGCCAAGTGTATGAATGCATGGTGGAGTTGAGTAGGAGTATCGCAGAAACAGTTCACATGATGAAGACATGGAGTAGATTGGCATAATATGAGTTGTGACCAAAACATGCAGTCAAGTTGGAGGGAGAAACTTTCAATGAGTTTAGGTAGTGTGGAGGATTGTGACGAGTTGTGGTAGATCACTATGGATTGAGGAGTCTTACCAACATAGAGTCATGAAAATTGATGGAGGTTCGTGTGATGAAGATAAGGAGTTATGCAAGAGGGATGATTGACGTTGGAGATGATGGCACTTTGCAATATTTGGTCTTGGCAATGAAGTTCACCAAGATGGTGTTGTCCAAGGAGAATTTTTTTCTAAAGTGGGGGAAGATGTCAAGGCCCCGAGTTGGAAACAAGGCCAATGGGTTCCCATGACAAGACACACTCACTTGGAGAGTTGAAAATTAAAGTTAGATTGAGTTGAGTGAGAGCACATGGCGGGCACGTCCGCACGAAGACATGGCACCTACCTATGCAACGAGGTGATCTGGTGGTGACTTGAAGATGAGCGCGTGTTGGAGGGTGAATTAAGAGGTGTGTGCATTATAGCGGAGGGCACCACATGACTCAAGCGAGGAGCACACGTTACAAAATTATAGTGATGAACTTTTGGACCCATGACCACCGGCGCACCCACACCAAGGGGCATCGAGATGCCAAGCATAGTGGGCAGAACATGTGTGACGTAACGAGTTGGTGTGATGTGAAAAGGAGAGGACGTGACACGAAACATAAGGTAGCGACTAGCATGGGTAGCGTAGGCGACAATGTAGGAGGAACGCTGAAGCAAGGGCGTGCCCGCCCAGCGAGGGGGTGCCCGCACGCCTATCGACAGGTCAACCCAAGGGGCGTCTCCATATGGTAAGGGCACCCATGAAATGTTGATGGGTTAGCTCAAACATTGGAGGGGCATTGGCCCACATAAAAGAAGATGACCAAACACATATAAAAACAAGTGAGGAGTTTGGCCAAGGAGGGAAGAGCGAATTTTGACCAAGTATCATAGAAAATACTGAGTTGCAATATCGCAGATTGGGCAAAGTTGCAATATTGCGGGACGTGAAGTCTACGAAATCGTAGAAAATCAAAATTTTGTTCAAGGGCAGAGGGACGCCACAGAGAGGGTGCAGGAAAGGTGGGGCTCGCCTTGTGAGCCAACACGTATGGTAAAATTTTGTTGGGTTTTGTTCTAGGCATAATTTTTTTGGTTTCTGGGCAAGTCGAGTTGCGATACCACAAATTGGGAAGAATTGTGATATCAAAAACTTGGACAGAATGTGTAGCAGACTTGGGTAGAAGAGTGCAGACAAGAGTTGCACAATTTTGTAAACAAGGTGGACAAGTTGTTGGTTTGGGCCAGATTACTGCCATGCTTTGAAACCTGTACACTATACTTGTATTATATTGTAGAAGTTTGATAATAACAGTTGGGGTGAGCTACTTTGGGGAGTTTCCCCCTTCCATGTATATTTTTGTTTATGACCGTTGTATACGATATCACACATTGTTGAATATCGCAGATTTGAATAAGTGTTGAATCTTAAATGAAGTAAATTAAATTGAATTCCACTGCATAAATAAAAAAGTGAACACTTAATTAAATTGACTAAGTGTTGTAGAGAGGCGTAGTCTGAAAACTCAAGTAGTATTGAAATGAAAAAGTCATTCGATGCCACATGAGTTGTCGACCGATCGTCTTGGGTAGTCACCCAAGAATTTGGGTCAGTGATAGGTAGTATCAAAGATTCATTCGGGGATGATTTACTTGATTTGAAGTGTTGAAGTTTGGTAGTGGCAGAGGCACATCAGGGTCAAGGCTGAAAAAATGGATTGGATACTTGAAGGCATGACTGTCATGAGCAATTGGGTGAACAGGTTGAAGTGTAAGAGTTGATTTGTGTTGCATTGCAACGTGTCTTACAATATGACAATTTGATAGCGACATAGACTTGAGTTAAGGGCCTAGTTAAATGATGGAAAGTTCGCTAGAGTTCCATGGGAGACTCTTGCAAACCTTCTATAAGTTGAAATGTATGAAGGAAGATAAATGAAGGATTCAGGCAGAACTTGAAGTTTTGGAGGATGGAGTTAAAGGAGAGCTTCTTCGACATGGATGGGCAGTTGGGAAAGATGAAGCTATTGATTGTGACAAGGAAGAAGAAGATGCAATATGTGAAGAAGAATTTGTTGCAGGTGTACTAGAAAAAGAGGAGGAACTTGGTCTGATGAAACTTTCCCAAGTTGGACCAGATTGGTGCACAATGTAGTTGCTGAAGAAAGGAGGCACTCACATGGAGCGACCTCATGAAAGTGTAAGCATTTTTGTAACTTTTGTTTCATTGGAATTCTTAGAAGGTAGACCATGTGCATATATGAGTGAAGGAAGTATTTGTTTTCTAATGAGATGGACATAATTTCGATGGATGATTAAGATGAGACCTTGTGCAGTTGGAAAATAAGGAACATTGTTTGTTGCAAGACTTATTGGGACAAAATATGAACTTAGAGAAGAAGGTAGAAATTATCATGACAAGGGTGGAGCATAATAAACTTTATGATGGGTGATTCATGCTTAGTCGAACAAATGATTGGCTAAGTTCTTGACATGACTCATGGACAGAAGGAAGGTAGGGTCGAACTAAAGTGAAGACAACATGATATGACATATACTTGGGTAGACATCATCATTGGAGCTTTGTTTGGACTAAGGGGAAGTTTTTGTGAAACCTTTAGTGGGGAGAGGGAGCAATGATGGAAGGGTCCTGCGATGCGATATGAGGATAGGGCGACTGAGGGCACTAACCTGAATGAAAGCAAGGATGTGATGACTAAAGTTGCATTGGGTCTACTGAAGTCGACAAGTTGTGCAAACTAAGTTGTGGGCGTCTACTTGATGAGATGAGTTTGTATGGCAGACGTCATGGACATGCATCAAGAGAGAGAACTTTTAAATATGTTGTATATTGGAATCAAGGATAAGTGCCAAAGAGAGGATGTTGGGCACATTCGGATAGTAAGTCCATGGTCATTTTTGGAAGAAGGATACATAGGAAGCCTATGAAAGTGTTCATACAACAAAGAGGGAAAAGGAAAATTGCGATGGAATTTGCGACCAAGACAAGTGTGCTTGTCAAAATGTTGGATAAGGATGATTCGAAGGAGCTTATGATGACTTGAGAGATTTGCAGGCAATGAAGACTTCATATGATGGTGGTCTTAGAGTATCTAGTTCGTTCAGGAGTTGAGGTTAGTTTTGAGACTTGACTTTGATGTGGTATGGGATGCATACCTTGGGCACAATATGGGATGTGTTCATAATAAGTGACTTGATGGATGCGATAAAGATGAGACACCTTAGAGTTGGATAGTGGTTGCAGCGATGGAGGTGCCTTGGTGGGAGCATTTAGGCATGGGTTGAGTTGATGAGACTTAACCATTTTGATGGACATGGAGGTTTTTGGTCTATGACCATGGGAAACAGATAGATAAGACGATGAAGCAGGTGTAGACTTGCCCCTTTTAAAACATTGATGGGCAACATATCATAGATGAGATGGATATTTATTCATGGACTTGGATATGGCACATTGAGCATTGGATTGATGGGAAGAGCTCTTGATTGAGTTGAATATGTGATAAAATTTTGGAGAAACAATGGACAAAGGAATGAGGAGCTGCATTCTCATGGATTTGGATGATGGTTGGACTAGTCATCCAACTAGTTTGAATCTTGGGGCGGCCAAGTGCATGGATTCATGGTGGAGTTTAGTCCATGTTTGGCAAAAGTAGTTCACATGATGAGGACTTGCAATAGATTGACATGATATGACTTGTGACCAAAACATACAACTTATTTAGAGGGAGAATCCTTCCATGAGATGAGGCAATGTGGAGGATTGTGACGAGTGTCACACGGAATGAGTCGATCTTGCGGACAAGATAGACCTTCCTAGAATCTAAAGAGATCTAATGACAAGCAAGCCAATCAAAAACTATCTTTCTCTAAATATGAATTTATAAACAAAGGCAAACAAGTGTTCAGGCCTACCTTGGGTCCAATGCAAGTTTGTTGAAGCCTCGCTCCTTTGATCCAAGTGAGCTCCCTCATTGCGAATCTGCAAACACAAACAAGCAAACAAATTAAATAGCACCTGAAAAGCCAATATCATAAAACATATTTAACATGAAGATCAAGGAATTCATGAAACAAATGACATGAGACAATTTGTTGAGAAAAATGAATCTAATTGTATTAATTCAAATCAAAGAATAACTTTACAACCTGTGCCTTGATGCTGTACAAGCTCCTCCCAGGGTCCAACAAGAAGTCTCCTCTACTTTGACAAGTTTCACTCTCTTCCCAATGAAGCCAAAAAGGTATGTGATCTCTCCTCTCAAGCTTAACTAGGAAGTCTCAATTCCACCAGCATTTACCCTAAAAAATGTTCAGCTTCTAACCTCCCTAGCAACCAGCCCAATGCCTTAATGTATAGTGCAATGGAGGGAAGCTACTAGGTCCTCCTTCAAATGGATAAAGCCCTCCTTCAAAGGGATAGCTCCTCTCATCAAGGGATTAGCTCCTTCTCTTTTGGGATGCATGAACCACCTAAGAGTGACCAATCCACGTCAAAATTCCTTCTAGAATCATCTAGAATTAACCCAAAGTGATTTTTTTAGAATAAACTTGCACCTTTTTTACTTTCACAGGGGTCCGCACCCACTCCTTTAGGGACAGAGCGGGCAGGTCCGCAGTTTTTGTAAACAGGGGGTGCGGGACCGCAGGAAATAGTGAGAGAAAGTGCAGAACCAGAGCTTTGTTGATTTTTAATGTCTTTCTCTCATTTTCAAAGCTTGACTTGAAGAGCTGAGGTCTGAGACTTGCTTAGGAGGACAGTACAAGTGATGATAGACCCATACTGACTGCAAATAATCATGGTGACAATATTTTTGTGTAACAGATTGCCCCCTAAAGTGCAAAGTCTGTAGTAGATGAGGATTTCATTTATCATTTAGGAAGAGTGAAGTACTTTGTCATTTTGAGGATCATCTTGTGGAGAGCCCGGTCAAAACCTGTAAAAACATTCAATGCAAGATATATATATGAGATCATATCATCGCTGAGGTAGGCATTCCCATACTCAGATCAAAACTGACTTAGAAAACTATCTACTACTCTGATACAGGAATGATCTTGTAATACATCACAAGCAGAGACTCATGTGGACACAGTATGGATGCAGCCATCTGTTTATGAATATTCCATCATATAATGATTACAAATATTCCTCGCAGCCTGGATTGTGGAAACTAGATCCAGGGTCTTCATTTCTACTTCCCGAAACAGTACGATTCTATCCATGCGAATGAATGTGTTGAAGTCGAACATGGTAGAAACCACTTGATTACCAGTCAATGATGTAAACTGTTAACAAGTGTGAGAGAAACCACCAGTGATGTCAATGGCTCTCAAAGTACCCAGTACAATCCATGAGATGTGAATAAATGTGTTGATGTCGAACATGTCACGGAATCCTTTGATCGAAGGTCAATGATGCAACCTGTCGTCAAAGGCGAGAAACCTGCCATTGAGGCATGAAGATCCCAAGGTATTGATGATTTCTAGATCATCTTTCTAGATAATGAGCTGAAGTTGATAGAAAGCGATCCGTCGCAGACAAGCCCACAACACGAAATCATAGATCAAGTTGAAGAAATTTAGTTGCAAGGACTGACTTAAGGATGGTCAAGATGGATGACAGATATTTTGCAGATGAATGGCTTTATTGGCAGTGACCTCTTGAACACATAATGACACAGCAGATGGTTTGGTGATGATTGACCCAAAGTTAATACCCAGAAACTGGCTGAAGACTTTCAATGTGGTTTGATCAACTGTTAGGCAAAGGATTTTCCAACCCAGGTGAATAAAATTGTCGTGTTCAAGAGTGGTTACAAAGTATGACAAACAGGCTCATTTTTCTCTCTTTTCCCCCACCATTTCTGGCAAGTACCTCTTTATTTTTGACAAGCTTGAGGAGGATAACATTTGCTTGATTATAAGCTCATTTTTCGGATGAGTCCAACTTAGTTTAAATTCGAACCCTAAGAAGGAGTGGTTTGTTCCTGTTTGTAATTGAATAGGTCCTTTACTGTGAAATTTTAACGAGTCCAGTATAGGAGAAACTCGGCGTTTTTCAATTTTAGGGAGTCTGAAAAAACTTAAGAAGACTCCAGGGTTGACCTTTTTCGTAAATTTATGTCTCCCAAGCCCGAAAAAGTATAAAATAATACTTGAGAGAACCGCTTGATCTTTATTACCAAGGAGTACTTTTCATAATTAGTGTACCTGATCCGAAAATGTAAAAAAGCGATCAACGACACGTCGTTTTATAACCAATATCGAATTTGAAACGACAAAAATCCAGCAATCTTTTCATGTTTTTACGGTCAGAAAAGAGCTGTAAGTGGACCGTCTTTTTAGTTTCGTTTTAATGAGTTTAAAAAGAAAAACTCGGCAATCTTTTCATGTTTTAGGAGTCAGAAAAGAGCTTAAAGGTGACTCTAAATGTTTTTTCGTTGAAAATGATAGATTTCGCCTGAATAATCTGTTACCCTGAACAAAAATGCAAACATTACTCATACCTTTTTGAAATGGATAAAAATGCTGCAAAATTTACCTTTCTAAAGTGAAACATAAACAAATTTGCAATTCATTTATTCAATAAACTTATAAAAAGGGCTTTCGTCAACTCATTTTTACCGTTTGAGATTTGGGTGAGAAAATAGTGCTTTTGTTCAGAAACTTCCCGTGAAGATTGCGGAAAATCCAACCATTGGAATCGAACGCCGTCTTCTCCAGGTAATCCACATCATCCTACTCATCAATTTCAACCATTTCATTTTTTGTTTTAGGGTTTTATTTCAATTTTTAGAGGGCTTTTAGGCTAAAAACCCGCGCGCGGGGGCCCGCAGGCATAACACTGGCAGCCCGCGGACCCCGACTTTTTCTCAATGGGGAAAAAGTTAGGGGTCCACACCTTCCATGAAGGCAAGGTGCGGACCCATGCACTGTCTCTAACACAGAGGGTGCGGTCCCCGCAGCAAGGGTTTTTAACCCAAAAATTCTCAAATTTGACCCAAACAATTTAATTTCTAGCATTCTAATTTGTCTTTTTATTGGATGTAGAGTGTATATCATGCTAGATTGGCGTGAACGGGAGCATGAGGACATGGATATTTCCGTGTTGAATCACCAACCTTCAATTGATGCATTGAAGGCATGCGGCTTGTACAAATTCTAGGCCATACCTGGCATGAGGGCCCAGGTGGATTTCTTACAGTGGCTGGTTGACAGATGGAGCATACAAGACCAGTGCTTCTTCATTGGTGGCCACCAGCTCAAAATCAAGCTGGCAGACATATACTTCTTGACTGCTTTGCCTAAGAGAGGCGAAGACTTGACTCTATTCGGGACTAGGCCAGGTGGTCAGTCTCTCGATAGCCTCCGACTAGAGTTCTGCAATAGCCAGGCTAGAGACAAAGGGATAGACATTAAAACCATATGCTGTCCTGAACTCATGGTGATCACATTTACTGTCACCAGACTTTGCAGGAGTGCCGCATTACATATTGCCACCAGATCCCAGATGCGGATGGCAGTTGACTGCTTTTGAGGCACCATCTTCAACTGGTGCGATTTTGTGTTGGCTAATGTGAAAGGCCAACTGACCAGAGCCAAGAACGGACAACTGAAGACCTTTGGTTATGGGGCTTTAGTTGTGAGCTTTGGTCTGGAGAGGGTTCCAATGTTGATCCCGCATCACCTTACTGTTGGAGCTGGGCTTCCTTGAGAGCCCAAACTGATGTGATGGGTTGTAGTTATGGCCCATCATCCAGACGAGGGGACAGAGGTTGTTCGATTCAAACCTAAGTATTTCCAATGGTTGGGAAACCAGGTTTTTTCTATTCAGGACTTCCCTTACGCTGGGGTAGATTTTCGTGGTGACCCAGACATGGCTCTTCCACTAGGAGAGCAATGGGACGACTCAGGTAAAATCATTTTCAACATTTTCCTATTTTAATTTTTTTTTTATTTTTTATATCATCCCAAAACTGATAGTAAAAGTCTCAAATGCATATGTGGGTCCACAGCGACCAGCCACTCTCCGACCTTACGAGAGGAAACAACCAGCTGCAGCCACGCCAGCCCCACAAGATGAATCAACAGAGACCTTGGCCGAGTTGGAGAGTCATCTAGAGCGCTTGACAGGAGACATTCCGGAGACCAGCATAGATGACATTCCTCGTCGGCTTCAGCGCTATGTGATTGGGGTCCCAGGACCTTTTAGGAGGTTCCGTTGCAAAGTGGCCCATGCAGTGGTTTCTTATCGAGATCATCACCAGTGATAGGATGATCGCCTATTGTAGGCACATATGACATTTTTGCTTTTTGTACTTATCATTTTTGCCGATCATAAGGTGTTTTTCAACCTATGATCAAGGACGATGTATTTTTGACACACTCCTATATATATCACTATTACCGGCTTATCTTGTAAATCATGTTATCAAATGGCTTTAAATTTACATGTATGATTATTGAAAATGTCTACTTAACATTCGAGAAGCAATTGCATCTGCTAATGTATTTAAAGATCTTGGAATATGTTGATCTTCAATATAATCAAATTCACGTTCCAAGAGACGCACTCTCAAAAATAGTCTCAATAACACTGGATTTCTAATGGCATACACTCTATTAAGCTGTAATACAACGAGTTCAGAATCTAACCTCACTATCAAACTCCGAATCCCAAATGAAATAGATTCAGATAATAACTCAATCACTACACTATACTCGGCAATGTTGTTCATTGTTTGACCGAGACTTACCCCATGCATAGATACTAACTCGTCAGAGGGCGAATAGATAACCCAAGCTGCGGAAGAAATGTTCTGTGTATTATGACAAGCACGATCAGCGAAACCAATGTATGTTTGGAGAGGCATCGACATCTGCAATATCAAGAGTAAAACCAAGATAAGCAGGAATAATGACGAAAAACACTCCCTAAGCTAAGCACACTTTTTAAAACTAAAACACACCAGCTAGAAAGAAAACTATCCTAACTAAAAATCTCCATACCCATTCTTTAAGCATAATACCTCTTCAGGTAAAGACCATTTCTGGGTTTACCTAAAGAGTCCCTGTCAAAGTCTACCAATTCATAGGCCCCTTTTGCTAGCTTTCTCTTGACAACGTAGGGACCATGCCACATAGGAACGAATTTTCCAGCGCCTAATTTATCATTAGCTTGATCATACACTAAGAATAGATCTCCTTCCGAAAAATTTCAAGGGGTCACATTTCGATCATACTGAGCTTTCATACGTTTTGTGTGAGTTTCGATCGCCAATGCAGCATCACGTCGATTCTCATCTAATTGAGCCAAGAATAACAAATGTTTTTCCTCTTTGGAAGTGGCTGGAAGTAACTCGATGGCCATTTGAAATGACGGGATTTCGCATTCAATGGGTAACACAGCTTCCAGACCATAAACTAGTTGGAAAGGAGTGAACCCTGTTGATGTTTTTACTGAGGTTTGATACGCCCAAAGCGCTGAAAATAGAATGTTATGCCAATTCGACCAATGAATCCCAATGATTCGCCGGATCATGATGACTAAAACTTTGTTGATGGATTCAACCAGACCGTTACCTTAGGGATAATAAGGAGTTGAACTATCATGACGCAAGCCAAGCTGGCCTGTAAGTTCGGTCATCATAACGTTTCGAAAATGACACCCATGATCAGTGATAATCGCTTGTGGAACACCAAACCTAGCAATTATATGATTGAACATGAAAATTGCAGCTGTTTTGTCGTTTGCCTCAAATGTAGGCATTGCCTGGGCCCACTTGGTAAAATAATCTACCGCAAGGATGATATACGCATGTCCCCCGACCGAGTGAGGGTTACATGTAATAAGATCGATACCCCATTTGGCAAAAGGACCAACGGCAATTATGGGGTGGAGAGGAGAAGATGGAGCGCGCATCTTTCGATCAAAAATTTGGTAGTTGTGGCATTTTTGGACCGCGTTAATACAATATTTAAACAAAGATGGCCAGAAGTAGCCAGGGCGCAATATCTTTTGGGCTGTGGCATACCCAGACATATGATTGCCACACGCTCCAGAGTGATAGTCATTTAGAACCCTTTCAACTTCCTCGTGATTTAAACAACTTCGAAAAACAGAGTCTGCCCCACGGCGATAAAGAGTATCTCCAATAATCCTGAATTGTTGGGACTGGAATCGTATTTTCCGACATTCTGACCTTAAAATTTCTAGCTGAAAGGATTGGGTCTGGAGATAAACAATGATATCTCCATACCATGGATCTAAATTGTTGATGAGAAATAAGGATTCGTCTACAATGGGCTCCTCTGCCACAGTTTCCGTATCAACACGTGGGAAGTCACACATTAACTTCGCAAAAACTAAGGATTTCTTAGACTTATATTTTTCAAATTCCAAGTTGAACTCCTGCAGGATGACAATCCATTTAGAGTACTTGCCCCCTAGCAATTTCTTGGTCAAAATGTAGATCATAGGGTTGCAATCAGAAATTACTGTAGTTTTACGTAGTAAAATGTAGTGATGAAAACGTTGGACAGCTTGAACAGATGCCAATGCCAATTTCTCCACATGTGAGTATTTTAGCTCAGTTGGATTTAAAGTTTGACTAAGGTAATATATCACATGTTCAGTACTGAATTCATCTTCCTGAACTAAGACCATTCCAATGGTGGAATGAGAGGCGACGAGATACAAGAAGTAGTCCTGGTTGTAGTTGGGAGGATGCAACAACGGTGCATGGGTCAACGCATGTTTTGGTGCATCAAAAGATTTCTGAGCTATCTCATCCCAATAGAATGGAGTATTCTGTTTCAATAATTGGGTAAAACCCTTTGTAACCTCGGCGTAGTTAGGAATGAATCGTTGTAAAAAGTTTGCTTTCCCTTGCAAACTTTGGAGTTGGCGAAGACTCGAAGGAGGAGGAAATTTGATAATAGCTTCAACCTTCGAGGGATCGACGTGAATGCTTTTGAAACAACAAACCCTAGCAATCAACCCGTTTCTATACAGAAAACACACTTGTGTGGATTCAACCTAATTCGATAATGCCTACATCTCATAAAGATTGCTCGTAAATGGATGAGATGATTAGGTCGATGTAATGAATGAGCAGGAAAATCATCGAGATAGGGTTGCACAATGTGCTTGCTGTCATGAAACACATAAGACATGGCCCTTTGAAAAGTTGCCCCAGCATTCTTGAACCCAAAAGGTAATTTGTGTTGAGCCTCAACCTTGCACTCATTTACCTGTCCTCCCAACAGCTTTTCCCTATTCACTTCTCTCTTCTGACATCATTTCCTCCATCAACTTGTTCAATTCATTGCATTATATGTCTTTTTAACATGATTTGTTGACTGTGCTAATGATTGACTGTTTGTTTATAATTTTGGTACATGTTCAGCAATTCCGCAGCTGTTCTGCAATTCCGCAGCTACTCAACAATTCCGCAGCTGTTCAAAGATTTCACAGCCTTTTTGTTGTTTGCTATACTCCACGTGTCTTCTCCAGGAACGGGCCACATGGGCACGTTGGTATGGATGTATACATGGTTCGTATGCTATTGGCTGGGCCAAATCAGTCACGTATGCCCCCAGTCAATGCAGGAGTACCCACGGTCAAACAGTTAAGTTCCAGACGGTGGCACGGCTCTGCGTGAGCAACTGAGACACGAAACCACAGCTGGCACTTCCTCCACGCCACGAAGACAGCAAGGGACAGGATCTAACCATAGATTTACTCCCCATGATGACCGTTTCCTCCAAACGTGCACGGAGTTGCCTGCGTGTTGCTGCGTAGTTAATTAGTTAAGACTGTAGTTGCTTAGTTTACGCAGAGGACAGTTTGTCCCTGTGCCTATAAATAAAGCGTTTTCCAACGCTTAGAGATTAGCTTTTTGATATTGTAATTGTTGTAATTGTTTTGGCTATCAAACTCTGTTTTAGAAGACTGTTTCTACAACACTTTTTGACTGTATTTTGACATGCTGATTTAATATAAGAAGATTGTTTCTGCTCATCTCTGCGTAGCTGATCTTTAGCTGGTTGAGTGGATGGAGGGCCCCCATCTACCACAACCTATGTACAGTAGCATTTAACTTTATTTTCCTGCCTTTCTTTGTTTTCATTTTCACATGTACAATAATGTATAGTTTGATTTCTGCAGTTTTTCATTTCTTTGAACATGTATAATAATGTACAGTTTGATTTCATGCCTTTACATTTCCAGCACTTTTCAGAACTGATCAGTTTGTTTATGCAGGTGTGTTAGGAGTCCGGGATAGTGTGTTTTTATTTCTTTTTATCACTGATGGTATTTGAAGTTGTCTTGTCTTAGCTGCTGATTTTTACCTTGCTTACTTAGTTTCATTGCTAGTTTACTTTATCAAGTTTTTGACAAGTTGCTTACTAACCTTTTGATGGTCTTCTCATCATAATTGTCTAACCTTTATTGGACCAAAATATCATTGAGTGGCAGCTTGGTTTGATTAGCTTTTGGACTCATATTACTGATTCCTTCTTAACTGTTTTTCACATGAACAATTTCAGCTAGAGGCAGAATGTTAAGGAAGAATGAAGTGTTATGATTTGTCATTTAAGTTTTGCAGTTAAAGTAGTGTTTTTCACTTTCCATTGAGTTAACATAGATGCTATTTTTGTTCTTATCAACAGCATAGATAGTGGACTAGTGCCATTAGTCATTTTGTTTAATGCTTTGCTTTCATTTGAAGTTTCAATTCCATTGCAAGTCACTTTTCAAGCTTTCAAGAAACATTTAGAAACCACCATATGCACACACACTCACTCATCTGTTTATAAATCCATCACTCCATCTTAGGAAGATAACTCAAACACAAACTAAAAATGACAAAAAGAACTAAGAAAGGCTGCTTAAGTATATATTGTATACTTCACTTCATCAGCTTACGAGCCCCGGGTTGACAATTTATGATAGCAATTTAGATAACACTAAATTGACCAAACATTTTGGCGCCGTTGCCGGGGGAGTGAAATTAGGTAGCCAATTCTAAAAAAAAAAATTAAGAAAATTTCAAGAAAGGGAAATTGATAACGTCTCAAAGTATGCTCTCCTCTTGCACCTAAAGTGATCTGGAGGATCAGAAAAGAGAAAGTTATTGGTTTAATAGTTTCTTAAGTATGCTCTCTTCTTGCACCTAGAGTGACCTGGAAGATCAGAAAAAGAATTATTAGCCTGACTTGAAGAAAAAATAAAAAATGACATGCATAGAGCTAGAGATTCTAGGGGAAGGTTTTTAGCTAGAGCCAAGAGTTCGATTTTTACAAGTCCATCTACTTCAAGGGATAGACAAGAGACACCTCCCTTATCTCCAACAGACACTCCTAGCCCTCGGGTTCCCGGAATTCAAGAAGCAGGAGTCGACTCTCCCATACCTTCCATCGAGTCTGAAAGAGATCCTTTCCTTCTTTCTCCAGAGAGGAAAATTATAATTGAAGAAGTAGAAACACCTGAAGAAGAAGGAGGGAATCCTTCTCATACACCCTTAGTAGAAGAACCAGAAGACTCTGAAGTCTCTGGGGAAACTACCATGGCAGAGGAAGAAGCACCTGGATTTGGTAGAGGTAGAGGTAGAGGAGGAGGAGGAAACAATGGAGGAGGTAGAGGTAATATTGGAGGAAATAGGGATGGGGATAACTCATTCGGGTTCCCTATAGTCGATGAGGATTCCCGAGCCACCATGAAGAACATCTCACCATCTGTCCTCCCGAACTTTCATGGATCAAGGAATGAGGACCCTGAAACATTCTTATTTGAGTTTGAAGTCGTATGTAGAACTTATGACTATTTGGATGACACTCAAAAACTCAAATTGTTCCCTTCCACATTGAAAGGACAAGCTTTGAAATGGTTCATGGGGTTAGTCACTCAATCCATTAGGTCTTGGAATGATATGAAACAGACATTTTTGGATAGGTACCTGGACTATTGTATGCCCACCAATCACAAGGATGAGGTATTTAAAATGGTACAAAGAGAAGATGAGAATTTGGAGGAATTGATTGAAAGATTTCAGTATAATTTGAAAAGAGCAAAAATGAGTAACTTAGATGAAGAGACCTTGAAAGCCCTATTACTAAAAGCCATTAGAGATGAATGGATAGATCTTTTGAATATGATGGGGAAGGGAGATATATCTCAGCTTCCACTTTCTGATATAGCAGAATTATGTGTCCATCTCTCAAGGGGCAAATCAAAAACTCAAAAAGGGCCTAGAGATCCTTCTCTCCTCAGAGCAAATAAATCTGCATCTGGATCAGTAAGTAGGGCTGAGATCGGCAATATGCTTGATGAATTCAAAACTGACATCTTAGGGAGTCTGAGTGAATAATTAGACACCCTTAAGATCCACAATAAATAGAAAGCAGAAGCCGAGGCCTTGGCCATCTTTTGCCCGAAATGTAGGAAGAAACATGCTTTAAGGGAATGTCCCTTGGAAGCACAAGTTGTGGAAACATGTGTAATTTGCTCAGAAAACCATGAGACCAAGGATTGTCCTTCAATCCCTGGGCTCAAAGCAGTCTTTCAAGAAGATCCAAATACACTTGAATCTCTTTGTTTTGTTGCAAGGAGACCTTGGCAGGGGCAACAAAATCAAGGGTTTAACAACTCTATGAATTTTCAACCCCAACCAAATTGGAATCCTTGGCAACAGCCTTGGCCTCAACCTCAAAATCCTTTTCAATCATGGATGCAAAGCATGCAAAATCCTTATGGGAGATTTGCTCAATTCTATCAATATCCTCCATCTTTTCAGAATCAGCAAGCTTCACAACTTCCAAATCAAAGTCAACAACTATCATTGCCATTCCCTCAACAACAACAACCTTCTCCACAAAATCAAAATTCTCAACTCTTGCTCCAATCCCAACAAAAGTCAAATCAACTTCCTTCCCAGCCATTTCCAAACCCCAATAATAGGAACCCTCAAAATGCTTACATGATGGAAGGTCAACCATTCCCTACCTATATGATTGTTCCTCTCAATGAAGTACAACTCAGATAAGGTAGAATCTTAGATCAACCTTCTATAAATGTTCAACAACCAAGCATTTTTGAGGAAGAATATCTTAGAGCTAATAAGGGTTCTGAAGCATCCCTTCAACACCCAAACACTCAAAAAGAAAAAGAAAAAGAATCAACCCCCACAACTCCCATAGTTGAGCAACCTACATCTTCATCCACACCTCCTTTTCCTGAAAGGCTACAAATCGACAAAGGAGTGGAAAAGCAAATTTGGTTGCCTGACTATAATTTTCTAGATGAATTGAAGAATGTCTGTATCAAGATTCTCTTGTTACAAGCCATTAAAGAGATTCCCATTCTAGCAAAAACAATAAAGGAGTTGAGCCTTAAAAGACCAGGAAGGAAACCAAGAGATACCAGAAGGATCCACCTGGTAGGAAAAATTGTAGACATTATGATGGGAAAGATTACCATGCAGAAATATGTAGATCCCGGTAGTCCAATTGTCAAAACACATATCAATGGGGTAGAAATACCAAATACTCTGATTGATTTAGGGGCTGCTATCAACATTATGAGTAGACAGACCATGGACCAGTTAAAACTTCCTAACCTTCTCTTTACACCTACTTTACTGCAGCTTGCAGATAGATCAATCATTAAACCTGATGGTGTATTGGAAGACATTCCAGTCTCCCTAGAATCTTGGGAATATCCAGTTGATTTTATGATTTTAACTCCCAAGAACAATCTAGGAGGACATCCTCTTATTTTAGGAAGACCTTGGCTGGCCACAGCTAATGCTTTCATAAGTTGTAGGTCCGAGGATATGTATATTTCTGATGGCAATTCAACAAAGAAGTTCAATCTGTATCCTCCAGCAAAAGCAATTACAGAAATAGGAGATAATGAGTGGGTTGATGATGAAGATACTATACAACCTGTCTTTACCATTTCTGAGATTAGTGAAGATAGTCAAATTCTGAATACATTAGAAAATTTTGAACCATCTTCAGAATATGACTCTACACAATTTCAGTTGGATTCTGACATAGAGTGTCTATCATCTAGACAAATGTCTCTTTTCTCTATGGAAGAATTTGGTAGTTCTGCCATTGAGATCTTTCCAGGAAAAACATTAAACATTAACAAAAACTTGGAAAAATCCCAACAGGAAGAGCTAACCAAAGTCTTGCAAAGACATTCTACTGCTTTTGCATGGGAGTATACCGACATGAAAGGTATTGACCCTAAGACTTGCATTCATCACATCTACATTGAGGAAAATAGTAGACCAATCAGACAACCTCAAAGAAGGATGAATCCAAATCTTAGGGAGATAGTGAAAGAAGAGCTCCAGAAGTTACTCAATGTAAACTTCATTTACCCTATTTCAGATAGCCAATGGGTTTCTCCCTGGGTTATAGTACCTAAAAAGAATGGTAAATGGAGGGTTTGCATTGATTACAGAGAATTAAACAAAGCAACCTTGAAGGATCACTTTCCTTTTCCCTTTATTGATCAAGTATTAGATACTTTAGCAGGTAAAAAGTTTATCTCATTTTTGGATGGTTTTAGTGGTTACAATCAAATTCAGGTAGCACCTGAAGATCAAGACAAAACCACATTTACTTGTCCTTGGGGAACTTTTGCTTACCGAGTACTTCCTTTTGGATTATGCAATGCACCCGCTACATTTCAAAGGGCTGTACTAGGAATCTTTTCAGATCTAATTCATGATTTTGTAGAGGTCTACGTGGATGATTTCACAGTTTATGGTAACACATTTGAAGAAGCATTAGAAAATTTGGAAAAAGTCCTAATTAGATGTAAAGAAACAAATCTTTCATTAAGTCATGAAAAGTGTTTTATGATGTTTACTGAAGGAATTGTTTTAGGACATCATATTTCAGGAGATGGAATTAAAGTTGATAGACCCAAAGTTGAAGTCATCTCCAAGTTACCTGTTCCAAATTGGCAGAAAGATGTTAGAAGTTTTCTTGGGTTTACTGGATATTATAGAAGATTTATTGAAAACTTCACTAAGATAGCATCTCCTCTTTTCAAATTACTTACCAAAGACTGTGAGTTCAAATGGGATCCTGAATGTCAGTCCGCCTTTGAAACTTTAAAGACTAGAATATCTGAAGCACCCATTTTGAGAGGGCCAAATTGGAAACTCCCTTTCCACATTTCTACTGATGCTTCAGATACAGCTCTAGGAGCTGTTTTGGGACAAAAGGATTTGGTCCCTTATGCCATTTATTACACCAGTAAAAATTTGACTCCCACTGAGTTAAATTACACTGTGACTGAAAAAGAATTCTTAGCCGTTGTTCATGCAATCAACAAGTTTAGACATTATATAACCGGCTATGAAACTTTTGTCCATACTGATCACTCTGCAATTAGATATCTCATGAACAAACCTGTTACTAATGGCAGAGTTACAAGATGGCTTTTACTTTTACAAGAATTCAACATTACTGTGTTAGATAGACCAGGGAAACAAAACACAGTAGCTGATTTCTTGTCTAGAATCCAAAACACTAACGAAGATTCTCCTGTAGAGGATAAGTTTCCAGATGAATACTTGTTTGCAGTAACTACCAAGACTCCTTGGTATGTAGATATTGCTAATTATCTAGTTACAGGGAAGCTACCTCCACACTTATTTCCTAATGAGAAAAGGAAAATCATTTAGGAGAGTTCACATTATTCTTGGATTTCTAATGAATTGTTCAAAACAGGGCCAGATTGTATGATTAGAAGATGTGTTCGGGAAGATGAAATGCCTGACATCCTTAAGGCATGTCATGATGAACCATGCGGCGGACACTTTGCTGACAAGAGGACAGCCTATAAAATCCTTTCTTTAGGATATTATTGTCCTTCTCTCTTTAAAGATGCAAAGCAGTATGTTAGAAGGTGTGACAGCTGCCAAAGAGTTGGGAGACCAACTCCTTTAAATGAAATGCCACTACAGCCACAGGTATGCATCGAACCCTTTGAGAAATGGGCTCTAGATTTCGTTGGACCTATTAATCCACCATCCAAGCAAAAGAAGTACATATTGGTTTGCACTGATTATGTTACTAAGTGGGTAGAAGCCAAGGCATTGCCTTCTGCCACTGAAAATTCAGTTGTTCAATTTCTTTTTGAGGATATTTTTACTCGTTTTGGTGTCCCAAGAGAAATTGTGACAGATCAGGGAAGCCAATTTACATCTAAATTGATGGAGAAGCTGATGGAGGAATACAAAATCAAGCACAGATCATCTACTCCATACCATCCGTAATCAAATGGTCAAGTGGAATCTACAAATAAAGTCCTTGAAGGCATTATCACCAAGACTGTTCATCTTCATAGAAGAGATTGGGCGGAAAGGCTTCCTGAAGCCTTATGGGCCTATAGAACTACATGGTGGAACACAACAGGACATTCTCCCTATGAACTTGTTTATGGGAAAGAAGTCCTGCTCCCCATTGAGTTCCAAATCAAGACCTTCAAGATGGCAGTTCAATTGGGGATGAGCCTATCAGAAGCTCAAAAACACAGAATGGACCAGCTAAATGAGCTAGATAAAATAAGACAAGATGCAATTCTAAGGACCGATCTAGTTCAGCACCAAAGAACTAAATGGCATGATCGACACATCAAAGAAAGAAAGTTTCAGAAGGGAGATTGGGCACTATTGTTTGATTCCAAGTTTAAGGACTTCAAAGGAAAATTTCAAACTCATTGGCTTGGGCCATATGAGATTGATGAAGTCTTTAAAAATGGAGCAGTTCGAGTGAAGACCATTGATGAGCTTCAGACTCCTCTCATTGTGAATGGCCATAGATTGAAAGTCTACCACAAACCACTCTCAAGGGAGGAATTTGTTAAAATGTTCCAAGAAGATTCTGCAATGAGGCTGGTGGAGAAGAATTCTTCTCCTCCCTCAGCCTAGTTTTTGCTCCTTTTAGTCGAAAAAAAAAAAAAAGAAAAAAGAAAAAAAAAATCTCTTGTATAAGCCTGAAAACCAATCTTGGATTGGCAGTCTTATGCAGAAAATATGAAGTGAAAATCAGGGTCACCTGACACTTTATATTTTCCAAAAAAAAAATCTCTCTCTCTTTCTCTGTCCATCTCATCCATCTCATCCATCTCATCATTTTCATTTCACTTCATTTTCTTCCAGTTCATTCATTCCATCTCATTATCACCAAATAAAGTCCCTCTCAGGACTATTCCATTCAGTCAAGTTGTTTTAATCCTCTTTGTGCAGGCAGAAAAGTGTTGCTGCAATTTCCACAGTTAGGAGTCAATTCCGTAGCTGATATCAAGATTCCGCAGCTAATTGATGCAGGAGCATCAAGACCTTTTTCTCCACTTGTAAATATGGGGTGTGATGATTTTTAATATTATCTTAATTAATTTGAATTAAATAGGAGAAGGTGAGGATTTTGTAAATATCCTTTTATTAATTAAGAGGATATGAGAGAATTGGTTAAGGATATGAAGGGATAAGATTCTAGATAATAGGGTTGTTGAGATATTCTAGTGGTGTGGAGATCTTAAGGGGATTGAGCATTTAATTAGTTCAGTGTGTAAATAGGAAGGGGTTTTTTTTTTAGAGAAAAATAGAGGAGAGTGTGAGGAGTGAGTGTGGAGTGTGAGCCTTCGGGCAGTTTGTAAAAGGGTCATGGATTTGCTTATCTGGCCATGAATAGAATTTTTGTAAATACTTGTTTTATGTGAATATGAATCTGTTGTTTTATGTGAACATGACATTGTTGAATTTGATTGTACGGACATGGTTGTGTTAATAAAATTTTGAGATATGGTTTGGGTTGAAGTTGCTTTTTTTCCAATGCGCACTTACTGAGAGAACTTGATGTTTTGAAATGTTGGAATTGTGTGAAGTGCAGTGATTAAAGTTGTATATTTTTACAATACACACTGTGTGTATTAGTTCTTGACTACGTGTTCAAATCTGGTTGTTTTCAAATCTGGCATCTATGTAAATCGTTGATGCGCGCTTCACATGAGCCACATCAAACCGATTGTTATGCAGAGATTTCCTTTGCAGGGATATAACTCCGAGAGCAACCTGTTATGTATATTTAGCATTTGAAGTATGAATGCCGGTTGTATAAGGATCGGCGCTGTTAAAAGTTTAATTAAGGACTGGTTTTAATTGATACGCATATACTCTTTACTCTTTGTCTTGCGGAGGAGCGTATGGGGAAAGGCGTATGCCCATATAGTATGTGAAGGTAAGCCGTATCGGTGTGTAGTTTCGGTTATGAAAATACTGTTGACAATCTGTTGTTCGATCTTCATTTGATAACAGGCTTGGACGTGATAATGCGCATGTAACCAGAACCTGTGCAACAGATACACATATAGTCAAGACTCGTTCTTTATTTACCTGCGTATTGTGGCTTGATTACCAAGGAAGCATATGGGCGTAAAAGGGTTATGCCAAGAACGAATCCGGACTGTCATGCGGAGTTGCCTATGGTAAATCACTGTCTTTATATATACAACGGCGCTCTTGTTATATTTTACATTCCATGGCCGGTGTTGAAACTGACATAAAAAGTCCGAAGTTTTAAAGCTGTATATGTAGACAATTCCGATGCCAGAATTATATGTCCTCGCCATAGAATAAAGTCACATTTTCCTCCATATGACTCAGGACAGGGAACATAGCGTAGTATAGTTATTATGCTGGGTAACCAAATTGTGAGGATGCTGAAACGGGAAAAAAACCTCCGAGCTGTTTTGTTGTTAAGATAAGATAGTGGGCTATCATATGAATTCTTATGTGGGTTGAAATGACCGTAAGGGCGCAATCTTTTTTGTTGAGTTTGGAATTGGACTTAATGCCAGCGTGGTTTTATCTTTAAGTGGTCACCACCGTTAAGCCTTCACACCAAGAGGATGCGTAGACATATATAACAGAGCATATATATATGTATGTTATAAGCCGTGAGCTGTTTGCTGGTTAAGCTCTTGTGACTATCCGGGAGCAGCATCATAGATGTCAATTCATAATTCGGTTAAAATAAAGCAGATTATATATGTTGATTGCATCTTTGTTGGAATGAGGGACAGCCAGTAACCAGCGTTGAGGGGAGAATTTGGTGTGACCTTCTCAGTATGTTTCTTGTAAGAATTTCTTAAAGAGGTCGAGTTGCATAGGAAAGATCCTGGAAGGGCGGCCTGGAGTGGCTGGCTGCACCATTTTTTGGTATCAGAGCCTAGTTCTGGTAAAAAGAATGTTTGTTTTTTTTGAACTAGAATGTATTTCTGAATGTATGACTGCATGGAGCGCCCAAGAAATTAGAAACACAATTGAGAATTAATTCCAGAATTCCGAGCAGTAAGAAGGGATTGAAGGCAGAATTTTGCAGAGGAATAAAATTGCTGGTAGAAGCCTCGTGCATATCACTATCCAAACATTTAAAGAAATCAAAGGCGCAGATCATGAAGAAATGGTTAAACCTCGACTTGTGAGCAGGTAGAGTCAATGGGTGAATTGCAGAGGTGTTGTTGAGGTAATCACTTTTGTTAGCATATCCAGATTTATTATTGATTCCTTGCGCTGGTGTGATATGTTAGAAAGTGCAGATCTAATAAATATTCGCTATGGGATTATTTAGTCAGAGCTTTGTATTGGAATCCGAATTTGTTCTGAGTTGAATGTAAATATGGGTGCACTTGTTTGATTGGTCTTTAAATCTGATATTGAAGGCGCATATACAAGATTTGAGTTTGAGTTTGAAGGCGCATATGTGGTGTGGAAGTGTGTAAATCTGAATTGGAAATGCAGGTTTTGATTTTTGGGATGATATATGTAATTCCACGTGAATGATGGCATTGATATGGTTTAAAGAGGCATTTGAACATTGTTTAAATGAATGCAGGTTGTATGGGCCAGATTGCCCATAGGGAAAGTAAGTAAATTACATGAGCATAGATCGATTTGCCATATGAGTGACCATATTGTGTTATTTGGCATTTGAATTCTGGGTTTGTAGAACAGAAAGAATCCACAGTGATGTTGGGAATGGAAATTCACTTGGATCGTGCAGGTATTGTGTTGTTGAATTTTGATTTGAGTTTTACTGACAAGAAATGAAATGAGAATTGATGATTACAGCAAAGAAGAAACTCAGCAAGGAAGGAATTGTTGCTGACAGCTAAAGTTTGCAGATAAAGCCGGAAGATTGGAAGAAAGAATCAGATTTTAAAATCTGATTAACAGTAGTTGATATCGAGAAATTGTGCAGAGGAAGCATAAAGATTTGCTGGACAGAACTGCAGGAGTGATGAGATTGAAGTACAGGTAAACGAGAAGACAAGATCAGACTGAGATCTTGAAGGTAATGTGATCTGGGTTTATTTGAATTTGAAGATTGTAGTCTTTGCATTAAAGCAGAAGTATTTTTGCAACTCCCAAAAGGAAAATCCATAGAAGACATGTTTAAAATTGCTAACAGAAAACTGGTGAAAGCATAGATGTGGCAGAACCTTGAGGAGATCCAATAGAGATTGGATAAGGAAGACAGTTGTGAACAGGCATATGAGTTGAAGCCAGGAAGAGCAAAGAGAAGTGCTCAAAGGAGGTTCCAGAGATAGAACCAATTGCTTACCAAAAGACTGAGTGAGGAGAGCTTGGTGAGGTAAGTGGCGGCAAGATAGGACTTGCTGCTGAAGGGGCTTTAGTACAACTCATAGTAAAGTGAGTAAGGAACTCATAGAGATGGAAATGATGATGACTAGTGACAGTCATAACAAAGGTTCTGAAATAAATCACAGCAGAGGACAAAAGGAGAAGGATGCCAAGGCAGTTGGCATACAGAGACAGTTAAGCAAAGAGGAATATGAAAGGGAGAAGGCTGAGATAGCAGTTCAGCTTGAGGTGTTAATGGAGATGTTGCAAAGAAATGAGGAAGACCAGAAGCATGGTTATGTCATGAGAAAGAAGTTGAGATGGCAGAGACTACAAGAGAAGTGGAATCATCAAGTAAATATGCAGTTGATAAAGGAACTAAGGGAACTTGAACAGGTTATAGATGCGAGACAGAGGATAGAGAAGCTCGAAACAATTGAGCTACAGCAAAAGGAAGATGTTGAAGTTTCGTTATGTTACCCAGAGAGTGGACCATTACTTTTTAAAAGTAATGAAGAGTTAGAGGAGTTGAATCATATGAATGATTCAAAGCAGCCCAAAGATTTGATGACTGAAGCATCAAACAAGACTGTAAGGTCTTGTGATTTTAAAACTAATGATTTGTGTGTGATTGCAGGTTTGGAAGAAGAAGAAGAACATCTACTGAAGGATGTCAAGGAAAATTTAGCAGAAGAAAGACCATGTGAGGAAATGGAAGATCGTGTAAAATTTCCAAAGTCCACTCCAAGTAAAATCATTGAGTTATATAGAGAAATGGATTTTCAAAGGAGGAAATTGGAAGAACAGAGGATGAATGTCCAGGATAGATTGCTGATGAAGGATGACAAAGCAGTTGTCATAAATGATAATCAAGAAGAAAATGCAGATGAAATTTCAGATGGTGACGAGCAAAGGAATGTTGCAGAGGTAAAGGAAGTTTGGGAGGCCGCAACATCCATAGTGACAACAAGAGCAACATGTTTTATTGAAGATGTTGGAAACAATCAGCGGACAAAGGACATATTGGACAAAGAAATTGAGATGATAAGGAGATTAATGATAAAGACATCCCAGAGAAAGACAGCCGAAAGAAAGAAAAGGAGCGACAACAAGAGAATGACAGTGAAAGATTGCAGGAGCAGAACAAGTGGAGCACTACAGTACAAAATATGGAAACCTGGAAGACAACAGATGACAACAGCAGTGAAGCAATCGACAAGCATGGAAGGATTACAAAATAAAATTTGGGATCCAGGAGGAGATAGCCAGACTTATGACCAGGTGGTCATGAATTTTCTTACATGGGGAGTCTGATGCAGGAGCATCAAGACCTTTTTCTCCATTTGTAAATATGGGGTGTGATGATTTTTAATATTATCTTAATTAATTTGAATTAAATAGGAGAAGGTGAGGATTTTGTAAATATCCTTTTATTAATTAAGAGGATATGAGAGAATTGGTTAAGGATATGAAGGGATAAGATTCTAGATAATAGGGTTGTTGAGATATTCTAGTGGTGT
Source organism: Pinus tabuliformis (assembly GCA_031772625.1). Lineage (NCBI taxonomy): Eukaryota > Viridiplantae > Streptophyta > Pinopsida > Pinales > Pinaceae > Pinus > Pinus tabuliformis. Next base: position 2,014,805,763 of record CM062818.1, on the reverse strand, counting down.
GGAGATCTTAAGGGGATTGAGAATTTAATTAGTTCAGTGTGTAAATAGGAAGCGGTTTTTTTTTAGAGAAAAATAGAGGAGAGTGTGAGGAGTGAGTGTGGAGTGTGAGCCTTCGGGCAGTTTGTAAAAGGGTCAAGGATTTGCTTATCTGGCCATGAATAGAATTTTTGTAAATACTTGTTTTATGTGAATATGAATATGTTGTTTTATGTGAACATGACACTGTTGAATTCGATTGTACGGACATGGTTGTGTTAATAAAATTCTGAGATATGGTTTGGGTTGAAGTTGCTTTTTTTCCAATGCACACTTACTGAGAGAACTTGATGTTTTGAAATGTTGGAATTGTGTGAAGTGCAGTGATTAAAGTTGTATATTTTTACAATACACACTGTGTGTATTAGTTCTTGACTGCGTGTTCAAATCTGGTTGTTTTCAAATCTGGCATCTATGTAAATCGTTGATGCGCGCTTCACATGAGCCACATCAAACCGATTGTTATGCAGAGATTTCCTTTGCAGGGATATAACTCCGAGAGCAACCTGTTATGTATATTCAGCATTTGAAGTATGAATGTCGGTTGTATAAGGATCGGCGCTGTTAAAAGTTTAATTAAGGACTGGTTTTAATTGATACGCATATACTCTTTACTCTTTGTCTTGCGGAGGAGCATATGGGGAAAGGCGTATGCCCATATAGTATGTGAAGGTAAGCCGTATCGGTGTGCAGTTTCGGTTATGAAAATACTGTTGACAATCTGCTGTTCGATCTTCATTTGATAACAGGCTTAGACGTGATAATGTGCATGTAACCAGAACCTGTGCAACAGATACACATATAATCAAGACTCGTTCTTTATTTACCTGAGTATTGTGGCTTGATTACCAAGGAAGCATATGGGCGTAAAAGGGTTATGCCAAGAACGAATCGGGACTGTCATGCGGAGTTGCCTATGGTAAATCACTGTCTTTATATATACAAGGACGCTCTTGTTATATTTTACATTCCATGGCGGGTGTTGAAACTGACATAAAAAGTAGGAAGTTTTAAAGCTGTATATGTAGACAATTCCGATGCCAGAATTATATGTCCTCGCCATAGAATAAAGTCACATTTTCCTCCATATGACTCAGGACAGGGAACATAGCGTAGTATAGTTATTATGCTGGGTAACCAAATTGTGAGGATGCTGAAACGGGAAAAAAACCTCTGAGTTGTTTTGTTGTTAAGATAAGATAGTGGGCTATCATATGAATTCTTATGTGGGTTGAAATGACCGTAAGGGCGCAATATTTTTTGTTGAGTTTGGAATTGGACTTAATGCCAGCGTGGTTTTATCTTTAAGTGGTCACCACCGTTAAGCCTTCACACCAAGAGGATGCGTAGACATATATAACAGAGCATATATATATGTATGTTATAAGCCGTGAGCTGTTTGCTGGTTAAGCTCTTGTGACTATCCGGGAGCAGCATCATAGATGTCAATTCATAATTCGGTTAAAATAAAGCAGATTATATATGTTGATTGCATCTTTGTTGGAATGAGGGACAGCCAGTAACCAGCGTTGAGGGGAGAATTTGGTGTGACCTTCTCAGTATGTTTCTTGTAAGAATTTCTTAAAGAGGTCGAGTTGCGTAGGAAAGATCCTGGAAGGGAGGCCTGGAGTGGCTGGCTGCACCACTAATACACTCTGTTCCTGCAACAAAAACAAACTCTGTTTCAAAAAGAAAAAAATAAGAAAAAAATCTGCAGTCAAAAGCACCAGCATCATTAAAGAGCAAGGACACATGGCATATACAAAGGCAGCAATCAATCAAAGGTTAGCATCATAATTAGCAAAGGGATCAAAATGCAAATACATGAAGGTATGTTCTAAATTTATAACTAACAGTTATATCATTTATGTATGGTTTTCGGATTATGGTAGGAGGCACGTAATGTAATGATTGACAAGACCCCCGTCCACTCCTCATCCATTATGCTGTGTAATCCACCTCACCACCTTCCTAACAGTTCCCTAATTGCTGTTGATTTGAACTTAATACGGCCTACTCTCTCTCATTAATTCTTCGTACCAAAGTGACGTGTACTGTTGTACCACGGCTCTCCAATTAATCATTCCGCAGCCAGATGTACACAGCCACCCAACGTCCATTGGATTCGGCCGTTTCATCCTTTAACACCCTTCTACGCATGCATAACCCCATTTCTATTGCTGTTCACTCCCTCGATTCCATCGATTTCACTCTCGGTTTCATTCACTACTCTGTTTCACCGTAAACATACTCTGTTCTATTTTCCTCACCTCTCCGCTCAAAACCCTGACCACCAGTCTCGTAATTGCATCACGGCCATTCTGTTGTAGCCGTAATACCCACTGCTGAGCACTGTTTTTCCCGTATAGCTCTCTCTCCAGTATTCAAACAACGCTGTCAGAGCAGCAAGAGAGCTGGTAACCGAAATGGGCAAGTTATTAAGAGCAGAGCCGGAAGGTTCTAAGTTTTTAGACGGTTACCCACAAACGAAGAATGCCCTGCAGAAGGCCAAGTGGTTAAAATTTATTCAGAAGTTCAAAGGATATCACAAGGAAGTTACCAAGGCCTTTGCTCGGTCATTTGATGGAAAAACAAATACTATGGCGATTGGAGACCTACAATTCACTGTCACAGAGAGCAGCTTGGCTCAAGCAACTGCTTTGCCTCGTACTGGGGAACGTTGGTTCAAAAATCGAGCTGTTGAAGGCCAAGAGTGGAAGAACATGTTGAAAAATCCAGGTATGGATACCACTATCTTCACCAAAGGAATACCTGTAAGTGTCATTAAAAAGGAATGGACTGCCTTACTTTTGCTAGTTCAGAAATTTTTAACATGTGAAGGCAGATTTGGTATAATGTATGTTTATCATACAAAGATAATGATGCATTTTATGGGTGAACATACCATCAATCTTCCTTATTTCTTGCTAGCTAGTCTAAGAAAAATGAGTGCCACTATTCAGAAACACGTGGGAAACATTGAGCCCCACCTATATCACCATGGACTCATTAAAATCTTGATTGAGGAGCAGTTAAAAATTAGAAAGGATACATGGGAGAAATTCCTTGTTAGAAACCATTTTCAAGAGGCAACAGAAGCCTCAATGGAAAGTGAAAAACACTACTGCAAAACTTAAATGACAAATCATAACACTTCATTCTTTCTTAACACTCTTCCTCTAGCTGCAATTGTTCATGTGAAAAACAGTTAAGAAGGAATCAATAATATGAGTCAAAAATCTAATCAAACCAAGCTGCCACTCAATGATATTTTTGTCCAATAAAGGTTAGAAAATTATGATGAGAAGACCATCAAAAGGTTAGTAAGCAACTTGTCAAAAACTTGATAAAGTAAACTAGCAATGAAACTAAGCAAGGTAAAATATCAACAGCTAAGACAGTGGACTAGTGCCATTAGTCACTTTGTTTAATGCTTTGCTTTCATTTGAAGTTTCAATTCCATTGCAAGTCACTTTTCAAGCTTTCTCTTTAAAAAGTTCTAGAAGCATTTAGAAACCACCATATGCACACACACGCACTCATTTGTTTATAAATCCATCACTCCATCTTAAGAAGTTAAATCAACCACAAACATCATCCAAAAACGACAAAAAGAACTAGGAAAGGTTACTTAAGTACATACTGTACATCTCACTTCATCAGCTTACGAGCCCCGGGTTGACAATTAATGAAAGCAATTTAGACAACACTAAATTGACCAAACAATTTGCAATAAGCAAATGTCCCCCATGGACAAATGAAAGATGTTTTTGGTTGATCGGCAGGTAGAATATTGATTTGATTGTATCCGGAAAAACCATCCATGAAGGAGAATATTTCGTTGCCGTCACAATCATCAATGATTTGATCGATATAGGGAGTTGGGTAATTGTCCTTTGGACAAGCTCGATTAATGTCCCTATAATCGATACGTATTCTTATTGTCCCTTACTTTTTGTTAACCGGAACAATATTCGATACCCAATCCGTTAACGGGATCGGATAAATGAAACCTGCTTTGAGTAATTTTTCAACTTCTGCTTTAATAGCAGCAGCTTTTCTCGGGTGAATTTGATGCAAACGTTGCCGGACGGGTTTAGCATCTGGGTAAGTCTTGATTTCATGAACAACAATTGCAGGGTCAATTCTTGGCATTTCCTCATAGGACCAGGCAAACACGTCGCGGAATTCTTGAAATAGGGCCTTATATATTTGAATTTCATCTTCTGTACACGAGGCACCTATATGAATGTTCTCAACAATTCCAGGCTTAACCGAAATGTCAATAGGAATAGTTCGAGAGATGTTTCCCAAATTTAACTCCGAATCAAGATTTTTCATTGGATTCTGAGGTTCCTTGACATATTCAGTCGTAAAAATTGATGAAAAATCATTTTCAAAATGATCATTCTTGGGTAAGAACGAAGATCTGTGATGGAGATCTTCCCATGGTAAATAATCTACACATAGGATTTCACGAATTTGCTCATCAGAGTGAACAAGTTCAGAAAACGTGATTGAATCCGAGCTTGATGTGAAAAGTGATTCCTCACGGACCACATTCATTAAGTCAATTTTGGTTGAAGTCGGGTCGGTAAACAATTGCACGGCCTCATACGCAGTTTCATATGGACTCAAAGGCATAACATCACCAAATGAGTCTATCTAGATTCAGAAGGAATGATCCAAGGATCATCATAAACAATGGTGTTTGATGAAATCATATGAATGGTTGCAAAAGAAGACAATGCGTTGATCGGAGGAAAAGGAAAAGTTCCCAGTTACCGACATCTTTAACTAGTCCTATTCCAACATCCTTATACGTGATAGTCGTTTTACCAACAGGCTAAATGCTTTCAGAAGAGGCTAGGTCGGATGAAAAGTAATCCAACTGGCCTATTGTTACGATCTTTCCATTATGAGGAAACTTTATAACCCGAAAGACTGATGAAACGACAGCTGTCATAGCGTAAGACCAACTACGACCCAAGAGAAGGTTGTAATCTAGTGTTAGAAAATTATATATTACAGAGCAATGGAACACATAAAATATTGCAGAAATATAAACACAGAAAACGCATAAAACAAGAGAGACACAGATATATGTGGTTCACCCAGTTTGGGCTACGTCCACCCCGAACAGCCAGTCCTTCCTTTCTATTATCCAGCAAAATGAAGAGACACAACCTACAACAAATCTGCTGTAATATCCTCTGTTTTCTCTCTCAGTCTCACCTCTCTGTTTCTCGCTCACAGAATACACATCTATTTCACAGCCTCAAATACAATACCCTCATACAAAGAGAGGGGTTGCCTTCTAGGGAAAAAAACCCTAAATTAAAGATAAGTTCTACCGTCAGATCATCCGCCTGATGAATGGCCCAGATTGACTAGAAATTACTATACTTTTACAAGGCAATTTTACATTTGTTTTTAGCTTCGGGGGCGTTGCCCCCAAGGCCCCACCGGGGGACCGCTAGCCCCCGGACCCCCCAGCCGTGGGGGATCAGCCCCCCCGGACCCTCGCGGGGAGGACAAGTCTCCCCCGCACCCCCCCGCGTGGAGGGGTGTACAAACTTCCTGGGGTATACATCCGGCTGAAACAAAGACCTCTGAACAATCATGCTCCACACACAACATCTAGAGGGGCATCAACCACCTCCACATCTAGATTAATGGTTTTTCCTTCAACCCCTATATGTAAATCCTATAGAATGCCAAAAGGATGAAACCCACGGCCATCAAAGGCCTTTAGGATCGTCGGGGATTGATTTAGTGAAGGAGAACCAAGCGATCTCCAACACTGTATCGACATAATACACGTTGAGGCTCCTTCATCAATCACAGTCCTATGAATAGGCCTGTTTTTTACTATCACTGGGATTTGGAAAGCCATTTGATGAGGTAAGCATGGTGTACTATTTTCTAGATCGAAAATTATTAGGTTCGAGTCCTGAACGTCAACAGCTCCTATAGCCGACAAAAGTAATTTACGCTGTGCTGGACATGATTGTAGCACTTCCAAAGCCGACATTGCTGAGGGTGAAACAACTAAATCCTCAACAATGTTATAGTTCTGAGCCACTCTCACATGTGGATTGAAAGCCGACTTTCGAAGTATACCCTTGGCGGGCAGTTTGATTACCAAGTCTGGATTAGGTTTCTCGATCTGTAGTGGATCGGAACCGGGAGCTGAGGTTGATGGGTTAGAATGAGAAGATTCTGCTTCTTTACCATCAACAGGACTTTTACTACCATAATCATGCGATCGAGTCGCAATCCTAACATGGGACATCATCAGTATGGGTTCTTCATTGGCACTCGAGGAAGAACCTATCATCTTACTGTCTTGACTTGGAAAAGGATCCTTCAAAACAGCAGGCGTTTGGAAACCTTTGACAATCTTTGCAACCTCTGCACGATGAGGGCAGTCTCTTGTAAAATGTTCTTCATCACAAATGAGACAAGGATAACAAGGTTTGCGTTTTTCATCATTGGACTCCGATTTTTCAGGTTTCTCTTTTGAATTTTTGTCTGTTTTATTTTTCTTCTTCCCTTTCTTCTTACCACCGAATTTTGATTTGGTTGTAGATGACTCTACAATGTGAATATCGGCGGAAATTTCCACGGAAGAATCTCCTGTCGGGGAATCTGGCAATGTTGTGATAGGAGAAGAACTCTTGGAAGACTTCTTCTTACTTTTGGTGTTAACCGTACCAATCATACCATCAGCGGCATGAGACCCTGAAGGAGCTGTAGCGATTTGATTTTGCTTAGGAAGACCAGGGATTTTCTTGTGTAACGTACCTGACTGAGTATAAACCAAGTCAAGGTACTATGCTTGAGCAATTACTTGCTCCTCAGTAACGACTCTGGCCTTAGCTACATCCTCAGTGATCTTTGGCAACAAAGATTTTACAAACCATTCAGCCAAGATTTGATCCAGAATAAAGACCTTCACTAAACACCGTCGACGTCTCCATTCATGAATGTGATCTGAAATGTAAGTGGACGTCGATTCGTTTAATGAAGTTAGTAATTCCATGCCATTGTCATATCTGACTGGCAACTGAAAATGAGTTAAAAACGAGGTAGCTAACTAACTAAAATTATAAAAAGTGCCTCGTGGTAACTCAATGTACCACTTGGCCGCGAGACCAATTAGAGTGCGCTGGAAAATCCTTAGACGGATTGAATCATCTGAAATAGAGTTAGACACACACCAGAGGTGATAAGTCATCACATGGTTCGATGGGTCCTCTCCTGATTTGCCTTCAAACTTAGGAATATCACTAGGCAACTTATTCGGCATTGGCGGCCAAAACGAGAGATAATTAATGGGATCGTTCGTTAGGCGTGACAAGTCAAGCAAGTCCAAAGTTGCGATAAACGGTAACTGACGATTAGGGTCCCTAAAATTCTGGGTCATGAGACCAGCCCTAGGAGGAGGATATCCAGGATAACTAGGAATAGGGATTGCATTTGGGATATTGTATCCTCCCGGAAAACCAGGATTAATCGGACCATACTGGGGTTGTTGAGGTTGTTGATATGTGTACCCAGGGTACGGTTGATACTGATAGACTGGCTGCTGCACAGCAGGACCGCATTGGTACTGTCCCTGGTACGGTTGATAAGTAAATTGTGGTTGACTTGTGACAACTGTACTTGAACCAGGTTGTCCTACAGGCATCTGAACTGAAGTTTGAATGGTAGATCTAGATGGAGGTAAAGATGTCTAAGGAGTAGATACAGGAACAGTAGAAACCGGAGTTGTCGATACTCCAGAAGTAGGTGGGGTAGATTGAACAGATGTTGTAGCAGTTGCAGTAGTCATTTGAGGCAGAGTACGAGGCGTACTAGGCCGAGGCTGAGAAACTACCGAAGGTACAAAGGTTTGAATGGTAGACTGGACAAGTTGCTGGGGTGAACCAGAAACTAAGGGTTGTCCAGTTTGAGATGACAATTGTACATTCGGTTGCAAGACCTGTTGAGTTTGCGATGGATCCCACACTAAATTCATTCTGGGGTACGAACCCATAACAGGTTGAGGATATTGAGGACCATATCCAGGTTGAGGGTAGGGTTGATAATTCAAAGGTACATTTCCCGGCCCTTGAACATATGATTGACCAGAAGGTGGTTGGAAACCTTGGTTCAAGTACTGACCTTGGGTTTGATACCCTTGAGGCACGTACTGATACTGGGGTTGACCTTGAGGTACATATTGATACTGGGGTTGACCTTGGGTTACATATTGAGTCTGGGGTTGACCTTGAGGAACGTACTGTCCCGTAGGTATGTACTATCCTTGAGGTTTCCCCCCAGGCACAAATTGGGTACCTTGAGGTTGCCCCCTAGGCGATAATTGAGGATTTTGAGGCTGCCCCCCAGGCGGTAACTGGCCACCTTGAGGTTGAGGATTAGGAATAGTACCTGACATCATGAGAATATCTTCTATGCTCAACGGCTTAGTACCATTGCTTCCAGTAAATAACCCTTGTTCAATGGGTTGAGGAGATGCTCCTGAAAATGTACCAGAAAGTGACTGATACCCAGAGGGAACAGAAGGACTGCCGTACAAAAATGGTTCTAGTGATTGAGTAAACATGGACGACTATCTTGACATATTTAACGGAGGATAGTAACCTCTAGGTATTGGGTGATAAGGAACATGAGGTGGTGAAAAACTTAACCCTGGGTTTTCCAAGAAATTAGTCAAAGAAAGATACCAAGCACTGCTCCTAGGTGGACTGTAAAAAATTGATTCACGCTCCCTTAGCTCAATAGCAGGTTGATTTTTAGGGATAGGGATGCCTACTTCTTCTTCCGGAGTAGCAAGTTCTTCGATAGCTATAAGTCCAGAAGGAAGATTTTGGGTGATTATTCTTTCTACCCTAGGTGAACCAGGACCACTAGAAGCTGGAGAAGCAAACCCCGATGTTGGAGTAGCAGCAAATTCACTTTCAGGTTCGGATATTTCAGGTTCCTCACCTATATCACTAGTAGATGAAAAGCTACCAGTAACTTCGGAAACAGACATTGATTGTGGATTATAATCTGCTACTAAAGCTTGAAAATTAGGATGTACCACCAAAGAAGACTCTCCTTCTTCAGGTGACCCAACTCTACTGTCTCTAGGAGTTACGAGGGCTCTTAACCCTTCAGGCTGGCTCGGTGAAAACTCAGGAGGTTGGCCCCGAAGTCTACGGGACTTCCTCGGTAATTCAACCACGATTAAAAAATTTTAACTACTTCACACACAAACAAAGTAAAATCTCAATGAAAACCACCTAAAGCCTCTAAAGAACCAAACAATTTTCAATCACACGCCTAAAGAATCTAGGAGATCAAACACACACAAATAGTAACTTTCCGTACTGAAAACACTAGTTAGTGATGAAGCCCAATGTTGCAGAGTTCAATATAGAAATTGCGGTTGGAACAGTTACCCCGACAACCTACTTACTGAGTAGACTAGCACAAGTTCCTCCACTTAACCGTCTCGAGTGAAGAGAACCCCCCAGAAAATCCAAGTGAGTCTAGCCAACGTCTGCTCCAGGTACAGTGGGATCTTCCCACCACTATCACCTTAGGAAGAATCCTAAAGAATATGGTCACTAAGGTTACCAACGGAAACAAATATACCTGAGGGAGCAGTCTGTAATCCGATACGCACGCAAGGGCAGAGTAATAAGCTCAATCCCCTTGAAGGCTCCTTGACATGATCCAAGGTTTACCAAAAAGTGACCCCAGGCTCCTCGACAATGGTTAATCTGAGGTTTGACGTTTTTAATACGTGAATATCTGGCGTCGTTCCCAATGAGGAAGGATTGATTCCCACACTGGTTCGGACACGATCTCGTGCTTCTCCTTTAAGAGGAGCTTTCCCGGAGCATAAATGCAACAATTAGATTTCTCTCCTACCGCAAGATACAACTACTTGTTTGTTTTACTGTCTTGGAGAGTTAATTACTTCCTATTTCAAGACACTAGCCTAAGCTATGTTGGTGTATCAGAGCCCTAGAAATAAAAATATTACTAGATGAATTTTACTCTAAGCGTTATATTTATTGGTTTTTGTTTAAGTCAAGAGGTGCGGAGATGAAACTCGTGGTATGAAGACTCGACTCGAAATCACTAAAAAATGCACTTAAGATGATTAAATAATCTTTTCCCTTCAATGAACTTCTAGCTAGGAAAGAGTTTGAGAATGCAAATACTTGTAAACACAAATCTTTCTTAACAAACAAATTAAAAGAAGAGCTTTTTGTCCTTTCCAATGCACTCAAAACGAGACAACTAGTTATTTTCACAAAAAATTCCCTTTTCTTTCAAAACACTCAACCACTACAAAAACAAACTTTTTCCAAAAGAGATTTTTTATTTTTATAAAACACTCAAAACTATGGAAATGACTAACTTTGAGATCTATAAACTATAAAAAACCTATTTGAAGTCAAAGCTTACAAGATGTCTTTTTAAGGATGTTTTACTTAGCTAGATGTAAACTAAGGACCAATTTATGCAGAATCACAAATCAGTAAAAAAACAACCAATTTCATTTTCTTTTTTAAAAATGAAATCCAAACTTTTAAACACAAGCTTTTCGAAGTTTTGTAAAGAGAAAACACAAGGTGGATTCCTCAACAAAGGTAGATTTTGCAAATGGTCAGACTCATAAGAAGACTGGTAAAAACCAAGGTGATCTGAGGTTCCTACAGCTTCTAAGCTCAGAGCTACTACAAGACCAAAATGAAAACCAAACCCAACAAGCAAAACTTCTAGGAATTTCACCTAAAACCCTAACACCAATGAAATTAACCTAAGGAAAGCTTCTGACAGGTTATATGCAGGTCTGGGCAGGGGATAATAACATCTAAACAAAACTAAGCTGACTAATAGAGAAAATCTTAGGTTTTCCAAAATTTTGACAGGGTCTGCAGGCCCACAGTTAACACAGGTGCGGTACCGCTCTGTGCTAAAAGCAAAAGTGCAGATAGGTCTGCACTGTGTCAAAAGCCTAGGGTGCGGTCCTCTCCCAAAGCTATGAAAAACAAAAAATAACCCTGGATCTACTAAATCTACCTAATTCCACACACAACAAGCCAAAAACAGAAACAAAAGCACAGTTTCTCAGGTCAAAGTAAAAACAAGGAAAAAATCAAGTCCCCAGTGGAGTCGCCATTTTGTCACATGGAATGAGTCGAGCTTGCGGACAAGATAGACCTTCCTAGAATCTAAAGAGATCTAATGACAAGAAAGCCAATCAAAAACTATCTTTCTCTAAATATGCATTTATAAACAAAGGCAAACAAGTGTTCAGGCCTACCTAGGGTCCAATGCAAGTTTGTGGAAGCCTCGCTCCTTTGATCCAAGTGAGCTCCCTCTTTGCGAATCTGCAAACACAAACAAGCAAACAAATTAAATAGCACCTGAAAAGCCAATATCATAAAACATATTTAACATGAAGATCAAGGAATTCATGAAACAAATGACATGAGACAATTTTTTGAGAAAAATGAATCTGATTATATTAATTCAAATCAAAGAAGAACTTTACAACCTGTGCCTTGATGTTGTACAAGCTCCTCCGAGGGTCCAACAAGAAGTCTCCTCTACTTTGACAAGTTTCACTCTCTTCCCAATGAAGCCAAAAAGGTATGTGACCTCTCCTCTCAAGCTTAACTAGGAAGTCTCAATTCCACCAGCATTTACCCTAAAAAAATTCAGCTTCTAACCTCCCTAACAACCATCCCAATGCCTTAATTTATAGTGCAATGGAGGGAAGTTACTAGGTCCTCCTTCAAAGGGATAAAGCTCTCCTTCAAAGGGATAGCTCCTCTCATCAAGGGATTAGCTCCTTCTCTTTTGGGATGCATGAACCACCTAAGAGCGACCAATCCACGTCAAAATTCCTTCTAGAAACATCTAGAATTAACCCAAAGTGAATTTTTTAGAATAAACTTCCGCCTTTTTGACTTTCACAGGGGTCCGCACCCACTCCTTTAGGGACAGAGTGGACATGCCTGCATTTTTTGTAAACAGGGGGTGCAGGACCGCAGACAATAGTGAGAGAAAGTGTGGAACCAGAGCTTTGTTGATTTTTAATGTCTTTCTCTCATTTTCAAAGCTTGACTTGAAGAGCTGAGGTTTGAGACTTGCTTAGGAGGACAGTACAAGTGATGATAGATCCATACTGACTGCAAATAATCATGGTGACGATATTTTTGTAACAACGAGTTGTGGCTGATGACCATGGATTGAGGAGTCTTACCCACATAGATTCATGAGCCTTGATGGAGGTCCATGTGATGAAGGCAAGGATTTATGTAACAGGGATGATTGACATTGGAGTTGATGGAAATTTTTGATATTTTGTCTTGGTAATGGAGTTTACCAAGATGGTGTTGTCGAGGGCGAAAACCTTTTTAAAGTGGGGGAGGATGTCAGGGCCCCAAGTTGGCACCAAGGCCAATGGCCCCCCATGATGGGCCACACTCACTTGGAGAGTCGAAAAGCCAAAGTTGGACTAAGTTGGCCGAGAGCGCACAACAGACACGCCCGCATAAAGGCAAGACACCCAACTATGTGACGAGGTGACTTGAAGATGAGCATGCATTATTGGGCAAGCTCATAAGTGTGGACTTTATAGTTGAGGATGCCACATGACTCGGGCAAGGAGTTCATGTCGCAAAATTATAACGATGAACTTGTGGACCCATGCCCAGCGGTTTGCCCACACCAAGAGATGTTGAGGTGCCAAGCATAGTGGGTAAAATGTGTGCAACACGGCGAGCGGGTGCGATAGGTGGATGAGCAGACGTGACATACAGAACAAGGAAGCATCTAGCATGGATAGCATGGGTGACAAGTCAGGTGGAGTGCCCAGGCAGTGGCACACTTAACTAGTGAGGGTGTGCGTGTACACCCATTGGTAGGTCGGCCTAAGGGACACGTCCATACGGAAGGGGTGCCCATGAAACGTTGATGCGTCAGCTTAAATGTTGGAGGGGTGTTGGCCCACATAAAAGAAGATGACCAAATGCATATAAACACAAGTGAGGAGTTCAACCAAGGAGGGAAGAGTGAAGTTCAACCAAATATTAGATAACAAGTCAAGTTGCGATATCACAGAAAATCCAAAGTTTGTTCAAGGGTAGAAGGATGCAGTAAAAAGGGCATAGACAAGTTGGGGCTTGCCCCGCAAGCCATCATGTATGGGTAGAGTTTGTTGCTCTTTGTTCTGGGCCAAATTTTTGGTGTGTTTGGGTAGGTTGAGTTGCGATATCAAAGACTGGGTAGAATTATGATATCACAGACTTGGGGAGAACAATGCAGACATGAGTTGCACAAATTTGTAAATAGGGTGGATGAGTTGCTAGTTTGTGCCAGGAAACTACCATGCCTTTGTAGCTTGTAAAATTTACTTGTATTATATTGCAGAAGTTTGAGAATAACAGTTGGCGAAAGTTACTTTGGGGATTTTTCCCCTCCCATGTATATTGTTGTTTATGATTGTTGTTTACGATATCGCACATTGTTGAAAATCACATATTTGAATAAGTTGAATAAGGAAGTAAAGTAAATTTTATTTCGCTGCATAAATAAAGAAGTGCACACTTAATAAAATTGACTAAGTCTTGTAGAGAGGCGTAGTCCATAAACTTAAATAGTGTTCAAATGGAAAAGTTAATCGATGCCACATGAGTCGCCAACGTGTGAGGTTGGGAAGTTTCCCAAGACGTTGAGGCCATGACATACATAGTGGCAAGAATGCCTTAGCAACACATTCACTTACATTCACTTACCAACAGGCCACACCTCTAAAGGAAACATTTAACATAAATTATAAAATGAATATTTATAAAATAATGGCCAACGACAATAATTTATAATAAATATAAAATCATTATTTTGTGAGATAATGAAATTTATAAGTTAAAATGCAATGTTTTATTCAACTTCAATTTAGATGATAGAAAACAATTTTCCAACATTTAACTTAAAATACAAAAGTGAATATTAAAAAAATAATAGCCCATAACTATAATTTATAATTAATATAAAATAATTATTTTCTGAAAATTATAATTTAAAATAAGATAAATAATAATATATTTAAATATAATTTACCGTATTCTAAATGATATGATGTAAATTTTAAAAATTTGCCTATACATAAACTTTATGATAAAATGGAAAATTAAGTAAAGTGAATAAAATGATGACTAGTTTTTCAAAATCATTATAACTTTGTTGAATTAAAAAGTCAAAAAGATTAATTGCATGATAACTATGTTGAAATTTAAACGGGAAAAATGGAGAAGTAAGAAAAGTGAATAAAATGATGACTAGTTTTTCAAAATCATTATAATTTTGTTAAATTAAAAAGTCAAAAAGGTTAATTTCATGATAACTATGTTGAAATTTAAACTAGGCAATTTACTAGTAAGTGTTTTTTCTTAATTCTTTTAATGTCACAAATGTGATAAACTCATTTATTTCATGGCATTTTTGGAATTCACTAACATCTTGTTTTATTAAAAAATAGTAAAAAAATATTCTTAATTTGGTGATGTTTATTTTCTATTTAAAATTAATAAATATTAAGATAAAAATATTATTTTTTAGATTTGGATTGCTAATAAACCTCTAATTCTTATGGTTTTTCAATTTCTCTTGTATATATTAATATATTAAAAATTAGAACTATTTTATATTTAATTTTTTGTAAATAAATATTTAAAAATAATTTTAAACTAGAGCTACATAGTAGTTAGGTTAATTAAACTAAAAAATATTATGTCGTTAATGTTATCTTCAAAAATGGACCTAGAGTTTTTATACGGGTAAAGTGAGAGTGCGGAGAGGTTGCTCCGCTCTTCGACCGGAAGCCATGGCCACGGCATCGAGGTTTGCTTCGGCTTTTGCAGGTACCAACGATTTCTCTTTTGCAGGCCAGTGTTTGAGGGGATCCCAATTGCCGGGTATTGTAAAGCCCAAAAAAAAGAAGGCAGAAATCGGTGCTCTGAATACGAGGGCCGAAACCCAGTCAGAAGAATCTCTTGTTTCCCCTAACAAGTCAAAGGCAGCCAGCCTCACCGCTCTCGAACAGCTAAAGGCCTCTTCTGCTAATCTTTCCGTCGTTCCAAGGCCTGATGGCCCCTTCCCCCGCCCTCGTAGATCTGCTGGCGGATCGAATGGCCGTCGCTGCAGGCCCAACGGTGTCGCCTGGTGGTCTCCGAATGTTTCTTTCTTGTCTGCCGACGTTTGTGACCCGGAGGCTCACGCGGGCTCGAAGGGGCTCATGGAGATAGCCACCACTAAGTTTAGCTGGAAGCTCTTGATGGACTCAGCTTCGTGGGGAATGAAGAAAGAAGAAGCAGGCGGTTCCATGGGAAGGGTCATCCCGTGCAGAAGGGCAAGCTTGTGCATACGAAACTGCTCAGATTCGAGTGATGGCGTCCCTATTGCAGCGGCCAGCGATGTCCAAAGGGAAAGAAGTTGGAGAGTGAGGGATTTAAGAAGCTTGGACATCCAGTACCAGCTCCGGCTACCTCTTCTTTTCGGAACCGAGGAGGATGCAGGGCAAATGTTTGACAAAATGCCCCTTCGAGTCTTATCCCCAAACAGGGGCCTGATCTCGATCTCAGATCAAAAGGAATGTGTTGAAAAGGTTTTAGGTGTCCGGCATAACCCTCAAGACTCAGTGGAGGAATGGCCTAAGCACAGCCTTGCAGATCTAACAACCGTGAGGCTCAGGAGGGCTTCATTCCCAGATAGAGGCGCGTATACTAGTTCTCCCGGCCTTCAGGGCCACAGCGGCAAGCAGAGAACAGCAATTTCAGAACCCTTTCAGATTCTGATTGTACTTATCTCCGGTAAATCAATGTTGCAATGGGTGAGATCCTCAGATCTGCACCCTTTCAGATTCTGATTGTACTTATCTCCGGTAAATCAATGCTGCAATGGGTGAGATCCTCAGATCATGTGCAGAACCTCAAGTTATGCCTGGAAGATAAGGCGGGGATTCCAACAATCCATCAGCGTCTCCTCTATGAAGGTAAACAATTGGAGGATTCCTGTCCCCTGTCCTTTTATAATATTCAAAGAAATGCGTCCATCACCTTATCCCTGCGTCTGAGAGGGGGAGCTGTTGGACAGTCCTCTTCAGCTGCAGCCTTTTCCTATAAAGATGCGGTCCATTCTCAGAAACCCAAGGAAAAAGCTCCATCAGATGCACATAAGCAGGAGAAATCAGTGCCACCAGCACAGGCTCCCAAACCTTTTCTGGTGGACAAATTGGAGGAAACCCCCTCCATTGAAATAACACACCCAACGCTGGATGAGCAAACCCAAAAGTTTGCAGAGCATGGCATCATTTGCAGGTTCAATGGGCTATGGCCACGCACAGCAGATCTCTACCAGTGGATTCACTCTAACTGGACCAATAATTGTAAGGTTCTGTTATGCTCAAAGGGCTTTTTCATCACAGTGTTTGCTTTTGAGGAGGACTACCAAAAGGCCTTAAAAGCAGGACCATGGTTTTGGGGCTCAGCAGGTTTATTCCTCACCCCTTGGTTCCCAGACTTCGATCCATCTACAACAATCATCACCAAGCTCCCCATCTGGGTCAGACTTCCTAATATTCCGACGAATCTATGGCACTTTGCTGTATTCCAAGGGATCGGCAACTCTCTAGGCCACCTCCTAGACACAGACACTTCTAGAGGGGAAAAGGGTTTATATACCTATGCCAGAATCTGTGCAGAAATAGACATAAGCAAAGGTCTCCCTGACAAGATCAATATCAAAATTGGAGACTTCCATTGGACTCAGAACCTGGATTACGAGAACACAGCTTTCCGCTGCCGCAACTGCCACCACACAGGGCATCTACAGAGCTCCTGTCCTTCAATACCCGCCCAAAAGAAGAAAGCCAAGAAGAAATCCAAAAGCTGGAAGCCGCACGACCCTCCGCCCATGGACGATTTTGATTTCAGCTCAGATGAAGAGGAGGAGAATGAGGAAGGAGAGGCAGCAATGAGGGCACAGAATCCGCCCTCGGCAGAGCCTGAAAATTTGTCAGTCCAGCCAATTTCCCAGAAAAGAAATCATGAATCCTCTACCTCGGATTCAGACAAGGAAATCTCTCAGTCTGCCCAGCTCGGTTTGCAAATCATGCCAGCTCAGCAGTCCCCTCCTGAATGGGTCAAAGTTGGCAAAAAGAAAGGGAAAAAATGCCGCATAGTTGACTCTTCCCATGTTGGGTAGAATCCTATGCTTGGCTTCTGCTACTCTGTTCTTCCAGTTTCCTCTTGCTATGTTCTTCTCTCTTCTCTCTTCTTCTAGGAGCCGAGGTGGATAGCACATCCTTTCCGGCTGCCTAGGTTCTTGCTTCTCTTGGATGTAACTTCTGGTTGTACTATATTTTTTCTTAATAGACTTAGTTTTTACCGAGAAAAAAAAAATGTTATCTTCAAAAATTAAGAAATACAGTCAACTAATATTGCTTGTATTAACATATGTAAAAGATATAGATTTTAATATATGTTTTATTATTATTATTATATGTGTGTGTGGGGATTACAATATGTTTTTAATATAATAAGAAGTCATTTTAAATTTAAAATAGGGAGGAAAAATTATAATTCATGGAGATGGGAATAATAGTAAAAGGAAAAAAAATAATAAATTAAATAAAAAGAAATAAAACTAAAAAACAAAATATTAGTAACTAATAAAAATAGAAGTTACTAAACAACCCATAATAATACCTCAACCAATCATCTTAAAAATAAATAAATTCAAATAATAATAAAAAACAACAAAAAAAAAATGAATTCTCAATGTAACCAATTTTTTTTTATAAAAACAAACTAATACACAGTAAAACTAAATGTGTAATACAATACAGGTATACTAATATACTTTTGAATTTGATCATTTAAACACAAATATCTAAATTTTTTATATTATATATATAAATATTGTATTTATAAAAAACACTCTAACATTAAAATTGTATACCATTAATAATTTAAATTATTATCATATATATATATATATATATATATATATATATATATATATATATATATATATATATATATATATATATATATATATATATACTTGAAAACATTTTTCCGATAAAGAAGATATAAATATTAATCATAAACCAACACTAACAATAAACACACGAACACATGAGAGTAAATATTATTTTCTATATCCAAAATTACACTTTGAAATAATGATGTGTTAACAATAATGGGAAAAATCATTATCTAATATATTAAACATATATATATATCTATATATATATAGATATTTTAATTCATATTTTATATATAATTTATTTTCACATTCTTATACTAAAAACATTTTTCCAATAAAAATTATGAATATTAATCATAAACCAACGCTCAACATAAGCATGATAGTAAATCTTATTTTCTATATCCAAACTTGCACTTTCAAATACTGATGTTTACATATGTGAACAATAATGGGAACGCAAATTATTATATATTTCATTTTCAATTTGAAATTATATATATATATATATATATATATATATATATATATATATATATGATGATGATGATGATGATGGTGGTGGTTAACGTCCACTGAGACCAAACAATGGTCTATTGGACCTAAAGAAACAAATTATTTATTTTGATTTAAGATTTTATTCCTATGCTCAAAAAGCTTGGAGAGAAGCCTCCCGATCTCACTATAATTTTGACATTTTAAAAGGCTAGGAAGGTCAGTGTTGTAACAAAGATTTTGAAACTGAGATCTAATGTGGTTGTACGCGGGGCACTCTAAGAGGAAGTGGTTTTCATCCTCGATGTTACTATTCTCACATATATGGTAGATCCTTTCCATCCATGGCGTTTTAGGAACTGCCCAACGACCTGTTTCACTATGGAACTCATGAGAATTCATTCTAATATTTGCTATATTAATTTTCTTCTTTGAGCTAGTTAAATAGAGAGATACTTTTGATCTTCTAGGGTGGGGTTAGTGACCTTCTTATAATAACTTAATTTTCTTTTAGCCGCTAAATCTTTTTCACACCACATTTTTTCTTTGAACTGATAAGTAACAATATCTTTAATGTTATTTATGTTTTGCAATGAATCATTTTCGTTGATCTCCCAATAGTTTGACCAGGCCCTTGTGTCTTTATGCCACCCTCGATTGAGCCTTAGGTGGTTTTGGCTAGAATTTAAACCTAGCTTAGGAAGCCTATGATCGTCTATGTTATTGAGTTTGTTCTTGTACAATAGAAACCTAAGCATAGCTAGGCTCTCAATAGGGGAAAAACCTGCTTCTATAAGGAGAATAGGATAGGGTGTATTACTTTTAATTTTCAAGTTATAAGTTAGAAAATGCTTATGGATTTGCTCAATCTCTCTCCATGATTCTCTAGAGATGCTGCAACCCCAAACCTCACAGCCATATAAGATAACAGGAGTGACTAAAGTTTCAAAGAGGAACTTCTTTTTATCCCATATTACGAGGTTTTACTATTTTACAATTATTTTCAAGACCAAAATAAGATTTCCATCTCCCATTAATCCTTTTCTCAATGCTATGGTTCCAGTTGAGCTTGTGATGAATATCAATTCCTAGGTACTTGTAAGAATACACTTCCTCCAAGTTATTATTGTCATACAGTCATACATAAAATTAGCGTAAGCGTCCTTCTTGGATTTGATAATCATAACTTTTGTTTTGTCAGTGTTAACAGTTATACCCATGGTAGAGCAGAAATCCTTAAGAAGCCTGAGTTGCTTATCAAGATCAGATGGGCACCTTGCCAAAAGAACAATATCGTCAGCATAAAGAAGAAGGATGATGACTATCCCAGCTAAGATCGTGCCATCACATCCTGCTTCCTCTAAATAACCTTCGAGCTTATCGACATAAATGCCTAATAGGGTAGGGGAGAGGGGGCAACCTTGTTTAACTCCGATGTTACACTTAATATCTTTCGACCACCCCTCATTGCTCTTTAGCTTGGAAATACTTTCTCGTATAACCTTATAGAGGCAGCTCTCAACTCGAGAGGAACCTTTAGCTCTTCTAATCTATTCCAAAGGTTGTATCTAGGAACCGTATCGAAAGCCTTTCTAAAGTCCACAAAGCAACAAAATAAATTGGATTTATCATTACAACATTCCTCCGCAATGATCCTAAGCGTAACAAGGTGGTCTGTTGTTGAGTGATGCCTTTTGAAACCTGCTTGGCCTTTAGCCCGCTTACCTTCACTTTTAAGCCATATGCTTAACTTCTTTTCGAAAATACTACCATATAACTTGGCTAAGAGAGGGCTGATCATAATTGTTCGATAATTAGAGGGGTTATTTGTATCCCCCCTTTTAAAAATAGGGATAATGAGGCTCTCAGTCCAATGTTTAGGGAATCCTTTCTTGACTGCTTGATTGAAAAGCTTTTGGATGTGGGGTATGAGGACATGACCTCCAATTTTTAATATTTCCACTTGGTAACCTTCAATGTCCTTATCTTTCCCATTAGCGAGGCGATTAACCCCAAACTTAATGTCTTCTAAAGAGAAAACTTCTTTCGTTGTGAGAAGGGTTTCCAAATTATCCATGGCATTTGGAGATTCATAAAGCTTTTTAAGATAGGAATTCCAATCGTGAAGAGCAATTTTATTATTATACATAGTCTTCCTACTTAGAATCTGCCTCCAAAATTTCTTAGGAGCTACCTTAGAGAGGTGTAAGAGATTCTCCTATCTTTGATGAATGTACTGCCTCTTTTTCCTTTTAGTTAGGGCTTTGTATATTTTTATCTTCTCCATTTTAAGAGATTCATCAACAGCTTCCTTAATTGCTCTCCTCGCACTTTTACAATATTTGTCATACCATGGATTGGTTTTGCTATTTCTTTTATTATTTGAAACTTCAATTGAGAACTTGTTAATAGAATATGAGAGGGTTGTAGTAAAATTATGATAGAGGTCTTCTATGTTGTCTATCCTAGATAAATGAAGCAAATTAGTTTTTAATTCATTTAGAAAGAGACCATTTTTATTCTATAAAATATTAAGTTCTTTTGGTTGTACGTATTATTTTCTATGGGAACTCTATGCATGACAAAAATGAGAGTTATAAGTAAAGGCCTATGATTAGAGTCAGGTTCATGGTCATTTAAGATGTCAAAATTTATTATTTCGTTGTATAATGGGAGATCGGAAATAACGTAGTCTACCACGCTGCTACCAAGTCCATGGATGCCAATCATCTTACTGGAATTGGGCCACTTCTTTAGACCATTGCAAATTATGAGATCCTGAGCACTACAGAGCTTGACTAGCTCCAACCCAAACAAATTTTCCCTGAGGTCTTTAGAGCTCCTTTTGTACCTGCTAGCTAGAGTAGGGCCTTCGTCTAACCAAAGAGGATTAGGGTTGGAATGATTGCTTAGGATAATAGCTTGGTTGTTTGAAGTTAGAGCATTAAAGTCACCTATTAAAAGGATATTACCGTCATTCCTTAGGCTAGAAATATCATTCTTTAAACCATTGTAAGGGTTAGTTTTATCTAGATTCTTCTTCTTATAGAAGTTAGAATTGTTGGGGGGAAATAACATATTGCTATGTAGGACTTTTTATTATTAATTTCTTTGATCTCTATCCAACTATATTGGTTGTGAGGGTCTTTTTTATAAATCCTAACATGGGGGGAGATGTTCTTCCTAATGTAACAAGCTATTCCCCCAATGCCTCTACGGGAGGATCGCTTATTCCAGGTAGACCATAGCGTAAAGCCATCTATGTTAGGGACCTTAGATTTTTCATGCTCCCAAGTTTCAACAAGAAAAATAATATCAACATCATTTGAAATCCAACTTAGCTTGGGGCCTTTGTTCCATGGGAAGCCCCGACAATTCCAAGAAAGGATCCGGAGCATGTTTAATTGCTATTTATTACTATCTTTTTGGTTTCTATCTTGAATAAAGGCTTTTCTATTTTTGATTATTGCCCATTTTCCTTCCTTTCTAGCTTCTTTGACCTTTTGAACCTCCTTTCTTAATTCTGCTTGATCTTCTGGAATGAGATCTTTATTTATGAATATTCTCGTTCCTTTTAGACTTGAGGTTTTACTAAGTATGTCGTGCTTATGATCAGTGGAGCTCACCTTTATGCGGATTAGTCTTCCTTTATTCTCGATTAATTTCCCCAACCTTGTTGCTTCTGTGAGACACACTGTTTCAATTTGTAATCTATTATGTAGTTCTGTCTGGGCTAAGGCTAAAGTATCCTCATCTACTTCCTCTTTTAAATCGAAGATTATAAGGTTTAAGGCCCTTTTGTTACATTCGTGGTCTAATTCTATTAATTTTTTCATTTCATCTTTAATTGGTTTGATATCTAACTTATCTACCACATTGTTTAGGGTGAGGCGGCTATTAACTTTTTCTTCTAGTTATTTAATCATGTCTTTCATTTTAAGACTCTCTAAAGCATCAACATCTCCTTGCTGGGATGGTTGGTTAGTATCTTGGTTTTGTTTTTCTGTAACCTGCAATCTAGTCTCCATTGCCTCCATTTTATTCTCCAGTAGTTCTATTTTATTTTCTATTTGTTTTTGGATCGTGTCTTCAAGAGATGCAAATTTATTTTCCAGCGTGGCTTCTAACTCTTTTTGTAGCTTGGCTTCTCTTTCTTCACTACGTTTCTCTAAAGACTCTATATACTCATAAAGGCCTTGTAGAGTAACTGTGCTAGGTCTGCCCTTGGTAATCTTTGGTAACTGTGGTGAGATATTCATACTTGAAATTATATGAGCAAATATGTATTAGAAAAAGAAAAATATAAGGAATGTGTGCACCTGATATCAGAAAACCTGACTGTAGATCGCCCGTCTGCCCTTGGTAATCTTTGGTAACTGACTACAGATCACCCGTGCCCACCGCAGCCTGCAAACTGAAGAATATATGCGAAGAATATATAGAGTATGTTTTTAATTCTTTCACTGAGCCTTAGAACTCTTTCACTAAAGAATATATGAGAAGAATATATAAAGTACATGTTTAACTCTTTCACCAAGCCTCAGAACTCTTTCACCGAAGTATATATAGAGTACGTGTTTAACTTTTTCACCGAGCCTCAGAACTCTTTCACCGAAGAATATATGCGAAGAATATATAGAGTAAGAATATATGCAGGGAATATATAGAGTATGTTTTTAACTCTTTCACCGAGCCTCAGAACTATTTCACCAAAGAATATATGTGAAGAATATAATTAATTAATTAATTTGATTAGCATAAATTGTTAAATATATATATAATAGAATATTTTATTATTTTAAATTTAGAGGTGATAAGAATATGTATTTCTGTGAAGAATGAAGAATTTAGTAGTGAAATTTGTATTTAAAAACAAATAAAAATTTTATACACCAATTTAATGTTAAATTTAATTTTAACTTTAAAACTAAATTATTCTTATTTTAAAATTATAAAATATATATATATATATATATATATATATATATATATATATATATATATATATATATATATATATATATATATAGATAGATAGATAGATAGATAGATAGATAGATAGATAGATAGATAGATAGATAGATAGCAGCTTTTTATTATAAATAAAATATGGATTTTAGATAAGAAACTTTACAAAATTCATTTTTATCTCGTTTTTCAATGTACATACATGTCTAAAAGATTTCTTTCATATGCATATCTACCTTTATATATTTCTACTATAAAACTTGATGTAAACTCCTGAAAACAATTTAAATTTGCAATACATCAACATAAGTCAAAGAAGTTCAAATTATCTTGGCATCAAAAGTCCAACTTCAAGACCTATGTTTTTTTTGTTTAACAACATCGTCCTAAACCTTTGATTCTCATTTTTTCTAACTTATAGTCTTCTTTCGTGGTAGTTCCTTGCTGTAATCCATGTCATTTTGATGGCCCTTTGCTCCCTTATTGAAGTCTACCTCCATCGTTTTCATCCTAATATCTAGAACAACCACTTTAGGCTCCATGATCAACTACAATTTCTTGAATTTCCATTGCAACAACTCAATTTTTATCTAGTAGTGCCAAATGTGCCTCCCTCTCCTAGTATTCCATGTTGCCCCTATGCCTGATGACATCCAACATGGTCTCCGTCGCCTATAACAATTTGTACAATGAATTATTTATATGCTCTTATTCTTGTTCAAGGGAGTTCAGGTCGCTTCTTTCCATTAGATCTCTCATGTACATCAAAACGCTTAGAATGATACCTGTTGCATCCGACTTCCCTGGATCTCTACTTGATTCTTGCAGTTTGATTACCACTGCTACACTTTTATTAACAAGTCTACATTTTTTTGCCTCGTTCCTTCCACGATGTCACCATTTAAGAGCATTTAACTCTTCACTTACCAAATCCATGGCAACAACGATACAGTTCACCACTATTAATTCCTTTGGATGGTGACCGATACAAATAATTTGTGCATTTAAATTGGATCTAAAATGACATGCTTTCCTATTCAAGGTTATAGGTGAATTTTTATTCATCCTCCAAGCTGCACCTTATAAGAATTCAACCTACCACCAAGTGTCCTTCCAAGTTATGTCATGTGTTAACGAGAGGTGGTTACTGTCAAGTCACCAAGTGTCCTTCCAAGTTATGTCATGTGTTAACTAGAGGTGGTTACTATCAAGTCAAAGGTACTCCACCATCATAACCAATTTATGATTAGGTTTCCTTTTGCTCTTCCTTTGAGCAAGTGATTAAACGACATTAAGAAAATTAAATGTTGTTCTATATTTTTGATACATTCAATTATTCATCGACTTGATCCATGACCATAAACACCATTTTTCTAATATTTACTGATAGGAAATCATTTCCCACAACTCATGGGAAAGGTATATATGGTGTTTTTCTTGTTAGAGAAATTATTTTTTATTGATTTCAAAGGATGTTCAGATGAAGATAAAAATCGCATAAGCTTAAAGAGGAATTCAATCCCTTTCCAAAAAGTATTCACTTGCCTCCTAACTCCTCGTTGAAGATAAAATGAATTTACAATATGGAAAATACCTATTTCTTATCCATGTCAAGTCATCCTACATAAACACAAGTCACCCCCCCTCTCCTTAATATTCGTGATGGTTCAGTGATTAAACTTGTATAAATACAAATCATCTTGCCTCCAATTTGGTTATCAATACCGTTAATGAGTATAAATGAATTCAGACCTTAGGAAGTAAGCTAAGAGGTTCATATCTCATGAACCTAAAAGCTATTAAAGCTTGACTAGCTAGTGATCAATTCTAGTCTTTGGATTAAGGGTTCTTGAAAGGTCTATTTTAGATCAAATTTTGTAGTATCTTTCAGCCACCTAGTGAAGATGAATTCGGGGCAGATTGCAACTCACTTCTACCTACTCCCACATAACTTGGCCTTAATTTCTTGGATTGTGGAAAATACTTGTAGCTTTCATTCAACTCATATTTCAAACTTGTGCACCTCCAATTGTGGCATTTAGGAATATAGAAACTTTTGACCTAATATTAGACTCTTAGCCTAAGGAAATTCAAATTGTATCTTAAACTCATGTAGCTTGCATTTCGTACTATTTCTTGGACTCTTGTAGCTTGAATTTACACTTTGTTTCAAACTGAACCTTATGATAAATAATTCGGCATTGCAAATAGCATAACATATTTAAAACTAACTTCAAGTCATGCTTGGAGTAATCCTCAACCTTGACAAAGAGTAGACCTTGAATTTGTGGAGAAGACTTGGTCTTGTGAAATATACCTTAGACAAATTTCCTTTTTTCTCGACCAACCTTAAAGACATTTATGAAGTCTAGGATGATTTTTGAAGTGTGACCTTGGAAACTTCATTTGGAATGATCTATTGAAGTAGATATTGAAGAACTTATTGAGGTGCTTTTGAAGGAATATTGGAGAAAACTTAAAGGAAGCTTAAGCCAAGTGTTTTGAAGACATTTTGAATCAAGTTCTTAGATTGAATTTGGAAGCTATCATGAATGAGGTTTTGGAAGTGTTTGTTGGAGCTTGATTCTATAGTCAAGAAGATTGGATTCTTGATACAAGGTTGGAGTCTTATGATAGGCTAGGTTGTGTTGTGCTATACAACAACCCCCCCATTTCAAATTTTTCTTAATTTTATTCTTAGATGCTAAATAGGAAATAGGGTCCCTTTAGTTTGTAAAAGGAAATAAAATCTTTACATATAAATCAATTTCTTTGTTTCTCGCTTTTTAAATAAATGTGCTTCAAAAAACCCTCTAAAAACAACACACATTGCAAATCACTTAAATTTAAGGAACATACAATCCGTATGATATTGTTGTGATTTGAAAGTCTCAACCTTAGAGCTTCTTAAGAAAATCATTGACAAATATGCGATGCAATAAAGCGATCGCATATCCCTAATCACATCGCAGATTTCAAGTGATGGGTTTAGCGGGACATTGAAACTTTGCGACACGATAAGATTCTCGCATCTTGCATATCGCAACCCCAGCAGAGACAAATAATACTCACCTTGGGGAAATGCGATGCGATGTTAAATATAATTAAAGTGATAATAAAAAGAAAACATTTTGCGTGCGGGTAAATAAGGACTTCCCCAACTCTTTGTGCCAAGTCATCTTACATCACAATTGCATAAATTCGAAAGGCTTTTAGAACATGGCACCTACACCTCCTGATTTGTGATATACGATGGCTCTAAGAATATTAAAATAATATATATTGAAACCACTCATCACAAAATCAGAAGATTGATGGCACGTATTCTAATTAGGCCTTGGGAAAACTGCGATGCGATCTATTTATTGAAGCATTTAAGTTTGACATTGTTCAATATGGTTAGGAATTAAGAACAGTAATGACTATGGTCCTTCAAAGATTTCGTCTCGTGTGTTAATATCAATTCATAATACGAAATCTTTCGCACCAAATGCTCCTACCCTGATTTTCAACTGTACTATTATCGCAACTATCTTTTCAAGCATTAGCCATTCAAAAAGTTTTAGTTATCACTCTTCTCTGTTTCATATTGTTGCAGTTTGAATCTATAAGAATGAAACCAACCAAAATGATAAAGAAAGCTCGAAAGGTGAAAGCTTCCCCTGCAGTGGCGGAAGGACAGGAAAATGTTGTGTTGATCTTAGATACGACATGCCAGGACTGTGGGAAGATTTCATGGGAAGGAATATATGATATGTTGGAAAGGGAAAACCCAAAGGTAATAAAAGGAGATGCAACGGATGATGGACCTGCAGAGTTAGAAAATACACTTAGTGATTTAGCCGATTCTTTCCTTCACCGAATAGTGGCCCACACAAAGATTTTGCCATACAATGACATGGTAAAATGGGTAGTTGAAGGTATCAATATAACAGACAGAATGCTCTTCACATCTGATGGGAGAATATTTGGGTCCTTCAAACTTGAGGATTTGAAGAAAATGTATCATTTTCCAGAGCCTCAGAAGTGCTACAATAAATCATTCCTTGAAGCTTTCATGAAGGAAAATGAAGTAGAGTCCAAGCCCATCAAACAATGAAGGCATTTCCCTAACAAACACAAGCACGAGTCATTCGGTATGTATTCTGTGGACTCTCTAGCATCTCCATATTGTTATGCTGCAGCAATGATGTGTAGATTATTTGGAAGCCCCAATTCTGCTAATTTTTCCATTAAAATGGTTCCCTTAATAGAAGTATCTCTGAATTCTTATGTGATGGATTGGGCAACCATTCTATCAGATAAAAGGGCTGTCCAAATACTTGATTATAGGAAGAATAGGTTTGTTACCACCCAAGTGGTTCACCCATTTTATATGAGTGCATATATAATTTACACCATTTGTTTTAACTTTGATTTTGCTATCACGGGATGGAAGTGGACTATCCAGGACCCAACCCCTATCCATATTTACCATAAATACCTATGGAAAAAGCAATATAAGAAGCATGTTTACAAGATTTTCCATGGCTTCATCCTACCCATTCATCAGGCCATCTTTAATATACCAGCCCCTCAGCTGTCTGAGGAAGCTAGCATTGATCTAACTTCAATTGGCAGTTGGCTTGGGGAAGAATTGTTTACATACATTAGGGTTTATGGTAGCATCACTAATCCGCATGTCCTTTCTCTATATGTCAAAAATAAACTATTGGCTAGGGAAATAGCCTGTTAGAGGGTTGAAAAAGGCCTTACAAAAAATCTCAAAGATGCCAAGAAACAGTTATGGCCTGCCTTTCCGATCTGATGCGGTATCTATTCGTTGCATGACTGCAAACATGCACAAGCTGAAGCTGAGAAAATAAGGGGTCTAAACCTAGCTGTTATTCCTAGAAGACAATATGACCCAAATAAAGTTGCTTATAATTTTACTACTCAGGTAAAGGTTAAGCAATTCATTCGCGAAAAAGATGAATTCGATGACTTCTTCAGATCAGCAGGGACATTTGCGCAAGTGATCCATCTGGCAAAGATCAAGATGGGAATAGGAAAAATGGACCAATTCATTCAGTATAGGGTACAAAGGCTTCAGTCAGTACCACTGGATTTATTGAAAACTACACTGATCATCCACCAAATAGGGCAAATCACAAAGCAAAGCACAGAGCAGGACATAGAGTAAACTTCTCGTGAAACCGAAACAAGCGAGAAAGCCAGTGAATAGTTGCATACAGATGTTCACATTCATCCAATGTTGATCAAAGAATGGGAACAGTTTGACCTTCAGATTAAGGGTCAAAGTGATACCCAAACTGTTATCACACTACAATCTCCCTTAAGACAACAGCCCATGGTTGATAATCTTGTGGTTGAAAAGGCATCCAAAAAGGATTCAACTATAAGGGAAGTTGAGATAATCCCTGAGAATCCTTCATCAGATATTATATTGAGTATTGAGGAGATCCCACAGTTAGATGTGTTTTATAGCCCTAAACACAGGGCTGTAGTCAAAAGGCAGAGGAAGAAGAGGAAAAGAGACCAAGTATCGGCAACAGTCTCTCAAGATGAATACATGAATGTCATCTGGAAAGACTCAGAATTTGATCCCTCTGAAGACTTGACTAAATTATCTCAGTTTGCAGGTGCATATAGAGCTGCCACGATTGATAAAGCAACTAAAGTTAATCAATTGATCAAGGGAAAATATCAAAATATTAAACAACTTGAAGATCAGCTAAAGGCTGAGAAACAAAGGATTAATAAGTAGGCAATTGAAAGAAAACAACAGCTATCCCAAGAGTTTGAACAACTAAAATTGGCACATCATAAAGAGATTAAAGCTAAGGATGAGAAAATAATGTAGCTACAACTCTCAATAGAGCAATTCAAAGAAAATCCTAAAGCTGACGAGTTTATAAAGGAAGCCTTAGCAATAAATAATTTCTTATCTCAACAGCTAACCCAACTCTGCCAAAAGATATCCCTCATCCATCCATTAAGTGTCAAAACCAACACACTGGTAGATCAAGTGGTCAATTCCATATTGAATTCAAGGATGCAGATGACAAGATTACAGATTATATCTCTTGGCAAAACACAGAAAAGGGAAGGACTACTAAATTACTAGTGATTGAAGAATCTCAGAATGGGAGACATAGCTGATCAAAGCAAAAAGAGAAACTTCAAGGGCCAGGGTAGCAAGGAATAATATCATTGAATTGATAAATGATAGTTTGCATAGCGCCAACTTAATTTTCGAGTGTACCCCTGAAAATATTCCTAAGGTAAAAGTATTGGAAAAACAATGGAAGTAAGATTCGAACACTAGAGAAGAAAAACTCAAAAAATTAAATGGCCTCAATTGGGATACGCATTGGATCTATTTGGTCAAACTGCATAGCCAAAAAATGACAATCAAATGTCTTGTGGATGCATTCGATCACATGATACCCGAACTCTCAGATGTGGTGTACACAGGTCAATTTCATGCCAGGATGAGTCATCCACCGGAAGTCCAAACTATGCTCGAGATTTGTCAACTAAAGCCATAGGAGGAATGATAGATGCAATGCATCTTATTAAAGTTATCTGCAATTTATTTTTGTCATGAAATCCCATATTTTTAGAGAGGCTGTTCCAACCACCCCAAGCATCTTTTATGAACAATTTGTTTCTATTTTTACTATAAGGACCCTTTCATGTCATTTTAGTGGACTCTGAGCATGTTCCTTTCAGATGCTGCAAATGCCATGAACATGGGCATCTATTTAGGGATTGCCCCTTAAACAAAATAGAAAGCATAACCAAAGCTACCTCAGGGAAAGAAACTGATAGCTTTAAAAAAGTGGGAAATAGAGGTAAAGGAGAGAGAAAGTACCAAAAGAAAATCAATGAGGAAAAGCAGTTAAGTCAGAATAGGTACAAGGTACTAGAAGAAGAAGAGGAGCAGGATAAAGCAAATCAGACTCTAGTGGATAGCCCTTGTTGGGTGCAGGAATTTCACTTAAGAAAACTCCTCAACACTTAACTGTCAACCTAGGGGATTCGAACTTAGAGACGAAGCACAGGCAATGCCAGAGATGGTTTGAATATTTCTAATGTCAATCCCTACTTTCTTTAAAGGAAAGATTACAAAATCAAACTAAAGAAAGAAAAACCATCAAAATAATCTAAGACTGGAACAAAGAAGAATGCATTTGCAAACGAGATTAAAGATAAAGGAGAAATCACTCTAGCTGACTATTGATTAACTACTGAGTGAGTGTTTTCTTTAGCAGAGACACTTTAGCAGTCTCAACAGATGGGTCCTTCAAACATGCTTTTATAGAGATTTCCTTCTTGCACTATTCTATCTTTCACTGGTGTAGTCTGCTTGCACTAGTGCAAGAAAAAAAGTTTATGCAGAGGGTATAAATGGTGTCTATACTAAAAATGTTTTTCTTCATGCAAGGGCTTGAAATTTCTCAAGTTCAAAGCACTCAAATCCCGTGGCAAGAAACTGGTTCTTGCACTTAATCGGAGCTTCTTACACTTAGTATTTAATTCTGGAAATAAAAGATTTTTTTTTTTTTTGCTAAGTAAGTCTAATCTATTATTCACAGTAAAAGAGTACAATTACAGCAAGCTGAGCATGGTGAACCAACTAGCCTGAGAGTAAGGCCGTTTGAGCCAGACATTGTCCAAAACTGAGAAATTGGATGAAATTTCCCACGCAGGGGATCCAGAATAACACAAACAACATACACAACAACAACAACATACAAACACAACTGAAACTGGAAATTGATCTCGACACAGTAACAGAGACAAAATTTGACACATTGAGCCAAAAAACCTTTATAACTGGGTTGCAAAAACCGATTGAGTAGCTACAACGCTGGATTACTCGTTAGGTGACTCCTCCATGATCCTGCACCAACCCCCTGCATTCAGGTCCTGAGCTTGGGCCGTTGCATTATCATTCATTTTTGGAGGAGCAAGAGCCATAGGATTAACATTGTCAGCGCTGGCCGGTGGAACCATCCCGAGCTGCATATCAACAGTTGGCTTTGGAGTATTGGGGTCACCCACATCCTGTTCATCCTCTGTGAGTGGCATTGGGGCACTGGTATCGCCCTCATCTTGGGCTTCCTCTAGAAAGAGGACAGAGACATGAGCCGTGATCCGAGGGCGATTGAGGGAGCAATTGAACGTAAAAATAGCAGAGCCAAAGGAGGGTGAATTTGAAGAGCCTGGAGAGCTTGGGTCGAGGAATTGACTGGGCCTCAGAATGCCCTCATTTCCACTGCGAGGTCGAGGATCCTGACTCATGGCGTCAGACCCTGAGGATGGGCGAGAAGGGTTGCCCCGTCCTGAGCCTCTGCGGCTGAGCATTCTCTGGCGGGGCCTCAGCATTGCAGAGGGAATACCACGAACAATGGAGGGAATGCCACGAACAGTAGAGGGAATGCCACGAACAACAGAGGGAATACCACTAACAACAGAGGGAGTGCCACGAACAGCAGAGGGAATACCACTAACAACAGAGGGAATGCCACGAACAGCAGAGGGAATACCACGCTCAGATAGCACACTGGTTTGCGTTTGTGAGCCCACCACCTGAGGTGCGGGCTGCTTAAAAGAACCAGAGCTTGACCCCCATGAAACCCAAGCACCTGCAGAACCCGTAACCATCCAAAACAGCATGAAACACAACAGCATATAGCCATGGCTGAGGCCGGCTAATAAACAATTCCCACCTCCTCGATACTCTCCCGCCATAACAATGGCATTCATGGGAGCCGAAGACTGATATCCAACTTCGCATGCGAATCAGGACGACATATTAATGCTTGTTTCAGACATTCCTTTGCCATTTATGACATCCACCTGCAGGCGCTTCTCCTCCCACATGGCCTTTTGTCCGATGATCCTGGCTGGCAGGTGGCTTCGCTGCTTCGCCCACCCCAGTCCCATCACATTAATTGTAGTTCAAATCACCCGCATCCGGGGGTGCAGCCTCTGTTTGGACCAGCTGATTGCATTCCTGTATTTGATCATGATTCGGTATTATGTCTAGAGTTCCTGTGAGTAAGGTGTGATTACTTTCTACCCCCACATTGGCTAGGAGGTCGGCGACCTTATTGCCCTCCCTCTTAATGTGACTGAAGATTTTTGCTCTGTTGTTGAGAAGCTCATATTCTATGGCTTCCAATCTGGCCTCCAGTCTCCAATTCATAGCTATTTTCCTAGCATGGGATCCATTGAGAATTTGCTTAGCCATATTGATAAGGAGCATAGAGTCGCCCTCGACCTCCAGGGATGGTATTTGTGTTTCCATGCTATGAGGAGACCTTGCCATAAACCTTCCAGTTCCACTGAGTTATTGGTGTCCCAACCAATATTTCCAAAGTAAATCAAAAGTGGCATTCCTGTATGATTTCTGAAAATTCCACCATAGCCTGCTCTTCCAGGGTTGCCCTTTGAGGCTCTGTCAAAGTTGAGCTTGAAAGTGTGCTCTGGAGGAGCTGTCCAGGAGTCTCTTTTTGTATTGATGTTTCTTATAGGGGCATTGTTGAGAGTTTCCTGAGGGAGTTGCATGTTCCAGTTCGCCCATATGGCATTCTCACTGTCGATAGTGGGAAGGTCCTCCCGAGTCCAAGCGCGTAGCAGCAGGGTTTCTTTGAGATTTATACAGAATTTTCTCCAAATGACCTCTAAGGGAGAGCTTTGATCTTTGAATATGCGCTTGTTCCTTTCTTTCCAGATTCCCCAGATGAGTAGTCCTGGAATTATCTTCCATATATGGTTAAGGATTTCACTCTTATAGGGTTTCTTTTGCCATTGACGCAGGGTATTGTGATGTCCTCTTCCACTCTGCATTGTCTTTGACATCTGAAGCTCACCTTCTCCCATAAGTGATTAGCCAAAGTGCAAGAGTCCAGCAGGTGCTGAAGGGTTTCCTCCTGGGCTTTGTAGTTGACCCATATTGAGGGGCCATGGTAGTTTCTTCGCCTTAACCTATCCCAGGTGAGGATTTTCTGATGTCCGACTAGCCAAAGGAAGAAAGACACTTTAGGCCAGATACCTGAATCCCAAATTTTCCCCCATATGAGATCGGGGGGAGAGGGGTCAGAACTTATTAATTTGTAAGCTTCTGAAGTAGTGAAGGTTCCTTTAGGCCTGTAACCCCATCTTAGGATATCCTTTCCTTCCGAGTGTCTTATGCGTCGTTTTTGGAGCTCCCTTTCCATAACCTCCATGAATGGGCGATCCACATTCCTGATTAGCTCATCACCTTGCTTCCATTGCCTATATCCCTGTGCAGTCTCCTGTGTCCCGTGCTGCCAAATCGTTTTCTGTTGCTGATCCTCCCCAACATAGTATGGAAGCAGGTGGAGAGTGCCACTGAGTTTTGGCATTTGGTTCCAGGCATTTTTCCAGAATCGGGCTGTTTCACCATTTCTTACTTCCCAAAAACTATGTTGTTGAATCAACAAGAAATGTTGCTTGGCCGCATTCCAAATGAGGGAACCTTTTGCATTGGGTATAAGTCTTGTAAGCTCCTCCTGAGGTCTATGATTGGTGTATTTGGCTATCCATATGGCTGCCCATGGCTTGTCAAGGGAAGAGAGCCACTGCCACCAAATTTTGGCACACATTATCACATTGCTTTGAATGGGATCCCTTAGTCCTATGCCTTCCTTTTCTTTCGGCAAACAGATAGTAGTCCATTTAACCAGGGCCCATTTGTGGTTGGTTGCTGAGTTCCCCCATAAGAAGTTACGCTAAAGCTCCCTTATTCTTTTGATAACCCATTTGGGCGCTGCAAGGATAGAAAACAAGTAAAGCGGCATTTCCTGAAGCACAGCCTTTATGAGCACCATGCGACTTGCAATGTTTAGAGTTCGGTGCGTCCAAAGGTTGAGACGAGATTCCAGCTTCTCAATTAGGATGCGCCAGGAAGAATGCTTGATGGCCGAGTCAATGAGGGGGGATTTGAGATATTTAGAAGGGAGTGAAACAATGGGGAATCCCAAAATGCAAGCTATTGCACGCTGCACCACAGGGGAGGTATGAAAGAAAAAGATCTGAGATTTGGCTTTGTTGATGCTAGTGCCCGAAGCCTCAGAGAAGTCGTTGAGCAGAGATTTGAAGAGGGAGGCTTCCTGTACTGAGGGGTAACCAAACAACATGTTATCATCAACAAACTGCTGATGAGTTATGGCTGGGGAATTGTGGATGGAGAGACCTTTGAGCTGCTGAGAGATGAGGGCATGTTTGATGTGTCTTCCCAAACCTTCAGCCATTAA
Organism: Pinus tabuliformis; assembly: GCA_031772625.1. Lineage (NCBI taxonomy): Eukaryota > Viridiplantae > Streptophyta > Pinopsida > Pinales > Pinaceae > Pinus > Pinus tabuliformis. The sequence continues at coordinate 2,014,770,910 of CM062818.1, read as the reverse complement.
CACAAAAAGGAAGGGGGAAAGAGGGTCACCCTGCCGAATTCCTCTGGAAGGACTGAAGGTTCGAGAGGGGATGCCGTTCACAAGAATGGAGAAGAAGGATGAGGAGATAAGACTCATAATCCAACGCACCCACATGGGTGAGAACCCGAAAGCATTTAACATTTTTTGCATGTATGTCCAACTTAGTTTATCAAATGCTTTTGAGAGATTGAGATTCAGTATCATACCTGCCTGTTTGTAGTGCTTGAGGGAGTGAATTACTTCATGCATGAGGATTATGCCATCGAGGATCTGCCGCCCTTCCACATAGCCGGATTGTTCAGGCGAGATAAGCAGAGGCAGAAGAGGCTTTAACCTATTGGCGATGACTTTAGAGATCACTTTGTAGATGACGTTGCATAAAGCTATAGGGCGGAATTTGTCCGGTGTATTGGATTTCTCTTCCTTTGGTATGAGCGCGATAAAGGTTGAGTTGAGGGAAGGTAAAAGCTAGTGAAGAGCTCTGGATTCCTCCACTACTTGCCACACCTCGTCTTTTATCAGCTCCCAGAATTTGTGGTAGAAGGTAGTCGAGAAACCATCCGGGCCCGGGGCTTTGCCCTCCTTGAGCTGGTGCATGGCTACATCCACTTCCTGAGGGAGAATAGGGTGGAGGAGGAGCTCATTGTGTTCCTCAGTGATGATTTTTGGAACTTTTTGGATGATTTTTTCTATGGCCGGATTTCTGTCTGCCAGGGGCTCGCTATGCACTTGTTTGAAGTGTCTGAGAAATTCCTCCTCGATTTCTTCATGCTTTTCCACCCTCGCCCCTCCCTGCTTTTGTATGAAGGAGATATTGTTGTGAATTCTTCTTTGGACAGTGGCTCGATGGAAAAATTTGGTGTTCCTTTCCCCTTCTTTTAACCATCTTATCCTGGATTTTTTCCTCCATAGAATTTCCTCCTGCTTTCTCCTCTCCTCCAGTTGAGTGTTTATGCGCTACTCTTGTTCTAAGGTCCAATCAGTATGTCCCTTGGTGATGATTTTTTGCTGGAGATCGGCCATTTCCTTGTTTAGATTTTGTTGCGCATTGAAAATATTTCCAAATGTCTCTTGATTCCATATCTTAATTTGGGATTTTAGATACTTGAGTTTCTATTGGAACTGAAACATTTTGGATCCTTCAGGCGGACAGAAGGTGCTCCAAACTATTTTGACGAAGTCCTTGAATGCAGGATGAGTAAGCTAGACCTCTTCAAAGCGAAAGGGTCGCTTGGTTGTGTTGCCTGGCCTTTGCCATTGGAGGGAGATGGGCCAATGGTTAGAGCCTGAGTAAGGGAGAATGGTTGCCACTATATCCCCTCCCAAATGCACCGAATTATCTGTAATGAGAAATCTGTCTAGCTTTGAGGCAATTTCATACTTCCCGGCTCTACGATTGCTCCATGTATGTGTGCCATTACAAAATTTTAGGTCGATGAGAGAATTTTTTTGGATGAAGTCTTTGAAGTGGACATTTTCCTGATCCATCCTGATTCTCCCACCTTTTTTTCCTCCAGCTTGGTGATCATGTTGAAGTCCCCTCCAATGATCCACAGTGGATGCTTTCTATTTAGGCTCAGAGCTTCTATTGTGTTGAGTAAAGCTATTTTATTTCCTGCTTCCTGAGGGAAGTAGACATTAGTGAGGTTGCCATGAATATTGGTTCCTGTAATGTGAAAGGTGGCCTGGATAATATGGTGGGAGGCATGAAAATCTTGGAGAGTGAGCATTTGTGGGTTCCACACTATTGCTAACCCTCCCGATGCTCCTTCTGCATCCACTGCTACTGATCGGCATCCTGGCCATGCTTTGGAAAGGATGCTTCCTAGCGTGCTGCTATTGCATTTTGTTTCTTGAAGAAAACACATTTGCGGTTTCTCCATCTTTATCATGTTTTTTAGAGTTCTGAGTTTCCTTGGGCTGTTGAGCCCTCTTAAATTCCATGAAGTGAGCTTCATGATTCACTATTGATGGAGGGCTTGTAGTACTTCATCAGTTTTGCATACCTGCCTAAGTCTACCAGGATTTTCCCTACTTCAATTGTTCGCTGGAGATCCGTTCTTCGCCCTCTCTTTTTGAAGTCTCTTGGGGGAAGGTTGCCATCCCAGTAACTGCTTGGTTGGATGCCTAGCTGTTTTTGCTGATAAGCCTTCAAGAGGACTATTTCCAGCTTGTTGAGTTGCATCTCTAGGATCTGATCATAGTCCTTTTTTTTACATGTTAGCTCAAGCTCATGAATGTCGAAGCCTTCCATGTCGAAATTTTCTTGATCTTCATCCATCTGCTGCGTTTGACTATTTTCGCCTGTGGCTGCTTCTGATATTAGGGGATGGTTAGGAGAACCATCTACATCCATTTCATTTACTTTTCCTGCACTGTCTTTTTGGTTTTCCTTGGGGGTAGCATTTTTATCCTTTGAGTGGAGAGAAGCAGGGGTGGAGCTGGAGGGGTTGGTTAAATCGGAAGCCGAGATGGGTACCGAGTTAAGCTTTGAGTTCAGGGGTTGATCTTCTAAGGCTTGAGCCAATATTTCAAAACTGTTACTCGTGGAGGGAAAAGATGCAGAGTCTTGCTGGGGTTTTTTTCCGGAGGCAGGTTTTTTGTGCGCTCGTTTGCGATTGTGAACTTTGGTAAAGCCTTCTTGGGCTGGCATTTCAGAGGGGTCAAAAACGGGGGCTTTGGCATTTAGCAGACAGTCCCTAAAGAGGTGCCCATGAGCATGACACTTGCAGCAACGAAAAGGAACATTTTCATAGTCCAGAGGTTGGATCCATTCATAATCGTCATGAGAAAGACTTACCAAGTCAGGTAGAGCTTTGTCCAGGCACATGAAGACACTAATGCGGGTGTATGAAGTATATCTTCACAGCTTCGTCTCTTCCTCCTCTTTTATGTATTCCCCCAGTCCATTTCCAATATCCCTGAGCAGTCCTTCGTCCCAGTATTCCTCTGGAAGTGAGTACATTCTGATCTATACTAGAGCCCAGGTGAGGTCTTCCTTGTCCGGGTTGAATCTTGCTACCCATTCTCTCAGATACAATCCTGCTGAGTTAAAGAAATATGGGCCCTGATCTAAGATTCTGTACTTGTCTTCTAAGCATAAGAAGATTACAGTGAAAAACCCCTTCGGTCCTAGCTGCAGAGTGATGTGGCCCTTGGGTTTCCACTTGGCCGCGATCCAACCATACAGGGCTTTTTCTGTTGGCCAGAGTCCTATAAATTTTCCTATGAGTGCATGGTCCGTCATGTACTGTATTCGCTCATTGATCTTCTGACTAGGCAGTTCTATCTTTGGTCTTTCAGCTGCTATTGGCTTGCAGGTTTTCGAAGTGACCTTGTTCTATTCCTCTGGCTTATCTTTCCCCTCTGGTACTGCATCGTTCTTGTCGGACTGAATGGCTGAGTCCTTGGATTTATTCTGCTGCGATGACGCATTGTTGTTCTTATATGCTTGGATCGATCCAAAGATTAAGGATCCCGTGTGCTCTGGCGGTGCCGAGTTTGACATAGGGGAGGGATTTGAGACCCTCCCCTGAGGGGGGTCCATGTGCACCGTGAGAAAGCCTGTGACTCACTGTCAGGCCCTGGAGGTCAGACCCTTGAAGGCTGCAGAGTCGTGCTTGACTGCTTTGTTTCAGACGACTACCGAAACCCTAGTTCTCTGCAAATTTATATTAACTGTTGGAAATAAAAGCTTAACTACTGCAAGTGTTATGAAATTAAATTGCACACATAAAAAATGAATGTTTCTGATTTTAACAGAGTGTAGAAAATAAAGAAACAATCCTTATAGCTTATCCTGTCATGAATTATTAATGAAATCAAGAAAACTGTTGGAAGAAACTAAAAAGGCTTACTACATCACACCAATGTGCACTGTTGTAGGTTCATTTCTCCTGCTTGTACCAGGCAGGAAAACCAATCAAACATAACTACAGAAAGTGAATAGCACACCAACGTGCATTGGTGCAGGGTGATTTCTCCTGCTTGGATTAGGTGGGGAAAACCAAATCAACCAAAACTGCAAGAAATGAATAGCACACCAACATGCACTGGTGCAGGATAATTTCTCCTACTTGGACCAGGTGGGGAAAACCAAATCAATCAAAATTGTAGAAATGAATAGCACACCAATGTGCACTGGTGCGGGATGATTTCTCCTGCTTGGACCAGGCTGGAAAAACCAAATCAAAATCAGAGGTAGGAAAATAAATTCTAACTACTTCACACTGTGGATCCGCTTTCATTCAAATAGGAATTCATGTGTTATACATTAAAACACACTTATTAGTATAAACATGAATTACAAGAACATAAAATAGGGTAAACGTGCTGGGTTGGCTGGGCCCTAGCCAACTAGCGCATTTCCCTTTTCAAATCGAAACGTTGCTCAGCACTTTATCAATACATCAACTTTTAAACAAAAACACAATTCATGAAAACATAAGGTGAAGCTCCTTTCTTATTAATTCATAGAGGCAAATATATGCGTGATTACACAGTCCAGCTAAGATTTGGGCGATAACAAAAATAAAAGCCTATTACCACCTTCCTGGTTATATCTCTATTCTATACAAACTTATTAGAACTGTCTCGTCCTATTTACATTTCACATTATATAGATCCATGGCCGAAGGCCAAAAGGATCATTTAACCTATTACATAACTAATATGCAAAAATTAGCTTTCGGCCTTCAAAATTAAGCAATTTAACAAACTGGCTGTAGCCAATGTCCAGTTATTCGTTCTTCATAAATCCGATCTCAGCTACCTTTAGATTGCCTTGCTGTCGTACCTAGAGCTCGGCTACCTTCAGATCTAACTTGTTGTTGTGGCTGAAGTGGCACAAAACAAGGCGGTGATCAAGGAGGTCCAGATTTGCTGCAAAGATTTGATGTGGTGGCACTTGTGCGAGATCCAATCCTGCACTAGGATCAGTGGTCATGGTAGGCACTTTACTATCAAACAACATTGGAGATATCGATAAGTTGCAAGAGTGATTATAAGCAAGAAATCACATAATAAATAATTAATTAATGCTAAGTCAAGTTAAAATATGAAATATAAAGTTCATGCGAAATATGTCATCGTTCTTGGACTAGTGCAGGATGAGGGTGTGTAAGAGAAGTAAAACAACGGTAAATGGTCATGATTTAGGAAGGGAAAAATGGTCAAAAAGGAGAAAATCTGGGGGCTAACATCCTCCCATCCCTAAACTGTTGTGTGTCCTCACACAATTGTTGAGTCATGGAAAAGGTATGCATATATTATTTATTTCATCATCCTTTTCTTTAGTTATACCCCTTTTACATCTTAAAGTGATAATATATCAAAGGATTATGGTAAAAATGAGGAAATTATCTATCATCACGATTTAGCTTACTATTATCCCTCTTTGTGTAGGAAAAATATGAAATGGGACAACTGTTGTTCCTCAGCCAAGGGATAGCGAAAAGACAAGCAAGCCAAGGATGGAGCATGTAGTTATGGACAAAAGAAAAGCGAATCACAGGACTAGCACAAGAAGGGAAAGATGACTGAAGTTAGAATATTGCACGAATCCCTTAGGATCTCTTGATCTTGAGGGATTGTTGTTACTATTTATCCTTTTACCTCTTTGCCATTATAAAAGGTAGCGGTTGTAAGCAGAGCAGGGAGAGACATTATTCGAGAATTACTATTGTATTTGTAACTTTGATATGATCGACTCTTGCAATTAAAGCGGAGTACGAACTGGCTATAACTATTTTGCAATGATTAATATATAAAGTAGTTGTTGTTCCTTCTCATCTATTGAAGTAATTGGCGGTGCTCACTAGCAGCTAAGGGCCTGGCCCTGGTGGATCACTTGTTGTTCCTGTACCATTCTTTTATGATTTCTATCATGTGATGGTTTGGTTTGATTTCCACTTAATGTAATCACATTGCTTTGCTATTTCATATTTCCAGTCTTAACAAGATTACTCTATTTTGCATGTTGCAATAATATTGATTCAAGTTGTTATTATCTCCGATCTAGTTATCTGCTTCATCACTCTATTGTTGTTATTTCAGATTTAGTTATTTAGTTCAACATTCTATTATTATTGTTTCTAATCCAATTATTTAGCTCAGCGTGCTATCTTAAGATTCTCCACTATAACGAGTATTGACTACTGTTGTCTACGCTCTTAGACCAAGATCCCTGTTGTTTAGATTAGAAATTGCGTTTGGAAAATCAATCAGTTAAAAGAGAAATGAGTTATTGTTACTATATTCTTGACTGATACTTGAAAGAATGTATGATTTGGTTTCATTAGTGAATTAATCTTTATTTTAATTGTAATTAGAATTCACTAGCTACATCCATTTACTCTTGTATTTGAAAGAACTGTACTGCAATTTAGAAGCATTACACTTGAGTAAATAGCCGCCACATATTGTGTACACTCTTGAAATAGAAAGTCTTGCTTGGATTGATAATTAATGTGAAGATAATTAGGAGTTAAAAAGTCACCTTTTATCACTCAACATTTTGGTGCTATTGCCGGGGAGAGTGTAACCATTTCAGAAGAGTAGTGTACATCTGATGTTGGTCTGTTAGGAGAGAATTGGGTATTAAAAATGAAAGGTAAGAACCTGCATATGGAGCACGTAAAATGCCTGCTCCCTTGCCCGCTTTCCAGCAGAATTGTTAAGAATTTAGGGTAGAGGTAAATATTTGAATTGTGTGTATGAATAAGAAGAAAAACCCTAAAAATAATCCAATTTCCCTACCCAAACCCGACAGATCTAAGGGATCGGTGACCCTTGGATGATCAACTTTCATAGACGACATTATAAAGAAAGCTGAATCTTAGCCATCAGTAGGTCTTAGAAAAGTTGCTTCCAGACAACCTACTAGCTCCCTTTGGGCCACAGGCTCATCATCTGTAGCCTTCACTGAGGTACATAGCAAAACATAAGAGATTGAGCAGAGTTTTCAAGAAATTGAAAATTCTCATCCAATTTCTTTACAAGAAGGGAATTCTAGTAATCTCCGTGAAGGAGGAGGAGAAACCGGGGAAACAGAGGAGCCAAGATCCCCTCAGATAATAATTCAACCAAGAACACTCAGTACCCCAAATAAAGGGATTGCCATTAAGTTCAATCAAGAAGAAGCAGGGGAAACAAAGGAGCCAAGATCCCCTCAGGTAGTAGCTCGGCAAGGAACACCCATTATTCCTAACTAGGGGAGCGCTGTTAAACACATTCCCATCCCTTCTAGTCATCCTAGGAATAACCCTCTAGAGATCCTAGAAGGGTATTGGCACATATTTGATCAAATGGCCAACAACACACAAACACCTCAGACCTCCACATTACAGTATCCCATCGTTGACACAGCAGTCAATGCACCTATGAAAGCAATTCCTCTCCAAAATATTCCTACCTTTCATGGGCTAACATCAGAGGATCCAGACGCATTCCTGTTTGAGTTTGATGTATTGTGTCAGGGGTATGATTATACCACCGATCCCCAAAAACTAAAGTTATTTCCCTCCACATTGAAAGGAGTAGCTTTACAATGGTTTATGGGATTAGGTGGAGGCACAATAAATTATTGGGATCAAATGAAAACCGCTTTCCTAAAAAAGTATCAAGACTATTGCAAATCTATGGAATTGAAGGACGAAATATTTTAGATGGTAGCAAGACCAAGTGAAACATTAGAAGAATATGTGGAACAATTTCAGTATAACCTTCAGCGGTCTCCCTATGCAACTCTGCCTTTACCTGATAGTGTTCTCAAAACTACATTAATTAAAGGGATGAAAGAACAATGGGTAGAAACATTGAATATTATGGGTAAAGGGGATATATATCAGGAAAATTTTGCTGACATCATTAATTTGTGTATCAGGTGTTCAAGAGGTAGCACAAGATTGAAGCCAACAGAATGCGACATGATCACAAGGGATAACAAAATCTCTGGTGGAGGTATAACTTGCGCAGAAATTGGCAATCTGCTAGAGGATTTCAAAACTGATATTCTAGGGACTCTGACAACACAATTGGACATTATGCAAGCCAAACAAAAGCAAGTAGAAGAAGAACAAAACTTGGTGATATTCTGTCCTAGATGCAGAAAGAAGCATAGCCATAAAGAGTGCCTGCTGGATACGGTCCAAATCTGCGCCATCTGTACGAAAGATCACGCCATAGAAAGCTACCCATCACTTCTAGGATTGAAAGCAGTTTATAAAGAAGCAGAAGAAGAAATAGAACTGGTATACCTGATAAATCAGCACTGCCAGTGGCACACACAACCAGCAGGTATGCCCATTGACCCATCCTCTTCTTTTCAGCCTCCTCAATATAGTGCTCAACAATACCCAGGAACCATGTGGTAGAACCAACCATCTTTTTCCAATTGGTCACAACAACCATTCCCTATGCCACCCTTGCCCAACCAATATAATCAAAATAACAATTGGCCAAATTCCTCTTACTTCCCACCGTTTTTGGAAAATAATGCATATCAATCCCAACTGCCACCCTCAACTTCACAGAATCAGAACTGCCAGTCAAGCTGGCAGAGACCTACAAATCAGCCAGTAGGAATAATCCCCCTATCTCAACCCACACTACCAGCACCTTACACATTGCAACAAAACCCCTAGACCAACTTAAGACCACAGCTCCCAGCCCAACCCAACCCGAACCCCAACAACAGACTGGTTCAATCTATGCAAATTATTAAAGGACCAGAACCAGAAACCGAGTTAAGGGAGTGCAATGACCTTCAATTAAGATCTCGACGTATAATATAATCAAAGGGGGATAAAAATGTTCAAATTGAAGATCCGTTACCTATAGAACAAACACCACAAGAAGAGAACATGGTTAGACAAAAAACTCATGATTAAGCAACCACCTCTTCTCCACCATTCCCAGAATTACTAATCATACCTCGCCCATTTGAACACCCTGATTTTGATCTTCTGTGAGAATTGAAAATTTGTGTATAAAAATGCCACTCCTCTAGGCTATTCAATACATCCCAATCTATGCAAAGGAATTATGTATGAAAAAGTCCAAGAGGAAAATAACAGCAAATCCAACTGTCCATGTAGTCGGTACCTTATCTGATTTACTATCAGGAAGAGAAACACCTGTAAAATATGAGGACCCAGGAAATCGTATAGTCATGGTGCAAATAAATGGATGGTCCTTGCCCAATGCCTTAGTTGATTTAGGAGCAACAATTGATATTCTTAACACCACAACTTGTCAAAAGCCTAGCATTACATCATTGGACCCAACCACAACCTTGTTGGAATTGGCTGACCGATCGGTAGTCAAACTAGAAGGCACATTACATGACGTAATGGTGTCTGTAGACTCTTGGGAATACCCTGCAGACTTTCTAAACATCAATCCTAGAAACCGACTTGATGGACACCCCTTGATTCTAGGTAGACCTTGGCTAGCAACTGCACATGCTTATATTAGCTATCGAATAGGCAGCATGACTATAGCAAGAGGAAGCAATGTAAAGAATTTAGCCTTATATCCTCTAGCTCAGCCAAGTTTAACAATAATCAAAACTAGAAAACAACCTATATCATATCTAACTGAAAACATTAGATCACCGCTAACCATAGAAGATGCTCTCAAATTTAAAGATCAAACAAAAGATGACATCATTAACACCTACATTAACCAACCAGAAGTCGGATCCCATCTAAAATGTCACATGATCGAAGTAGCATTTGATAGTGAAGTAGAAGAAGATCCCCTAAAAAATATTAACGATCAATCAATACCAACCACCTCTATTTATAACAGCAAAACCATAGAAATTGAGTCGGGAAAAACTTTGAATATTAAAAAAATCTGACTGCTGACCAAGAATAGAAACTTGTCCAACTCTTGAGAAAATATAAAGAGGCCTTTGCATGGGATTACCTAGACATGAAAGGAATTGACCCCCAATTGTGTACGCACCATATCTATACAGAAAAGGATGCCAAACCCATTCGACAACCTCAACGGAGGTTAAATCCTCATCTTAAGGATATTGTTAAAGCTGAACTGCAAAAAATTTTAGATGTAAACTTTATTTATCCAATATCTGACAGCAAATGGGTCTCTCCATTAGTAGTGGTGCCGAAAAAGAATGGGAAGTGGTGGATATGTGTTGACTATAGAGAACTTAATAAAGCAACCCAGAAAGACCATTTCCCCCTTCCATTCATTGACCAAGTCTTGGACACACTGGCAGGAAAGAAATTCTTTTCTTTCCTTGATGGTTTCAACGGATACAATCAAATTCAGATTGCCCCTGAAGATCAGGATAAGACTACCTTCACCTGCCCTTGGGTACATTTGCTTACAGGGTCTTACCCTCCGCGCTGTGCAATGGACCTGCCACATTTCAGAGGGTTGTACTCAGCATTTTTTTAGATTTAATAAATGAAGGGCTCGAAGTGTATATGGATGACTTCACACCTTATGGAGATGACTTCGAGCTAGCATTACAAACATTAGAAAAAGTGTTGCAAAGATGCATTGCCACTAGGTTCTCTTAAGCCATGAAAAATGTCATATGATGATGACCGAGGGACTCATCTTGGGACATTATATCTCAACAGCTGGAATACAGGTAGATCCAGCTAAAATTTAGATAATTCTTTTAATACCTACCCCTTCCACACAAACAGAGGTACACGATTTTTTGGGATTTTCTGGTTATTATAGAAGATTTATAAAGAATTTTTCTCAGATTGCTGCAACATTATATGCACTAACAGGAAATATTGATTTCATTTGGACAGATAAATGTGACAGTGCTTTTGAGGATTTAAAAAGGCTTGTATCAACAACCCTAGTGCTAAGGGGCCCAAACTAGGATTTTCCATTCCAAATCTCATTTGATGCTTTAGACACAGCAATCGAAGCAGTTCTCGGCCAGGAAGAACATAAAAAGCCATATGCAATATATTATATAAGAAAAAATCTATCTCCTGCTGAATTAAGTTATACTATGACTGAAAACAATTAGCTGTAATATATGCTATTAATAAATTCTAACATTATATAACTGAATATCCTGTAGTTTTATATACAGATCACTCTGCCATTAAATATCTAGCAAATAAACCTGTTACAAATGGAAGAGTGACAAGATGGTTGATTCTCTTGCAGGAATTTGACATCACAATTAAGGATCGACCCAGAAAAGAAAATCCTGTAGCTGATTTTCTCTCACGCATGCCAAAGCCAGCTGATGCAGCAACAGTTGAGGATCAATTTCCTGATGAACATTTATTCGTTGTTACTGTCAGAACACCATGGTATGCAGACGTTGCAAATTATTTGGCAGTAGGCAAATTACCCAAGCACCTGACGCCTAATGAAAGAAAAAAAATAGTGCAGTGCAGTACCTGATTCTCTTGGATCAGGGGCTATTTATTCCATACAGGAGCAGATATGCACATTAGAATATGCATTTGGGAAGATGAAGTGTTTGACATTCTAAAAGCATGCCACGATGGGCCGTGCGATGGACATTTTGCAGACCACAGAACCGGTCACAAAGTCTTACAAACAGGTTATTACTGGCCCACTATCTTTAAAGATGCTAAAAATTTTGTTCAAGCATGTGATAGCTGCCAGAGGGTGGGACGCCCTAGACAATCTGATGAGATGCCTCTGAACCTGCAATTAGTAATCAAGCCTTTTGAGCGGTGGGTGCTAGATTTTATTGGTCCTATCAACCCATCATCTAATCAAAAAACATACATACTGGTTGCAACAAAATATGTTACTAAATGGGTCGAGGCAGAGGCGTTACCAAGGGCAACTGAAGATTCAGTGATACGTTTTCTTTTCCACCTATTTTTTATGATATGGCCTGCGAAGAGATATAATTACAGATGGAGGCAATATTGAGAAATTATCATATCCTCCACAAAATTACAACTCCATACCACCCACAGGCAAATGGCCAAGTAGAAAGGACTAATAAGTTAATCGAGGCAATACTCACAAAAATAGCTGCATCACACAGATGTGACTGGGCCTCCAGATTGCCAGAAGCCTTGTGGGCATACCGTATAACATGGATAAATTCCATGGGATATTCACCATATCAACTAGTATTTGGAAAGGAACCTATCTTCCCAATTGAATTCGAAATTCAGACATTAAGAATGGCTCAGGAGGTAGGTTTAAACTCAAATGAAGCTCATATCAATAGATTACAACAAATCAATGAATTAGATGAAATCAGGCTATCAGCTCTTCAGCACACTGCATTAATCCAACAACAAAGAGAGAAATGGCATGATGCCCTTATTAAAAAGAAGATCTTCCACGAAGGAGATTGGGCACTCCTATATGATTCTAGGTTCCAGGATTTCCCTAGAAAACTCCAGACCAGATGGTTAGGACCTTATGAGATACAAAAGGTGCATGATAATGGCACCATCACATTAGCAACCATTGATGGATCTGGCTATTCTTTTAAAGTGAATGGTCATCGAGTGCAACTTTATCACAAACCACTTACCAGGGAGTCCTTTTGCCAACAGTTACAGGAAGATTCCACCATGCAAATTCTCACTAAGGAAGGAAACCCATCCTCAGCATCGATCCAGTGAATAATTCATTTGTTCTTGAATTTTGTATATAAACTTTTCTTTCTATTTGAATTTTCTTGTATAAACTGTAAATAAACTCTCTTTTTTGCTGTTGATGTTCCATTTAAAGAACAACAACTGTTCCCTCTTAAAGAACAGCTCCCGTTGCTCTAAAGGAATAGCAATTTTGTGTACAGATTTTTGTGCTATTCCATTTAAGGAAGAACTATTGTTCCCTACAAGGAACATCAACCTTCCATTTAAGGAACAACAACTTTATGCTTATTTGATTTTCGTGCTGTTCCATGTAAGGAATAGCTGATGTTCCCTCTAAGGAACAACAACTGTTCCATTTAAGGAACAACTAATGTTCCCTTTAAGGAACATCAGCCGTTGCATTTAAGGAATAGCTGATGTTCCCTCTAAGGAACAGTAGCCGTTCCATTTAAGGAACAACACTTCTCTGTATATATGATTTTCGTGTTGTTCCATTTAAAGAACAGTTGTTGTTCCCTCTAAGGAACAACAACCACTCCCTTTAAGGAACAATAGTTTGGTATGTGTCTTCTTTTTGATGTTCCATTTAAGGAATAGTAGCTGTTCCCTCTAAGGAACAACAATCATTCCATTTAAGGAACAACAGTTTCGTGTGTTTCTTTGCACTATTCCATTTAAGGAACAACTGATGTTCCCTCTAAGAAACAACATCCGTTCCATTTAAGTAACAATAGTTTTGCATATTTCTTTTTTTTGTTCCATTTAAGGAACAACTACTGCTCCCTCTAAGGAACAACATCCCTTCCATTTAAGGAACAGGAGTTTTGCGTATTTCTTTTTGTTGTTCCATTTAAGGAACAACTGTTGTTCCCTCTAAGGAACAACAACTATTCCATTTAAGGAACAACGATTTTGTGTGCTTCTTTTTGTTGTTCCATTTAAGGAACAATTGTTTTTCCCTCTAAGGTACAGTAGCTATTCCCTCTAAGGAATAGTAGCTATTCCCTCTAAGGAACAGTAGTTCCATGTATATTTGTTTTTTCTATTCCATTTAACGAATAGTTGTTGTTCCCTTTAAAGTAACAACAACTGCTCCATCTAAGGAACATCAATTTCATGTGTGATTGCTTTGCGCTATTCCTGTTGAGCGATAAAAAGGTGTCTTTTTAACTCCCAATTATCTTCACATTAATTGTCAACCCAGGGACGACTTTTTATCTCAAGAGTGTACTCAGTCTGAGGCAGCTATTTACTCAAGAGTAATGTTTTGCAGTATAGTTCTTAAAATGCAAAAGTAAATGAATGCTTGAAATAAAATCTACTTACAATTAAAAGAAACTTAACACTTTGAAACTTAAATCATTCACTCAGAAAACTACAACAATTTATCAGTCAAGGATACAGTAGTAATAACTCATTCCTTGTAAACTGATACAAATCAAATCAAACATAAACAAGATCCATAAGCTGAGAACTTAGGCAGCGATAGCCAATGCCCTTTACAATTGTTGATCTTACATTCCATACTAAAGCAATAAACTGAAAATGATAAATCAATAATGCTGCTAACAGTAATGGAATAAACATGCTTGCTGCAATAACATTTAAAAGGCAAAAACAAATCCTTGCATGAAAGAGATAACAGCAAAGTCTACTTGAACAACAAAGCTAATTTACCGGAAATGAATAGCAACACTAAATTAATGGAAATGAACATCAACACGAAATTAATGGAAATGAACAACAACAAAGCTAAATTAATAGCAATCTGTAATGAACATCAAAGTCTAAAATGAATAATGAAGCTTTATATTTGAAATGAACAGCATAACAGTATAAGTTGAAAAGGATAATAATCTCCGTTATGATGGAAAAGAACAACCACACGATTCAATCACAACTTGTGCAATAAAACAATTTCATAAAATACTATAACAGCTCGCTATAAAAACATGAAACTGTAAGGCAATACGATTCAAAGAAATAAGAATTAAATCAAACCATCACATGGCAAAAATTGTAAAGATATAATACAACAGCAGTAGCGTACTCCACCAGAGGCTGGGCCCTTAGCCGCCAGCGAATGCTGCTAGGCTACTTCAGACATTAAGAATGAACAACAACTCCCAAATCATATATTAATCATTAAACTTGGTTGGCATTACAATAGCAAAAGCCTTGAGAATTACAACAAACAACAATCCCTTTTTCCTCCTATCCTATCATGAATCATGAATCGTTAATTCTGAATCTCTAATTCTCAAATCATAATTCCAAATCCATCATTCCCAAATCATAATTCTGCATTTTCTCTGCCATCCTCCCCCAATACATAATACATACTCTCCTTTTATAATCATAAAGAGGAGAATTCAAATAGTAAATATGATCTCTCATAACAATATTGGATTGTTTCTAACTAATTGATCAAAAAGAAAATATATTTCCATCCATCTTTCAACAAGAGCAAGGCGAATTTGGCTTTGCAGCTGAGATTTGGAAAATGGCCACACAGCGAATCTGAGAAAATCATGCTCAAAGAACCCTGTGTTTCTCTCAATACAAGCTGAATTTGGGCAAACCGTTCTTTAAAAAAGCTAACTTGTTCCATTCTGGACAAAACCCATGTTCTGGATTTTCCAGATTCTTCTTCATTTGCTCAGAATCTCAACCGCAAAACTGTCACTTCTTATTCCAGCGAATTTTTGAGTTGGAATATTTAATGATCAAATCTTCAATCTGGAAATTGTATTGGAGACTAAAAATGGTGAATAACATTACAACCAATTTATTAAAACTATTATTGATAAAATCATGCATAATCATCAATTTATTAGAAATAAATGAGAATAAATAATATTCATCCATAAGAGCATAAATCATTATAAAATGGATTTATATAATAAATTATAATAAATGACATGATAAAGAAGAGTAAAAATGGATGAAATAAGTGTTAAAAAGTGGCCGTATTCATGACCCAACACACTCCCACGCTGAATATATTGCATGTCCTCATGCAACAAAAACTGAATATATTGCATGTCCTCATGCAACCCAAAGACAAAACCCATGTGTTAACCAAGCAATAAAAAATTTGTTCATCCTAGCTCATGAAATGGATAGAACAAATGAATTCTTCCTCAATTAATGAATATTCAATTTTAGCAATCTTGATGAAGGCATAACAATTTTTACATTGATGTTCAAGTTATGTACATATGAAGTTGTAGCAAAATATGATATAAGTAACATCAAACTTCATTAACCATTTTCTCAAAAACTACAAACCAGCTTTTGCTGAAATTTGACAAGTAGATTTCTACTATATTAATGCTTCTATGACCTGAAAATCGGATCGTTTTGATGCACGGATCATGAGATATAAACAAAATGGCTGTAGGTGAGAGTGCATGATTTCTGAAATATTACGAACTAATTTAACATGAAATTATCTGAGTTTATGTATTTTAATGATACATCTGTGTTTTCCAGAGATCATAAGAATTGAGTTCATAGTTTTAAAAATATATGGAAATCGATTTCTGCACTGAAATTGTAGGCCTTAAATGAGAAAGAAAGTAGAAAACATCCATCATGCATAGCAATTCCTCCCTCTCTCTGAAAAATTAGCATGCCCTCATGCGACGCTAGAAAATAAATTAAGGTGGTTGCTACCATCTGTTGAATGCTATGTTTGGTGTAAAACTTCATGGAATAAGGGAGGTGTTGAGAATGAATAAGAATAACAATGGATGATAAAGAATATGGATGACATGGTCAAAAGAAAGAAATGAATGAAAGTAACACTCCTCCAACCTGAAAGATGATAAGCCGCTGAAAAATGGGAAGTGGTAAAGATGTGGAATAAAGGATGATAAATAATGCCCAAAATGTATTTTCATGAAATTCTCCTAAATTCGTAATAAATCAGAAAATTATGATATTTTACCTCAAGTTTTACCTCCAAAAAGAAAAATGTGGAATGACATATATGTACTGGCATTTGCTGAAGATGATGTACGCAGAGTTGGTGTTGAAAGTGATGTAAAAGGTGGAATCCAGACAAGCACATCATGTCTGAACAATTGTTCACGTTCACGAGCCTCTTTTGTTAGTTGCAATAGTGTGGTCATGATGTAAATAGAGTTCCCCCCCCATACTTGTTGTTCTCCTGTAAACAAAGCACTATTTTGCATACAATGTGCTTGAATCCATAGTGTTAGTTTTGAATAGCAACAAATTAAGATGCATGCAAAAATTGCAATCAGAAAAACTTTTGTATGCATGCAATACTAATATTTTGTCAAATCAACAAGTTATGGTAGAGTGTAGTAATCATATCGCATGCTATCCCATAATGCATACATTCCCCCCTCCAATTGGAAAAGGGATTCCATAACCATAAAGCATATGAAAGGTGTTGTCTGATAGCAAGGCAAGGGAATGAACAATACAATAGTAAATGAAGTAGAGTACACATATCAATGATAGGACATTGAGAGTTATGGTTATAATGAGAGCAGAGTATGTAAAAATCGTTATGAATAAAAGATAAGATGCTTTAGATTGATGATAAGTTATGTGAAAAAGAAAAGAACAACAATATGACAAAAAGATGCTTTACCGATAGTATTCTAGCTGAAAATGATGCGATTGCTCATAAAATAATTTATCATGCATAAAGGTTCAAAACAGGGAAAAAAATTAAAGAAATAACTTCTTCGATAAAAAGAGAAAATAATAAAAGGGTATTATAGTAGTAATTGATGATAAGATATAACTTCAATACCATAAGTAGAGCTTCTACTGCCAGCAGGCGTCCATAGCCTCGGTAGAGTTGTCTTTTAACCCATATGAGCCAGGATCCTCAATTTATAAATAGAGAGTTACAGTGTTGTTCTACAGAAGAGATCAGTGTGCTAGCATGGTAACCAGATAATCACACTACCATTCACTGGGATGTAGCAAAAGTGATCAGGCCGGCTCGTGATGAGAGGTTCCAAGGATAATTTGGCTATCCAATGGATCATAACCCTGGTGTGGTGGCCATAATGGGAATGTCATTTTGTTACAACCTTATGAACATGGTAGGCAAGCTCGTAATGAGACCTCCTATCCTCCATCTGTGAACAAAATTTTGTTGTTATTACACATTTTTATGATAAAAAGAGGGAGGCTCAGTACTCCTTAAGAGCAGGGATGGTGGAAGAAGTTGAACATGTCAATAGAAAAAAATATACCCATAATCTCATTTATTATAGATAGAGAAGATTATAACCAGGAAGGGTGGAACCAGCATGGTATTAAGATGATTAATCAATATAATGTTCAACAGAAAACAATGCAGTAAAGTAGTATATAAATAATTGTGTCCCTTTGAAAATAAGCTATCATCAAGAAGTTGTTTTGTTAAAAATCATAATGTGAATGATATTAACTCGCTTCAATAGAATCCATAATTCTTATCCTCATAAAAGTAGTGTACTTCATGCCATGAAAGGGAATCAGTAAAATGTGGTTGAGATGAACTAGGAATAATCCCACAAGAAGAAGGAAGGGTTTCTCTCGAAAATACTCCCAAAGTGTTGTTCATTTTGAAGGAATAGCAAAAACACTCAAAAAGCGATGTTCCTTGCAGGGAACAGTAAAGGAAATGCACACCAAAAAGCAAAAATATACACGAAAAAGTGTTGTTCCCTGTAGGGAAAAACAAAATAATGCATGTGAAAAAGTGTTGTTCCCTAAGATAAACAACAAAAAAATTGTGAAAATTATGTTCCTTTGAAAATGAACAACAAAAATGTGAAAGTGTTGTTCCTTTTAAAAGGAACAGCAAAAACTTGAAAGTGCAGAAGTGTTGTTCCTTTCGGAAAGGAACAGCAAAACGTGAAAGTGCAGAAGTGCTGTTCCATTCAGAAAGGAACAAAAAAAAGTGAAAGTGCATAAGTGCTATTCCATTCGGAAAGGAATGGCAAAAGGTGAAAGTGCAGAAGTGTTGTTCCATTCGG
Source organism: Pinus tabuliformis (assembly GCA_031772625.1). Lineage (NCBI taxonomy): Eukaryota > Viridiplantae > Streptophyta > Pinopsida > Pinales > Pinaceae > Pinus > Pinus tabuliformis. The sequence continues at coordinate 2,014,752,276 of CM062818.1, read as the reverse complement.
AAAGGAACAACAAAAAGTGAAAGTGTAGAAGTGTTGTTCCATTCGGAAATGAACAACAAAAAGTGAAAGTGTAGAAGTGTTGTTCCATTCGGAAAGGAACAGCAAAACGTGAAAGTGCAGAAGTGCTGTTCCATTCGGAAAGGAACAACAAAACGTGAAAGTGCAAAAGTGTTGTTTCATTCGGAAAGGAACAGTAAAACGTGAAAGTGCAGAAGTGTTGTTCCATTCAGAAAGAAACAGCAAAACGTGAAAGTGCAGAAGTGTTGTTCCTTTCGGAAAGGAACAACAAAATGCGAAAGTGCAGAAGTGTTATTCCTTTAAAAAGGAACAACAAAAACGTGAATGTGCAGAAGTGTTGTTCCTTTAAAAATGAACAACGATGTAAAGGAACAGTAAAAAGTGAAAGTGCAGAAGTGTTGTTCCTTTAAAAATGAACAACAATGTGAAAGTGCATAAGTGTTATTCCTTTAAAAGGAACATCAAAAATGTGAAAGTGCAGAAGTGTTGTTCCTTTAAAAAGGAACAACAACGTGAAAGTGCAGAAGTGTTGTTCTTTTAAAAAGGAACAAATGTGGAAAAGGAACAGCATAATGGACAATCGTAAAATGCAAGCATGCAAAAAACAAATTAGCTGTTCACGGCATTGATGCTGAGGATGAGTTACAATTTGAAGGAAGCAACACCTGAAACCCAAAACATAAGAGAAATTAGGAAAGAAAGAACATTTTATTTAAAAAACAGTATGTAAATAAATAAATTAAGTTACAACAGCTATGATATTATGTAAAAAAATGATCTCTTTGAAAAATATTTTGGCAGCAGTGACAAGACATGAATCTTCAAATGGAAATCAATTCTTCATTTCTTCTGTTATGAATCCGTTGGGTAATGAGTTGGATGAAATTCCCTTGTTTCATTAAAATTTCTTTCAAGAATCACTTGTCCATAAATTGACCTTCTTTTTCTCCTATGACCTGCAAAAAAACGAGTGTCTACCTGCAATAAAACATTAAATCATAGAGAAAGAGTGGTGATTGGGCTCTCCTAATCTAAGAATTATGCAAAAAAACAACAAGTAGTTACTTTGTATAACAAATTCATTGAGAAAAAACAAAGTAAAATTTATTTGTCACCTGCGGGAGAGCAGTGGCCAATCATACTAACCAGCGGTGTTTTAATCACAATTTCTTTGTTTTTCATCCAAATTGAGTGATTCAAAAGCCAGATGAAGCTAATTCAAAGGTATATCTCCAATAGAAATAGGTTTTAAAAATGAAATGATATGATATGTCAATTTTAGTTAGAACAACCTGCATAACAGAGTCATTTTCGATTACCCCACTTAGAACAACAGTGAATGTTTTAAGCACAGATTCTTCGTTTGATGTCGGATTCGAATGATTGATATTGGAAATGAAAGTAGATTCATTTATTTATTTCAAATAGAAACATGTTTTTAAGACAAGAAGAATTGATAGATCAAATACTCTAAGGAACAACCAGAAAAATAGAGTTTTAAGAGTGTTGATTTACGATAGACAGTCAGTATTTTGATCATAAATTCCCCATACGATATTGAAAATGAGTGATTCAAATTGCCTTGTAAACTAGATTCATAGAGAAATATACCATAGAAACAAGTTTTAAAAATATGAAAATTTAGGCCTTCAAAAACCGACTGTCGCAACTCTATTCCTGAGTTGCCCGCTAGACACCCTGTCAATGTTTTGGTTCTAACTTTTTCATTTCAAATCCAAATTGAGTTATTCAAATTGGGTTGGAACTTAGACATCAAGGGATCCTTAGGATAGAAACAGGTTTTAAAAATATTCACTTTTGGTCCCTCAAAACATGACTGTCCCGACTGTTTTTCCAGAAATTTCATCAAGCCTACAAGCCAAAAAATATGATATTCAAGCATTTTTTCCAAATTGGTGATAAAAATGAAAATGAATGTTTGTAGAAGTATTATTTATAATATAAATCATCTACATACACAAATGAATTAAAAAAATTATCACCGATGTTGATTTCCACAACATGTTGCAACAAAGAAACAACTATTTTTACAAAAAAAATAAAAAAAAATGTGTTTGTTTTATTTCTTTATTTATTTTATCTTCTCCACTATCTTACTCTTATTTGAGAATCAAATATGTTTATGTATAAGATTACTTCCAGTGCAAGCATTTTAGAAATAAAGTCTCTAGTATGTACATACCCAAATTTCAAAAATGCATGTTGATAAAAATTAGGGTATGAGAAGCCAACTTCCCTTGAAAACATGGTGCCAAAAATTGTTGAAGCATAGAGTGATGTTGCAAACAAATGATGGAGTGAAACCAATCTTCAATATATCCTTTACTTCCTTGATTTCCCATAGCCATCATACGATGAAGTTCTTGAGCTTTTAAAATGGTTTGTTGATGCATACTAAAAGAAACCTCATTTTTTCCCATAACATCTACAACTTTTGAATTTGAAGGGTGGGTAAATTTTGTAGTTCAACATTGTAAGCATATTGTACTGGTTTATTATGGTGAGGGTGTGGAATTAGTTGAGCAGGAAATTGTGTACAAAATGGAGCATTTTGATGATGTGGTTGATTGGGTTGTGTGGATGGTTTTGATAGGCAAGCAAGATTTTGTGGAAGAGTTGATGAAGAATATGGAGAATGTGTTTGTGCTACAAGATGAGGGAGATTAGTCATGCAATCATAAGGTGAACCATGCCAAATTTGTAGACAAGATTGATGGTGGTTATATTGAGATTGACATGGCTGCCCTAACACATTAGTATTCCATAATGGATTATGCAAGTAAGAAAGTGGAGAGGAAGTGTTTTGAACCATACCTGTAGGCCATGATTTCCATGCTTTTGACCTTGTTGCAGCTTCCTCATCTCTTTGATATGCTACTTCCATCCTAGATAAGGAGGAACAACTATCTATGTGATTCTCCTTTCGGTAATGAGGGCAAAACACTTCATCAAATTCTTGATTTTTCTGAACCTGCAAAGCATCCAATTTTGAACTTATAGAGCTAATAAAATCAACTTTAAAATTTTCAAATAACACATTGATTTCAGCGCTTATGTCTCCTATTCTTGTAGCATATTTGGAGAAGAAAGAACAAACATCTCTAGAATTCTTACCAGCCTTGGAGATTCCTCTTGAATACCTTATGCACAATTCACAAACATCATCATATGATAACTGAAAAACATCACCTTTTCCTATCAGATTTAAGAGTTCTAAAAATTTATCTTTGATTCCTTTGAGTATGAGTGTTTTTAAGATCTTTTTTTCCAAATGCTTATATTTTGATTTTTGAAGGTTGTAATGAAATCGATCTACATAGTCCTCCAAGCTTTCATCTTCCCCTTGTATCATATCAAAAATACCTTCATTGGATTTGCAATAGTCTTGGTACTTCTTCAAGAATATGTTCTTCATGTCCTCCCATGTTTGGATGCAATTCCCACCTAGGCTCATGAACCATCGGAGAGCTGCTCCTATTAGAGTAAGAGGAAACACTTTCAACCTTTGATCATTAGTACAATAATCATATCCTCTACAAAGTACTTCAAAATCAAATAAGAATGTATCTGGATCCTCATTTGTCAAACCATGAAAATTTGGTAGAGAAGATGAGGGAATTATGTGCATATGTGTCACTCCTCCTAGATCTTTGATAGGAAATTCAAAAGTTGCAATGTGAGCCATTTCTTACCATAATAGAAGATGTTCTTCATGTGTTTCTTTGAGGATCCTTCTTCAAATGTTCCTGTCAATTGGTTAGTGAAATGGGTGGTGCTTACATCACCACTTAAGTGAGATTATGAGATTTGTTTTTCAAAATTTCTATTTTTTTTCTTAGCTATTCACATAGAAATTCAAACATTTATTTCTACCCTAAGTTCTTTAGCAATTCTGTTGGAAAGCGGGTAGGGGAGCAAGGATTTTGAATGTTCCGTACTCAGGTTCTTACCTTCCATTTTTAATACACAATTCTTTCCTAACAGGCACTCATTAGATGCACACTACTCTTTAAAAATGGCTACAATCTCCCCGGCAATGGCGCCAAAATGTTGAGCGATAAAAATGTGTCTTTTTAACTCCCAATAATCTTCACATTAATTGTCAACCCAGGGACGACTTTTTATCTCAAGAGTGTACTGAGCCTGAGGTGGCTATTTACTCAAGAGTAATGTTTTGCAGTATAGTGCTTAAAATGCAAAAGTAAACGAATGCTTGAAATAAAATCTACTTACAATTAAAAGAAACTTAACACTCTGAAACTTAAATCATTCACTCAGAAAACTACAACAATTTATCAGTCAAGGATACAATAGCAATAACTCATTCCTTGTAAACTGATGCAAATGAAATCAAACATAAACAAGATCCACAATTTGAGAACTTAGGCAGCGATAGCCAATGCCCTTTATAGTTGTTGATCTTACAATCCATACTAAAGCAATAAACTGGAAATGATAAATCAATAATGCTACTAATAGTAATGGAATAAACATGCTTACTGCAATAACATTTAGAAGGCAAAAACAAATCCTTGCATGAAAGAGATAACAACAAAGTCTATTTGAACAACAAAGCTAATTTACCGGAAATGAACAACAACACTAAATTAATGGAAATGAACAATAGCAAAGCTAAGTTAACAGCAATCTGTAATGAACATCAAAGTCTGAAATGAACAGCAAAGCTTTATATTTGAAATGAACAGCATAGCAATATAAGTTGAAAAGGATAATAATCTCTGTTATGATGGAAAATAATAGCCACGTGATTCAATCACAACTTGTGCAATAAAACAATTTCATAAAATACTATAACGGCTTGCTATAAAAACATGAAACTGTAAGGCAATATGATTCAAAGAAATAAGAATTAAATCAAACCATCACACGACAAAAATTGTAAATATATAATACAGCAGCAGCAGCGTACTCCACCAGAGGCTGGGCCCTTAGCCACCAGTGGATGCTGCTAGGCTACTTCAGACGAAAAGAATGAACAGCAACTCACAAATCATATATTAATCATTAAAATTGGTTGGCATTACAATAGCAAAGGCCTTGAGAATTACAACGTGCAACAATCCCTTTTTCCTCCTATCATATCGTGAATCATGAATCCTTAATTCTGAATCTCTAATTCTCAAATCATAATTCTGAATCTAGCATTCTCAAATCATAATTCTGCATTCTCTCAGCCATCCTCCCCCAATACATAATACATACTCTCCTTTTATAATCATAAAGAGGAGAAATCAAATAGTAAATATGATCTCTCATAACAATATTGGATTGTTTCTAACCAATTGATCAACAAGAAAATATATTTCCATCCATATTTCAACAAGAGCAAGGCGAATTTGGCTTTGCAGCTGAGATTTGGAAAACGGCCACACAACAAATCTGAGAAAATCATGCTCAAAGAACCATGTGTTTCTCTCAATACAAGCCGGATTTGGGCAAACCATATCTTACTAAAATTAACTTGGTCCGTTCTGGACAAAACCCATGTTCCGGATTTTCCAGATTCTTCTTCATTTGCTCAGAATCGCAACTGCAAAACTGTCACTTCTTATTCCAGCGAATTTCTGAGTTGGAATATTTAATGACCAAATCTTCAATCTGGAAATTGTATTGGAGGCTAAAAATGGTGAATAATGTTATAACTAATTTATTAAAACTATCATTGATAAAATCATGCATAATAATCAATTTATTAGAAATAAAAGAGAATAAATAATATTCATCCATAAGAGCATAAATCATTATAAAATGGATTTATATAATAAATGACATGATAAAGAAGAGTAAAAATGGATGAAATAAGTGTTAAAAAGTGGTCGTATTTACAGCCCAACAATTCCATTTAAGGAATAGTTGTTGTTCCTTCTAAGGAACAGCTGCCTTCTAAGGAACAACAATTTCGTCTATTATTTGCTTTTTTCTATTCCTTCTAAGGAACAACAGTTTTGTTTAGGTTTTTTTTAATGTTCTTCCCTCTAAAGGAATAGCAGTTTCGCCTACATTTGTTTTTCTACTGTTCCTCTTAAGGAACAATTGTTGTTCCCTGTAAGGTATAGCAAGTTCACGTCCTATTATTTTTCTTTCTTTTTGTTGTTCCAGTTAAGAAACAGTTGTTGTTCCTCCTAAGGAATAACAGTTTCATGTGCATTTTTTTGTCTTTTACTGTTCCTCCTAAGGAACAGCGGCGGTTCCTTTTATGGAACAACACCTTTTTTTGTGTGCATTTTTCTTGTTGTTCCTCCTAAAGAACAACACTCTTTTTGAGAGGTTTTTCTTTAAGAAAATGAGCATCTTGTGAAACATATTTTACTCTCTATGATCCTCTATAGGGAAAGAATACAAACATATATGTAAAGATACAAAATTTGAAGGTTACTAGAACAAGCAAATCAAAAAAATTATCATATTTAATGAGATTGCTTTGTATTGATTAGAAAAGGGTAGGACACAACCATCTATATCACTTTGTTGTCCTTATCTTCACTATAACTCAAATTGATTGATTATTTGTACCATGCTTGTTCTTCCCTAATCCCCATAATTCTCTCTACTTATTATCATTGAATAAGAGTAAGGGCATATTTTCTTCTATTGTTATGTTCAGAGTCTTCCACCATCCCTACTCTTAAGGAGTGTTGAGCCACCCCCTATATATAAATAGGAAGTGCTATCTAAAAGAAAAAAAAAATAAGGAAAGAAAAAATATATATATATGTTTACTAATAATCCTATGATTTTTCAGATAGAGGATAGGGGGTCTCATCATGAGCCAGCCTACCATGATCATAAGGAAGCAGTGAAGTGGCATTCCCACTATGGCCACCACACTAGGGATATGATCCAATGGATACATCAGAAAAATAAAATTCCTTAGAATAGGAAGTCTGATCACGAGCTGGCCTGCCTACCTTTCACTCCTTCTCAGGGAATGGCATTGTGATCCATCTGGTCACCAAGCTAGCACAATGGCCTCCATTCTGACATCACAAGGCACTTTCCTAATTATACATAAAGGATCATGGTTCCAAAGGGTGAAAAAGCAACTCTGTCAAGGTTATAAACACCTGTGGGCAACAAAAGCTTTGCTGATGGTATTGGAGTCATATTTTCAACATCAATAGTGATTATAACTCCCTTTTCTTATTTCTTTATCTTTATTATAGAGAGATTATGTTCCTAATTCATTTTTTGAACCTTTATGCATGAGATATCGTTTAAAAAGTCAATCATAACAGTTTAAGTGGAATAATGACCACATAGCATCTCACCCACATCAGATTTCCTTTCTCCCTTTTTGAATCACTCCATGGCATCTCCACATTTATTCATAATTTTCATTCTATGCATCGATTTCAGCAGCCCGATATGTTTGTGATCCTATCATAAATATGTATACCTTGCCATTTTTACCACTACTATACATTGCTGCCAGTACGTCGTTCCTTCATTTAACCGGTCAAAGGTGACCTATCATTTTAAAAGGGGGCGCAGGTGACTTCCAAAGAACTTTTGCATGCGTTTCAGTCCTTCATTTGGTCGTATCTGGCTACATGATATCCCATAATAGTAAGTTTTTAACGGTATCTATGTTGAAAAAATATTATCCGATATTAACAACTTGTTGTTCCATTGTTGGCTCTGTGTATTGCTATGTTACCTGTGTTAAGATAATAGTGTGCAAAATTTAGAAAAAAATGGGAGGATGATCAGTGCACAGGGAGCCACTGATACTAGCTATTTCTTATGCCACCCGAGAAATTCTAGTACAGGCCGGATGGGTCGCATATTTTACATGACTGCAGCAACCCAATGAAACCATTGCTATCGAATTTTTACAGAATTTACAGGATGATCATTCTATAATAAGAGGAAGGCGAATGATAGTAATGGATGCAGTAATAGTTGAGGCATCCGGATTACCAGCAGTCGGACCCATATGGACGCATAAAAAATTGAGGCTACAAGATGCCATTTCCGCCTTTCAGGATGAGGGACAGAACCTGATTGTCAAAGGCAAAGGAGTTCAACCTTCATCTCTGGGAGAACCATGGATAGAGCTGGCTAGAGTCATTCAGAGCTATATCACATGCGACAGAAGAAAAGATGTGGTAAGGCCACGCCACCTTAAATTATTAGCAGTTATAAAACATAAATGTTCTATAAACTTGCCTGCATATTTGAATTTCTTATTGCATGATGCTGCTCAAAGAATAAAGAAATCCCAGCATATAGAGACTGTTGTAAGTCATCATTGTTTAATTAGGCTGATAGTAAGCTACAACCTTGCCCAACAGCAAACCAGTTGGGAAGAATTAGTGTTTACTATAGAGGGGGGGTTAGCCTTACCTACTCCAAAAAGGAAAAGGACTACCAGCACAGCAAACAGACCACAAAAACGCAGACGCTCTGCCAAGACAAGCTTGGGAACAACTGAAAACCTCCAGGGTAGTAGCAACCAACCCTTAGAACTATCTAGCCCTAAAAATGAGCAACCCTTATAGCTGGAAGGAAGAGATAACCAAGAGTCAAAACTTGAGGAGGAAATAGAGCATACTAGTGAAGAGGAGAGGGATGAAACAAAACTTCCCTTAACTCCCAGCACAAGTCCACCACAAGACTTATTACATGATGTTGAATTGGCCCAGATTTTGGCCAATATGAGTGAATTTATACAACCTGAAAGCCCACTCAACCTTAATGTTGAAGTAGAGAAATTGGAAGAAAACTCTGCCCATAGTAGGAGCATGACAGAAAACATAATTGGTGAGGAAGAAACAGGGGCAGAAGTTACTCAGGAAGAGGCAGACCAAACTAGGAGTACACATCCAGAAGAACCTAGTCGGGTCAATTTGAACATAGAAGATGTGGGCCAAATAGGAGAAACAGAAACCAGTCAAGGCAAAGACACAGCCCTTGGAGAGCAAAGCCCAGGTGAGCAACCGAGCTCGCTAAGAACAAAAACGGTTAGTGAAACAGTTGTTCCTCCCAAAAAGAAGAAAAGAAAAATTGAAAGGTTTAGAAAGGAACAGCAGAGGCTGCAAAAATTAATTAAAAGACTTCAGCAAAAGATAAGGATATTAAAGAGGGAGAAAGTTTCAAGTAGAACCCTAGGAACAGTGAACACAGCCATTCAAACTAAATTTCATGATACAAAGGTTACTGGGACTCAAACTGAGCCCATATTCATTCAAATTGATAAGGAACAACATGCAACTGTTACAGAAGCGGCTGCCCAAATAGAGAATGTACATTTTTGTAATGTAGTTGTTCAAATGGAGGTGATACCCTCCAACAACATGGACACCTAGACAGATATCCAAGCCAAAGATATTTTGATGTGTAGTGACCCTTATATAACAAATCTTCAAGAAAATCTGGCACAGGCTCGACTAACCATAGAAAGCCTTGAGGAAGAAACTATTCCCCAACAGAGATACCAGGAATTACAAAGGCAACTGTGTGATATCAACGCGTCGGAAAGTGAGGCCTTTGATAAATATCGAAGGGTAGAAGAAAGAACTGAGAAAATAAAGATCAGACTGGAGACAGTCATGCATCAAATGGATACTGTTTTTTCACTATACACGGATGTTTTGGCATGCAAGTCCCCTGCCAATAACTATGCTTTATTTTTGTTAGAAAGGTATTTATAGCTAAAAATCAAGGCTGTCAGGGCAGGGAAACCCATAGAATTGAAAACTGTTGAAGATTTCATAAACTACTGTAAACACCATGGAGTGAAAGTTCAACGATTACTCTATGAGTTTTACTTGCATAATTTTGTATTGGAAGAAGAATTGGAGAAGAATCCCAACCCTTTTGTGGGGGATGTACAATTTCAAGCCTTCATTTCATTTGTTGTTAACCAATTGAAATGGTTTAAAGCCCATAATACATTCCAGAGGCAGGAAAATGGATTGGACCTTTGGGTCAGAGGTGAACCAAAGAACCCACTACAAATGTTGGCCAAACACAAAAGTTTGATGAAAAAGGAAGGAGTAATCCAAATCTTGGGGCCCATTCACAAAGAAATTGTCCAACAGGGGGTAGAGTATTTTCTCTCTATTAAAGACAGCTCCTTGGCTACAACTAAATTCAGATGGACAATTTCCAATCGTAATGTACAGGACAGAGAACCATTTAACTATAAAAACTTTAAATTGGCTGCAGATTGCTTTGTTACTTATAACAACCTCATCTTGAGGGAACGCCCATACTGGCTAGGATGTCGGTTCCGGAGTTCTATTTTCTAGTATCCTGTAGAAGGCTATAAAGCTATATATGAATTACTTGAAGGGCAGACAGGACAAATTTTTGAAACCTTCGCCAACAATCATGGGTTCAGACCGCTTCATGACATTCCTTCTCCATCCTATTCCTTGACTACTCTGCATACAAACTATATGGTTTTCATGAGGACATGAAAAAGGGTAAGCAGGGGAGTATGTTGAGTCATGGAAAAGGTATGCATATATTATTTATTTCATCATCCTTTTCTTTAGTTATACTGCTTTTACATCTTAAAATGATAATATATCAAAGGATTATAGTAAAAATGAGGAAATTATCTATCATCATGATTTAGCTAATTGTTATCCCTCTTTATGCAGGAAAAAGACGAAATGGGACAACTACTGTTTCTTAGCCAAGGGATAGTGAAAAGACAAGCAAGCCAAGGATGGAGCGTGTAGTTATGGACAAAAGCAAATCCAATCACAGGACTAGTGCAAGGAGGGAAAGATGACTGAAGTTAGAAGATTGCGTGAATCCCTCAGGATCTCTTGATCCTGAGGGATCGTTGTTACTGTTTATCCTTTTACCTCTTTGCCATTATAAAAGGCAGCGATTGTAAGCAGAGTAGGGAGAGACATTATTCGAGAATTACTATTGTATTTGTAACTTTGATCATCGACTCTTGCAATTAAAGCAGAGTACGAACTGGCTGTAACTATTTTGCAATGATTAATATATAAAGCAGTTGTTGTTCCTTCTCATCTACTGAAGTAATCTGACGGTGTTCACTGGTGGCTAAGGGCCCAGCCCTGGTGGATTCACTTGTTGTTCCTGTACCATTCTTTTATGATTTCTACCGTGTGATGGTTTGGTTTGATTTCCACTTACTGTAATCGCATCACTTTGCTATTTCATATTTCCAGTCTTAACGAAATTACTCTATTTTACATGCTGCAGTAATATTGATTCAAGTTGTTATTATCTCTGATCTAGTTATCTACTTCAGCACTCTATTATTGTTATTTCAGATTTAGTTATTTAGTTCAGCATTCTATTATTATTGTTTCCAATCTAGTTATTTAGCTCAGTGTGCTATCTTGAGATTCTCTACTGTAACGAGTATTGACTACTGTTGTCTATGCTCTCAGACCGAGATCCCTATTGTTTAGATTAGAAATTGTGTTTGGAAAATCAATCAAATAAAAGAGAAATGAGTTATTGTTACTGTATTCTTGACTGATACTTGAACGAATGTCTGATTTGGTTTCATTAGCAAATTAAGATTTCTTTTAATTGTAATTAGAGTTCACTAGCTGCATCCATTTACTATTGTGTTTGAAAGAACTGTATTGCAATTTAGAAGCATTACTCTTGAGTAAACAGCCACCACATACTGTGTACACTCTTGAAATAGAAACTCTTACCCGAATTGATAACTAATGTGAAGATAATTAGGAGTTAAAAAGACACCTTTTATCACTCAAAAACAACTCTTTACCTCTGCAAAAAACTTCAAAACTTTAAGCACTCCCTGCTCAATCCTGCTCTACCATAGTGTCATCACCCTACAATGTTTCAAACTTTTTCTTTTTGGTGCTCTTTAACTTCTTGGTCACATTTTTAAGCTGCCTGAAACATTGTGCAGCTCGGTACTTCCAGACTTTAACTTCCCTTTTCTTCTTCTAGATTTTTGCCGTCAATTCTCCTCTACTCTGTTCTTTGTCCTCCTGTGCTTTGGCTACAAGCTGCTCTAAATTATGTACCTGAAGTTCTAACTCAGTTACCCGAGCATCAGGAGTCACCAATTCCTTCTCTTTTTCTATTTCAGTAGGAGCTGTGTCTTCCTTTGGGACCTTCATATCCGCCATGGTTACGTGAGGAAACTCTTCTCCCTCTGGTCCCTTTTATTCTGGTTCTTCCTCCCCTAGTTCTTCTTCTTTCGGTTCTTCCTCCGCTGATTCTTCTTCTCCTGCTTCCTCTGATTCTTCTTTAGATTCCACCTCTTCTTCTTCTTTTTCTGCTTCATCTTCTGTAGGGTCTACCTCTTCTTTTTTGGGTTCCACCTTTTCTTCTTCGGATTTCACTTATTCTTCCTATGTGGGTTCTTCATCATCTGGTTCTTCTCCCTCTGTCTCTTCTTCTTCTGCTTCTCTATTTTCTACTTCTTTGTTTTCTGCTTCTTTCTCCAGTTCTTTCACTGGTGCTTCTTCCTGTACTAGTGCAAGAGGGGATTCCACACCCTATGGGGACTGTGGTTCTTTGCTTTCATCAGAGACTCTATTCTTTTTATCAACGATGAAACACTTCCAACATTTCCTTTCTAGCTTTTGGTTCTTAAACCATTGTTCTCCAGTATTCTCTAAACTCATCGCTACTGCTATGAATTCCTCTGTGACTTTGAATTTGAGAGGCCCAATTCTCACTCGGTCGTTCTTGAAACTCCTTGCGAACTGTAGAGCCACTTCCCCATCATACCCATCAAACTTCTGTAGAAACGGGAGAAAACCCGAGTCTCGCAATAGTGCAAGACTATTGCGATACTCAGTGGTCTGCTCTATTTTGCTGAGAGACAAGGGTTCATTCCGAACAGGCGGCATTGCTGCTTAACGACTATGAGCAGTCGAGTCCTGAAATTTTACATGCAATACCAAGGAAATCGGTCCTTATAAATAGAATTCTAACAGTCCCCCGTCCTTTCCATCAAATCATCGGTTCATTCGCAGTAGATGCACGTCATCTTTGAGGTCAGGCTGGATTGGTACTTGTGACGGCAGTTTAACGGGTAGGTGAGGTAATAATTATGAGTGAAGGACGATTAGGATTATGGCGGAGAGGGGTAATCATGTCCAATCAAAGGTTAAAATATTCCCGCATTCCTTTATAAGTCAAGGAAAGAACTTAGCATTTATTAAAAAAGACCATGATTTCTAACTTAAAAAACACCTTGTACTTTTAAATAATTTCTCCTAGTTAGTATGATAGCATAAGTACTTAGTCAGTTAAATGAAAGGACTTCATATAGATTTCATGATGACCACTTTCCTATGCCATATGCTATAAAAATAACTTGTACTATGTTGCTGACGAGGTGCATGCTTGCACTGATATGCTTGCACTACTTAAATCATACTATTCTGTTGGTACCCTTTTGCTTATTTTATCATATAGGACAACATGCTTGCACTAGTGCAAGCATAATATCTAAAACAGAGAATTTAAATAAAACATAAGCTGGATTTTCACATGACTTCCTCAACTTATACTGAAAATTTGCTTCACCCTTTCTTGATGCTTTAGAGCATATCCTTTTGCTCTTTGTGCAAGATCCTACAATAAATTTAATAGGGAATAAAGAAGTGGTAAAGGGGAATTTTCAGAATGGGAAGGAATTATGTTACAGGGATTCCAGAAAGAGTACAAAGAGGGAATAAATAGAAGTGGGATAGGGAAAAAAATTCAAGGGTAAAGTGGGATTTATTCGAAGCAGACAAGGTAAATTTATAAGAATGTGGGAAGGTTAATCATTCTAGGAGTAAACAAGAAAAATGGGGGAATATTACGAAAGTGGAATATGAAGAAAGGCAGAAAATTTTTTGGAAAGTCTGCCTGGATTGGTGCAAAAAAAAAAACTGCAGCGAAAATTGAGCATTACTTGAGTAAAAATATCCATGCTAATTACCCCAACTGTATCAAGATTGGTTCTGCTAAACCCGCTTTTACCTGGTGCTAGCTAACATATCTAAAGATCAAGCAACATTTTATTTCTATTAGAGATTTTTGATCTTCCTGCCAGCAAGCTAGTTTTCAGGTTGATCCTTTTGTAATCATGTTAGCGAACTGATTTTCATAATTACAGGAAAATATTTTTTTTCTTTACTTTTTTCCTTATTATTCTTTATATATATATATATATATATATTTATTTATTTTATTTTTATTAAGAAGAAAGAGAATTCATGTTTTCAAAAGGTTGGTATTACCATTCACCACTACTATCTCAAATTGCAATTGGACTTGTTGTGTAAAATTTTTCCTGGTAGGTAGCTGAAAATATTTCTTTAACATGTGTCCATTTACCAAGAATACTGAATCTTATCGATCAATAGTTTTAACTTCTACTGTTCCATTCTCAAATACTCAGATCACTTCATAAGGTCCCATCCAATGTGTATGGAATTTCCCTTTAAAGATTTTAAATCTAGAATCATAAAGGATCACCCAATCACCTGGTTGGAACTGCTCTTTCTGAATACACTTGTCATGCCACCTTTTACGTTGTTGTTTAATTAGTATGTTCTACTGAAAAAAATCCCTACAAAATTCATCTAACTCATTTAATTAGAGAAGACGATGTCGTTGTGCCTCAGAGAGATCTAGTCCTAACTGAACTACAGTTCTAAAAGTTTTGATCTGGAATTCAATTAGTAACAGAACCTGTTTGCCATATACCAGCTCATATGGTGTATATCCCATGCTATTTCTCCAAGTGGTTCTATACACCCATAAAGCCTCTGGTAATCGTTCAACCTAGTCCTTCCGATGCATATTAACTGTCTTTGTAAGAATGGACTCTATCACTTTCTTCGTGCATTCCACCTGACCATTTTCTTGCTAGTGATACGACGTGGATTTCTTGTGCTGGATCTTATATTGCTCCATCACACCCTGTACCAGATTAGAAATAAACCGCGGACCATTGTCAGAAACAATTTCTCTAGGCACACCAAATCTAGTAAATATTTTAGTAAAAATAAAATTAACAACAACTTTTTTTGTATCAAAAGAAACAACTTTAGCTTCTACCCATTTTGTAACAAAATCTGTACAAACCTGTTGGAGATAATACTGAGAGGGGGGGTGAATCAGTATTATTAGGTTCTTTTAATAAATCTTCCTTATTTATACTTTGAATTATTCTTGTATGTCAGTACCATAAAATAATGAGCATGAACAAGAAAAACAGATAGTCACACCAAAGAACACCAGATATAAGGTGGAAACCCAATGTGGGTGAAAACCACCTGCTACAATATGTCTCTATCTTCTTTCAATTAGAAACTCCTTTTACAATGATTTTGTACTGGTGCAGTCCTTTACCAGTACGCAGGTTGCAACCTGCAGAGAGCTACAACTCTCTCTCGTTTTCCAATCTCTCCTGGAAGGGAGCTACAACCCCCTACTTCTTTTCCTTCAAGGACCACTTTTCATAAATTTTCAAACTGGATCCAAGAATATCAAATAATCATCAAGTACATGCAAATTGCCCAAGCTCCTTATACAATCAACCAAGAATCACCCAACTTCTCAGAATGCTATAAATAGAAAGATAGTACCAGAAATATAAACCCAGAACTCTGCAGCAAAAGGTGACCAACAAATGTTTTAAGACAGATTCGCAATTTATCTTTATCTGGGCTGCGTGGCTTCGCACTTCACCTTCTGCGTCTCTGCATATCCCTGCAGAGAGCCTTCCGCTGCACCGCGTACCCACACACTGTTCGTTCAATCACGGCGCGTACTACTACTGTGGCCACGCACCCTCGGCTTCTATCGCATCGCGTATCTACGCACCTGCGGCTTCTATAGTGCCACGTACTTTCACTGTGCCTCCGCACTTGACCCTCTGCCGCGCCGCGTACCTTTACTGTTCTTCCGCACCTGAACCTCTATCACGCCGCGTACTTCCGCACTGGGACTTTGCCTTCGCTGCGTACCCTTGCACTTTCACTGTGTATCACCTGCGTTCCTCCGCACCGGGACTTTCACTCTGCTGCGTGCGCCCGCACTTTCACAGTGAATCGTCTGCGTACCTCTTATTAGGACCCAATTAAATGATCCACCAAAGTGCCTCTGACAGTCAGATACACAGATCTGATCATGCGCCTGAGAGATCACAACTTAATAGATTCACTTTCAACTTCACTTTTATATAGATCAAGCTTTTTAAACCGATAACCCAATATTTCAGATCTTAATATATTCAATTTGCAAAGATAAATTGGCCAAGTGATCTCCTTCCCTATTTATAGTCAAGCCCTTATCCACACCATGGGACAAAACCATCAATAACCAATACAAGGGATCCAAACCGGGGCTAAATTAGATCCTATACCACGAGCCAAAACCATAGGATCAAGAACGGCGGGCTAAATACCACAGGCCAAACATAAGAAACCCCACGTGAGCGCGCTTCTCTGCCTTGAAGTGAGTGAACTGGGGGACCGCACCTTCTGAACAGATAACCTGCGGGTATGACCGCACCTCCTCAACGCAGAACCTGTGGGTCCGCACCTTTTGAGCCATTCACCTGCGAACCTCTTAATTTCCATCATTTTGAGAGCCTGAACAAAGTATTGCCACTTGAGTGAGTTTCCATCAAGTACAACACCTGTAACATAGAGCCATACCAGAATCATAATGCCAACAAAACCAAGATATGTTTTTTACTTAATGATGTTGGACTTATTGGCCCTATAAAATCAATAGCCCATTTTTCAAATGGCTCAATCATAACTTGAGGGCATAAAGGCATTTCATTGGTTTGATTAGGCTGGCCCATTCGCTGATATCTATCACAATGTTTGACATACTGTTTGGCATCCTTAAACAAGGAGGGCCAATAGTACCCAGCACACAATACTTTATATGTGGTCCGCTTATCAGTGAAATGGCCTCCACAAGGTTCATCATGAGAAGATTTCAAGATGTCAAACACTTCCTCCTTTCTTACACACCTACATATAATTAGATCTAGACCAGTGTAAAAGAAATCTCCTTGAATCCAAGAATATGCAGCACTTTTCTGAAAAATACTCCACCTTTCACGAGCAGACAAGTGGGGTGGTGTCTTCCTAGTAACCAAGTAATTAGCAATGTGAGCAAACCATGGGGAATCTGTTGACATAGCAAAAATATGTTCATCTGGAAAATCATCATTAACAGGATTTGCTTCACCAGGATTATCTAATCTAGAAAGAAAATCTACTACAACATTAGATTTTCCTGGTCTATCAACAATAGTAATATTAAATTCCTACAGCAATAGTAACCACCTAGTCACTCTACCACTAGTTAATGGTTTATTCATCAAATATTTAATTGCGGAATGATCAGTATGTACAAATACTTCATATCCTATAATATAGTGCCTGAACTTATTGATTGCAAAAATTACAGCTAAAAACTCTTTCTTTGTAACTGCATAATTTAACTCAGCGGAAGAAAAATTCTTACTAATATAATAAATAGCATAGGATTGTTTATTTTCTCTTGTCCTAAAGTTGTGCTAATAGCCAAATCTGAAGCATCAAAGGAAATATGAAAAGGCAGAGACCAATTAGGACCTCTTAAAACTGGTGCATGCACTAACTTTTCCTTCATTGTTTCAAAACATTGTTGGCAAGTTGTAGTCTAAGAAAATTCAATTTCCTTAGCTAGAGGTTGAAAAAGAGGAGTAGCCATCTTAGAAAAAATTTCAATGAATCTCCTATAATAACCACCATGTCCTAGAAAACCTCTTACTTCCCTTTGAGTTTTGGGTGCAGGAAGATGCAGAATGATTTCGATCTTTGTTGGATCAACCTGGATACCTTTACCAGAAATCAAATGGCCAAGTATTATTCTCTCTTTGCACATTAATCTGCATTTCTTGTCACTCAAGGCGAGATGGGCTTCTTGACAATGAAGAAGTACTTTTTCCAAATTTTTGAGAGCTTACTGAAAAGAATCACCAAACATAGAAAAGCCATCCATATAAATTTCTACAAATTCTAGATCAGCAAAAATGGCCAGGACTTCCCTTGGAAAGGTAGCCGAGGCATTACATAAACCAAAGGGGAGCACTCTATAAGAAAATGTACCCCATGGACATGTAAAAGCAGTTTTATCCTGATCTTCGGGTGCAATCTGTATTTGGTTATAACCACTGAAGCCATCCAAAAAGGAAAAGTATTTCTTTCCTGCAAGGGTATCAAGCACCTTGTCAATGAAGGGGAGAGGGAAGTGATCATTGAGAGTGGCTTTGTTTAATTCTTGATAATCAATACAAATAAACCATCTTCCATCTTTCTTAGGTACTAGCACTAATGGAGAGACCCACTGACTATCGAAAATAAGATAGAGAAACCCAGCATCCAAGAGCTTTTGCACTTCATCCTTCACAATATCTCTTAAAGTTGGATTCATTCGCCTTTTGGGTTTTCGGATAGGTTGGGCTCCTTCCTGAATATAGATGTGATGTATACAAGTTTCAGGGGGGATGCCTTTCATATTTTCATAGCCCCATGCAAAGGCACTAAGATGGTTTTGCAACAAATTCACAAGCTGCTCTCACTAAGATGAGTCCAAATCTGAACTAATATACAAGGATTTACCAGGGCTAATCTCAACAAGAGTAGTATCAAGCTTAGGAGTACTCAAAGGGGTGGCTGGATGTAGCTACACAGAAGAATGAGAATCATAGCTATCTTGAAAATCTAGGTTGAAGATCTGGCTCAATAGCTCAAAATTAGGCATAGTGTCTAGATTATTCAAGAAATCTTGATTCTCATCTTCTTGTGAAGACCCAATATGCTGATGGATAAAGGAAATGGGTTAAGTCTCCTCATCACTACTCTAGTCTAACCATAAAGTATCTCAAAGGTCCTGAATGGATCTGGCAGGGGGGTATAAGGTAACTTTCTTCCTAGCTTCCCATGTGAAATATACATATCACTGGAGCGACATCCAATATATGCATCAGCTGTAGCAAGCCATGGTCAACCCAAGATCAAGGGATGTCCTCATACAAGGTTCTTCGGTTGAAGCACAATGAAATCAGCACGATATTCCCAAGAATCTAATGAGATGATGACATCGTCTAGTACTCCTTCTAGCTTAATTTTCGATCTATTTGCTAATTCAAGAACAGTGGGAGTAGGGCAAAGATGAGATAACCGAATTTGATCCATGGTTTTCTTAGTCATGACATTAATGGCTGCCCCTAGGTCTGTAAAAACATTAGAGGCAAGGACATTACCAATCTGAACTGACACAACAGGGTTTCCAGGATCAGTATATTTTTCCATAGACACACATCCGGTCATCAACTCCACTGCCCTACCAACAAATTAAATGGTTTGGGGTTCCAATCTCTTCCTCCCAGGTTTCTTGAGACATAGTTCCTTAATAATCTTAGTGCAAATAGGTATCTCTTTGATGTCTTGGATCAAAGGTATCTTAATGAAAATATTCTGAAGATCTGATGCCAAACTAGTCTTAGAAATAGGTTCACTTCTTTCCACTACTAGCCTCTTTGGGAAGGGAGGCTGGTTGGAAGAAGGTGGCAGGGATTCAGAGGGTAAGGGTTGCTTAGTGACGGCTTTTGGAGAATGATTAAGAGTTTCCTCTTCTTCTTTCTCTTCAACGATCACTCTAGGATGCTTCTGATTTTTTGATGTCACAGTCCTTCCCGATCTTAATTGAAGATCATGAACCCCAACTAGAATAGACTGGTGCTCGAATAAAGGTGGGTTTGTTACATAGATCATTTGCACTACTTTATTATTGTTAGGATTGGGCATAGGTTGAGCAGGCAACTGAGGAGGTTGAAAAGGTGGAGGTAAGGGTAATGGTGGAGTAGACTGACTCGAAGGTTGAGGCATTGGATAAGGTGCATGTGTAGATGGATATGACTGCATGGATGGCTGGTAGGAATATGGAGAATGAATTGGCCCTCCCCAACCTTGTTGCCATGGTTGAGAAGGTTGCCCATGCTGATATTGATTTCCATACTGCCATTGTTGATTAGTGTTAGGATAAGAATACACATGTGAATTATAACCAAAATAGTGTGGAGAAAATTCAGGAGCCATACCTACACCTACCTGAGGCCAATTTCTTTTTGCTCCCATAGCATACAAGTATTCAACTTTAGGCTGTCCCCCTGTAAATACAGCTTTAAGTCCTGGTATAGAGGGACATTTTTCTGTGATATGGTCTTCTACACAAATAGCACACTTATTAGCTTCTTTCAAATTAAGAGGACATTCTTTAGGAGGATTCTTGTCTCTACATTTAGGACAAAAAATACTTAATGAATCTTGTTCCTTCATGAGTTTTTGTTGAAATTTTAAAGAGTCCAATTGTTTGGTAACAGTATTCATTATATCAATTTTCATGTTTTCCATTTTATTTTCTAGTCCAATAATCATTGCATCAGTAGATTCGGTTTTTCTATTTCTATTTCGAGTTCCTCTACCGGATCTATACTAATTCCTTGAAAATTTCCTGCATAATTCACAAATTTTTTCGAAAGTTTGCTGAGAAATATCACCTTGTCCTAATGGATTTAAATTATTTCTAGCATTATCAATAAGTCCTCTTAAGAATAAGGTTCTAATAGTACTGGAATCAAGCTTAAGTTTCGACCTTTGTAAAATATACAGAAATATTTCTAGATAGTCTTCAAGAGTTTCATCATCATCCTGTATGATTGTAAAAATCTCATCCTGCATGTCCCTAGTTTTGCAATATTCTTGATATCTAGAGAAAAACACTCTCTTCATCTAATCCCAAGAGGCTATAGTGTTTCCTCCTAACCCGATAAACCAGCACAAAGCTGAGTCTTTGAGAGTAACAGGAAATAATCTTAGCTTTTGAGCATCAGTTGAATAATCATAACTTCCACACAAAATATCAAACTCGAATAGAAAAGAGTCAAGATCTTCATGAACTTTACCATGGAAATGAGGGAGAGCTGATGGTGGAATGTTGTTCATTTGTGCCACAGTATCGGGGTCCATAATTGGAAACAAAAAAGTGGATTGTTCCCCACTTACCTGGTTTTCATCAGTGCTTTCCCCATGATCTTCACGGTTTTCCATTGTTTCCCTTTTGCCCCCAATAGACTGAACCACACCTGAGCTGTTGTCACCAGAATCCAGGTGGACTGTTCCTACGTGATAGGTTTGAATATAGAAGGAGACCCAATATGAGAATGGTTTTCATAATTCTTTCAGCCATTAGTGGCTTTGAAGCCCTACCTTTTCTAGGCATTCATTTCAAAAAAGAAAGAAAAATAAGCAAAAAAATTTCTAATAAAAAAATGTTGTTAGAAATCAATCAACACCAGTAAAATTCCTTCAAAGAAGCCTTTCAAAAAAAAATACTGTGAGAATGAAGGAAAAACTACCTCTATAGTATAATCAGAAAATTCTTACCAAATCAAATCGCCTCCCCGGCAACGGCGCCAAAATGTTGGGTGCAGGAATTGCACTTAAGAAAACTCCTCAACACTTAATTGTGAACTCAGGGGACTCGTAAACTTAGAGACAAAGCACAGGCAATGCCAAAGATGGTAAGAATATTTCTAATGTCAATCCCTACTTTCTTTAAAGGAAAGATTGAAGAATCAAACTAAATAAAGAAAAAGGGCTATTTGAACCATCAAAATAATCTAAGACTGTAACAAAGAAGAATGCATTTGCAAAAGAGATTCAAGATAAAGGAACAATCACTCTAGCTGACTATTGATTAACTACTGAGTGAGTATTTTCTTTAGCAGAGACACTCTAGCAGTCTCAACAGATGGGCCCTTCAAACTTGCTTTTATAAAGATTTCCTTCTTGCACTATTCTATCTTGCACTAGTGCAGTCTGCTTGCACTAGTGCAAGAATAGAAGTTTATGCAAAGGCTATAAATGGTGTCTGTACTAAAAGTGTTTTTCTTCATGAAAGGGCTTGAACTTTCTCAAGTTCAAAGCACTCAGATCCTGTGGCAAGAAACTAGTTCTTGCACTAAATCGGAGCTTCTTACACTTAGTATTTAATTCTGGAAATAAAAGCTTAACTACTGCAAGTGTTATGAAATTAAATTGCACACATAAAAATGAATGTTTCTGATTTTAATAGAGTGTAGAAAATAAAGAAACAATCCTTATAGTTTATCCTGCCATGAAGTATTAATGAAAGGAAGAAAATTGCTGGAAGTAAACTAAAAAGGCTTACTGCATCATACCAATGTGCACTGGTGCAGGTTCATTTCTCCTGCTTGTACCAGGTGGGAAAACCAATCAAACAGAACTGGAGAAAGTGAATAGCACACCAACGTGCACTGGTGCAAGGTGATTTCTCCTGCTTGGACCAGGCGTGGAAAACCAAATCAACCAAAACTACGGGAAATGAATAGCATATCAACATGCACTGGTGCAGGATGATTTCTCCTGCTTGGACTAGGCGGGCAAAACCAAATCCATCAAAACTGTAGAAATGAATAGCACACCATCGTGCACTGGTGCAGGATGATTTCTCCTACTTGGATCAAGTGGGGAAAACCAAATCCATATTTACCTGGAATAACAAAAGGGGAGGAGAGTCTCATGTGGCCTCAAAACTAGACAGATTCATTATCTCAGAGGACCTTATCCTAACAGGCCTTGACTTGCTAGCAATGATACTTCCTTTTGGTGGCTCGGATCATTGGCTTGTTCAACTTGAAGCATCCATTATAGGAACTCAAAGAAACAGACCTTTCAGGTTTAAAAACATTTGGCTCACCCATTCGAACTTTATCAGCAATATTGAAAAATGGTGGAAAGAGGATATGCAAGTTCAGGGCACTAAAATGTTCCTCCTACATAAAAGATTGAAACATATCAAAATCAAGCTTAAAGATTGGAATAAGAATGAGTTTGGAAACATTTTTGAAGCCAAAAAAGTTGTTGAACGGAAGCTACATGAAATTAATCAGATCCTCATTACAGATGGCTTCAGTGAGGAAAAAAAAAGGAACAAGTTGACAACCGTCAACAGGAATGGGAAGAATTGTGCAAACAAGAGGAAATATTCTAGAAACAGAAATCAAGAGTACAATGGTTAAAAGAAGGAGAAAGGAGCACAAGTTTTTTTCACAAATATACCATGGATCACAGGTCTCATAACAGGATCTCAAGAATCAAGGATTCTCAAGGAAATCAACTCAATACCCATAAAGAAATAGAAGCTGCATTGGTTCAACATTTCCAAGGCATAGCAGAGGAACCTCTCTTAGACAGATCACAATTCATCAATGACTTCACAAAGCACATTCCTGAGCTTGTGACAAGAGAAGATAATTATAATCTAAACAGGCCTATGAATGAAGAGGAGGTAAGTGAAGTTATCAAAGAAATGAAAAATGGAAGGCGCTAGGTCCGAATGGTTTTAATGTTGACTTCTTTAAAGCATGTTGGGGAATAGTCAAGCAGGATATCCTCGATGTCGTGGAGGACTCTAGGAAAAATAGAATTTTTTTGAAGGCACTCAATACCTCCTTCATATCCTTGATTCCAAAACAGGATAATTCTTTGACACTAGACAAATTCAGACCAATAGCATTATGCAATGTGGTGTAGAAAACAATTTCCAAAATTATTGCCAACAGGCTTAAACCCCTTCTACCAACTCTCGTATCCGAGGAGCAAACTGGGTATGTGGAAGGCAGAAAAATTCTCAACAATATCATTCAAGCACATGAGGTGGTTCACTCACTTATAAGCAATAGGCAGGCACGAATGATTATGGCACTTGACCTAGAAAAGGCTTATGATAAGCTAAATTGGGCCTACATAAGGAAAGTTCTTATGGCATATGGATTTGACCATAATTGTGTAAGATGGATAATGGCCCTTGTAACTACCTCTAGCTTCTCAATCCTGTTAAATGGTTCACCATCCAAGCCCTTTAATCCTTCGAGAGGTCTCAGACAATGAGATCCTCTCTCACCCTTCCTCTTTATTCTCATGATGGAAGGGCTAGGCCAAGCTATCAAGTCTACCAAAGCAGAAGGCAAAATCCAGGGTCTCAAACTTACCATGAACGGAAATGCTTTGACCCATCAACAATTTGTGGATGATACTATGCTACAGGGTACACCTACGGTCAGGGAAGCTCTAGCATACAAAAAATTCCTAAAAGACTTTGCAAATTAAATATTTTAATACTGACATTGCTATTCAGAGAAATATATCCAGAATTCTAGGCTTTCAAAGAGAAATGCTACCATCCAAATATTTAGGAGTACTGCTAACAAACAAACCTCTGATCAAGACGATCTGGGAGCCTGTGATTAATAAGCTACAAGAAAAATATGGAAATGGACAAGTAGGTCTTTGAACTTAGCAAGACGACTAGTGCTCACAAAAGATGTCTTACAAACTGTCCCCATATTTATGTTTTCATCCCTTCCAGCTCCTAAAGGAGTCATGAAACTATTCAGAAATATCCAAAGAGATTTTCTTTGGGGTAAAGGGGAAGAGAAAAAAAAATGGGCCTTGGTAGCCTGGGAAAAAATCTGTAAACCTAAGACACATGGAGGTTTTGGATTGGATGATCCTGAGGTGCTAAACAAAGTTTTGGGGGCAAAACTATGGTGGAGATGGCTAAAAGATTCAACTTCCCCTTGGGCCCAAATTTGGAAATAGAAATATGCAAACAATTGGCAAGACAGGGATCACATTAGAATGTCTAGGATTATCAAAGGCTCCCACATTTGGAACAAAGCTTGGGAGAATAGAGCCATTGTTCAGAAACATAGTTTCTGGGAAATTAGAGATGGAAACCTTGCATGGTTTTGGGAGGATAAGTGGCAACAGGAACCTAAATTGTTAAGAGAAGAATTTGCAAATCTCAAGAACGATACTGCCAAAAAAAGGTTACTCAGAGTAAATGAATTCTAGGATCAAGAGAATAGTGAGGGAAAATGGAGGATATGGAAGAATCTGGTTTATAGTGATAACTCCCCCTTGAAGGCATAGGTAGAAACTCTAACAGTCATCTTGGAATAGAGGAAGATTTTGATCTCAGCAGATTCAGACCAGCCGAGATGGGGCAATAACAATGAAGGAACCTTTAACCTCAAAGAGGCAAAGCGCATAGCCCTTGGGCTTGACTTTACAAACCTTGATGGGGTATGGAAGGACCTATGGCAGAACCAAAGCTAGATGAAAATCAAACTGTTCATGTGGTTAGTGCAGCATAAAAAAATTCTAACCTGGGAAAACCTTAGGAAAAGAGGGGTATCTGGTCCATCTAAATGTCGGCTATGTGAATTACAAGAAGAAACTATGGATCACCTTCTCAACCTCTGCCCATTCACATCCACATTGTGGAATTGGATTGCTTCAATATTCAAACAAACAGACAGGGACATGGGTAGCATTACCAGCACCTTAAAGAAGTGGAGGAAAAATTTCTCTGATAATGAA
Source organism: Pinus tabuliformis (assembly GCA_031772625.1). Taxonomy (NCBI): domain Eukaryota; kingdom Viridiplantae; phylum Streptophyta; class Pinopsida; order Pinales; family Pinaceae; genus Pinus; species Pinus tabuliformis. Next base: position 2,014,726,762 of record CM062818.1, on the reverse strand, counting down.
ACAATCAACAAATCTTGCACTTTAGCTCCAAGCTTTCTAATCTGGGATGTCTGGAAAGAACGCAACAACAAAATATTCAAAAACAGGAAAGGCTCTTCCCAGAGCATCACGGCATAGATTTTAAGGCAGCTCAATGAGACGGTGGGAACCCTCATTGAAAACCATCTGAGAACAACCCCACAGATATTGAGGTGCAGACACTACTACAGTTGGGTCTGCAGGGACCTATCCCTCAGGGCAAAAACAAAAATGCAAATCATATAATTGCTAATAAGGATTTCTGACCACCTCCCCCTCAAGGTTTTATGAAATGCAATATAGATGGGGCCTCAAAAGGAAACCCGACTATGGCTAGTTACAGAGGAGAGATAAAGGATGAAAAGGGTTGTATAGAAATCATCTTTTATAGTAATTTGGGTAAAGGCACAAATAATATGGTAGAGCTCATGGCCCTTGAAAAATGCTTAGAAATCCCGAGGGACTCCAATCTTCATAACATTATAATTGAAGTTGATTATCAATTCGGTCAAAAAAATTTGCTATGGCTCAGCTCTAGAAAAAGTTTCGAGACATTGGAGGCTTCTACAAGTCTATCAAAGGATTCATTCCCACCTGTAGAACATGAGAACCCTGAGTTTCACTCATGTGCGCCAAACAAACAACAAATTAGTGGACATCTTAGTTAATGAAGGTGTACTTTGTGCTAAAAGCAACAATAAATATAAATGGATAGAAACCCCCTAGGGTAGATTGAGGGAAGACTATCTCAGATAAGCGAACGCGGACCAGGAGCTCTATCAGAGCAAGGGATGCTAGCAGGTTGTAGACTTCAGGAAACAGTTGAATTTTAGTCCACATGAAGTAGCAGTTCAGGGATATATATGAAAAGAATGTCCAGTCCTTGGGCTGGAAATATGCCCAGAACTCTTCAAACCCAAGGTTCTCGGGCGGGTTTCGATTGAAAGCACAAGTATTTACATGAATTTTAATTATACAATAGATCACCTTTTCACTGGATATGCAATGAGCTTGGTTAAAGTGCGAGCAGATAGGAGAAATAGAAGAAATCTTATTAATTTCGCGTGGAAAATAGCAAGGTGGTTATCGAGCCAAACAGACCCGAAATCAACTTTTATGGTAGCTTTATTAGACTTCGGGTCCAGAAGCAAGGTTAAACATCGAGCAAGTTACTGAGACTAGCGTGATTCGCTTGCATCTGGTGGATTTCGGGCAGACTACATGTGCCAGGGTTATCAGCCAAATTGGACCTGAAATTTTTATAGAGCGGCCTCTAAATGCTTATCAGGTCCGATTCAAGAGTTAAAGAGTGAGCTTGTTAGCATTCCGATATTGTTCTTAACTGTCAGATCTTCGATGACAGATCGAACTACCTTGGTGTTTGATTATCCTTTACAGTTTCGACGTCATGTTTTGTGGGCCCTGAGCCTAGACAATGGGCCTTAGGCTTGGTTCCTAGGCTTTAGGTTGCCCACATATCTTGTGTACAATTTGTAGTATGTTTTTATTATCTTTTTGAATAGAAGCTCTGACACTTATTGAGCAAAAAGAAAAAATAATTTTTCTGGAATTGATATCCTAAACATGTATGCTGGCAATTAATGTTATTATGATATGCGATCTATCTTACACTACTTTGTTTGAAGTAATCATCATTCATCATTAACTTCTATAATTGATTGATTGATATTTATTAGTGATTGATTACCTGAAGTCATCATAAATCACATAGATATTAAGTTACTCGGGTTAAATATATATAGATATACTAGTATATTTTCAGAAGTATTACCATTCAAACCATCTATCATCCTTTTACATATTTCAAACACCCACTCATCAAAACACATCTTTATAGGGAAACTGGTCCCATATTATCCAGTCGGAGCCACCATACCAAACGGAAAAGGAACTATATTAAGGGCCGAACCAGGTGGTTATCCCCCAATGTTGTTGTAGTGATTTTAGAGGCATCAACATTTTTGGCACTAGAAGGAGGGTCTGACTGTGAATGGCGAGTAAATCTAAATCTACACGCCATTCTAAGAGTAAAACTCCCTCACCATCACCTCCAACTTCTCTCTTGCATTCTAAATCTCCTATTAACAAGTGAGAAGTTGAAAAGAAAAACACACAACCCACTACTGAAATCCTAAAAAAACTAGACATTACTCCTTCTGAAACCCTTGAAGTACAATCTTTGATCCACAATTGCAGGGGATTTCAATTTCTCAAGAAGATTCTGAGTTATCCGAAGGAAGTGTCACTTCCCAGTATACCCCATCACAACCATTAACTACAGCAAAGAGTGAGAAACTTGGAATCCCACAAGTTGAATTTCCTCTGCCAAGCCTAAAATGGCCTAGGAAGACACCATCAGAATCCAACAATGATATTCTTTCATCATCATCCATACCATTGGAAGTTCACACACCCGCTTCTCAACTCTAGATCATAGTCCAAACAGGTACAGGAGCTTCAACATCCTCTACCCAATCACTTTCAATCGCTTCTTCACCCTCTTCTACTAATAGCTCAATAATGACACATAATCAACCTCAACCGAGGTCATGGACTCACCCAGGAGATGTCAGAATGTCTACACCTTTGACCCAACTGCCAACACATCTTGAAAAATGGATACCTAAATTTAATCCTGATAATGGCCTGTTAGCGGAGGAACATATAAACAATTTCATGTTATCTATTAACTTGAATGGAGTAACAGAAGAAGATGTTGTTAGAAGACTATTTCCATACACTCTACAAGGAGCAGCAGGATCATGGTACTTTTCATTACCACCGGGTTCTATCAATAGTTGGGATGCTTTTCAAGAGAAATTTCTAACTAAGTTTTGAGACGACAGGTCTACAGCAACTTTGATTAATGACCTCTCCAACTTGAAAGGTGAACCAAAAGAACCCATTAAAGAATTTAACTCACGCTTCAATAAGTTATTGAATAAAATACCTGCAGTGTCCAAGCCTAGTGAGGAGGTCTGAAACATAGCCATCTTCGTTGATAGAGCTGTCAAACCGACATTAGCGGAAAATATGAAGGAAGTAATAGTTGTTGAAATCCTGGCTTTGGAAAAGAAAAATTCTCTAGAGGAAAGGAAATCCAAGAAAGTTACCTTTAGAGATGATTCCAAGAAGAAAGAAACCAAAGATCCATATGACATGGAAGGCCTACAAAAATTACTTAAAACTATGTCCAATAAAATGGTAGAAATAAAAAAACAGGTGGCTGAAACTTCTCCAAAAAGACCACTTAGGAATTTTAAAAGAAATCATCCAACTGATCCTAAACCACCTAATGCTATATCTAATGCAGAATCTAATTTAGATGATGATGAAGAAGAAGATATAGTTTTAGCAGCAGAACAAATAGAGGAAGATGAAATAGTTGAATGTCATGGAATGTGGAACTTTGTTCTACCTAACTCCGATAATGAAAGTGACCAGGAAGCTCTACTAGTAAATACTAGAAGTAATAGTATCATAGAGCCTAATTAGTCAAATCAAAATAATAAAAATTCAAATCTTGTTACTAAAGAGAAAGTTCTCGCAAAGAAAACTCCAGTTTTATCTCCCCAAACTCAACCATCTTCATCCAAACCTCCCTCATCATAAAAAGTGCTAGTATTTTTGGATTCCGTGGATTATAACATAGTTGAAGATGTGAAGAAGACTCGACCAAACATTTCTCTGCATGAACTTATCAAGCTCAAGCATCAACAAAAGTTGTTGCTTAAAGAATTGAATGCAATACATGTTTATCCTCTTCCAACTAGTGTGTTATCCAAGGCTTCCAGAGGATCGGGTAAACCACCATCTGATAAGGTGGATTCTACTGATGCCATTTTAATTGGGGATAGATCAAATTCTCATACTCCTCATTTTCTCTTGACTTATGAGATATACAATAGAAATTGTCATAATTGCTTGACTGATTTAGGGGCTTCATCAAATATAATGTCAGCATCAGTTTGCTCCAAATTAAATATTGAACCCCATAAGTCCGCAATTCATATTATTCAGTTAGATCATACTAAGGTTCAAGTTTTAGGAGAAATAAATTCAGCTACTATTAGACTATCTACTGATCCAAAGGGTTGTTCAGAGAATTGATATATTAATTGTTGACATCCCTGAGTTTTATGGTTTAATTCTTAGTAGAGATTGGTCTGAAAAACTTCATGGTTATATTTCAACTGATTGGTCTCACATGTGGCTTCCTTATAATGGAAATCCAAATCAAATCAGAATTGATTGTGAATAACACTTGACTCACACAGTAACTGAATTAGAAGAAGAAAATCAACCTGTAGCCTTCAATAATAACATTATTGGAAACTATTCGGCTGAATCATTTTTTGGGAACTTCAATGCTCAACAATCTCCTTTTTCTATTAATAATGTCATATCACAAGTTGAAAATTTCTCCCGTACCAATAATTATAAGTGTGTTAATGTTGTAGATGACCTTGTAGATAAACCTGTAAATAAGCCTTTATTTTGGTCTTTGTATTTTAATGGATCTAAATCTAATGACGGTGTAGGAGCGGGATGTATTTTAGTCAGTCTTGTAGGAGAAAAAATGATGTTATCATGTAGATTATAATTTGAGTGTACCAACAATAATGTATAATATGAAGCATTGATTCAAGGTCTTTATAAAGCAATAGGCCTGAATATCCAATATTTGAAAGTATTTGGTGATTCCGAAATTGTCATTAAACACGTGCGAAATAATCTCCATTGTCTTTTGGGGCATCTGAAACATTATTAATCACTTGTTCAAGATCTTATAACTCATTTTCTAGCATTTGATATTTCTCCTATTCCAAGATCATAGAATGTAGCAACAGATCTCCTGGCTAATGTTGCTTCTAAACTCCTTCCATCTCAAGATTATAGTCCAGATAGATTTTCTATTGAATTAATTTTTCGGCCATATGTCCCAGATAATGTCACCAATTGCCGTGTGTTCAATCATGATGAGGATATCCTAAATTTCTTGACATCTAAAGAATCTTATGATGATCATATCATTGATGAAAGCGATCATGATCTTCAATTAAAACAAAAATTCAAAGAAAATAGTATTCCTAAATCCATGGTTAAACTAGAAGATCTTTATGATATTAAGGATAGATTCAAAAAGGTCACTAATGCAAAACTTCAAAGTTCAACTTTAAGGTTTGAATTAATGAACCTTGGTACAGATACCAAACCACAAAATGCTAATTTAGTACTAGGACTTTCACCTGATAAAAGATTTGCTTTCATCCGATTATTGAAGAAATACAAAAATGTTTTTACTTGGAATTATGAGGATCTGAAGACCTATGATACCTCTATTATTCAACATACAATTCCAATGATTTCTGACGAGAAACCTGTACAATAGAAATTAAGGAAAATTCACCCCAATCTTGAGAGTCAAATCAAAACGGAGTTGAATAAACTCCTTAAAGCCAAAATAATCTTTCCTGTCTGACATTCGAAATGGGTCTCAAATTTGGTACATGTCAGGAAAAAGAATGGTGATAATAGGATTTGCATAGATTTTAGAAATCTCAACAAAGAATGTCAAAAAGATAATTTCCCATTACCAACAATGGAACAGATACTTCAATCAGTAGCTGGCTCCGAGTTAATGTCTTTTCTTGATGGATTTTCAGGATATAATTAGATCCTGATACATCCAGATGATAGATTAAAGACTACATTCAAAACCAAATGGGGAACATATGCTTATTAGAAAATGCCTTTTGGTCTGATAAATGCTGGAGCTACTTTCCAGCGAGCCATGGATATAGGTTTCAAACGTTTTATCAGTAAAACAATCATTGTTTACTTAGATGACATAACTGTTTACTCTAAGAAAAAGATCAACCATTTACATGATTTAAAGAAGATCTTTGAACGTTGTAAAAAGTAAGGGATTTCCTTAAATCCCAAGAAATCATTCTTTGCTCTTAATGAAGGTAAACTCTTAGGGTTTATTGTATCCAAAAATGACATATATATTGATCCTGATAGAATAAAGGAGATTTTTGATATCCCTTTACCACATAATAAGAAATCTATACAATCATTCTTGGGAAAGATAAATTTTGTAAAAAGATTCATTCCCGATTTTTCTCATATTGTTCTACCTTTGCAATCCATGATTGAGAAAAATTCAGTCTTGAAATGGGGACATAACGAAAGGGAAGATTTTGACTCAATCAAACAAGAAATCATTAATGCTCCTGCATTGAATACTCTGAATTTTTCTAGTCATTTTATTTTATACACTATGGCCACTAAATCATCTTATGATGTTGCTTTAACACAAATCAATTATCAACAAGAGGAAGCACCCATATCTTTCTTTAGTTCCAATTTACAAGGTGCTGAGTTTAATTATTCAAAAGTTGAAAAACAAGCCTTTGTTGTGTTTAAGTCTCTTAAACATTTTAGACCTTTTCCCTTGAAAGCACATACAAAAATAATAGTCCCATTCTCTGTAGTGAGGTAATTGCTAATTCAAAGAGAAGTAGGAGAGAAAAGATCTAACTGGGTAACAACTTTACAAGAATATGATATTGACATTAAACCAGTGAAAATTGTTAGAGGACAAGGTTTTTGCAGGTTGCTAGCAGGAGCTTCCAATATACCAGATCATGAAGATTCAGGTAGTACCGCACAAGTAAATGAGATAAGTATAATTGATTCTGAATCTCAATATGTTGATATGATTTTTTACTTAAGAAATGGATATGCCCCCCCTGAGTTCAGCTACAAAAACAAACATGCTTTAAGGTTAAAAGCCAAACACTATGAAATCATTGATAATGTGTTATTCAAGAGAAATTATGATTATGTTCTATTAAGATGCCTTGAAAAATCTGAAGCGCAAAAGGTTTTATAGGAATTGCATGATGGCCCAGCTGGTGGACATTTTGGAGGAGACACTACAGCACACAAAATACTGCATGCTGGGTATTATTGGCTGACTTTGTTCAAAGATACCCATGACTATGTGAGGAAATGTAAGATATGCCAAACTGCTAGTGGGAGGCAAAGGAAACCAGCCTTTCCTTTACAACCAGTTAATATTGAGCAACCATTTGAGAAGTGGGGGCTTGATATAATAGGAGAGATTGTTCCTCATTCTTCCAAGCAGCACAAATATATCCTTACAGCCACGGACTACTTCACAAAGTGGGTAGAAGCAATTCCACTAAAGGTAGCAAATTTTGATGCGATTATTGAATTTATTGATCATTTCATCATCACCAGGTTTGGTTTACCTAATGCGCTTATCTTTGATAATGCATCTTATTTTTCTGGAAATAGTATAGTTGAATTTTCTCTTAAGAGAGGTTTTAAGTTAAAATACTCTGCAAATTACTATCCACAAGGAAATGGCTTAGCAGAGTCAACTAACAAAAATCTCATCAAGATTATTAAAAGGACTGTTGATCAAAACCAAAAGAATTGGCATAAATATTTAATATTTTCACTATGGGCAGATAGTATAACTCAGAAGGCCTCAAGTGGTACTTCTCTTTTTAACTTGGTGTAATTCTAAAATATATCTGATTTAAAAGATAATAGGTTTCATTGCGAGCCTACTTACCATGATCATCGGGAACTAATTAAACTGACATTACCAATACTGCATACCAAAACAGGGTAATGTCTTATAATAATAAGAAAAGGGGTCTCATTATGAGCCATCTTGTTCAGTTCAATTACGACTAGTGAATTGCATTTTCATCTTATGTCTCCCAAACCAGGACAATGGCTTTTATCTGGAAAAGAAAAAAAAGAAATAGTAAAAAATTAAAAAATGAAAATATATATAGATATATCTTTCTCAATTTATCTTAAAAATTTATATTCTTAGATGGATGGATAATGGATAATTGATGGTTAAAAGGTAACCCTGTCGAGACTATAGACGTTTGCTGACAGCATTGGCTCTACCTATGACAAAAGAGTAAATTCAAAAAGCTAAGTTGCAGAAGCCCCCCACTTTATCTTTCACAACCAATCAAGGCTTGATGAAAATATAAATGTTTTCATTAATAATAAGGGTTTGTAAAAGAAATTGCAAAATTGATCAATTTTTCTTATTCAGAGTAATTTTGTTTATCTAACATATTTCAAAATAGTTTCCTTTTCCTCAATTGTTTGTACTAAAGGAAGTGTTAGAAATTTCATCTTTTTATTCAGAGATAACTGGTTCTTTCAGTGAATTGCCAATTGTTGTGCTATACAACAACCCCTCCATTTCAAATTTTTCTTAATTTTATTCTTAGATGCTAAATTGGAAATAGGGTCCCTTTAGTATGTAAAAAGAAATAAAATCTTTACATATAAATCAATTTCTTTGTTTCTCGCTTTTTAAATAAAAGTGCTTCAAAAAACCCTCTAAAAACAACACACATTGAAAATCTCTTAAGTTTAAGGAACATACAATCCGTATGATATTGTTGCGATCCGAAAGTCTCAACCTTAGAGCTTCTTAAGCAAATCATTGACAAACATGCAATGTGATAAAGCGATCGCATATCGCCTATCGCATCATAGATTTCAAGTGATAGGTTTAACGAGACATTGAAACTTTACGATGCAATAAGATTCTCGCATCTCGCATATCAGAATCCCAACAGAGACAAATAATACTCACCTCGGGGAAATGTGATGCGATGTTAAATATAAATAAAGTGATAATATAAAGAAAACATTTTGCGAGTGGGTAAATAAGGATTTCCCCAACTCTTTGTGCCAAGTTGTCATACATCGCAATCGCATAAATTTGAAAGGATTTTAGAACATGGCGCCTACACCTCCCGATTTGCAATATGCGATGGCTCTCAGAATATTAAAATAATATATATTGAAATCGCTCATCGCAAAATCAGAAGATTGATGGCACACATTCTAATTAGGCCTTGGGAAAACTGCGATGTGATCTATTTATTGAAGCATTTAAGTTTGACGTTGTTCAATACGGTGAGGCATTAAGAATAGTAATGAGTATGGTCCTTTAAAGATTTCGTCTTGTGTGTTAATATCAATTCATAATATGAAATATTTCGCACCAAATGCTCCTACCCTGATTTTTTACTGTACTATTATCGCCACTATCTTTTCAAGGATTAGCCATTCAGAAAGTTTTAGTTATCACTATTATTTGTTTCATATTGTTGTAGTTTGAATCTGTAAGAATGCAACCAACCAAAATTATAAAGAAAACTCGAAAGGCGAAAGCTACCCCTGCAATGGCGGAAGCACATGAAAAGGTTGTGTTGATCTCAGATACGACATGCCAAGACTGTGGGAATATTTCATGGGAAGGAATATATGATATGTTGGAAAGGGAGAACCCAAAGGTAACCAAAGGACAGGCAATGGCTAATGGACCTGCAGAGTGATTTAGCTGATTCTTTCCTTCACTGAATAGCGGCCCGTGCAAAGATTTTTCCATACAATTACATGGTAAAATGGGTAGTTGAAGGTATCAATATAACAGATAGAACGCTCTTCACATCTGATGGGAAAATATTTGGGTCCTTCAAGCCTGAGGATTTGAAGAAAATGTATCATTTGCCAGAGCCTCAGAAGTGCTACAATAAATCATCCCTTGAAGCTTTTGCGAAGGAAAATGAAGTAGAGTCCGACCCCATCAAATAATGGAGGCATTTCCCTAACAAACACAAGCACGCGTTGTCTGGTATGTATTGTGTGGACTCTCTAGCATCTCCATATTGTTATGTTGCTGCAATGATGTGTAGATTATTTGGAAGCCCCAATTCTACTAAGTTTGCCATTGAAATGGTTCCCTTAATAGAAGCAGCTCAGAATTCTTATGTGATGGATTGGGCAACCATTCTATCAGATAGAAGGGCTATCCAAATAATTGATTATAGGAAGAATAGGTTTGTTACCACCTGAGTGGTTCCCCCATTTTATATGAGTGCATATATAGTTGACACCATTTCTTTTAACTCCGATTTTCCTATCATGGGATGGAAGTGGACTATCCAGGAACCAAACCCTATCCATATTTACCATAAAAACTTGTGGAAAAAGCAATATAAGAAGCATTTTTACAAGATTTTCCATGGCTTCATCCTACCCATTCATCAGGCCATCTTTAATAGACCATCCCCTCGGTTGTCCGAGGAAGCTAGCATCGATCTAACTTCAATTGGAAGTTGGTTTGCGGAAGAATAGTTTACATACATTAGGGTTTATGGTAGCATCACTGATCCACATGTCATTCCTCTAGATGTCCTAAATAAACTATTGGCTATGGAAATAGCCTGTCAGACGGTTGAAAAAGGCTTTACAAAAAATTTCAAAGATGCCAAGAAAAAGTTATGGCCCGCCTTTTTGATCCGATGCGGTATCTATTTGTTTCAGGACTACAAACATGCACAAGCCGAAGCTGAGAAAATAAGGGGTATGAACCTGGTTGTTATTCCTAGAAGACAATATGACCCAAATAAAGTTTCTTATAATTTTATTACTCAGGTAAAGGTTAAGTAATTCATCCATGAAAAAAATGAATTCGATGACTTCTTCAGATCAACAGAGTCATTTGTGCAAGTGAGCCATCTGGAAAAGATCAAGCTAGGACCAAGAAAAATGGACCAATTCATTCAGTATAGGATACAAAGGCTTCAGTCAGTACCACTGGACTTATTGAAAACTACGCCGGCCATCCATCAAATAGGGAAAATCACAAAGCAAAGCACAAAGCAGGACATAGAGAAAACTTTTAGTGAAGCCAAGACAAGCGAGAAAGCCAATGAATAATTGGATATAGGTGTTCACATTGATCTGGTGTTGATCAAATAATAGGAAAAATTTGACCTTTGGATTAAGGGTCAAAGTGATACCCAAACTATTATCACACTGCAATCTCCCTTAAGACAACAGTCCATGGTTCATAATCTTGTGGTTGAAAAGGCATCGAGGAAGGATTCAACTATAAGGGAAGTCGAGATAATCCCTGAGAATCCTTCTTCAAAGATTATATTGAGTATTGAGGAGATCCCACCATTGGATGTGTTTTATAGCCCTAAACACACGGTTGTAGTCAAAAGGTAGAGGAAGAAGAGGAAAATAGACCAAGTATTGGCAACAGTCTCTCAAGATGAATACATGAATGTCATTTGGAAAGATTCAAAAGTTGATCCCTCCGAAGACTTGACTAAATTATCTCAGTTTGCAGGTGCATATACAACTGCCATGATTGATAAAGAAACTGAAGTTAATCAATTGATCAAGGAAAAAGATCAAAAGATTAAACAACTTGAAGATCAGCTAAAGGCCAAGAAACAGAGGATTAATCAGCAGGCAATTGAAAGACAGCAACAACTATCCCAAGAGTTTGAACAGCTAAAACTGGCACATCATGAAGAGATTAAAGCTAAGGATGAGCAAATAATGTAGCTACAACTCTCAATAGAGAAATTCAAAGAAAATCCTAAAGTTGAAGAGTTTATAAAGGAAGCCTTAGCAATAAATAATTTCTTATCTCAACAGCTAACCCAACTCTGCCAAAAGATATCCCTCATCCATCCATTATGCGTCAAAACCAACACACTGGTAGATCAAGCGGTCAATTCCAGATTGGAATTCGAGGATGCAGATGACAAGATGACAAATTATATCTCTTGGCAAAACACAGAAAAGGGAAGGGCTACTAAATTACCAGTGATTGAAGAATCTCATAAAGAGATATTCTTCTCTGAATGGGAGACATAGCTGATCAAAGCAGAAATAGCAACTTCAAGGGCCAGGGCAGCAAGGAATAATATCATTGAATTGATAAATGATCATTTTCACAGCGCCAACTTAATTTTTGAGTGTACCCCTGAAAATATTCCTCAGGTAAAAGTATTGGAAAAATAATGGATGCAATATTCAAACACCAGAGAAGAAAAACTCAAAAAATTAAAAGGCCTCAATTGGGATACACATTGGATCTATTTGGTCAAATTGTATAGCCAACAAATGACACTCAAATGTCTTGCGATGTAGTCGATCGCATGATACCCGAACTCTCGGATGCGGTGCACACAGGTCAATTGCATGTCGGGATGAGTCATCCACCAGAAGTCCAAACTATGCTCGAGATTTGTCAACTAAAGCAACAGGAGTTATGATAGATGCAATGCATCTTATTAAAGTTATTTACAATTCTATTTTTGTCATGAAATCCCATATTTTTAGATAGGTTATTCCAACCACTCCAAGCATCTTTTACAAATAGTTTGTTCTTATTTTTACTATAAAGACCATTTCATGTCATTTTATAAAGGGTCTTGAAATTGTATTAAATTAGATTTAAGAAGATAGCACTTCTGCACTTCTAGATTTATTTTTGTAAAAGAGAAGGATCAAGGTTCGAACTTGTTATAAAGGATAAGTCAAGAGGACTTGCATTTCTGTATCTTTTGGAGTTTGCAAAAATAAGAAGAATGAACCAGACTGTTAGTCTCATAATAGGATTCAAATACATATGGTACTTATATCGATGTCATTTTGTTTCATGTTAGGCAATTTAACAGTATTTTGATTCAATATTGTTGTATATGTGAATGTCCATTCAATTCTGCATTTATATCAGTTTTGAATATTTCTGGAATTGATATCCTAAACATGTATGCTGGAAATTAATGTTATTATGATATGCGATCTGCCTTACATTACTTTGTTTGAAGTAATCATCATTCATGCTTAACTTCTATAATTGATTGATTGATCTTTATTAGTGATTGATTACCTGAAGTCATCATAAATCACATAGATATTAAGCTACCTGGGTTAAATATATATATATATATATATATATATATATATATATATATATATATATATATATATATATATATATATATAGATATATATATATATTAGTATATTTTCAGAAGTATTACCATTCAAACCATCTATCATCCTTTTACATATATTAAACACCCACTCATCAAAACACATCTTTATAGGGAAAATGGTCCCATATTATCCAGTCAGAGCCACCATACCAAATGGAAATGGAACTGTATTAAGGGCTGGACCGGGTGGTTATCCTCCAATGTTGTTGAAACAATTTTAGAGGCATCAACAGGTTGGAACCTAAATTTATATCTGAGGATTGGAGTCGTCATTCGAGGTTGAAGCCTTGAAAAAGTTTGAAATTTATTTATACAAGTTGGAGCATAAAAGATGTTGGAATATTAATTCCTACTTGTATCGGTTGTGAATTTCTATGTAAAGAGTCTATTTCTATTCTATAGGAGTGGTTTCCATAGTTTGCTGTGTGGTTGAGATATTCTCTCAACCAACAGATTGTGTCCAAGATAGTTGCCCTATCTTGAGACAACACTTCCTCTATATATGTAATCTCATATTTGATTAATATGATATAGATTCCTTTGTGGAATTTTATCATGGTATCAGAGTCCCTGATAGCTTGATCCCTCCTGGGCTTGGCCCATCTTGGGGTGAGGAAAATAAAAGTTTTAATGAGTGTTTTGTTTGTTTTTCCATTACTGGTTTGCCCATCATTTTGTTGATGTTATGTGGATGGAGCTAGAAAGAGGGTGGTATATCTGTCGGATCAAGTCGCCAGGCATCAGGAGCAGTCAGGCTTCAGGAGCAGTTAAGAGTCCCTATGTGACTGTGAATTATAGATTTGATTTTTTTTCCCTAACCTGGAGTGATGTGCGGCTTGGCATGGATGCATGTGTATAAAACTCTGATTGCATTGGATCTTGTTTGGTGCATCGGTTGTTGGTAATCAACAAGCGTGATTGCAAATCTGAAGCCTGGCCACTAAGGAGGGCTCATTGATCTGTGTAGGTGGATTTTCGTGGGTGTTATTGCATATGTGTGTGTGTGGAGCCACAGAGCTGGTGAACGGTGGTGCGTCGGATGATCGAGTGTAATTTTTTGGAAGGGGATTGGAACCTCTAACATCCTAAACACATTGAGTTGTAGAGGTGGAGCAATGGTGGGCATTGTAACTGCTACCCCCTACCATCAGCCAGCGACCATTTATTTTTATGGTCGAGCTTCAAGCTCGATTTTAGAAGGTTGCCGACAAGAGTTAAGCTAGGAAGGCTCTAGTTTAAAGTCTATGTCTCGCTCGTTGAATGCGACAGAGCAATGGCAAACAATGAAAAAGATAATTCTGATAAAATGTTCATTGATTACATTGGCAACAGAGGAGTGTGGAACTTTGTGAAAATGACCATCCAGCAGACCTAGAAGGTCTCATTGTCATATCCTATCTCCCTCTCCTACTTTTTTCTCTGCTCCCAGGAAGGATCTCGGTTCCCTTCCCTCTGTACTCTGCTCTACCTTCTGAGATTGTAATGATGGGAATGGGAATTCCAGTGCATTTTCTGACCGTTTTGTTGTTGATTATCATTAGAGATCTTCTGGTTTATGGGCGAATCTCAAGTTTTTATTAGCCTGGGCCTTGGAATGAAGCACATGAAACTTTCTACGATGGAAGCAATGCCTCGGGCACCATGGGGGGTGCTTGTGGGTATGGGAACCTATACAGCTAGGGATATGGAGTTCAATCCGCAGCATTGAGCACAACGTTGTTCAACAACGGGCTAAGCTATGGAGCCTTCTTTGAGATCAAATGTGTGAATGACCCACAATGGTGTCACCCCGGTAACCCTTTGATTTTGGTCATTGCCACCAATTTTTTCCCTCCCAACTATGCTCTTCCTAACGATAATGGTGGTTGTTGCAATCCTCCTCGCCCCCATTTACGAATTAGTGTATGCTTGGTGAAATGAATTGTTTTCTTTAATTATTTTTGGGTTTTGTAACTGAAACATGTTGAGCTTGATCAACTTAACATGTGAATTTTATTTGTTAGAACTGATCACTCTAACAACTGCGAATTAAAGTTGGAAAGATTCAAGATGAAGATACCAAGCTTGCATATGATTTTAGAAGAAGTTGATTGTGGCAATGGATATTAGTTGGTTGAAGCAGCAATACATGGAAAAGCAAGCTAAAATATTATGTGTTGAAATAAAGCAGACTCATAGTATATGTCACATACATTACTAAGCAAGTCTAGGATGTTTTGTAGTGGTCATTGTAAAGTATGTACCTGGTAACTCCAAAAGTTGGAGTTGTGTTGTAAGCATTGTAAGGCATGTTTATCCCCATACAGTTCGTGGTAATCTAAAAACCACTTTGTATTTGCAGTGTCGGTTTTTGGTAACCCAGAAACCATGTGTAAGAGTGAAGTGGGACAAAAATTCCTATTGGCATGGATTAGGGTTAGCTGAGAACCCTCAGCATGGTTGAGTCGGGTCTGTGGAGTGCCTTAGTGGCAAGTTTGTATCCCAGAGTGGCTGGAGTGCCCTGGTGGCAAGGTTGTGGCCCAGAGTGGATGTGTTGAGCCTTCATGACTGAGTTTAGCCTTGGTGGCTGAGAGCCCTTGGTGGCATGGTTGAGGGTGATCTGATAAAACCCAAAGCATGGTTACGGGTAATCCGATAAAACCCATGATGATATTGGAGGGGGATTTACAGGTACAAGTACAAGTGTACAGTTATAATGGTTGAAATAACCATGTATGCAAAGCCTGTCCTACAAGACTGGCGGTTGTAACGGTTAGTACCCATGCATTCCAGTGGATGGTTGCTCCCTTATATGGACATCAACATATTCTTTTGTTATGTTTGACCACAACTAGATTTTACAGATTGATATCGAGACAAGTACTCTTTAAGGGGGTGCATTGGAATATTAATTCCTACTTGTCTCAGTTGTGACTTTCTATGTAAAGAGTCTATTCCTATTCTATAGGAGTGGTTTCCCTAGTTTGGTGTGTGGTTGAGATATTCTCTCAACCAACAGATTGTGTGTCCAAGATAGTTTCCCTATCTTAAGACAACACTTCCTGTATATATGTAATCTCATATTTGGTTAATATGATATAAATCCCTTTGTGGAATTTTGTCAAAGGAGGATTGGAGTCCTCACTATCTTAATTAATAAAATTAATTTCTTGTTTTGTTTCTTGTATTTATAGTTTATCCTATGAATATTGATACCCCCCACCCCTGGCCCCCCCACACCCCCCCTTGGTCTTAGTATTTTAAAAATTTACTATAAGAGTGAGCTTCTTCGAGATCATCCAAACACTCAAAAGAAGGATTTTTGAATCAAAATGGCCAATAAAAAATGTTAAGGGATCCCAATTTGATGGAACAAATTGTTTTGTTATGGAAGGTCAAAATGGAATACTACTTAATGTATTATGGATTCAAAGTTTGGAAATCTGTCATAGATGGATATAATACCCCATATCCTCTTCTAATAAAACTAGACAAGAAGAAAGAATATGTGGCAAATGTGAAGGCTTTAAATTCTATAGGAATTGGTTTGCCAAATTCAAAATTCACCAAAGTTATGGATATTAAAATAGCTAAATATATGTGGGACAAGATCATCCATATTTATGGAGATGAAAAGGTAAAAAAGGAAAATCTTTTAACCCATCAAAGTTAGTTTGAAAGTCTCAAGATGAATGATGAAGAAGATATTGTTGCTTATTTTCTCTGAGTAGATGAGGTAGTCAACTATCTAAATTCTTAAGTGAATATTTCAAAGAAAATATGATTGTCCAAAATGTCTTGAGATCTCTTCAATTTCTTTTTGATGCCAAGGTTTGTGCCATAGAAAAACTAAAAGATTCAGGCTCTCTATCAATGGGCGAACTTCATGGAATTCACACAACATACAATATGCGGTTAGGAAATTCAACTCATAAGGAATTTGTAATCAAAGCTTCCAAGACATCAAGAAAGGGAAAAAATTGTGATTTCAACATTTATGATTTTGATACCGAAATGACACAATTTGTTAAGAAGCTGAAGAAAGGATCCAAACTCAAAGGTAAGTTACCCCTCATTTGCTTTAGATGTGGTAAAATAGGACATTATGCAGCAAAGTTCCCTTTTAAAGATGGCAGTGGTGGTCAAGATGAACCTAAGAGAATAATCTTCAAGATGAAAGGCTCAAACAAAAAGAATTTCTTCTCCAAACAAGGCAATGATGACTTTGAAGAGGAATAAGAATATGGTGGAAGCAGTGATGTATTTTTCATGGTCTTTATATATAATCCAAAAGAAGGAGCAAGTCTAGAAGAAGTAGAAGGAAATGTGGAGGAACTATTGATTAGTGCCATAGACTAAAATGAGAGAATTAGAAAGATGAATGAAAATTTACCTCAATAAATCGACTCTCTCAAAACTAAGAAGGAAGAAGCTAAAATAATAGAAGAAGTTTTGAGCAATAAGCTGAATGAAAAGGAAGAAATCTATGAAAAAGTGGAAGCTAAATTTGTATCTCTAAAAGTAGAGTTGTACAAAGACAACAATAATATGAAGAGTTTCCATGCCTTGGATGTCATTCTCAGCTCTCAAAATCCACTACATGACAAATCTAGACTTGGCTATACATGAGAATCTGCCAATTCAAGCGAAGAAACCAATGTTCATCGTGAAGAAAATCCTAGAATTTTTGTTGATGTCCTTAAAGATTCTTATCATTCTAATATTGCAGGAAAAAAAGTTGATCCAAGGAATGAGAAGTGGCCCCTTATTGAAATGAGTACCTCATCAAGGCAATATTATCCTAACATGTATCAAATTGTTTTCCTATGTCACTATTTCTTTTGTAAAAAAATTGGGCATCAGGTAGAACATTGCAAAACTTATGGGACTAATCATCAAAATATTTTTTTTGATCCAAAGAGGCATGGCCAAATAAAGACTTATAAATCCTTTTCTCCTCTTTCAAAGCATAGTCTAGAATGTTACAATTGTAATAATACATGCCAAATAGTACAAAATTTTCCCATGGAGAAAAGAGAAAACGTTTGGAGAATCTACCTCTAAGAATTGCATTACAACTTTCTGTGCTTAGAGAAAGGAAAATCAATTATTTGTAAATATTGTATGTTTTAGGCACATGATAAGTGACAAAAAAAGACTTCATCTCTGTGAGCACAAAGAAGGATGGAAATGTGACCCTTGGAGATAATGGATCTACTAAAATTTTTGGGAAACACACAATGAGTCTCATCAATGGCAATGAGAAAGCACAAAATTATCTATACGTTGAAAGGATAAACCATAATATTCTAAGCTTCATTCAAATGTGTGATCATGGATATGATATCATCTTCTATTTCCAGGACTATGAGATAAGGAGATCATCTTCAGGAAAATTGGTCAGAAGAGGAGTAAAAAGAACGAATAATGTATATATTCTCAGTGAAATTCACAACAAAGATGTTACATGAATTAATAAAATCAAACATGATTTTTGTACAAGCTTTTGTGACAACTGAGCTTTAATATCTTGGTGAATATTAAAAAATCTCAAGCAGTAGAGACACCCCCAAAATCTCAAATCCAAGAAATGTTATTTGTGCGCTAATGTCAACATGGAAATCAAACCAATAATGACTTCAAATCAAAGGAATGTTCAAAAATCAAAGCCTTTGAAAACCATAAATGCATATCTATGCACTCCAACAAAAACTGCAACTCTACCAGGAGAAAGCTGCTTTATTTTATTTATAGATGATTATACTAGAATGATATGGGTATTTTTCATAAGTTAAAAATTAGAAGCACTATATTGTTTTAAAACTTTCAAAGCAACAACTAAAATGAAAGTGACTTGAAGATAAAAGTCTTAAGAACATATAGAGGCGGGGAATTTAGCTCAGGAGATTTCAATGAATTTTGTGAAAAATATGGAAACAAAAGGGAACTTTTTGTTACTAGGATTCCACAACAAAATGGATTAGTAGAAAGAAAAAAAAGATATATACAAGATACTGCAAGAACACTATTATTGGAAGCTAATTTACTCATGAAATTTTGGAGGGAGGAAGTTTTGGCAACAACCTATATCATGAAAAAATATCACCTTTAGGTAAACAATGATAAAACTACATATGAAATATGGAAGAGAAGGCTTGCTTATGTGAAAAATTTTAGAATATCTAGAAGCAAATGTTTTATGAAAATTAACTATGATTCACTACAAAAATTTGATTCATGTGTTCACGAAGGAATTTTCCTTGGATACTCATTAGGAAGCAAGGCCTATAAATGCTACAAAAATCATTCATGGAATATATTAGAAAGGACAAATTTGAATATAGATGAGGTTCTTCCTAATAAAGAAGTGTTGAAACTAATGAAAAATACCCTATCCTTGTAGATCTAGAGTAAGGTGTTGCAAAATAAGAGGAGGACCTGGAAAAACAAAATGAGGTACCTTCTAAAACATCGTCAACATTAATGTTTTTACAAAAACATCATCCAAAGGACCAAATCATTGGAGATGTGGATGGAAAAATGCAAAATAAAGAAAGATGACAAACACAGTAAAAACGAATGATATTTCCTTACTATCCACAATATAACAAGAGAATTTCACTCAAGAAAGTAAGGATCCTCACTAGATAAAAGCAATGGAAGAAGAGATGAACCAAATTGAAAAGAATGGAACATGGGAACTAGTACCTTGTCCAAAGGATAAGAATGTCATAGGAATCAAGTGGGTTTATAAGAACAAAATGAATGAAGATGGACAAGTCATCAGAAATAAGGCAAGATTGGTGTGCAAGGGATACACTCAAATTGAAGGAATTCAACTTGAAGAGGGTTTCGCTCTTGTTTCTAGACTAGAGGTTGTAAGGATGTTTTTATTATTTTCTTGTTCAAAAGGATTCAAATTCTATTAGATGGATGTGAATTCAACCTTTCTAAATGGATATCTAAAAGAAGAATATATGGAACAACTGGAAGGATTTGAATTGTTTGAAAATAAATACTCTGTGTACAAATTAAAGAAGGCCCTATATTAATTAAAGAAAGCTCCAAGAGCTTGGTATGCTAGACTTGATCACTATGTTCAACAATAGGGATTCAAGAAAGGAGTTATAGGAGGAGACCTTTACATGAATATAGAAAAAGACAATTTGCTCATCACACTAGTATAAGTGGAAGATCTGATATTTGAGAGAAAAAAAAAGGAAATGAGTAACAAATATTCCCAAGATATGTCAAAATAATTTGAAATTTTGATGATTGGAGAGTTATCTTACTTTCTTGGACTTCAGTTAACTCAAACCATAGTAGGAATTTTCATATCAGAAGAAACTATCTCAGGGATATGCTTAGGTAATTTGGGATGGAAGAACATGCTATTGGGAGCACACCTATGAATATAAGTTTCAAGCTAAGTAAGGATGTGTGGAAGCCTCGAAAATTGTTTCTTACAACATTGGGGGAAAGCCACCCAGTCCGGACCTTGGTTGGCAACTCTTTTTCCATTTGGTGTAGTGGCTCTAACTGGGGGTAGTGGGACACATTTCCCAATATAAATTATGATAGTACTAATGGGGTGATATATGATAGTTTGGCGAAATTTTTAAGCTAAAAGTAATCTAATCTAAACTAATAATCACATGAATATATCCTAATTTAAACACTATCTAGCTATGACTATACCCAGGAATAAAATTAAAACATGTGATTTTTTTTTTATCGGTAAAACTAGCTACTTATATATTAATATGTACAGCAAAATAATTTACATCTTGATATGCTGGCTGCCCATGGCCACAGGCGTAACCATGGGTGACATTGACCGTTTCATGGAATTGCCGCGCAGGGCAATGTTGACAAAAGAAACAAAATACTTGACCCTGAGAGCTATTCTAAAAACACTTTGATGGCCTGCCCAGGGGCATCTAACACCATAATTATAGCCCGAGACACACTGTGACAGAAATTGACAAAGACTCGAAACATTACCACGCGCCTGCTGCGTTAGTGGAAACCGCCCGCAGGACTTGGCTCCTAGACACAAGATTAACATAACAGAAACATGAGATTGAAAATTAACCTGACACCCGAACCCAGCATGAAAGGACTCGACCTGAGCAAAGAAGACAAGAACAGGAGAGCGATGGTGTGATTTAATCCTCGGTCTCTTCCTCCATACTTCTGCTGCCTCCGTCTCCTTCAGCCTCGCTATCTCCCGTGGCTAGAGTGCTTTGCGAAGGGGATGACAGAATGTGATATGGAGATTGGGGGTGAGGCGGCAGATAAGCACCTCCAGAAGTGCCCACAGCAGTGGATGACTCCCCCAACACAGCTTTTCCTTTACCCTTCTCCGAGGGGGCTCCCATCGTTGACGACTCCCCCAGAGGGAGTTTCCCCTTCTCCTGCCCTGCGACTTCCCCCATAAGAACCAGCGAAGACCCATCATCATCCACCTCAGGAGAATTGGTGAAAAGCACAGAGATGTGTGCGTTGACCCCTGCAGAGCCCTCAGAGCTGCCCAGCGAAAACACAACCGAACCAAAAGCTGGAAGACTGGGTGCCATCTCAACAGAATTACCAACTTCCAGAATTTGCCTTGCAGGAATTGGGTTGGCACCCCCCCGGCGATGGCAATAAACACAACAACAGTGATGGTGTAAGTTTGCTGCGGGTGGGCGGGGGAATTGGCCATTCCCACTTCCCCTCCTGCACGGCATTCTTTCCCGAACCATCGTGACTCCGGCTCCCCTAAACAGTAGGCGAACACCCTCCGTCTCTTGCCACTTCCTCGATACAGCCAGACAGAGCTCCGGAGAGCGTATACACAGGCAAAGGTGCTCAGGGGGGGACCTGATTTCATCCCTGCACTTCGCCACTCTAATGAAACATGAACAATAGACACTCCTTGAACCACAATGCAATTCCTTTGCCGGCCAGCATTCATATTTATTCTCTTGCCCATCTCTTGATAAGATAACCACATTGAATGCCTTACGCAAGCCTGCCATCGTCCTCAGCTTCTCCATTAAGGATGCTCTGGGGCGGCTCGCTTGAACCAGAAATCCGCCGGCTTGAGTATTTAATACCCCCGTCCTCTTCACGTGGCATAGAGTGCTTGTCATGTGGCACCATGCCGTCAACCTTCAAGGCACCCGCATCCGGGAAATTAAAACATGTGATTTACAATAATGTCCTAAAGCAATTGGTAGTAAATATCATTCAACTACAATAGGAAGTGAAATCATTTTAACAATAATCATTTTGGATAAATAGTTAGCCAAAATTATTGTGAAATATATATCACATAAGAAATTATTTATATATTTAGCATAAAATTTAGGCCATCACCACACAAAAGTGCAATGATGTTAACCAAGCTTTAAACTTTCATACATAAACAATTTGACGAAAAATTATTGCTTAATTTGTAATAAGTTCTACTCTTGTGTTTCAGCAATATCGACCTACTTCCAACCAATCCAACACCATCTAAGAGTGAAAAAGTGCAATTTCAGTAGAAGATGCCAAATAAGATAAAAATAAATCATGTTCCATTCATTTCACTAGAACTTCCTCAAAGGGATAGAAGTGCATGTTTTGAATATTGTTTCTGATAAAATTTATGGACCCCTCTCTAAATGCATGAGAGGGGTTTAAATACTAAAC
Source organism: Pinus tabuliformis (assembly GCA_031772625.1). Taxonomy (NCBI): domain Eukaryota; kingdom Viridiplantae; phylum Streptophyta; class Pinopsida; order Pinales; family Pinaceae; genus Pinus; species Pinus tabuliformis. The sequence continues at coordinate 2,014,704,176 of CM062818.1, read as the reverse complement.
TATAAATCCTAATAATAGATTATTACAAAAATAGTTGAGGAGGTTTAAACGACCTTCCTCAAATTGTACAAAAGAAAACAAAAATAGAAATTAAAACATGGTGAATAACTCCTTTGTGTTTGATCTTTAAGATTGCAGATGTCCATCATGAGTTTGAGTTGTGTCAGTCAGCTGATCGCAGATTTCAACTACCCAGTGAGCACGACATCAATCAGTGTTGGCACCATTTTCCACGTGGAATAGGTTAGGCATCGCAGGGTCATCCACTGGCTATAAGTTTTAACTAAATATCGCTAGTATGCTTCCAAGTTTAACCTGGTCATTTGCTAATTGATTCCTATTTTTCTCCTGTTGCCTACCTCCACTATTGTTTGAGCTGTCTCACATTCAGAAGAAAACATGGTATAGATTCTGCCACTAGGTTTGCGCTGTGTAGATTTTCATTGATGTTTTCAATAACAAAGTTTGGTTCTATTGTTGCGAACGCTATTTCCTTTTCTTCTTTCCTAAGCTGAGAATCCTAGTCTGCAAATAAAATTTCTTTATGTGACTCCTCTAGTAGAAGAAAATCGACATTCCTCCCATCCTCTGAATTCTGCTAGGTGATGAAGTCGGAAACTCTGTTCAAGATTTCATCATATTCGAGTCTCATGTCAACGACTTGACTCATTAACTTGTCACTAGTCTCGCAATAAGGACTCAATTGCGAGACCTTCTAGCATAGAATTTCTTTTTGATGCATTAGTTAGGAGTTTAGGCTGAGTGCTTTGATTATAAACTGATCAATATTTGGGCTGTCCTTATACTTATATGTTAATGCTTCTATCTACGCTTCCTTTTCTGCTAAACTAGCTTGATGTTTTATTTGCATCTGCTCGAATTCTTGCTGGAGCTTGGCTATTTGCAATTTTGCTTGTTGGTTAGAATTTTCTTGCTTTAACTGTTGTTCCAACAGACGAATTTTATTTTCCTTTTCTCTGAGCAAACATTTGTACTTTTTTTGCTTTGTCAATACTCGATGTAGTGTAGGCTCCTGCAAAATGAGAAAGTCTAGTAAGGTTGTCAGATGGGTCGATGGGTCAGTCTTTCCAAACAATATCCATCGATTCATTATTAGAAGTAGTAGTAGATGTAGCATCCAACTTCCTCTTTTTCCTCTAACTTTTGACAACAACTTTGTGGGTTGGGCTATAGAACACATCTAAATGAGGAATCTCCTCAATTCTAAAAATAATTTTAGAGGTAGGAGTGGCAGGAACGTGCTCTATCTCTTGAGTACTTACAGTTTTATCTACTGTAATTTCTTGAGTTGTTTTGTGTTGCAGAGTCTGTGGGTCAGGTGCTTGTTTCTCTATATGGAGCTTTGTATTAAAATGCTCCCATGATTTCTCTAAATCGATCACCGAGGGTTTAGTTGACTGGGTGAGGTTTGCTCAACTGTCTTTTCTGTAGATTAGGTTGTATCCTTTTTTCACTCTTTTCTTTTTCTTCCCAATTCTGTGATTGTTTCTCTGATTTCTCTAATTCCCTGGTAGACTTTCCTTGGGACTCTACTTGGGAATCATCTTTAGAATTTTCTCTAGAGCTTCCTTCAAGGCTTACGTTGGGAGTTGGCTCCCTTATTGGTTCAATCAATAATTAGTCCAATGGACCTTTAACAATCTCCTTTCTCTATATTGATGAAAGGATTTAAGGTATTCTTGGTCAAAACTTAGTGATGACATGTGCTTCACTTTTGTGAATGTCTCTTTTTGTAGGAAGATGTCATCAAATGCATCTTCCTCATGACTGAATAACTTCACTTTTACCATGGTAGGGAAGTCTTTGGCAGTGCCATTTGGGTCATACTGGCAACCTGGGAATTTATGTAATTTCAAAGATTGCATGACCTCTGCTTCCTTGAATGGATGGCCCAGATCATGCAGTGCAAATGCTCCACACTGTAACGGAAATGTATGCCAAATGGCCTTTTTCTCTTCCTTAAATCCTTTACTTAGCCCACCCCCACTAGTTGTTTGATAGACTATCTCTCTAGCCATCAATTTGCCTGGAACATAGTATGGGACGACATGAGGTGAGGTGATGCTCCAAAAACCTTGATATATGTGAATGTTTCCTCTCCAAACCATTTTTCCACTGGGAGGATATCTACCTCAGCTTCCTTAGAAAACCTAGGGGCATCTTGGTTGTAAGCTTGTTTGTGGATAGGCAGCATGACCCCATGCCAAATTTTGTAAAAATGTGGGTGAAACTAAGACTCCCACATGTCATTATGATATATATGAATGGGAAGTGGATCTTTCACAATCCATTTCCATTCCATGATAGGAAACTTTGAACCAATACAATTTCATCCATTACATAGGCACTCATAAAAAATGGAGGGTAAACCCTCATTGAGACACTCCTTTTCCTCCTATAATCGATTATCACCTTTTCTAAATTATCAGATGAAATTTGGGCCCAATTCATTACGGTTTTCTTACGACTGCATCTATTAATGGCAGCCATTCTGATTAAAATTTAGTTCTATCGGGCTTGCCAAACATCCTACATAGCATGGCTGCTGCAAAACTATGGGGAGGAGAAATAGGTGCAATAGAGTACATGCCTGCTTTTTCCTTTTCGATCTTTCCCTCATTATTTGACCAGGTCCGGGTGACATCTAGTGGGTCCTTGTTCTCTTTGGCAAACTAGATCGCTTGTGGCTTTGGTAGGTGGTACATAAGTCGTAGGTTGCCTGTTGAAAAATATCCCATAATGTGTCTTCTATTCTTGATTTCTCTGTCTAAGATATCGACCTGATCAATAATCCACTTGACCTTATCTGTGTAAGGGATTATCTTTGGGCGCGCGACTATGTGATGCAGAAATGACCATGCCATCTCAAAAATGGTGGCATCTGAGGATGTACGACAGTCAGTTGTGACCTTTGCTTCCAAAGGTCTTGGTTTCTCTTCTTCTAATAAATCATACAAGTTTTCCCATGTAGAGGTCCATCCTTATCTTTTGCATGTAGTATCTGTGAATAAAGGAGTCATTTCTGATTTCTCAAACACAACTGCCCTACCCATGTTTGCCATTGCTCCCAAAGACTCCTTCTGTAGATTTTCCCTGAAAATGGAGAAAAACAGCAGCTATTGGATATACAGAGATAAGAATGAACATAAGATAGGATAATATAGATAACTTGAAAAGGTGATAAGAAAGTATTTTTATTTGAATGCAAGTGAGAAGATATCATGTCACCTTGGATGGCTTTTCATACATAAATGCCATTGACTTTTACTAAATGCCCACTAATGGTTTGTTATCTCTTAGCTTTAATGCTCATTAATGTCCACATCATAAGTCGGGGAGAAAGCTTCTAGGGTGGCAAGCCTTTAAATTGCAAAAAATGGCGATTTTCTGATTTGCGAAGCAATCTAACAAATTGCATTATCGTGTTATGTTTGTATTCTTTCCTTATTGTTTCTCTGAGATGCGAGATGCAGGCCGCTTATTATTGTTTCCAGGACATAACCCATTTGTCTGGTTTTCTTGTGTAGAGCACTTTTTATTAAGAAGCGAACCTAAATACTTGTCTATGACATATCTTGGGAGTGGGTCTAGTTTTCAATCACATTTCGCAATCTCAAAGGATGGTAAGTTTGTGATGTTCCTTTAAATGTCCGAAATGCAATGCGGTAAGGGAAATGTTGTTATCGCAATTTCACATCTTGCACATTTTAAGGTAACTCATTAAGGTGCCCCTTCTAATAATAGTGATATGCGATGCAGGCCTTAGTTTTAATAAAATGCCTTAGGAATTAGTTTATATAAGAAACATACTAGTTTCAAAGTTTTAAAACATAGAGTCCTCTTTTGATCACATTTCACTAGATTTGGTGGATTAGAAAGGCTTTCAATCACACTTGATCATGCGATATGTGGGAAAGGGAGATATTTAATATTTTTTTGAAAAGGTGTTTGATTAATATCTTGTTTTATTCCAAAAATTAATAAAGAAAATTCCTAAATGCTAAACTTATTTTTGGAAAGATTTTTTAAAGGGTCCTCATTTATTAATGTAATATTGACTACTACTATTAACAAATAGGGGGTTGTTGAATAGCACAACAATTGGTGATTCACATGGAAGAACCACTTATCTCTGAGCGTTTTTTGAAATTTCTAAAAGCTTCCAAATAAAGATGGTTTAGAAAATAAAATTTACATGAAATATATGGTAATTCATACCGATCTTTGAATATTTAAACAACATTGACTTAACTATCATCCTTTTGATTATCCTCTCCTCATAAGAAAGTAACTTTGTCTACATCAATCATTACTTGGTTTAAAAAAAAAACAGAGAGGCTCTTCACAGATCAGTTTTTGATATACTCAATTGTCATAAGTAGAGCCTCTGCTGCCAGTAAGCGTTCATAGCCTAGATAGGGTTACCTTTTAACCAACAATGATTCAGTATCCCACCTTGGTGAGAATACAAATTTTTTAAAGATAAGCTCAGATTGTATACTTATTTCCATTTATTTTCTGAAATAATTTCTTTTCTTCAAAACTTCATTTTTAATCCCTTAAAGGACAATGTATTGGTTTGGTGAACAAAACTAACAATGCCATTCACTTGATTATAACTTAACCAAACAAGTTGGATCTTGATGAGACCCCTTGCCTTTTGATTAATACCATCTCAAGCCATTACCCTGTTTTGATATGTAGTATTGGTAATGTTAGCTAGTTACAACCTTATGATCATGGTAAGCTAGCTCTTGATGATACCTCTTATCCTTTAAGTTTTAAGTATATTTTAGAATTAAACTCTAAAAATGTAAAATGAATAGATGGGGATAATCATTGGCTCCTTAAGAGCTTGTGGATGACAATTGTAGAGTTTTTAAAGACGCTTTTCTGTAGAGAGACTCTGTTTTGTTATTGATACTTTTCCTGACTGATGTAGAGGCAAGGTTCCTTTCTAAAGTTAAGTTTTATCAAAGGTCAAATAATTTTGGTAGAGAAAAAGCAATGTGAGGGAAACATGACTTAACCCTATGTTTTATGTGTGAAATTCATTTTCATAATAATCTTTACTTATACAAGCGAAAAGTCAAAAAATAAAAAGAGACTATTATTTGTAAAGCTAAAAGTAAATATTCTTCAACTTGTATTATTCTTTCTAGAAAAATAAAATAAAGGCATTAATATACAGTGAATAGAAGAGACCATCTTCTATGGAAAATATTTCTTTAAGATCTGCCCATTAATAGGTAGAGATTATTTCTTGCCTCATAAATCCTGCAATAAAAAGGTTGATGGGCCTATTTGTTCGACAATCTGAAATGGGCCAAGCTACATTTGTTGGAACTTGGTATGCTTACCTTTTTCCTCGTGGGCTTTATCCTATTTCAATACTAGGTCTCTAAGTTGAAATGATTTTGAACTTACATAATTTGAATCAAAGGAAGCTTTGATTAACTGTTGATGGTGTGCGTGTGTGATTCTGGCTATTTCCCTTTCCTCTTCGAGCTTAAGGATTTGTACCTATCTAACTTGCATAGAAGAGGAAGGAGTTTCTTCAATGAGCTGAACTAGGGTTAAAGACAAAATAACTACATTTGTAGGTAATACAACTTCTTTCCCATAGACCAAATTAAAAGGAGAAGTGCCAATGGAGGCCTTTTGAGTTATTCGATTTTCCCATAGAGAAAATATTAAAGACTTATGCCAGTTCTTCTGATTTTGGTCGACAATTCATTTAATAATCCTTATGAGATTTTTTTTTGTAGATTCAGCTAACCCATTTCCCTGTGGATAATAGTTAGTAGAGTATTTGAGCTTGAAACCTATTTTAAGAGAAAATTATGTCATATCATTGCCTGAAAAATAAGTTGCATTATCAAACATCATGGCAGATGGTAGACCAAATCTAGTAATGATAAATATATAAATGATTCAATGATGTTTTCATAATTAGCTACCTTGAGTGGAATTGGTTCCACCCATTTTGTGAAGTAATCAATTACTGTAAGAATATATCTATGCTGCATAGAAGAATGAGGAATGATCTCACCTATTATGTCCAATCCCCATTTCTCAAATGGTTGTTCAATATTGACTGGATGTAATGGTAATGCAAGTTTTCTCTGTCTCCCAGCAGTTTTCTGACAAACTTTACATCTCCTTACATAACTGTGTGGATCCTCGAGTAATGTTGGGTAGTAATAGTGATGGGGTGAGAATTTGGGGGTTGCCCAAAATCCCAATTCCCAGATAAAATTTGAACCTGGGCCTGTGGGTTAGGGCCCACAGTCTCGATGGAAGCGTTAAATATTGAACCATCTCTCTATTACATAAGACAACATCTGAAAGCTTTTTAAAATAACCACCTCACTATTACAAAATACCAAAGTTCCAATCTGATTGATCCAGCAAATAATTCCATGGCTTCAAGCACGCAGCTTTTGACAAATTAGCAACTGCTTCACGCTGGGTTTAACGCCATTCAATATTGATACAACCTTACTAACACTTCTGCTCTTTATGGATAACATATGGACCGAATTCACGCACAGTTCTGCTTTGCATGTGCTTCAAACTTCAACTTTAACGCAGAAGCTAACCAGCGTAAGCTCCAGCTCCACGTGACTGCAAAACCGTGGTTTTTTTGCCCACGAACTCATAATAATACCACGATGTAAGTCTCATACGAACAGTCATAAATTTGACCATGCGCCCTTTACCTGCATAACGTTAGTACATAGAAATCGATTCTTATTCAAACAGAAATGGATGCTTGAACATTTCAATGAACAGAGAACTGCATGGACGAATAGGTATTAGTTGTTCCTCTGCAATTTCAATACATATCCAGATTCTCACACACGCTCACAATTTGGAATTGAACCCCTCGCACACACATATAAGAGCTGGCTTTCGATCCACTACCACACATACATATATGAAACACAAATAGCACACAATAAACACATAAACGCATATATATTAAAATAAAACAACATGGCTACATATCTAAGGCATTCCAGCCTTAGCCAAATAATCCACACCGATTACATTGTATTTTCCTCACAAACAGATATCTCTCACACCATATCACATTACATTTATATAAGACACATTAGGAAGGATCGATCAAATCTTCTCCTTACTTTTCTCCAATGAAAGCTCTCCAAAAAGCGTGCATGGCTGTTAACAATAGGAAGTCTATCCATCTTATCCGCTTTAAATCCACTTTAAATCTGCTTTATCTGCTTTAAATCTAATTTTCTGCTTTAAGGTAGACTTTCCTCTGTTCTCATCCTCTAGTCCACGTTTGCCGCTGAGTGCTCCCACATCAAATAGCCAACATGTAGGTTTTGATGCACAGTGGTATCTCCTCCAAAATTTCCACCAGCTAGTCCATCATGGGGTTCCTGCAACACCTTTTTTGCCTCAGATTTTTCAATACATCTAAGTAAAATAGAATCATAATTTATTCTAAACAACACATTATTGATGATTTGATATTGTCTAGCTTTTAGCCTCAAGGCCCTTCTCTTCTTATAAATTAATTGTGTTGGGGCATATCCATTTCTTAAGTAAAATATGATATCAGCATAACTTGACTCAGTGTTGTTAAGGATTACCTCATAGACTTGTACATCATCACCTGAGTCTTGTAGTGTTGATAAATCAGATGCTCCTACTAACATCCTGCAAAAACCTTGACCTTTTAGAATTTTCGTTGGTTACATTTCAATGTCATATTCTTGCAGAGCTATCACCCAATTTTCTCTCTTCTCCCCTACATCCCTTTGTATCAACAGATTTCTCACTACTGAGAACGACACTATTACTTTGGTGTGGGTTTTGAGGAGAAAAGGTCTGAAGTGTTTTATTGATTTGAAAACAACAAAAGCTTGTTTTTCAACATTTGAATAATTCAATTCAGCCCCCTGCAAATTGGAGCTAAAGAAAGAGATTGGGGCTTCAACTTTTTCTTCATTGACTTGTGTCAATATGGCTGCATACGATTTCTAGGAAGTGAAAGTATATAGAATGAAATGATTTGAAAAATTCAGAGTTGCTAAAGAGGGAGCATTAATGATTACTTGTTTAATCAAATCAAAAGCTTCGTGTTCTGTGTGTCCCCATTTAAAAAGAGAATTTTTCTTTATCATAGATTGGAGAGGTAAAACAATCCATGAGAAGTCAAGCACAAATATTTTAACAAAATTAATCTGACCTAGGAAAGATTGCATTGATTTTTTGTTATGAGGTAAAGGAATTTTAGAGATTTCTCTTATTCTATCAGGGTCAATGTGAATCCCTACTTTGGATACAATGAATCCAAGGAGTTTTCCTTCACTTAAAGCGAAGAAAGATTTCTTAGGATTAAGAGAAATTCCATACCTTTGACAACGCTCAAAGATTTGTTTTAAATCTCTCAGATGATTACTGTGCTTTTTTGAATATATAGTTATATCATCCAAGTAGATTACTACTAATTTGTTTACTAAACCTTTGAAGGCTATGTCCATTGTTACACAGTAAATTGTCACTGTCTCCTTGTCAGTCTCCCTACTATGCCATGAAATCAAATGCACCATGCTCATGCTCTCTTAACTGGCCAAATGAACCACTTTGCCAAAGTTTATTTCATCAGCGCAACTGTTATTAAGATAACCGCGTTGACTGGCGGCTGATAGTGCAACTGATGCACTGCCAGCGCGGAAGCACATGGGTTTTCCGCGCTGGTCGAATTTCATGAACCAGCGCATCTTATGCTTGTACTAAGTCGAGTTGACACGGCCTGATCCGTTATTAAGATGCGCTGTCAGCGCTCCAGTTCAGTGTTACACCTGCGCTGATCCAGTTTGGGCGAATTTGTTCTAATAGCCAGCCTTCCAGATAACTCCAGACCTGGTTGTTAGCCTTGTGAGTATCGCCCTCCCTTCTATGGCATGTCTGTTCGTCATTTGAAACCACCTTCCTTGAAGATAAGCTTATCCTCCCATCATTCATGGAGATCCCTTCTTCTATTTAAACCTCCACCATTGCCATGAGCAGCTAGTTTGGATAATGTTGAATTCAGAGTGCTTAGACTGCTGCTGCTAGTAGGTAGTTGGTGTGACAAGTGTGGATTTGCTAGAGGAAGCTTAAGGAAGGTTGTGAGTATTGCTTGTGTGAGAGAGAGCTTTGTTTTGGGAGAATCTACCTCCAAGGGTGAATGCTTAAGAGACTTGCTGGCTGGACCCTCTAGAGAAGGACTCAGCGTCAGAACTTTGGTTGTACCTTTCTCTGTTATTGATTAATAATAGATGACTACTGTTATGGTTCCATTCTCATTTGTCTTTGTAATGGTTAATGTGAATTACATCCTTTCTGACTGATGTATAATTGATTTTATTAGATTTCACGCTTGTGTTTGTCTTTCTCTTCGTGTGTGCAGGTATCTATTCACGGAGATCGTGGAGGATCGTGACCGGCCAGAGCGAAGGAGCGAGAGCGGCATCTCTTCATCAAACAATAGCGTTGGAATCCAAGTAGGTGTTCATTGCCTCTCTTTTATTTGCAATTAGGAACTTGCACAGTAGCATTGATTGATTGTTGCTAGACCCATTCTGGGCTAGTAGGGATCGCCTCTATCCGTAGAGGGGATTTACCTCTCCAACAATTTGGCGACTCCGCTGGGGAGCTGGCCTTTGTCTCTTTTTTCTCATTCTTGTGTTTGAGTTTGATTGTTACTCTCTTTTCAAAATTGGGGATTAGTTCTCTGCTTTTAGACTTCCTGGTTCAGTCTGGGAGGTGTATAAAATGTTTAAAGAGTTTTGGCCTTGGTTTGGGAGTTTTTGGCTTGATTCTGTCTCTTTTTTAGCCTTAGCGTGGTTTATATCAAAACAGTCGCGCTGACAGCGCATAGCTGTCTCTTTGACTTCGTTGTCATCGCGCTTTTACGTAAAACAGTCGCGACGGTTCTGAAATCGAACCAGCGCGCTTAAGTCGTGTCCTTCCGCGCTGACAGCGCTTTGTTGCTACGCGTGACTTCTGGTCAGCGCATTGTTGCTGCGGGCTACACGCGCTGATCCTGTAGAATTGAATTTGTTTCGATTTTGCCTCCTGAGCCTGTTGGTTTGACTATCTCCTGCTCTTTCTACCTGGTTTATGACTTGATTTTTATTGTTTGAATTGTGAAACACTTGCTTGCGAAGTCTTGTCGAACGAATCTTGTTTTGTGTCCTGTGACCTAGTGCCATCATCTCGTTTTCACTGAATTGACCTTGTTTTATCACTTGTTCACAAAAGTTCGTTGCTACTTGCCTTTGCTATTGCAGAAACCTTCCTTTTTTTGCTTTCTTTGCTTGGTTGTTTGAGGTGATTGTCGTTGGACCAGTCCTCGGATTGTTTCACTACCCAAACACAGATCATAGTTGGTTGGGTTCAATCGGTTCTTTTCACGCTTGTTGTGCTTTTCATTGAGTGATTTTATTTCTCTTTACTTGGTGTTGCTGTCTCTCAAAATTCATCTTAAGTGCACAGTGCCATTGAAAAAGAAATCAAACTAGTGTCTTTTGCATTCAATAGTTAATGAAAAGAAGAGCATCTCATTGATTTGTGTTCTCAAAAGAAAAATTTCATTTCTTTGTCATTAGCTACATTAGATTGTTTGACTGATTGAGTTCATTTTGTTTGATTGAAAACGCTTAACCCTCTCATAGTTAGAATTCATCGAATGAAATGGTATGCTTTGGCATGTAGTTTGCATCTAAGTAATTGTGAGAGATCACACGATAAGGCCTGAAACCGAAACTTAATTCAAGATCAACCATAAAATAAACTGAATAAACCTAAAAACGCATTGGAACTTAACGCAAACATCTAGAGGTCTAGGGTAGAGACGTGTTCCGGTGTCTTTAAACATAGTCACTGTTGTTTCACATTACGGTTGGGTGATTCCTCCTTCTGTGACTCGATAGTGGTCTAACACGGACTGTGCTCCCACGTACCGTCGCGTATATAGGGAGACCCCACTAGGCTTTTATCCTTGATCCATAGGAAGCCAAGTCTGCCGCCCTGCCAGCCATAACGCACCGAACACAGCATTCGGGAAGATTGACTGCAGTACGGAAAGTCCTTGGTTCTCATACGATTGCCAAGGTGTATAAGTAGTTTTACGAATTGCTTGGTAAACCCTTTGCCTAGAATCTCCAGAGCAGTCACTTTTGATCCTTTTCGGACTCCCTAAATGAAAAGGTGCCAGTGAGCGTCTTGTCACTTCGTGCTCATTAAACATTTGAAGGAGACTAGAGTCATCTTTTCGTCCTTTTCTCGACTCTTGAAACATGAAAAGGTCAAGTTTGGTTCCTGTGTCTTAAAAATTTATTCGGCCACGATAACATTACCTGGTTAGATTTTGTGTGCGTTAGTTTGAGTAGGGTCTTTATCATTAGTTTCCTTTAGGGTTTTGTGCGGGGTTTGTCATCCTGGTTGACCCGTCAACTCCCGGTCCAAGTGATCAAGGTTCTCCATCTTCTGTTGCTCCTGAGGTACCAGTTGTAAGCGATACTCTTCCTGTTATCCTGAGTATCCAGCCCATCAACGTACGTGCCCCGGGCGACGAGGATTACGAAGAAGATTGGAACCCTATCTGGGAGCCCGACGAGGACGATATTCCTGTTACCCCTCCCGGTATGTCGTCTCCGATGTCCACTTCCCACATGGACGAGACATCTCCCAGCGCAGGTGAGACACCTGTGGTGTCAAATATTGAATCTCCCATTCTGGCTACTTCTCCACTCCCCCCACGATATCAGTCGATGAGGGATAGAATAGCTGCCAGAATGCCTTCTACGACTATATGGGATCCTAGTGTCATTACCACCACGGAACCTTTTCTTTCGCAACCCCCTAATACGCATGTTACCTCAGTTCCCACGATTCCAACTGTTTGTGTAGCATACTCAACTCCAGTCGTCAGTGTTGTGACAACATCTTCATCTACAAACACTGGGGCTGGTCCCTCTCACGGTCAAGTGAGTAATGGCCAGCCGGGACTTTCGTTTGGAGTCATCGACCCTGCACAAAGTGCTCAACCCTCTTCTGGTATTGTTCCAGGAGGGGGGCCGTATGATGCCCATGGGCAACCCATTGTGGACCCGAATTACCAAGGTCCACTCTTTTATTATGATTCTACCGGTCAGTACCTCCAGTTCGCTCAATCCGCGCCTCTTCAACATTTTGTTGAAGTCTCGGTACAATTATCTATTACTTATGACGCCGGTACTCATTCTTTTCATGGGGGCCAGGCAATTCCTAGACAGCCTCAAGGACCACCTAATCTAGGCCAGCCACCTTATGTGCAAGCCCCCCAAGGGAAACCACTTTATGGCCAGTCTTACCCAGGACAATCTGGGGGCCCACAAGGACAACCCTACCCAGGACAACCTTCGGCCATTGATGGTCCATATTTTTCCTATCAGAGTCAACCTTCTGGTTATCCGGGGCAACCTGGTGCCCAGCAAGGTTACCCGTATGGACAACCAGGATAGCCTTACATCCAACAGGGCCAACCTGGTTTCCAGCAAGGTTATCCCACTGGACAAGCTGGGAAAAATTATATTCCTCAAGGTCAACTAGCAGTCCAGCAGGGGTATCCTTCTAGGCAAGGGGGACAACCCTACGTGCAGCAGGGCCAACCCACTGCTCAGTCTAGTCATCTTTCTGGGCAAGGGGGGCAACCCTACGTACAGCAGGGCCAACCCACTGCTCAGTCCATGCAACCTTCTGGGCAAGGGGGGCAACCCTACGTACAGCAGGGCCAACCCACTGCTCAGCCAGTACAACCCTCCGGACAAACGGGCCAGCCCTCTGTGCAGCAAGGCCAACCCACTGTCCGCCCTAGTCATCCATCTGGACAGGCCGGCCAACCGCAAGGTCAACCAGCCATCCAGCCTGCTCGGCCATCTGTTCCGCAAGGACAACCCTTGGTTGCTCAAGGACAACCTGGCACCTAGCAAGTACGTCCTTTCGGGCAAACAGGTCCATCCCAAATTCAACCAGGCCAACCTTTCGACCAAATGATCCAAGCCCAGCCAGTTCAAGGGCATTATTCTGGGCCCCAAACTCAAATGGGTTATCAAATGCAAGGCGGGCCACGGCCCCAACCTTCCTACCAAGCGCAACCTGCTTATCAGGCTCAGTATGGAGCCCAGCAAATGTATGGCTACCAGCAACCCCAGGGGCAAACTCAGTTTACCCCTTATCAGAATTATCAACAGATGCAGGTCACTCCTTACCAAAATTATCAGTATGCTGCACTTGCGAGTCAAGTTGTTAATACATGGGGTGCTGGGGGGCAAAACTAGGGACAACTGTCTGCATATGGACAAAATCTGTATGGACAAAACCCCTAGAGGCAAGGTCCCTATGCGCCAGGCCCTTTCGGGCCGGGTCCATCTGGACAGAGCCCATGGGGGCAACCACCACCTGGTTGGAACCCTAGTACTGCCTCGAATCCACAGCCACAAATGTCCTTTAACCCTCAGTTGTCATTCTTAGCGACGTTGGAACTCCCGGATGTGTCCAAGCTGACGAATGATCCCATTCTGCATAATCCGTATTGGCCACCAGTTCCAACTAAAATACCCGGTGATTGTCCAAAATTTGATGGCAAAGCTGGTGAAGATCCTCAAGCCCATGTCATGACCTATCACCTCTGGTGTTCATCGAACTCATGGCTTGATGACTCTATCCGGTTCCGCCTCTTTCAGAGAACTCTCACTGGCTCAGCCGCTAAGTGGTACATTGAGCTGAATCGTGGCACGTTTCAAGATTTCAACTCGCTGGCTATGGCGTTTTTAACTCATTTTCAGTTACCCATTCGGTACGAGACGGGGACACATCTCCTCACGTCTCTCAAACAGGACACGGCGACCCATATATCTGATCATATACATGAATGGAGAAGGCGTCGTCGCTTGATCAAATTCTGGATTCCTGATCAACTCCTAACCGATTGGTTCACAACTTCCTTTGTCCCTGTAATTGCACGGGACATTGCCATGGGAGCTTGTGTAACTGAAGAGCAAGCGATCGCGCGAGCTCAGTACCTAGACTTAGTATACTCTCAGTCGGGTACTCTATATGATTATTTGCCAGACGCCCCGAGGCCTGGACAGCCCAAGGCTCCACCCAAACCATCTGTTGATGGAGTCATTGGCTCTGTTAATTTGTCATCGAAGAAATCGGCCGCGAACCCTGGGAAGCAAAAACAGAACGCTTGTAATGGAAATGCTCCTCAGGGCCAATCTAATCCTGGAAGTACCTCCGAGGTAAACGTCGTCCAGTCCACCGTGGCAGATAAATCCTCAAAAGGGAAAAAGAAAGGGAAAGCTAAAGATAAATCTGGACAGCCCAACCAGGATGCCCCTAAGCCTCCACCCAAGGAAGGAGCTAAACAAAAACCTAAGTATCCTTGTCTCATCTATGATGAGGATCACTACACTAAAGACTGCACAAGGCGGTCCGAAGTTAGTCGGTTATTGAAAGGTTCTCTTGGGACTCCTGCCGTGCTTAAAGAGCCTTTCCCTTCCCAGCAGACTCAAATGGTGGCAGACCCGTCTCAACCCTCTTCCTCGTTCGGTTCTCAATTGTTCATGGCTAGCACGATTCCCATCCATGTTTCAACTCGAGCGAAAGATTATCCATCTCGTGCTGGGAAAGAGCCGGAGGTTCCCTCCAGCGCTCCCCCGTCTAGTTCTGGTCCTCTCCACATCGAAAGGCCCAGCACTGAGACGATCCCCCGACCCCCTCCAAAAGGTGTACTCAGGAAGTCATCTTACAACCCTAATGCTCGTGCTGCCCAGCACTATAGCATTGTTGAGGACTTAGCTCAGGCTCCGTCTGCTATGTCATCCAGACGGAGCCTGAGCTAAGTCCTTGCCCCTCCCAGAGGAAGTCCCTGCTATCAGCGATTGGTGGCATCGACCTGGCAGATTCAGATTTGATTTCTTTTGATCTCGAGGGTTTTACACAGAGACTGCCTCACCAAGTCGCTTTCCTTATAGAGGTTGTCAACAATAGCAGAACGATTCATCGTATGGTTATTGATGAAGGTGCCACCTGCATCATGTCCGTTGCTTGCTGGAAGGCGATTGGTTCCCCTACTTTGAGTCAGTCTCCTTCGACGTTAGAAGCTTTCAATGGAAGAGAGTCCCGTCCTTACGGTATCCTCCAACGCTTACCCATCTCTTTGGAAGGAAAGACCGTAGAAGTGGAGGTTGAAGTTGTTGACGCCAATCTTACCTACAACCTCCTCCTCGGATGGAGCTGGACATACGCCATGCAAGCTGTGGCTTCCTCCCTGTTCTGTGTCATTCGTTTCCCTCACCAGGGGAAGATTGTCACGGTGGACCAGCTCTCCTTCTTCGCCTCTTCTTCTGAAGGTAATGTGCCATTCGTGGAGCATACCTCTAAGTCTCTCGAGAGCGTGGGTGCTGGACTTTTCAAAGATCCCACTTTAATGCGAGTCTTTCCCCTCCCACCTCCAAATCTCGCCCCTATCAACATGATCTCTGTACGCTCTGATCCGTGGGTTCTTCCTCCTGCTAACCAGGAAGACTCTTGGGGTGATATGATGCCGTTGAGTCCTGCTGAACTCAACTACATCGAGATTGTTGCTGCATCGGCTCCCCCTGATGAACCTGCTCTCCCGAGCCGTGTTCCCGATTCATATGATCATTTCCCTTGGCTAGGGGATGAGGCTACTTCAGATCCATTGAAGGAAATATTTCCTTCCGAAGAAGCCATCATAGAGACAATGTCTCTCGAAGAGCTCCCTTGGTCAGATCACCACCACCGCTCTTCGTTTCTCCCTCCCCATCCGGAAATGACCGCATGTCTCGAGCGGTTTGCTTCATGTGTCCCATCCCCGCCCCTCCAAACACCCATTCAGCTTTATCAAGTGTCTTCAGAGGGCAATATGGGAAATATCACGCAAACCCAACCGATCGACATCTCTGTCAAACCAAGGATTGTCGAGCACATTCATATCGGAGTCACTTGCACTCCAGAGGAAGTTCAACTCTACACTGCTCTATTTCACGAATTTCGTGATGTCTTCGCATGGTCCTATGAAGAAATGCCCGGCATCGATCCTAGTATAGTGGTGCACGAAATACCTACATATCCAGGTACTAAGCCTATTCGTCAGCTCTTACGCCCTGTGCACCCCCGAAAGGCTGCAGCCATCAAGGCCGAAGTTGAAAAGCTTCTTAAAGCTGGTTTCATTTACCCCATTCCCCTTACGGATTGGATGTCTAATATAGTCCCTGTGAATAAAAAGCAGGGCACTATCCGGGTCTGTGTTGACTACCGTGATATCAATCGTGCCTGTCCGAAGGATAACTTCCCTACGCCCTTCATCGATCAGCTTATTGATGAGTGCGCAGGAAGTGAAATTTACTCGTTTATGGACGGCTTCTCTGGCTATAACCAGATCAACATTGCACCCACGAACCAGCATAAGACGACTTTTATTTGTCCTTTGGGCACCTTCGCCTATAAGAAGCTTCCTTTCGGTCTAAAGAATGCCGGCGCTACATTTCAGCGTGCAATGTCTTATGCCTTTCACGACATTCATCACATTGTACAACCTTATCTGGATGACCTTCCAGCTCATTCAGCTAAGCGTCAGGATCATCCCTCTCATCTTCGCGAGATTTTTCTCCGCTGTCGACACTACCGCATTAGGCTTAATCCTCATAAGTGTGTCTTCTGTGTAGAATCAGGCGGACTGCTCGGGTTCATCGTCTCCCGAGAAGGCATCCGTCTGGATCCCCTCAAAGTTGAGGCCATTTTGAATCTTCCTCCCCCTGCCTCTTTGCAGCAATTGCAGAGCTTGTAGGGCAATGCGAATTTCCTCAGACGATTCATTCTGAATTATGCCGAGGTGGCTAAGGGTTTCACATGGTTATTAAAGCGAGACACACCCTTTCGTTGGGATGCCATCGCCCAGGAATCTTTCGAGCGACTCAAGGACCTCCTTGTCTCGGCCCCACTCTTAAGACCTCCGAACTACCACCGTGATTATACTCTCTATCTAGCTGCCGCTGACACTACCATCGGCATGGTTCTGGTGCAGGATGATGATGATGGCAACGAGCATGTTATCTATTACCTTAGTCGCAATCTCTTGGATACAGAAACTCGCTATGCTTACGTCGAGAAGTTGGCATTGGTAGCTATTTGCGCCGTCCAACGATTCTGGCACTATATCCTGTTCCGCACTACGACCGTGATTTCCGACTGCAACAAAATGACTTACATCTTGTCGCGTCAGCTGCTGGGGGGCAAGTACTCGAAATGGATTGTCATCCTACAAGAGTTTGACTTGGAATTTACTGCTGCCAAGTCTAAGAAATCTCTGGTCTTTGCAGAATTGCTATGTTCTTTGCCATCCCCGTCTGTACCATCTCGTTCGGAAGAGCATATCCTGGATGAAACATTGTTTCTAATCAGCACCCTCGACCCTTGGTATGGGGACATCATAGTATATTTGCAGACGTCTTCCTTCCGTCCTAATGTATCGAAAGATGCTCGACGAAGGATTCGTCACCAATCTCAACCCTATCGCATTATTGGCGATACCCTGTACCGCCTCGGCATTGATTCTGTTCTCCGTCGATGCTTGACTCTCGAGGAGGCTGAGCGGGTGTTGAATGACTACCACTCCGGTGCTTGTGGCGGCCACATGTCCGGATATGCCACCGCCCAGAAAATCCTCCGTGCTGGTTATTTCTGGCCTTCCATCTTCAAGGATTGCATCCTTGCCGTCCGTGCATGTCATGAATGTCAGGTCTACCACCGGAAAATGCGTGCACCTCCTGCACCACTGCACCCTGTTGTTACCATAGGACCATTTGCCAAATGGGGCATCGATTATACATCTTGTAACCCTCGTTCGACCGGGGGGCATGGGTATATCATCGTTGCCGTGGATTACTTCACCAAATGGGCCGAAGCGATGCCTACATTGAACGAAGACGGTTACACAGCGGCGCAGTTTTTGTTTAATCATGTCATTACTCGGTTCGGAGTCCCCCAGGCTATCGTCACAGATCACGGAAAACATTTCCGTAATCACATGATGACGGAACTAACGACCCAGCTAGGCTTGCGTCAAGATAGTTCGACGCCGTATTACCCTCAATCCAACGGCCAAGTTGAAGCTGTGAACAAAGTTTTGATCACAATGCTCCAACATACCGTGAATACGCACAAGTCTAACTGGCATCTGATGCTGTTCCCCGCCTTGTGGGCTTACCGGACCTCTGTGAAGGATGCCACCGGTTTCACTCCTTTTCAGCTTGTTTATGGACTGGAGGCCACCCTTCCTGTTGAGTGTGAGATTCCTTCGTTAAAGTTAGCTGTCGAGTTGCTTCCTAACACCACTCCGGTAGAAGAACGGCTAGACGAGACTCGTCGCTTAGCCTCTCTAGCTATTGAAGCGCAGAAGAAGAGGGTTAAGGCTCACTTCGATAATACTATTCAACCTCGCTCCTTTGTTGAGGGAGATCTAGTACTGCTCTATGATCAAGCTAAGGATAAGCTGGGGGCAGGTAAACTCGAATCCATGTGGCTAGGCCCCTATATCGTGAAGAGAGTTTTGCAAAAGGGGGCATATGAGCTGATCGACTACGAAGGAAATCCTCTCGACAAGCCCCGCAACGAGCTCTATTTGAAAAAATACTATGCATGATTTCGTGCACCTAGTTTGTACTTACGTGTGTTCTTAGAAAGTGTGTTATGTGTGCATGATTTCTTGTTTTGCTTTGGTGTGAAGGCGTGTTTGCCTCTTATTTTGTTTTCTGCTTCTTGTGCAGATGTCTAGTACACCTTATGTTGGTTTCGCCGATGGCGCCTGCCGTAGCACTTGCAATTTGTCTTC
Organism: Pinus tabuliformis; assembly: GCA_031772625.1. Lineage (NCBI taxonomy): Eukaryota > Viridiplantae > Streptophyta > Pinopsida > Pinales > Pinaceae > Pinus > Pinus tabuliformis. The sequence goes on along the minus strand of CM062818.1, from coordinate 2,014,685,230 downwards.
TGTGGCGTGGGCGATCTACGATCCTCACGACGAGTTGCTAGATCTTCAAGGAGTGTGCTTGGGTCGTACCACCAACAATGTTGCCGAATACAATGCTGTAATTGAATTACTAGCTGAAGCAGTTGATCTCGGCATTCGCGCATTGGTGGTAAACCTGGACTCTCAACTTGTCATCCATCAACTCAACGGGTGATATTCCGTCAGAGACCAACGCATTCTAAGGTTGTATTTACGTGTGAGATTGTTAGAAAGGAATTTTGATTACATCACATATCAACACATTCCGAGACGATTAAATACGTTAACTGATGCATTGGCAAACCATGTGTTGGACAAACATTTGCGTAATAGATAAACATCATACAAGAAGACATAGAAAACATAATAAGACCATAGAATAAGCATGCGTAGATAATTTATTTTCCAAGCATAGTTTGCATGTGTCTTTGCATGTGTGCTTTTAAGCTTGCATAAAAAATGAAAATATGTGGATCACATGTTGTGCAACTGATACAATTAGATCACATTTAGACATTTGCATAGCATATAAAACATCATCATATGTAAAAGATCCATCCAAAATCGGTATATATATATATCGTGTGGCACACTAAGGCGCTCAAAAATAAGTGTATATGTCTGAAGTAAAGCCGGTGTCCTCAGTACATCCGAGACATATGTCTCTCAAAAACATCAGTGGAAATAAAACCTAGATGACTACTGAGCTGGGTTATGCTCTCTATAGCATACAGCTGCCCGTGCCACCCGCCTCAAAAGGCGGTGCATCCTGGGTTCCACCCCCACTGTGTGGATCTGAGAAGCTATGGGGACCTCCTCGACCCCCTGGTAATCTGGCACCCCCACCAGTAAAACCTCGAGGTTGCGAGCTATAGTCTCCGTCGTGTCAACCCCTGGAGGAGCCAGGGCCAGGACTCTCACACCTTGCCCCTCTCTCCGTGCCTCTGGGGCTAGACCAATGGGTCTCATGGGTCCCACATCTACACACCATGACATTTATCAAGACATGTACATGAAAAATCAAAAACATTAAAAAATATTAAAAAGAGATCAAGTGTCATACCTCCATCATCCCAATGCTCTCCCGCGGGCAGTGGCATGTCAGGATCGCTGTGGAAGTCCATACCGGCATATGGCCAGTCCTCTACGAAAATGACCTACTGATCCAGCCACTCTCGAAAATACACTCCCCAAGCCACTGGGCGGCCGCCACCTCCGCGCGGCATGACACGACCCCATCGACTGGCCCTCATCTCCCGGGGACCTCTGGGTGGATCCACGGCCATGTTCTGTAGCTGTAGGGCCGGCACCCGCTCCAGCATGAGCGGAAGTAAGAGCGACCCATAAGCAAACTGCTTCGACTCTCCGCGTCGACAGTTGCTCAGTTGCCTCTTCATGTTGGTCGTCACTGCTGCTGCCCAGTTAAAAATGGTGGGCTGTAAGCACTCAAGAGCCAGTAGTAGATGGGTCTTTGAGGCCTCATGATTGGCCAAAGAACCCACTGCCCGTGTCACCATAAAGAGTATGGTGCGAAGAACCATGTCGTCCACCGTCGGAATACCCACCTTCCCACTCCGTCTTTTAACAGCCCGTGGGCACACTCGAGTCATGAGCTGGTCAAGGGTCTCACAGCTGGGCCGTTGCCCCTCCAGGATGGGCATCTGGCCCCGGCGTGACAATCCAGTCAAAAAATAGATATCCGTGGAGTTAAACTCAATGTCCCAGCCACGGATTGTGAATTTTCCATCAACTGGGTTCCAAGCTCTGATTAAGAGCTCGAGAAGATCAGGTTGCGCCCTCAGGCGCGGAGTGAGGAAGAATTTTAAGAACCCGCATGCCCGCATTGCATTTCGGCATTCCGCAATTGCATAAGCGACTATATCCTTGTCATCGTGAGCTCTCTCTTGCCAAACGAAGGCCATTATGTCCTGCAAGACCATGAAAAAATATTAGAGCGCTAACCGTTGGAGTTTGTACGTTCATTTTCTTAAAAACAAAATTTTACAGCGTCAGCGCGGCTGTTTTTAAAACAGTCGCGCTGATCATGGCGCCCCGTTGTTTTTTCCTTGGGTCAGCGCGGAAGCACACGTGTTTTCCGCGCTGACCCGAGAGGTGGTGTGTGTAAATTTAATCGATCAGCGCGGACCCGAGCGGGAAATCCGCGCTGACCAAGAGCGCATCAACGCTCAAAGAATTTGCCCAAACTGCCAAATCCCACCATGGAAATGCTGCAAAAAAGGCTCAAAATAAAGCACAGGGAGAGGAGAACCTACCTGGAACAAGCTGCCGGATGAATGGTGTCCGCATGGGCTGGAAATCGCTCCGTCAACCTTGCAGCTCCACAACGTTCTTCACAACTCAAAATGGTAACAATGGTAAAAAATGACTTTTAGCCCCCTATTTATGGTAAAAAATTCATAATTAACTATAGTTTTTTATAAATGTGGGTTTTTGTCATGTTTTTATCATATATTTAGCACTAATACCGCTATATTATGCTTTTATGCATGTTTTACTATGTTTTTTAATGTGTTGAACAGATTTATGCATGCAGTGTCCTTGTGCAGATTCTAGTAACCGGCGTGGTCATAGCAATTCTATGAACACTTGGTCCCAAAAAAAACGTCGTCTTCACGCTCTTTTCTGACGTAAAGTAAGAAAAGATGGCCGGGTTCCCTCTCGACTCGTTAAACGGAACGAGAGGCGGTCGCTTTTAAAGCTCTTTTTTCAACCGTTTAACTTAAAAAGATTGCCGAGTGTTTGTCATTTCGCACTCGTTATTGGCTCTAAAACGACGTACTTCTGACCGCTTTTTTTCTTTTTCGGGTTGAAGTCACTATTCACGAAAAGTACTCCTCGATCATACTGGTCGGGCGGTTTTTTCGAGCATTGTTTTATACTTTTTCGGGCTCGAGAGACACAACTTTACGAAAGAGGACCCCCCTGGAGTTTCCTTTTCCGCTGTCTTTTCAGACTCTCTAAACAGGAAAAGACGCCAAGTTCTTCCTTTGTCAGGCTCGTTAAAACTTAATGACATCGGATATCGTCGAAATGACGCCTTCCAAGCATATGCTATCCCCGTCAAGCTTGTCATCCAAAAATAATCGGGGTACCTGCCAGAAATGGTGGGGAAAATGAAACTGTAATAATGGTCGTGTCGGTAGTATGTCGCTCTTGAACATGGCACTCATCTGCATTCGTGTCTGGGTGGGGATTTCTCATCTTGTTTTACACTAGCCTCCATGGGTTTGGGTTATCCTATTTGACCTCTCATCTGCTCATTGCCTTGTCACCATGACCTCTGCTCATTTGATGTCAGATACTTCCAAATCCGCTGTCGTGCCGCCGATATGTTCAAGAGAAGTTGGCCTCTGCAAGCTTACCACCTCTCTCTGATGTCTCACACAAACTATTTTATCCTTCTCTGTCTCGTGTCGATGATGTGGGAAACATTATGGCCCACCTTCGATCAAGGTTACTTCCTATCGACTTCAGCTCATTATCCGGGAAAGCGACCTAGAGACTCCCTTCAGGTGCCTTAGAGCCTGCATGCCTCAATGGCAGGTTCTTCGTGTTCGACGTAAGGTTTTCATCATTGGCCTCTGATCGGATGATTCTGCAGGTGTTCGACAACAGCTCATTGTTTCACATGCCGTGGATTGTACCTATAAGTACCTTGAGGACCATTGTCATTATTTGTGGTACCTCTCGTGCTTGTTAACAATTTTCATCATTGACTGGTAATCAGACGATGTTCATGCATGTTCGACTTCAGCTCACGTATTCACATGCTTGGACTTGTACTCTGTTCGGGTTGGGATGGAGCACAAGACCCTGGTTTTTGTCTATTGCGAACCAGGCTGCGATTTTGTGGATTGTTATTACATGACTCATTGATGGATGGCTGCGCCCATACCTGAGTCTTTGGGATGGCTGCGACCATACCTTCTTATCATCATGGTCTCTTCAGCTGGGTGGCTGCGTCCATACCACAGACTTTCTTTGTATGTCTTTTGGATGGCTGCGCCCATGCCTAGACTACATGTGATCGAGATATCAGTTGTACAGACGTGCAGGTCCTTTCTGGTGGTGTTCCAGTTCAGCAGTTTTGTAAAGCATTTCACCCCTCCCACTCTCTCGGGCTTCATGCTTTAGGGGGCATCTGTTACACAGTAAATTGTCACTGTCTCCTTGTCAGTCTCCCTACTGTGCCATGAAATCAAATGCACCATGCTCATGCTCTCTTAACTGGCCAAATGACCCACTTTTCCAAAGTTTATTTCATCAGCGTGACTGTTATTAAGATAACCACGCTGACTGGCGGCTGATACTGCAACTGATGCGCTGCCAGCGCGGAAGCACATGGGTTTTCCGCGCTGGTTGAATTTCATGAACCAACGCATCCTATGCTTGTACTAAGTCGAGCTGACACGGCCTGATCCGTTATTAAGATGCGTTGTCAGCGCTCTAGCTCAGTGTTACACCCGCGCTGATCCAGTTTGGGCGAATTTGTTCTAACAGCCAGCCTTCCAGATAACTCCAGACCTGGTTGTTATCCTTGTGAGTATTGCCCTCCCTTCTATGGCATGTCTGTTCATCATTTGAAACCACCTTCCTTGAAGATAAGCTTATCCTCCCATCATTCATGGAGACCCCTTCTTCTATTTAAACCTCCACCATTGCCATGAGCAGCTAGTTTGGATAGTGTGGAATTCATAGTGCTTAGACTGCTGCTGCTAGTAGGTAGTTGGTGTGACAAGTGTGGATTTGCTAGAGGAAGCTTAAGGAAGGTTGTGAGTATTGCTTGTGTGAGAGAGAGCTTTGTTTTGGGAGAATCTACCTCCAAGGGTGAATGCTTAAGAGACTTGCTGGCTGGACCCTCTAGAGAAGGACTCAGCGTCAGAACTTTGGTTGTACCTTTCTCTGTTATTGATTAATAATAGATGACTACTGTTATGGTTCCATTCTCATTTGTCTTTGTAATGGTTAATGTGAATTACATCCTTTCTGACTGATGTATAATTGCTTTTATTAGATTTCACACTTGTGTTTGTCTTTCTCTTCGTGTGTGCAGGTATCTATTCACGGAGATCGTGGAGGATCGTGACCGGCCAGAGCGAAGGAGCGAGAGCGGCATCTCTTCATCAAACAATAGCGTTGGAATCCAAGTAGGTGTTCATTGCCTCTCTTTTATTTGCAATTAGGAACTTGCACAGTAGCATTGATTGATTGTTGCTAGACCCATTCTGGGCTAGTAGGGATCGCCTCTATCCGTAGAGGGGATTTACCTCTCCAACATCCATTGCTCTTTGGAAAGTAGAACTAACATTAATTAGTCCAAATGGCATCTTCTGATAAGCATAATTGCCCCATATTGTCATGAATGTAGATTTTAGCTCATCATCTGGATGTACTAGGATCTTATTATAACCTAAGAATCCATCCAGGAAAGACATTAGTTCTGAGCATGCAACTGATTGCAATATTTGTTCCATAGGAGGGAATGGAAAGTTATCCTTTTGAAATGATTTGTTTATATTGCGGAAGTCTATGCATATCCGAATATCGCCACTCTTCTTGCTGACTGGGACAAGATTAGAGACCCACCTGGAATGTCTGATAGGGAAAACAATCTTGGCTTTCAATAGTTTTTTTAATTCATATTTAATCTGATTTTCTAAATTAGGATGGATTTTTCTTAATTTCTGCTGAACATGTTTCTCATCGGACATCATGGGGATAGTATGCTGAATAATAGAAGTGTCATATGTTTTAAAATCTGCATAGTTCGATGTGAAGACATTCTTATATTTGTTTAACAAACGTACAAAGGATGATTTCTTATTTGACATAAGTTCGAGGCCTAGATTAATATTTTGAGGTTTCAGGTCAGTTCCAAGGTTAATCAATTCAAACTTCAGAGTTGAACTCTGAAGTTTTGAATTGAGGGATCGTTTGAATCTGTCCTTAAGGTAATATAAATCTTCCAACTTAACCATAGACTTTGGTATAACATTATTGGTTGTTTCTTGCTTAAGTTGGTTGTCATGCTGGTCTTCATCAAATATCTAGTCATCATAAGAGCCTTCTAATGTAAAAAATCTTATGATGTATGGATCCCTATTAAAGACTCTCCAGTTGGTGATATTCTCAGGAATAGAAGGCCAAAAAATCAATTCAATAGAAAAGCAGCCAGGACTATAATCTCCTAGTGGAATAAGCTTGGAATCCATGTTAGCTAAGAGATCGACGCTTGCATTTTGGAGGCTTAGAATAGGGGAAATATTAAATGCTGTAAAGTAGGAAGTCAGGTCTTGGACTAACGACTGATAGTGTTTCAAATTCCTTGACAAGCAGTGTATAGTATTCCTATCCTGCTTTATCACAATTTCTGAATCTCCAAACGCTTGGAGGTGTTTGATATTAAGGCCAATGTCCTTATACAAACCTTGAACTAATGCTTCATATTCCGTAGTGTTATTTGTGCAATCAAATTGAATTTGGCATCCTAACATAGTCTTTTCCCCTTCTGGGCTAACTAATATGCATCCTGCTCCTGCTCCATCATTGGATTTAGATCCATCAAAAAATAATTTCCAAAATAAAGAGCTAACTACATGTTTATCTACAAAATTTATACACTTAGAAGTATCTATTTGGGAAGAAATTTCAACTTGAGATACTATAGAGATTTCCAAGAAAGGTGAAGTATCAACATCACAATTTCCTAGAAATGATTCTACTGAGCAGTTTGTGATGATATTGTTGCTATATGCCACTGGTTCATTTTCTCCTTCTAGCTATGTGACTATGTACTTTTTATGTTTTTCGCAATCAACCCTTATCTGATTTAGCTTACCATTATAGGGAAGCCACATGTGAGACCAGTCAGTCACAAAATATCCATGAAGCTTTTCTGACTAGTCTCTACTAAGGATTAAGCCATAGAACTCGAGAATATCAGCTACAAGAATCTAAATGATTTGACAGACTTTTGGATTTGATGAAATTCTGATGGTCACTTTATTAAGTTCCCCAACAACTTCGACTTGAGACCGATCTATTTTCACAATGCCTACAACAAATTTTTGAGGCAAAACATTCAACTTTGCACAAATTGTTCTATGTAAAATGTTAGATGAAGCTCTTGACTCATTTAAACAGTTGTGTAAATTTCTATTAAAAATTTCAAAACTAAGGAGGAATGGACGAGTATGAGATTTAGATATTCCTCCAATCAGAGCAATGTCGGTCGGATCAATTTTGTTTAAAGAAGTGCTGGGGGGTCTTCCCATTTCTTGGGTAGCTTGTGAGATCACAACAGCAGGAAGAGGTGAAGTAGGTACTGCTTTGAGCTCCTTAAGGAGTAGCTTCTGCTGATGTTTTAACTTGCTAAGCTCATGAAAGGTGATGTTTTCCCTAGTCTTTTTCATATCATCAATAATATTATATTCCATTTCATCAGATAATATAAGGGTTTTATTTGAAGATGAAGAGTTTAGCAGAGGAGGAGTAGTTTAAGTGGATTTTGCTGAATATTTCTTAACTATTGTTTTTCCCTTGGGAGGTGGCATTGAAGCCTTCTACTTTGGATTTGTTTGTGGCAAATCAACAGGGTTTTTACTTCGGGTGGCAACAGGCAGTGCTTCTTATTCTTTGTTGGGAAGTATAAAATCCCACATTCCTTGTAACTCTGCCACTTCTTCGTCATATGTTTGCTCTTCATTTGTTGAAGCATCATCTTCCTCTCCATCTGATTCAACATTTGATATATCATTTGGAGGTTTAGGATCAGCAGGGGAATTCCTTTTAAATGGTCTAAACGATTTCTTAGAGGAAGTCTCTGCTACCTGTTTTTCAATATCAACCATTTCATTAGACATGGTTTTGAGGACTTTTTGCAAACCTTCAAGATCAAAAGGGTCTTTTGGTGTTTTCTTCTTGGATTCATCCCTAAAACTCACTTTCTTGGATTTTTGTTCTTCGAATGCATTTTTCTTATCTACAGCTAGAATACATTTTTCTACAGCTATTGCCTCTTTCATATTTTCTGCCAAATTTGGCTTGACAGCTCTATCGACGAAAATAGCTGTGTTTAAAGGGAGAACTTAAATATACCACTCATTTTGGACTACATCACTAGGCTTAAATGTTGTCGGTATCTTATTCAATAATTTATTGAAGCGAGAGTTGAAGTCTTTTATTGGTTCTTTAGGTTTAGCTTTCAAATTGGAGAGATCATTGATTTGGGTAGCTGTGGATCTATCATCTCCAAATTTAGTCAAGAACTTCTCTTGAAAAGCATCCCAACTATTAGTAGAACCTTATGGTAATGAGAAGAACCATGATCCTGCTGCTCCTTGCAAATTATATGGAAATAATATTACAATTGCATCTTCTTCTACTACTTCGTTCAAGTTAATGAACAACATAAAATTGTTTATGTGTTCCTCAACCAATAGGCCACTATCAGGATTGAACTTTGGTAACCATTTCTCTGGATGGGCTGGCAACGGATGTAAAGATGTAGCCATCCTAACAACTCTTGGATTTTTCCATGGCCTTTGAGGAGGTTGAGCCATTGTTGGTATTGGAGAAGAGGAAGATGTGGTAGTGGTTGAAGGTGATTGGGTAGAGGAAAATGGAGTTCCAGTATCTGTGTGAATCATGATCTAGAGTTTTGAGGTGGATGATTGTTCTTGTGATGATATGGTTGGAATGAATGAAGATGATGCTTGTGTTTATGAAAGAACCTCACTGTGAGATTCAGATGGTGTCTTCTTAGCTTTCTTACGGCTTGGTAGAGGGAATTTGAATGTGCTATTCCAAGATTTTCTATCTGTGCTCTAGTTAACCATTGAGATGGGGTAAACTAAGAGCTAACACTATCTTAGGATAACTCAGATTCCTCTTGAGATATCGAAATCCCCTGTAATTTATGAATCAAAGATTACACTTCAAGAGTTTTGGTAGAGGAAATGATCTGGGTTCCTTGGGATTTTAGCAATGGGCTCTGTTGTTGTTTTTACAACTTCTCACTTATGATTAGGATATTTGGAATTCGACCAAGAAGTTGGAGGTGATGGTCAGGGAGTTTCACTCTTAGAATGGCATGTTAATTTGGATTTACTTGCCATTCACAATCAGGCCCTCCTTCTAGCGCCAAAAATGTTGAAGCCTCAAAAATCGTTGCTTACAACATTGGGGGAAACCACCCGGTTTGGAACTTTGTTGGTAGTGCCTTTTCCATTTCGTGTAGTGGCTCTAACTGGGAGTAATAGGACCAATTTCCCAATATAAATTATGATAGTGTTAATGGGGTGATATATGATAGTTCGGCGAAATGTTTAATATAAAAGTAATCTAATCTAAACTAATAATCACATGCATATATCCTAATTTAAACACTATCTAGCTATGACTATACCCAGAAATAAAATTGAAACATGCGATCTACAATAATGTCCTAAAGGAAATGGTAATAAAGATCATTCAAATGCAATAGGAATTGAAATCATTTTAACAATAATTGTTCTAGATAAATAGTTAGCCGAAACAATTGTGAAAGATATATCACATAATAAATTATTCATATATTCAGCATAAAATTTAGGCCATCACCATACAAAAGTGAAATGATGCTAAGCAAGCTTTAACTTTCATACATAAACAATTTGAAGAAAAAATATTGCTTAATATATAAACAAAACACAATCACGAGATAAAAGTACCATTTGTAATAAGTTTTGCTCATGTGTTTCAGCAATATCGACCTACTTCCAACAAATCCAACACCATCTAAGAGTAAACAAGTGAAATTTCAGTAGAAGATGCCAGATAAGATAAAAAAAATCTTGTTCCATTCATTTCACCAGAACTTCCTCAAAGGAACAGAAGTGCATGTTTTGAAGATTGTTTCTGATAAAATTTCTGGACCCCTCTCTAAATGCATGAGAGGGGTTTAAATACTAAAATATAAATCCTAATAATAGATTATTACAAAAATAGTTAAGGAGGTATAAACAACCTTCCTCAAATTGTATAAAACAAAACAAAAATAGAAATTAAAACATGGTTACTAACTCCTTTGTGTTTGATCTTTAAGATCGTAGATGTCTGTCATGAGTTTGAGTTGTGTCAGTTAGCTGATCGCAGATTTCAATTACCCAGTGAACACGACATCGATCAATGTTGGCACCATTTTCTACATGGAAGAGGTTAGGCATCGCAAGGTCATCCACTCGTTGTAAGGTTTAACTAAATATTGCTAGTACACTTCCCAGTTTAACCTGGTCGTTTACCTAATTGCTTTCTCTTTTTCTCCTGTTGCCTGTCTCCACTATTGTTCGAATTGTTTGACATTTAGAAGAAAACCTGGTAGAGAATCTGCCACTAGGTTTGCGCTGTGTAGATTTTTGTTGATGTTTTCAATAACACAGTTTGTTGTTGTTGTTGTGACCACTGTTGCCTTTTCTTCTCGCCTAAGCTGAGAATCCCAGTCTACAAATAAAATTTCCTTATTTGACTCCTCCAGTATAGGAAAATCGGCCTTCCTCCCATTCTTTGAATTCTACCAGGTGATGAAGTGGGAAACTCTTTTCAATACTTCATCATATTCGAGTCTCATTTCAACGACTTGACTCGTTAACTTGTCACTAGTCTCGCAATATGGACTCAACTGTGAGACCTTCTAGCATAGAATTTATTTTTGATTCATTACCTGGGAGTTTAGGTTGAGCGCTTCAATTATAAACTGATCAATATTTGGGTTGTCCTTATACTTATCTATTAATGCTTGGATCTACACTTCCTTTTCTGCTAAGCTAGCTTGATATTTTATTTTCATCTACTCAAATTCTTGTTGAAGCTTGGCTATTTGCAATTCCACTTGTTGGTAAGATTTTTCTTGCTCTAACTGTTGTTCCAACAACAGAATTTTATTTTCCTTTTCTCTGAGAAAAATTTGTACTTCTGTTGCTTTGTCAATAGTCGTTGTAGTGTAGGCTCCTGCAAACTGAGATAGTCTAGCAAGGTTGTCAGATGGGCTGATGGGTGAGTCTTTCTAGACAATATCCATCAATTCATTATCAAGAGTATTGGCAACTGTAGCATCCAACTTCCTCTTGTCCTCTTTCTTTTGACAACAACTTTGTAGGTTGGGCTATAGAACGCATCTAAAGGAGGAATCTCCTCCATTCTCAAAATAATTTCAGAGGTAGGAGTGGAAGGAATGTGCTCTACCTCTTGAGTACTTACAATTTTCTCTACTATAATTTCTTGAATTATTTTGTGTTGCGGAGTCTATGGCTCAAGTTCTTGTTTCTCTATATGGAGCTTTGTATTAAAATGCTCCCATTCTTTCTCTAAATCAATCACCAGGGATTTGGTTGACTAGTTGGAGATGGAATGAATTTCAACCTATTTTCTAGCTGAGGTTTGCTCATATGTCTTTTTTGTAGATTGGGTTGTATCCTTTTCTAACTCTTTGCTTTTTCCTCCCCCATTCTGTGACTGTTGCTCTGATTTCTCTGAATCCCTCATAGACTTCTGTTTGGACTCTGCTTGGGAATCATATTTAGAATTTTCTCTGGAGCTTCCTTCTAGGCTTACACTGGGAGTTGGATCCCTTATTGGTTCAATCAATAATTGGTCCAATGGGACCTTTAACAATCTCCTTTCTCTGTATTGATGAAAGGATTCAATATCTCCTTGGTCAAAAAGTAGTGATGACATGTGCTTCACTTCTGTGAATGTCTCTTTCTGTAGGAAGATGTCATCAAATGTGTCTTCCTCATGACTGAATACCTTCACTTTTACCATGGTAGTGAAGCCATTGGTAGTGCCATTTGGGTCATACTGGCGACCTAGGAACAATTTCAGAGATTGCATGATCTCTGCTTCCTTGAATGCATGGCCCAGATCATGTAGTGCAAATGCTCCAGACTATAATGTAAATGTAGGCCAAATGGACTTTTTCGCTCCCTTTAATCCATTACTTAGGCCACCCTCACTAGCTATTTGATAGGTTATCTCTCTAGCGATCAATTTGTCTGGAACATAGTATGGGAGGACATGAGGTGAGGTGATGATTTCAAAAACCCTGATATATGTGAATGTTTCCTCTCCAAACCATCTGACTACTGGGAGGATATATTCCTCAGCTTCCTTAGAAAACCTAGGGGCATCTCAGTTGTAAACCTGTTTGTGGATAGGCAGCATGACCCCATGACAAATTTTGTAAAAATGCGGGTAAAGCTGAGACTTCCACATGTCCTTATGATATATATGAATGGGAAGTGGATTTTTCACAGTCCATTTCCATCCCATGATAGGAAACTTTGAACCAAAACAAATTGCATCCATCACATAGGTACTCATAAGAAATGGAGGGTAAACCCTCTTTGAGACACTTCTTTTCCTCCTATAATCGATTATTGCCTTTGCTAAATTATCAGACAAAATTTGGGCCCAATTATTTATGATTGTGTTTACGACTGCATCTATTAATCGCAGCTATTTGAGGGAAAATTTAGTGCTATCAGGCTTGCCAAACATCCTACATAGCATGGTTGTTGCAAAACTATGGGGAGGAGAAATAGATGCAGTAGAGTACATACCTAATTTGTCCTTTTTTATCTTGCCCTCATTATTCGACCAGGTCCGGGTGACATTTGTTGGGTCCTCTTTCTCTTTGCATACTTCTCATGGAACTATTTTTTGTAGATGGCTTGTGGCTCTGGTAGGTGGTACATAAGTCATAGGTTGTCTGGCGAAAAATATCCCATAACCTCTTGGCTTCTATTCTTAAATTTTCTGTTTGAGATATTGGCCTGATCAATAATCCACTTGACCATATTTGTGTAAGGGATTATCTTTGGGAACATGGCTATGCGATGTAGAAATGAACACGCCGTCTCAAAAATGGTGGCATCTGAGGAATTACAACCATCAGTTGTGACCTTTGTTTCCAGAGGTCTTGGTTTCTCTTCTTCTAATAAATCATGCATGGTTTCCCATGTAGAGGTCTCTTCTTCTCTTCTGCATGTAGTATCTGTGAATAAAGGAGTCATTTATGATTTCTCAGACGCAACTACCTTTCCCTTCTTTTCCATTGCTCCCAAAGACTCCTTCTGTGGATTTTCCCTGAAAATGGAGAAAAACAATAGCTATCGGATATACAGAGATAAGAATGAATGTAAGTTGGGATAATATAGATAACTTGAAAAGGTGATAAGAAAGGAATTTTATTTGAACGCAAGTGAGAAGATATCATATCACCTTGGATGGATTTTCATACATAAATGTCATTAAATTTTACTAAATGCCCACTAATGGTTCATTATCTCTTAGCTTTAATGCTCATTAATGTCCACATCATAAGTTGGGCAGAAAGATTCTAGGGTAGCAAGCCTTTAAATTGCAAAAATGGTGATTTTGTGAAGCAATCTCGCAGATCGCATTATCGCAATATGTTTGTATGCTTTCCTTATTGTTTCTCTGAGATTCAAGATGTGGGCTGCTTACTATTATTTCTAGGACATAACCCATTTGTCAGGTATTCTTATGTGAAGCCCTTTTTATTAAGCAGCGAATCTAAATACTTATTTGTGACGTATCTCATGAGTGGGTCTAGACGTCAATCACATTTTTCAGTCTTGATGGATGGTAAGTTTTCTATGTTCCTTTAAATGTCTGAAATGCAATGTGGCAAGGGAAATGATGTTATCACAATTTTGCATCTCGCACATTGTAAGGTAACTCATTAAGGTGTGCCTTCTAAGAATAGTGATTTGTGGTGCGGGCCTTAGTTTTAATAAAATGCCTTAGGACTTAGTTTATACAAGAAATGTACTAGTTTCAAAGTTTTAAAGTGCAGAGTCCTCTTTTGATCACTTTTCGCTAGATTTGGTCGATTAGCAAGGCTTTTAATCACGCTTGATCGCACGATATGCGAGAAAGGGAGACATTTAATAGTTTTTTGAAAAGGCATTTGATTGATATCTTTTTTTATTCCAAAAATTAATAAATAAAATTCCTAAATGATAAACTTATTTTTGGAAAAGGTTTTCTAAAGGGTCCCTATTTATTAAAGTAATATTGACTACTACTATTAACAAATGGGGGGTTTCTGAATAGAACAATGGGATGACAAATCTCCTATGATAAATGAAACTCTTTAGAGATTAATGATTGGAGGTCTCTTGTATATAACAAATTTGTGACCAAATATCATGCATGTAGGCATGGTATAAATATTCCATTAAGCTCCTAATGAATATCACATGCTAGCCGTAAACAAAATACTCATATGCCTTAAAGGAACTCTTGATTTTGGGCTATAGCACCCTAAGAACATATATTTATTTAGATTGGGAAAGAAGAATTAATGTTTGAAAGAGTTCCAATCAGAATACATTCTTCTTAGGAGATTATCTTGTATCTTGGTTAAGCAAGAAATAGTCATCTATATCTCTCTCCACATCTTAAGCCGAGTACATAGCAACAACATATTGTTGTACACAAATCCTATGGATGAAGGAAGCCTTGAAGGATGTCAATATAGAAAATATAATGCTATCACCATCTACTATGACAATACAAGTGCAATCAACCTCTCAAAGAATCTAATCATGCATTAAAAAACAAAACATATCCCAATCAAGTACCACTTTCTCTGAGAACAAGTTGTAGAACACAACATCAAAATGGAATATGTCAACATTAAGGGACAAATTTCAGACATCTTCACAAAGGCCCTACCTAGATAAGCATTTGAATATCTTTGTAGAAAGGTTGGGGTCATCTCTATTTAATCTGATTAGAGCATCCCTTTACTATTAATGACAAAGGGGGGGAATATGATAGGGGAAGATCTTGAATAAATTTTTTGAAGTGTTTGTTGGAGAGTGATTTTATAATTGAGGATTGGAGTCCTCATAGAAGGTTGGAGCCTTTTGAAAGACCAGGTTGGAGGCTCAACTTATATTTAAGGATTGGATTCCTCATTCAAGGTTGGAGCCTAGAAAAGGTTGGAAATTTAGTTGTATAGGTTGCATCCTAGAAGAGGATTGGAGTCATCACTATATTTATTAATAAAATTATTTTCGTGTTCTATTTCTTGTATTTTTAGTTTAACTAGTGACAAAATCTTAACTAGTATATAACAATAGAAAGACATACTTTTTACAAGTCAATTTTTTGCATTCATTCAAATGGCCTAGAAATCAAATCAATCAACATTCTTAACAACTTGTCATTATCCCTTTGCAAAGCCTCAAGCATTGGTTCCCCAAAAAGTCTAATAGTTATGGGATTATCAGCTTAGAAACTCATTTTTGGCCACAAAACACCCCGCGTTTGGTCCACTTGCGATGGTTGCATGTTGTATGATTGAGCAGTTGCACTGACCAGCACAACTTTCCATAAGAGCATGTGAGATGGTTCTAGAATTTCAGGAAAAATAAAAAATATTTATGAAACTTCTTCCAAAAGCTTCTAAGGTGGTTTTAACCATTTACCATGGATAGACATCTTGAATTACTATCTGATCCTACTCTAGTTGTATTACCTTGTATCCCTAGAGATTATCCTCCCTCATATTTGGATCTCAACCCTAGATTGGTAAATCCTAAACTACCACTTTTACCCTATAAATTCATTGCATCCCATATAGTATGGGTTGGCATTTGAAGATTACTATTGCCCTCATGCTACTACATTGAGCTTAAGGAATCATCATACATTGATGCATTAGGGTTGAAGTTCAAGGTTTTCTTTGTGGAAAGGAAGGACATAAAAATTGGGGAGACATCTACGAAGTCAAACATCTATAAATGGTTGTAACTCTCTCCTTTAGTTATTAATACAAAAAACACTATGTTTTCCTATACTTGTATCATGTTGATGCTTATGTATTTCAATGTCATTATGACTCATTTATTAGAGACATTAGTTTATGCTATGTGTATATTTTAACTCTCTTGCTTTTTTTAGTCATTGTTGCAAGTTCCATTTATAGCATTTGGAGCTTACAAGAAAAGAGAAGAGGAGAACTTAGTACAAATTCTAGGTAGGTCTATTTTCCGTATTCTAATCTCTCTAAGTAAAACATAGACATTTTTTCCTTCTATTTTTCTATATCACACCACTAGATCTAGGGAGTTCATTTTTGTCCGCGGAAGTGAATTTTCCACATAACAATATTGATTCACCTCCCCTCTCATTATTTCCAACATGTATTTGATCCCACTCCAACTTATCTTGATCCAAGGTGGCTCCCTCGAGAATCATTTGAATATAATTTTCAAAAGATGGGGGTCATCTCTTTTGCATCCCATTAGAGAATCCTTTTACTATTGATATCAAATGGGGAGAATATGACAGGGGGAGTAGCTATCTTGAATGAGGTTTTGGAAGTGTTTGTTGGAGCCTAATTTTATAATTGAGGATTGGAGTTTTCATATAAGGTTGGAGTCCTATAAGAGGCCAAGTTAGAGCCTAGATTTATATTTTAGGATTGGAGTTATCATTCAAGGTTGGAGCCTTGAAAAAGTTGGAAATTTAGTTGTACAGGTTGGAGCCTAAAAGAGGATTGGAGTCCTCACTATCTTTATTAAAAAAAAATATTTTATTTTTCTATTTCTTGTATTTATGGTTTAACTTGTAATAAAATATTAGCAGTAGTATAACAATTGAAAGAAATATTGGTTCACCCCCACTAAGTTTTCCTAACATGTATTTGATTTTTCTCCAACTTACCTTGATCCAATATTTCTCCCTTGTTCATAAGTGTAGCAATCACCATGTTTAAGTGTCAATATACATGATAAAATTCAATTTCCTCAAAATTTTGAATTTGCAATGATATCCTTTGCAAAATAAAAGAGATGGGAGGGATAATATTTTTCTTTTCTTGTTTTACTTTTCGGCTAGGGCAGTCTGCAACATTGCTGCAAGTATGTGGACCATTTCTAATGGTGATCATTCTGCAACTTCCCTTGTGTCTGTATGAACTGCGGGGGTCAGTGTTCTATGTGGATGATCATTTCCTTCCCTAGAATGTAATTCTTCCATTGTCGGTAGGCTTGCACCATGGAATACATCTCTTTGTCATAGTGGGATACTTTCGAACTATGTCTAAAAGTTTCTCACTGTGATATGCCACTAGATGCCCCTATTGAGTAAGAATTGCACCAATAGCATAGTTGGAGGCATTTGTCTAAATCTCAAATGGTTTTCATAGGTCTGGTAATGTGAGCACTGGTGTAGAGTAGAGATGATGCGTCAACTCGAAAAATGCCTTATGTTTGGATTCATACCTATTGAATATGGAAGAGGTGCCCTTCCCAACTTTGGTTGAGGATTGGGTGTCATCCAAATACACCACCACGAATGAAGTGGTCAAGGGCCGTAAGATGTCATCCATCAGCCTCATGAAGGTTGCGGGTCCATTCGTCAATCCGAAAGGCATGACCAGCCATTCGAAAAGGCCCTCCTTGGATTTTAAGGAAGTCTACCACACATTGGAGAGTTAAATTGGTACCTAGTGATACCAGGAATTCAAGTCAATCTTGCTGAAATATTTGACCTAGAATATCATCAATCGGTGGGATTGGATACCTATTGTGGATAATTTTCTTGTTGAACGCTCAATAGTTAATACATAGTATCCAGGTTCCATCCTTCTTTTTTACCAACATGATTGAGCTCCCACAGGGTGATGAACATGGCCTGATATGCCCTTTCTATAATAACTCCTAAATATACCTCTTGATTTCATCGTTCTCCATAACAAAGGGCCAATAGATTGGTCCATTGGGAAATGACACACCTGGGGTTAGATCAATGGAGTGTTTGAACTGAAACTATAGAGGTACCCCTGTGGGTGAGGTGAAGATGTCCCTGTACTCCTCCAAACATTGTACACTATTTTTGCCGTGTGGAGGAGCCTTGTTTGGAGGTCACAGCCACAATATTCTTCTTGCCCTGAGGCTAAATCATAAAGAAACTAAATTTCCCAGTTTAGGAAATGATATTACTGCATTTCCTCATAGTGGTTAAAGATATGGTGGTAAATGGCACTACCTCTGGTATCCTATACAACTTATTTCCCAAAATAATAATAACAGTGTGGGGCCTAGACTCATACACAACATGTCGCTTTCACAAGTATGGTGGTCCTAATAATACATCACAAACTTCAAGAGGAGGAACATCTTACAATACCTCATCTGTGAAGGGCTTGGTGTTGTAGGGAAGGTGGCACTACTGGCTAACGCGGGGATCTCACCCTTGGTGTAGCCACTCGATGGTGTATAGCTATAGGTGTGTTGTGGTTGGTAGGCCCAACCACTTCATGACCTTTGCTAAAATGAGGTTGGTTTGGCTCCTGCTATCGACAATGATCTATAGTGGAGAACCCTTCACCCACCTCTAGGAGTGGAAGAGGCAACCCCCATCTTATGGATCTTTAAGCTCATTCTTCAGGATCTTGGTCATGGAAATGGTGGCACTGGGCTCCACGTCAATAATACGCTTCCCCTTGTCATTCCCCTTGTTAGGTTCTATCTCAGAGTCAGAACATGCATCTGATTTAGAAGCCTTCAGCTCGACCACCGATGACTGATTGGCCCAACGCTCACTTATGTTGTGAGTGGGGATCTTATGGAATTCATACCATTTCCCCATGTCCTTCTTTATCTTCATGGTGTTGTTCTTTGCTTGCGGCTTCAATGAGTTGTCTTATGTCGCCCTGCCTTGGCTCTGTGATTTTTTCTGTAGCTTAGGAGTGCCTTTCCCTTACTTCATATTAAAAAATCCAAAGTCTTGCTTCTTCTGTCTAAATTTATGCTCTATCTCAACAATGTATCGATAGGCACCACCAAGTGAGGAAATTTCTAGGAATTCCATCTCATCCTGGTTGTACTTGCATAGACAACCATAAAACTGGATTACCAAATTCCACTCACAATCCTTGATGCCCAACTTCATGCGAAGGGTAGGAAAAATATTTGTGAACTCTGGAACATCTTGGTCCCTTCCTCGCCGCAGCGTGGTCCACTTTATGTATTTATCTTCATACCTCTTTATAGGGTAGTACTTCTCCTTCACGGCGTCTCTAAATTTTTTTCTAGTGGGTGCAGTAGAGAATAGTGAGAGTTCAAGCTTGTCCATCTTCTCACAGTACGTTTCCCACTAGTCCTTGATGTGAGGGGAAACTTTGAGGAGCGCACAAGTAATCTTTTCCTAGTTGGAAAAAGCATGAACCAAGAAATATCCTTCCAGCAGATTTAACCATTTATCTAACCTTCAAATATGGGGATGTCAAAGGTAACTTGTTGTTATCGGGAAATCTAGTCTCTATGCAGAGCTGCTAGTCCCACTAATACGAGTAGCTATCTTAGAAACAAATAGATTAAAGTTACTTTCGCTTTCCTTTATGAGAGGTAGATAGGAGAAGATCAAAGAATACCAACCTCAATCCTTCGCTTGGTTCTTTGCTTGTTCCTTCTCCTCACTGACAGGTCTTTGTCGCTTCTCCCTTGACCACTCCGCTTCAAAGAGTACCTATAAAGTCAAAGCAGCATAATACCTTCAAAGTGCAGAGATATACAATCATAATCAATATAGGACCAGATATATATTGACCACACAAATGCATATACTATTAGACATACAAGAATGTGGAGGAAAACTTGAATAGCTTTATTGATATAAATATTAGAAGAGAGGATTACAACCCATTGATCTGACCCAACATCATCCTCCCAGCATGAAAGCCCTTCTTCACCTCATGAAAAGATTAGATCACCCAACACTATGATATTCCACCAAGAAACCAACAGCACTTCCTTACAAGATACCAAATTCCAGCCTCTGGATCTCTGGAATGAGGGATCCATATGTTGATGATTGCAGGGAGGTGAGTCAACTTTTGGGATTTCTATTAGTGTCTTCTCTTTGATAGTTCTTGATTGCACTTGGAGATTGATGATCTCTTACTCATCCCTGGGCGAATTCAGAGAGGCAAGTGTCACAGAAGAAGTTTCTGGAAGATTCTATGATCATCCACCTTGCAAACTATCTCTTCCATTTGTCCATTCTCACCCATCACACCCTACAGAAGGGCTTTCCAGTATGCATCACACTTTTTACACTAGGCAGGTGAGATGCATCACACCCTTAGCACCGAGCAACCTGTATGGTCCAGTTCTGAGAAGGTTCCTATGGAGAACTTCTGGGAGATGATGTAATCAACTGACCTTGTTTCTTTAGGGCATGAAACAACACTTTTAGGGACTCAGAAGCCCCTGGATTATGGACATATATGATTGGGGTTGCAGTGCCCAAAAATGTCTATAACAGTTGCCCCCTAAAGTATGAGGTTGTTAATATTTTGATTTCGGGTGAAATGCTTTATCATGAGGATCTGAGGTTTTTCGAACTGGAAGGCGACCTGTAATAAGATACAATACAATACATTATCTTCATAATATTTTCATGATCTAGCTGAGGCATGCATTCCCATGCTCAACTTTATAAATTCATTTTCATGTACATAGGACAGACAACCGTCTGTGTGGCAGACTGATGATTCTGATAGAGCCATCATCCTTTGATTTGGATGATCATCTGTGCAGCAATGATGTACATTTGATGTCTTTATTTTCCTGAATATATCGCAGCCCAGATGGATGAAACTAGATCTGGGGTCTTCAAACTCATCCAATCTTCGCCCGAAGTACAAGTCAATCCATGTGAAAAATGTTATGGAGTCGAACATGGAAAGACATCGCCTGATTACCAGCCAATGATGTAAGCTGTTAACAGGCGTGAGAGGAATCACCGATAATGATGATGACCCTCAAGGTACGGTAGTACAATTCGCATGGTGTGAAAATGGGACTTGGTGTCGAACACCACGCAAAATCTCTCGGTTGAAGGCCATTGATGTAAACCTGTTGCCGAAAGTGAGAAACTTGCCATTAAGGCATACAAGCTTCAAAGTACTGAAAGGGTTGTTCCTAGGTCGACTTCTTGGATAATGAGTTGATGTCAACAATAAGTGACCCGTCATAGGAGGGCCTTAATTAATCCCACATCTATGACATGGAACGGAGCAAATGACTTTTGGAGGTGAAAACGATCTGATGATACAGGGTTCAGTGGATGAGACACAATATGGGTTGGTGAATTCTCTGATCGTCTTCTCTTGAACATATCAGCGTCACTTGAAATGGATTGGTAGCGTTAACCCCAAAGATGGATGGTATGATGGACCAATGGTAATATGACCAGTGAACGGAATAACCCAACCCGACTCAGACATGGAGTGAAAGTGTCATGTTCTAGAGCGACTTTGCTACCACTAAAGTTTCTTCAAGTTTTCTTCCCAATTTTTCCCCAATCATTGCTGACTAGTACCTCTTTATTTTTATCAAGCTTGAGGAGGATAACATATGCTCGTTCTATAATTTTCCCTTCGGGCAAACCCGTCGCTATGTTTTAATGAGCCTAGCGACAGTGAAACTCGTTCTTGTCTATATGGACAAGTTTGTCGCTATTGGTTTTAACGAGTTTAACGACAAAGATAACTTGGTCCTTTTCAATTTTCGAGAGTCTAAAAGGGACGTAAAGGAAACTCCAATAATCCTTTTTCATCATATAATCCCTTAAGTCTGAAAAAGTATAAAATAATACGAAAAGGATGAATTTTCGATAGTTTTAATGAGCCAAACAAGACAAGCGCTCGATCTTTTTGTGTAATAATCCCTCAGGTCCAAAAAGATTAAAATCTAGAGGAGGGATAGCACTACCAGTAGCTTTAATGAGCTGGATAGGCCAACTTCTCAGCAATATTTTCATATTTTACGAGTCATACGAAAAGAGCTTAAAGGAGACTCATTTTTTGAGGAACGAGTGATGATTCGGGTAGCAGTTGATTCAGGTAAGGTTTGGAATTTCCAATCACAGCAGTGTCACAAGGATGGATAACAGAATCACTCTTCACAGTTGTTCCTCAAAAAGGGTAAACAATCAAATGGAGGCGTATGGTCGGCTAAAACAGAGTGGAGGTGATGATGATAACACGACCAAGGCTCAAAAGCTGATGATAATGCATTCACAATGGTTATTTGCCGAAGATTGGTTCATTTTTTAATGAGCTTAAACTGTATGGGAAACATTTGCTCATTGCTTAGGTTTAATTTTTAACGAGCTTGAACTTCACATAAAAACTGCTCATGCCAGTCGTATAATAAGGATGTCTCATCGATAGATTCCATTTTTATCGAGCTTGCACCTTTCAAAGCTTTGCTCCGTATCCTTCCTTTATGTAAGCTAGGAACGACCAATTCTACGAGTTTAAAGGGTTTGAGAACCTACAAACTAAGAAAATAAATGGTCGCTCCGCACTTTCACGCAAAAAGGTTTGTATGCCCCCAGGTATAGTGAAGTAGAGTTTCGAGGTTACCCCTCAATTTGCAAACAAAACATTTGCTTTGTCAGGAAAGGCCTACCTTTTATAAGTTACCCCTCAATTCGCAAACAAAACATTTGTTCTATCATGAAAGGCATACCTTCTAACAGAGGTATCTTATCCGGTCTAATCCCATTTTCCCATATGGACGGGTGTCGGACCAGTCATATATCCTTCGCTAAAACCTACTCTATACCTAGAGTTTTCCTGCCAGAGCAGACCAGGGTGCATGCCCCCTGGGTTTCAGTCATGACCCCCCGAATTACTCGTGTTCTTCAGGTGGATGAACTGGAGATTGATGAGACATTCCTTGCATGAAAAGACCATTTAGGGATGGCATTTGACTATTAGCTATGTGTGAGCTGGGGAACGAAAGCTGGTCTACAAGCTGGACCACTCGGCCTTCATACGGAAAACACATTACTCGAAAGAGTGAGGAGACAATGGCTCCCATGCAATAAATATAGTCACGCCCAAGGAGTAGATTATAGTATAGAGGTCCTTGGACTACCATTACGTTCATATAAACGGTTTTCCTTCTCAACGTTATAGGCACATTGGGGAGGATCCCTAACGGTCGACTGGTTCCTTTATCAAAGCCTGTCAGATTTCTCATCTCAGGCAGAAGCGATGGTGAACCAAGTGCTTTCCAAGCAGTTGAGAAAAGGATAATCACAAAAGCCCCTTCATCTATCATGGTACCGACCATGACCATTTTGTAAGCTTTTATAATGATTTGGAATGGTACATTAGCCAGTAAACGGGTTCTTCCTAGTAGATTCCAATCCAAGGAAACGACTAGGTTTCTTGGAGGTGGGACTGAATAGACGGCCGGATATGACTTCGACGAACTTCCTTCCTGTGATAAAGGAACGAGTAGATCACCCCCATGTTCATCGGAGTCTGTGTTTACGAAAATAATTTGAACGGTGTCATTCTCATTCTCTTCGGTGATTGTATCATCTAAATATGGACCTTCCAAAGACAAGACCGGGTCAATTGCCGCCTCAACCTTTTGACTTTCGTCTGGTATGGATTCAGCGGGTTTATCTTCAATGATAGATTCTTCGATTAACCACAATGGTGTGTCAATCAGATTTTCAACTAGTGATGGACTCGGCAAGAGTTTCTTGTATCCAGGAGGAAGCCATAGTGGTGAAGTAGGACGATTATCCAAGACTCTTTTAGCTTCATCTAGGAAGGGACAATGGTGGACGATGTGATCGCCTTCACACAGTTTACAAGGAAATTTACATTTCCTTTTCTATCCCAATACTTCGCTTTCACTAGTTGACGGTGTACTTTCAACATGATCTTTAGAGGTTGATGACACCGGATTGTGCAAACGAGGAGACTAGTCCCTTAAGATCCGAGGGATGCAAGGACAATCTCGATGATAGTGGTCTCCTTTGCAAATGACACATGGAGATTTAGGCTTGGACAATCCAATGTGTGGATTTTCACTAGACGACGCCCAGTTACCCCTTTTTGCCTTTGGCTCCTTCTTCTTCTTCTCTTTCTTCTCTTTCCCCTTATTCTCCTTCTTAGTTACTTGATTTTTGGCTTTACCAGCTTCATCATGCGAAGAGGAAGGAGAAGAGGGGGAATCGGATGAAGTAGAAGGTTGGGGGGTAACTTTAGTATCATCTAGTTGCTAACTCGATTGTTTAGGAATCACAGTGTTCTGAACGATGGAGGTCGAGAAGAGCCATATTGGCAAGCCAATCATCAATCCTAGAAGCAACAATGTGGCCATATGAGGTGCACCAACATCTCCCCAAGAGGAGAAAGGACTAGGATTTCCTCCAAGAGGAAATCCTTGGTTGGTGGACTCCATTTTCATCAACCTAAGACCAATGCGGGAATAGTGATATTATTCTAATTAAAATAAATTTTAAATGCTTTGACACTACTTTTTTTTTCAATTTTTAAGTGTCAAGAAAAAACAAAAGATGACTCTAGTCGCCTTCGATTTTTAATGAGCCTGAAGTGACAAGTGCTCAGATGGACCTTTTCCTTTAAGGTGTCTGAAAAGGGACGAAAGAGAATACTCTGGAAATCTACACAGAGGTATTACCAAACCAATCGCAAAACTACATAATACTTTTTACGGTACGACAATCAATCTTCCCGAATGTTGTGTTCAGTGCATTGCGATCGATAGGGCGGCAGACACGGCTTCCTATGGATACAGGATATAGCCTATTGTGGTCTCCCAATATATACTCGACAGTACGTGGGAGCACAAGTCCATACTGGCACTTGTCATCTCAAAGAGGAGGAATCACCCAACCAACAATAAAAGCGATAGTTACCAGGCTTTACGATGCTAGAATACGTCTCTAGCCTAGACTTCTAGATGTTGTGTGTTAGGTTCCAAAGCATTTTTATGTTCATTGAATTTATTTTACAGTTGATCTTTCTTAAGAAATTTTCCTTTCAGGTTCACCGCGTGATGTAGATATACAATTCCTAAAATGCAATGTAAGATTATAAACAATTGTTTAATCTTCTTTTTGCAATGAAAATCCTAGCTACTAAAGAAAGGGAGATGATATTCTTTCAACATAGAGCAGAGAGCACACACTAGATGCACTGTCCTAAATCAAACCAACAAGCAGTCTAAATGCAAATGCACATGCATGTATTTGTTTTCAGCCTTCTTAATGTGTGAATGACAAGAAGAACGCTAAGTAAAAATCTGAATTATCTTTTCAAAGTGACAGTACTAACAAATTTCTGTTCAAAAACGAAAGGAAGATAATGACGACACTTTGCGATTTTGAATTGAAAATTGCTTTCGACACTTGAAAAACTACTAATTCAAATCAAATACAAAAGTAATTGTATAATCGACTATCAAGAACAATAGAATTCTTTTCTTTGACTGAAAACAACACTTGCGACACTTCCAAATAAAAAAATGATGGTTTGATTATGCTACTTTTTGTAAAAGAGAACTGTAAATGGCACACAATACATAAAAACATTCACAATTCTTTGTACTATGGAGGTGGAATCATGCAAAGGAATGGAATTTCCACAGTGGTATACTGATTACAGTCAGCAAAACTCCTGAATAAAGCTGAAGAGAGTGAACACAGAAACCAAAATCTAGAAGCAGAAGAGGTCTTATCTGATCAGCGCACCTGCAATACAATGAAAGTGCGATGCAGCACACCTACTACACACGGGAGGTGTGATGCATCCAGATTCCCAAGAGGAGAAGGTGTGATGGTCTAGGGACGGGACTTCAACTTGATTCTTGGTCACAGTTTGCAACTTAGTTTAGGGATTTATGCCAAGCTAATGATAGTTAGTAAATAGAAATCACAGGGGCTGATCTAATGAGGTTACTAGAGCCACCACTAGGGAAATTAGGATGTTTGCAAATCGATTGTTCAGTTTATAAACAAAACCCGGAGATAGAATGAAGTAGCATTGATCTACTTTGCACTTGCATAGAAAATGCAGTTCGAAGTCTAGCTGGCTTAACTTCAGGCTCCGTTTGTAAGTTTATAAAACAAACAAATATAGAAAAGCAAACAAGCTATTCGCTCCCCGACGGAGTCGCCATTTTGTTATTGGGAAATCTAGTGTCTATGCAAAGCTGCTAGTCCCACTAAGACGGGTAGCTATCTTATAAACAAACAGATTAAAGTTACTTTCGCTTTCCTTTATGAGAAGTAGATCGAAGAAGATCAAAGAATAGCAACCTCAATCCTTTGCTCAGTTCTTTGCTTGTTCCTTCTCCTCAACGACAGGTCTTTGCCGCTTCTCCCTTGACCACTCTGCTTCAAAGAGTACCTGTAAAGTCAAAGCAGCATAATACCTTCAAAGTGCAAAGATCTACAATCATAAACAATATAGGACCATATATATATTTACCACACAAATGCATATACTATCAAACTTACAAGAATGTGGAGGAAAACTTGAATAGCTTTATTGATATAAAGATTAGAAGAGAGGATTACAACCCATTGATCTGACCCAGTGTCATCCTCCCAGCATGAAAGCCCTTCTTCACCTCATGAAAATATTAGATCACCCAACACTATGATATTCCACCATGAAACCAACAACACTTCCTTACAAGATACAAAATTCCAGCCTCTGGATCTCTGGGATGAGGGATCCATATGTAGATGGTTGCAGGGAGGTGAGTCAGCTTCTAGGATTTTGATTAGAGTCTTCTCTTTGATAGTTCTTGATTCCACTTGGAGATTGATGATCTCTTACTCATCCCTGGGCGAATTCAGAGAGGCAAGTGTCCCAGGGGAAGTTTCTGGAAGATTCTATGATCATCCACCTTGCAAACTATCTCTTCCATTTGTCCATTCTCACGCATCACACCCTACAGAAGGGCTTTCCAATATGCATCACACTTTTTACACTGGGCAAGTGAGATGCATTGCACCCTTAGCACCGAGCAACCTGTATGGTCTAGTTCTGAGCAGTTTCCTATGGAGAACTTCTGGGAGATGATGTAATCAACTGACCTTGTTTCTTTAAGGCATGAAACAACACTTTTAGGGACTTAGAAGCCCCTGGTTTATGGACATATATGATTGGGGTTGCAATGCCCAAAAATGTCTATAACACTTGTACCTTAAAAGGAGTGGCGCTCCCAGAGTGGCTGTCGGAAGAAGATGTGTCACCTATGAGTAGTCACCGAAGGATCTAGGAAAAGTTGTCCTTCATCACGTTCCTATGTCACTCGAGGGATTCTTTGAGAATATTTTGAAAGGATCTCTTGCTCCCTCATATTTATTTTCTTTCCCCATGGGAGGTTGTTGAGGTTTGCGAGGCTGGTCTTGCAAGGGTTCAACCAGTTCGAGCCCTAATTCCTTATACCCCGACCTCGTTAGGGACATGCAAAGAAAAAAAGAGAAAGAGTAGACCACTCTAATACCACTGATCCGAAATTAAACAAGAATGCAACAAAATACAGATATAACCGCAAATACAAAGATGAAGCAAAAATTACACTTCATTTCATTAATATCAAAGAACTGAAATATGCTTACAAACAGACTGGAAATAAACTAGCTCGGGCAATGGTAGCCTATATATAAGAAGAGATGTGGTGGCTACATGTCTCTGAACTATGTTACAATAAGGCTCAAAGGCCTATTTATTATTGAGAAATAATGAAAAACCCTAAACATCCAAAAACCTAACCCTAGGACATGAAGCGCCAAAACTATGGGACCTACTTGGGTTAATTGGTACATCAACTTCCCAAGGTCATAACTTTGGCATATGATATTTGTTTGACACACACAATACCTTGTTAGAAATATATATTCAAGGTCTACAACTTTTGGCTACAAAGTTTATTATCATAGCAATAATTGCCCGTTTTCCAAAAAAACATCGTTTAGGGCCTCAAAACGGCTCTGAACGTTCAAGACCCGAAAAAATGGCAAAATAGTAAATTGTGCTACAGTTAAGGAAAATGAAAAACCAAAACAAATAGTGGTGGGGGTCCAAGTGGAATAGGTGGACGACCACCAATATCCACTTGGATCACATATATAAATATATCAAAGATTGTGAGTAATTAGCATAAATTCCTTTTGTTATTTCTTTTGGTTGAGCATTCTAAGAGTTTTATGAATGATTGGATTCCGATTTTGTTAGCCTAGCTACTTGAGAATTAAAATTATTCCCTTGACTGGGATAATAGAGTCTTCACATACATACCTTGGATCTTTAATACTTTTTGAACTAGCCTATCATGATCATAAACAATAAGACCTTTTGTCCTATGCATTCTTGCATAACAGTTTGTGGGATTTATATAATGCTAATGGATGATTATCAAATGTAGATGACTTGGATGGTTGTTTTATGATTAATATTGTAACCTTTGTTAACTTATTGTATCCCTATTCGACGTGGCTTTTTTGCCATTTTTCACATGTTAGATTACAATACAATGATCAGATGTTGGGATTTCCTTTTAAGAATGGACAATGAGGATGGGCATGTGGGTGGTTAGGGTAACCACCTACCTCCACCTCAACTTTGAGTCTCCATTTTCACTGATGTTTCTAGAGGAGGGAAAACCTTGACGTCTAGCAATTTTAGAATGAGCTAAGGTTTATTGTATCTTTGTTTCCCTTTTAGAGTGTTTCCCTCACCAAACCTGTGTATTCCAAGGTTGTTGCTACTGGTATGATTTTTCATTTTGGGACCAAAATACCAATTATATTGTACAGGTAATGATTTAACCCTTTATTTTTAGAGCTTTAGGATATTTATAATTATAACTTACACAATAAGGGTGTTGGGGTTTTTTCTACAGCGGTTTGACCTCAAATTGTAGATGCAGGGTCTCCCACTGGAGTAATTCCTACTTCAGCAGTTTACAAGTAAAACATAAAATTTCTTTAATGAATATGCTCACCATTGTTAATTTATCCTTCTCCTTGCCCTTGACTTCTTTTCCTAGCTTAAATTGCAAGTAACACATAAATTTTCTTTAATGAATACATTCACCATTGTTAAGCTGTCCTTCTCCTTGCCCTCAACTTCATTTCCTAGCTTCATACTCTGCTAATTTTGCATAGATGGTTTTGTTTCTGAGTGTGAAAAATGATTGTATCCACCGTGATCAAGTAAAAAGGGGTTTTCTCTTCCTTCCATAAGATTTAATGTAAACTATTGTTCCTATTTTATCTCTTGTCAATTCTAGGAGCCATTTCACTAATTATTTCTCATTTTTTCATTTTTTTCATTGTTCACAAGTACCATAAGCTACTCCCACAACTAGGTTTTCAAGATATCTCAGGCATTAGTCCCTTATATCGAGTATTTACTCATGATTGCGATGCTTTTTTCCCTCTCTAGGTTGGTATACCCACTCATAGTTTGAAAATGGTTTCTGGGCATGAGGCAACCCTACCTAGTGTTTGGCCTCTAGTTTCTAGCTTAGGCTATGGTTTTTCCCACAATCTTCTATGGATTCTTACATGGATAGCTCGTATAATCATGCATGCATATTGTATTGGTTCAATGATAGTATGGGTTTTATAGCCTTCCATTGTCGAGGCTCATCATCAAGGATGCACAATCACAATGGTAATTTATATTACATGGTCTCT
The DNA here is from genome assembly GCA_031772625.1 of Pinus tabuliformis. NCBI lineage: Eukaryota > Viridiplantae > Streptophyta > Pinopsida > Pinales > Pinaceae > Pinus > Pinus tabuliformis. The sequence continues at coordinate 2,014,655,623 of CM062818.1, read as the reverse complement.
TTTGTTCTCTTTCATTGCAAACAATGATACATAAAATCTATATTTTGTTGTTAGGGTTTAAACGAAAACTTTTGAGTTGAAGTGCATTTCCTTTTTTGTAATTCATCCCAAAACCCTCGAAGGTTATTTCATATATTTATGCATTTGTCCTTTTTCTTCAGTCCTGATATTCTTCGTTACGGGATTCTATGTTATGAATAACTCAACATTCTGTTTTTATGTGGCAAGAACAATATATATAGATTATTTTCTTTTACAGTAAATATTTCCTTTCATGTATATATAAATAACTAGGTATGTGCTAAGTATTTTATGAGAGCCCACTTTTCCATTTGATGTTTTCAAGAAAGAAATAATGTAATTGAAACCCTTGTAAAGAGTCTTACCTGTACAATGTGTTAATTCAAATCTAAATATTTCTCTTCTAAATTTTCTTAGAACCTAATCTTAGAAACATACTCGAACATAAAACCTTCCTAACTTTTGTTTTTCTACACAAAAAATAGAAATAAACAATTCATTTCTACTGTAAACACTTATTCGAATGCTTCTAACTAAGTCTACCACATGAAATTAGAACAAAGTAAATACACTTATCCCCACCAAAGAGATTGATTCTTTTGCAATATATCTCCCCCCAAGTCGGTTTCACATCCTAGGCAGTCATCTTGATAGTAGTCCTCTTGGCTCAAACTTAGGTTTCTTATGAGATAACATCATACCTTTCCTCTCACAACGTCTCATAGCAGATAACTAATCTTCACAACTATTTCTGATCCATAAAATGTCATGGATATTCCACTGGACAGTTCGTCACAACAGATCTGATAATATTATATTAAAAATCTGAGATTCTAGTTTTATTTAATTTCTAGATCTATACAATTAACTGTAATTAGTGCATGCATGTAAAACTAAATCAAGAATAAAAGTAGAGAACGACATAATAAGGTCACAAACACATAATACACAAGATATGCTCTCTGGGAAACCCTTCCGAGAAAAAACCCATCTAGAAGTGAGGCTGCTTCGCTCTCTTGGTCTGTCTAGAAATATGGCTACAGATATAGAGAAGTAATGTATGTGGCCTATGGGTTGCTACAATGTACAGATCCTCTCTGTTTACTCTACCTCCTATCTCTCCTAGCTATCTTTTCTCAACTATGGAACAAAATGCTCTCGAAAGAATGGAATGCTTCTACCTCTTTGTGGCCCATTATAGCACAACCCAATAGCCTACTAGTGGTTAAGTTTGACTACATCAACACTTAACTATAGTTACAAAATAGACTCTTCTAGAGTCTTCTACATCATAAACATGTGGTTGTTCCCTTTTCCATGAATAATTGGGGCTGACACAACATCCTCTCAAACTATAGGTGTGAAAACAGGATGATCAACTTCTAAGTGGCATAACTTTTGCATACAAACTGTGATTGATGCGATTCTTGTGCCGTTGGAAAGATTTTTTTGTGTAGAATAGTGAAAATGTTTTGATATTAAGCGAAAAAATTTTACCTCCAAAAGACATCATTTGACGCCTCAAAATGCTCCTAGAATGTTTCAGACCCCATTTCGCCAAACTAGGTCCTCCGGAAAAAATGGTCCTATGAGATGATTCCTCCACTTTTTCCACTCCAAATGCATTGAGATGGATGAGAAACAATATAATGATCCAATTTGGATCAATTTCTTAATGGTTCCTCCTCCAACAAGCTCCCATTCTCTAGGTTAACTTCATGCCTTTCCCCTCTCACCTTTTTCTAACCTCTTTTTCCTTTATGGGATAACTATCCCTCATGAGAGGAAATTCAGGAAGGGAACTACCTCTGCCAAACTATCCATAACTGCTAAAGATGTGAAGTCCTCTTTTAGTGTCTTTTCCACTTGTAATTCCTGTGGCTGACTTATCATTAAAATTTCTTATATTAACACAAAAATCAAAATTATTTATGTGCATCAAAAGTTTTTATAGGATCCTCAACATGGGTCCACAACTTGTAAAGCAAGCCTAATAGCATAAAGAAACATTTACATATTTACTAAGGGGTGCTACATTTATTATGGATAAAACATTTTAGTAGTGTGATATTTAAAACCAACATATATCCATCTTAAATTTCCTCAAATTTTGCACTCAAAAGGAAATTTACATTTTGTTATGAATAAAATATAGATATAAATAATAATAATAATAATAATAATAACACATCATAAATAATGATTAATTAGTTAATGAAGTGGTATGTCCCTAACGACATCATTGTTCATAAAGGGACACTTGCCCAATGCATATACGCAGACCCTCACTCTCATTTGTGTCATTCTCATTGGTACATTTTAATATATTCTTGTATCTTCAATGGAGATCTACATATTCCAAGTCTTCTGGAGAATTTAACTTTTGAGTATATGAACTTTGTTCGTTACATTAGTATCAAAGTTATTTGATCCTCTCGCTACTCAACTACTACATATGGTTGTGTTCTCTGATCCACGTCTTTGACCATCAAATTTGTCAACATTGTTGCCATTGAAGCATTTCGTTACAAGAATTTGGAGTTTCTCCATATTGCCATTTATACATTTAGCCATTAGAAAGTAAATAAAATCAACATATAAACAAAGAAATAAAAAAAAATAACACATTAAAAAAAATTGAAATATAAAGTTAAAAAATCCTATAGAAATTGGAAAAATAGTCATTAAAAAAAGAAAAGAGAGAGAAAAAAAATCAACTATATGTTTAGAAAAAGCAAAAAATAAAAAAAATTCAAATACATATATATATATATATATATATATATATATATATATATATAGATATATATATATATAGATTAAAAATAATAATAAAAATAAAAATAAATCATTAAACAAAAATCATTATAAAAAATTTTAAAAATATAATATATCAACAAAAAAAGGGAGAAAATTTATTTAAAGAAAAAAAACAAACACCAAAACTAGCTATGGAGTTGTCCTTTGTTCCAACAAATCTTCGCTACCCATCACAAGTGATTCGATAACTCCATAGCCACAACTCCAATCAATTGACAACCATTGTAGGTGTTCCACTATAGATCCTCCATTCCACAACAATCCACAGTGAATGCCACCACCCTCACACTGAAAGCCCAGTGCATTAGACACTAGCCACACCTGTCCCTTTCCATTATTGATGCCAACAAATGCTCCATCTTTCGCTTCTCGCCTCTCCCGATCAACGTCCTGCAACCCATATTGTCCCTGTCGCTATCTCCATCAATTTCTCTATTGACCATGTCTGTCCATTGTCCCGTCGACTTCCCTATTCCAAATCACATTAATTGGTTGGTAAAACAGTATTCCCTGACCACACCAAGAAGATTGGCTCCTTGTTTGCCACGACTCCCTGTCAATTGTACCCTTGCCACTGAACCGTGTTTTTCTTTTGTGCCGATTTTTAACTGTCCACCATTGTTTGTTCCTCATTATTATCCACCTTCTTCTTCTTGCTCGACCGTCATGATTGTCGTACTGTCTCTCGTTGTAAAATTGGGTCATACAATTATATTTTGTATATAATTCATAAAGTTAATTATAACTATATAGTTCATACATTATATAATATATATATATTATATTTTTTAATAAAGAGGGGAAGGCCAAATAATTTCAAAAGCGAATATCTTCAAAGAAGGAAGACTAATATTTTATTATAAAAATTAGAAGGGTTGCTTTAAAAAACCTTAATTTCATCATGAAAAAGAAAAAATATAAACAACTAATGAAAGATTTCCTAAAACCTTTAGTAAATGTGTTAGTACAGGATCACTCGTAGGAAGAGATATTATAATCTCTATCAGTCCTACCAAAGATAGTAATTATGTTAGTCATAAATGTGCTAATCAATTAGTGATTCCTGAATCGAATATAATTGAAACGAATTTTGTTGACACAAGTGACAAACAATGCGACATAAACAATCTACAACTAAGTATTGAGAATTATACTATTATCTCGCAATTCAGCGTGAAAACCATATTTTTTGATGATAGTGACATCGTTTTGGGCTCACCTTGGATGGAAAATCTAGTATCCTTTATCCTAAATACAAAAAATACACTTTTGAAATTTTCCCAAAAAAAAAAAACAATAGAAGGCATTACTTTGAATCCAGATTGAGTGACGCCAAAATACATACAAGATATCTCAAAAGTAATTTCTCAAGAAATTAAAAAGGTGATACAAAATATGCAAAGGGAAGTTGACAAAATTGTTGCTAACAAAAATAAAGAAGTTACTTGCCTCAAGGACCATAACGAGAAATTATTGATGTAAATTAAAAAAATTAAAAAAGACAAGAAATCCTTGAAAACAAGAACTAGAAGAACTCAACACAAAATATGTATGAAAGTCTTCATACCTAACAATTCAAGCTGAAGAAAAAGAAACGAATATTGAACGAGTCAATATCATAATTCAAGAAGAAGACATCCCAGTTTAAGGAAAATCATATTCAAAATTTGCAGTTCAAATGATGAAAAATCCAGGTGAAGATTTTGTAACTAGTTCGACAACATCATAATCTAAAGTAAATAAGAATATTTCCACAATCATGTAAAAGAAATACAAATCAAAATAACTCATCTATATCCAAATCACAAGAGAATACATCACAATCAATATAGGTATATGTATATCTTAAAACAAAAACAAAAAACTCATGTTCTGAAGAATAATGATGTCGACACAACCTACATTGACGATAAAAATTTATTCCAGTGATCCTATAATGGCCAAGCTCCACGAAAGATTATTTTAGGATGATTTTATCCCTTCTCAGCACAAATTTTTTTTTTATCACTTAGAGGATCATCTCATCTTGTATCGACGAAGACGACAATCTCGAGGTGAGAAAACATTCGAAACAGAAAAAGAGATCAAGCCTTTGAATTAACAAGCATTGAGGACAAAGATTTTTGAGGAGGAAGACAATGTTATGAATAAAATATACATATACATAATATAAATATAAATAATAATAACACATCATAAATAATGATTAATTATTTAATGAAGAGGTATGTCCCTAATGACCTCACTCTTCATAAAGGGACACCTTCCTGTAGAAATTCCTAGTAGATTCAAACTGCAGATTGTAATATGCTAAAACAATTGACCTGAATATACTCTACTCATGAGTAGAAACAATAAATGACCGATGAAATCACAAATCATATAAGAGAAAGGATTCAATCACACATAACAAAATGATTTTATGGGGAAAGGCACAATGAAAAACCCCTCCTATATGTATATTAGTTTAGTCAAAGAATCTGCATGAATATAATATGCTCTGCTAAACGTTGAGCTCAACCTCCACAAGTATTTTATATCCTCTACGTGACTAATTGCCTTTGGTCATGATCTGATAATCACCCTATGAGTGACCTCAGTTAAAGATTTATTGAATAAAGGTATTACAGACTCATGTGCTGGTGTGTGTGTCTATGTTATTTAAGCAACGGATTGATCAGATTGCAAATACACAGACACTTGAAATGGAAAGACAGCATAGAAATACAGTAAGAAAATACAAGAACACAAGAAATTAATAAGGAGTTCACCCTATCCTCCAGGGCTACATCTTCGGTCCAGCTCTAGGTGGTGGCCTCATTTTATTGTGTCTTAAGCAGAGAATTACAATGCAGGAGCTCAATGTGAGTTTCCTGAAATGGATTTGCTTGGTAGGGTGGTTCTTGGATTCCCCAAGCCATTGGAGTGCACATAATCTTTTGCCTACCAACTCTTTGACCTCTCTGGTCTGACAGATCCTCTCGAGGATGGCTTGAATCTCTCAAGCTCTTTGGTGCTCGATGCTGCCTTTGGTCAGCTCGGCCCTCTATCTTCTTTCTACTTTTACTTCACTGTCTTCTTCTGTTCTCTGTTCTTCCTCTCTATGTTTCGTCCTCCTCTTGGGGTTTTGGTGTCTTTCTGCTTTACCTGTGCATGGCTTTAAGGCCATTCGTTCCCATGTCTGTTCCGTTCCTCTTCCACCTCCATCAAATCGCCTACTACAGCTACGCTTGGAGTTCCCTGTTTGGCGTCATCATCAGGCTCATAGGGAGTGGCCACATGTCCTCCTATAACTTTGCTATCTTACTTCGTTGGTTCAATTCTTCGGTTACATCGTGGAATGAGTGTTCCCCCAGCGTGGCAGTCAAAGCGAACCTCAAATCCTTCTAAATCGCAGCTTACTCCCTCGTTAAATCTGGTCTTGTCATCAGGCACGATGTTAACCATCAGATCTGGGTCCCCTAGATCCAGCACCGTCCACTCATTTCACGCAGTTGACTTACTCAACCGTTACCACGCGATGAGCGATGGTTTTCTCTCTCCTTCGCTCACCACGTGTCGGGCGCTGAGTGGGATCATTCCAATTTCACCAATTCCGCTTACCACTCAAGGAGCCCCCGATCAATACTATCGGTTTCAGAGCGGGTCCTGCCTTTTTACTTTAGCCTTTTCCCCACGGTTCCCAGCTCTTCCATGCGACTGACGCTCGGGGCCTTCCCATTTCGAGGGTTTTATCTCGCATCAAAAACCTCCTCCGTTCCCCGATCTAGGCCTCTCAAGGGCTAATTTTGCCTCCCGCATAGTCTCCATGGGCCTTGGTCAGTGCGCTTTGACTGAGGTCCTCGTCATTCCACGTTGGCTACCAACTGCCACTGGTTTGAGGTGTTTTTGATCGCCGTTTTGAATTCTTTGAGTCTGTCCTGACCTGATACATCCATGGTTCTTTTGACAGTTCTTTATAGATCCAATTCGGATCAGGTCAATGCTTAGCCAAATTTCCAAGCCTCTAAACTTCTAATTCCTTGCACTATTCCTCAAGGAATTAGCCCCTATTTATGGGGAAATTCCTCAATTATGAATTGTGCAATCCTCATAGGTCTTCCTCTGACTACATCCACCATCTATTTAATTTATATGATTTCACAACTGACAGTACCTTGTCCCTGAACTCCAATTTCAACTAGGTCTTCCTCTAATCTGACATGCATGAGTTAATTATGAGTGAATCTTTAGTTTACTAGTTGATCACTACCGGTAGCACCCCACTACTGCAGGAAGCACCCCATTACTGTAGGTTGCACCCCATTGTTTGATATGCAAAACCACATTGTACATCAGACAACACCACCCTCGACTGCAGGACACCCCATTATTGTAGGGTACACCCCACTACTAGACATACCACTAATTTGTCCATCAGTTGGAACTAGTTTAATTGTCTTTAACTCAGTTAGAGTGAATTAAATAATTACAACTCAAAATAAACTCAACTAGTACTCCTAATTGTAGGGGACACTCTACATGACTCTAGTTAGACCCTCAACTTGAATTAACTGAGCTAACTAAGTCAAATTAACTTAGTTAACTATTACAAGTTGTCATGAGATGTGGAGTTACAATTTTATTCCCAATTTAATTTAAGGACAAATTAAATTAGGACTTTTCTTGATGCTAATTTTAACATTTCTTATTGTTATTTTCAACATTGCCTAGGTTATATAAGGAGATCCTCACTCTCATTTGATCATTCTCATTCATACATTTTAATATATATTCTTGTATCTTCAACGAAGATATACATATTCCAAGTCTTCTGAAGTATTTCTCTTTTGAGTATATGAACTTTGTTCATTACACATTTTGAAAAATTTGATCCCTACCAACAGTTGAAATAGATCTATGCTAATATATAAAACTCTAAAAGTAAAATGATGGTCATAATAAGAAAGTAAAATATAAGAGAACATCAATACAATATTAGATATCATTTTTTGGGATTCAACTGCATTAAGTAAGTCATTCATCTATGACCATTTCCATGAGAGGTAGTCGTAACTTTCTAATTTCTCATGATTTCTGAAGAGTCCACTTAGCACTCATTGCATCAGGTGATTCTCACAGGGGTGAATAAGTGGGATTGAAACTAGTGAAATGAATCAGATAGCATCAATCATCACTTCAGGGGCTTGCACCGCATAACAGGACTACCCAAGAAAGCCACCGATCCCAAATTGCCTCTGGCTCAAATGCATTTAACTGTAAAAATTTCCCCACAATATATATATTAGTTATAATTAATTTATTAATTTAACCAAAACTCCTCTTCATTACAAAAATCTTTTATAATAATTTATTTTTTGAAATTTTATTTAACATAATATTTTATATTTATTTTTTACATCATTTATTACATAAAATCTACAAAATTTTGCAATTTTGATAACTCAATCATATTTAAATTATTGAATTAATAAAAAATATCCACAATATTTATACATTTAAACTAATTACTATTAAAAGTATAGAAACACGTTATTAAGATAATTTGATCACAATGTAATGAAAACAAACTTAGACCTTTTACTTCTTTTCAGTCTTCCATATTTCTATATATATATATTTCAAGTTACCCATATTAAGTAGGTCTTCAATATTTCTAGACAATTACTCTCCCTATTCAATTTATACATATTAGATAGAAATAATAGCATGCAAATTTTAAAATTGTCATTATGAAGTTAACACCACCAATATTTATTATTCTACATCTATCTATTTTAAAATTAGCATGATTATGTTAACATCATCAAAATTTATTATTCTACATCTATCTATTTTAAAATTGCCATTATTATGTTAACACCATCAATATTTATTATTTTACATCTATCTATTTTAAAATTGCCATTATTACATTAACACCATCAATATTTATTATTCTACATTATCTATTTATATATTATTATGTTAACATCATCAATATTTTTTATTCTGCATCTATCTATTTTAAAATTACCATTATTATGTTAACACCATCAATATTTATTATTCTACATCTATATTTATATATATAGAAGCGTGAAAATTCATTTTTGGAAACCCGAAAAACACAGAGAACACAGAAATTCATGAAGCTACATGGTGCAAACCAAAAGAAACGGAAAGAAAGGCGTTGCCCTCAATGAAATGATAGTGGAGATGACTATGTAGACATTCCATAATTAGTTCTTTCACGGCTTCTTTTGTTTTCAAGGTTCCCGTGTTTTGTGCCATTTCCCACTGATTCTTTTTCTTTCTTTTATGCTTTCACGCTGTTTCAACTTTCAACACTTGCCTTTCTCATTTTCTTAAGTTGGGAGTATAAATCCAGTAAGTTTTGAGTTTTTTTGCGAATTTTTTATTTGAAAACTTACTAAGAATTTGTATTTTCTTAAGTTGGGAGTATAAATCCAGTAAGTTTTGAGTTTTTTTTGGGAATTTTTTATTTGAAAACTTACTAAGAATTTGTTCGAATACAAAATTTGAGTTGTGTTCAAATTTATTTATATGTTAAAAAAAAAATTCACTACAATTTTATAATTAAAAACGACCAAACAAACTCTATCATAAAAGTTTAACAAAAATAGTCAGATTCTAAAATAATCCAAACATAAAATATTTAGAATATGCTTTCTATTAATATCGTCAACCATAACCATAATTAAATTTAAGTACAGAGGTATGAGAGATTCAAACTAAAACCATGAACACTTTCTATTTTTTATTCACATGGTGAATTGATAATTGCTAGTCTTAATCTATAGGAGACCCAGGATCAATCCTCGTAGCTGCCACTATAACACCAAGAATACATCCAACTACCTGCAAATAGATATAGTAAGATCCTATGGTTTTAACAAAGCAAGACTCTCATACCACCAAAACGGGGGTGGGGAATCTGCTTCTCAAACATACTTCTTCAATATAAATAAAAAAGTTTATAGTAAGCTGAAGAGCTCTTCAAAATGCCAATTCAGTGATCCTTTTAAACATATGCTCCTGACTTTAAGGACTGTTTCCCTTTGTGATGCTTTGTGTCATCTTTCATAAATTTGAATATTCCTTTTTTAATACGTTTTTTTTTGAAGTATCCAACAAATTCATTGCCCAATGTTAGACTGTTCAGTGCTATGAATATGAACATGTCCAAATAATTTTTGGATTGTTATGTTCATATTTTATATGTCGATTCCACAAGCTGTATTGTGATTATTTGAATATGGAAGATTGCAATCTATATAAGAAGAAGAGTTTGATTCAAAAGTGTTCTTGATCTAAGTAGTTAGGTATAGGGTTTGATTTTTCATTTATATTTATTTGGGTTGTTGTGTTTGATATTTATCTGAGTAACTTTTTTCTGAGTTATAAATTATTGATATATCTAATTTGTTTATTTTTTTTCACATTCACGGACACCACCCGCAAATATCTAATTTTGATATTTATTTGGGTTTTTGTGTTTGATTTTTTATTTGGGTTTTTGTGTTTGATTGAGTAGTTAGGCATAGGGTTTGAGCTTGATCGCAAATATCTAAGCTTGATCAAGTGTATCAAGCCCCGAGGCCTATAGCTAGGCCTAATCCCAAGGGCTTCACGGAGGTCACAATAGCTAGGCCTAATCCCAAGGGATTCGGGGAGCCCTTGTGACCTCCCAAATGGCCATGACTTGTGACCTCCCAAATGGCCAGGCACTTAGTGAAACTAACCCTTGGGACTTCTAACTTGTTTATTGTTTACCAATATATACACATAAATTCAATGAGTAAAATAATAATAAATATTTTCTGTTTCAAATTTAAATAATTGCTTTAAATTTCTAAATTATTATATAAATTCAATGTATTTTAATTAAAACATCAACATTTTTAAGCTATCAAATAAGGCATTCCTTGAGTTTTAAAAACGGCCTTCTTCCTCGCAGCAAACTCTGTACTTACTTTTACAATTTATCTACTCCCTCATTCAAATTTTACGATTTATCTGCTCCCTCGTTCAAATTTCTATACACAGGTTAATTTATCACATAAAACTTGGTTTTTTAACTCCCTGATATTTTTTCCTAATGAGCTGCAGTATTAGCATTTCTCCATAATTGACCGCAATATTAGGTTTTCTACGTTAAACTTTCCACTCGACCATTCTAAGTTCCTTTTTCCAGCTTAGATTTTCCATTCAGGAAACCTATACAGTTCTTGAGACACCTGGTACGTTGAAATTGGATATTCCTTTTTCCACTACCCAATTTCAACAGCCCACCGAAGCTTATTCAGTTCGTTTGCCACACCCTTCAAGGAAAGAAATGAAGTATTTTTCCACCATTTGTAAAATGTAACTTGCACTAAGAAATGAAGTATTTTTCCACCATTTATAAAATGTAACTTGCACTATAATTTTTAAGGAGTTTCTTGGCTTTGCTTAAGCAAAGTAGCAGCATGCTTTAGTAAGACCAAATTATGCTTTAGTCCCATCAAATTATTATGACTTTTTTTTATTTGTCTTGGGCTTATTTGGATTTGGATTTTCTAATCATGTTAGAAACATCTAAATTGGCATAACTTTTATTCGGTAAAATGTTTTCTCATAAATTCTACATCCTTTATTGATTTTATTATTGTGAATTTTATTTAACATATATATTTTTTTAATGTATATCAGTTTTTTTTCCTTTATTTCTTTTTTTAATAAATGAATTAAAAAGCAACATACAAATAAATAATTTATCTATTCATTACTTAATTAGTACAAAATGTAGTGTTAAAAAGATATTTGTTGGAGCTTAATTCTTTCTCTACCTAGGTTATATTCTCCATACACATATTAACGTGAGTGGCAGTAGGTTGCTATTCAATCCTTAAATGTATTTAGTTGTAGCAATATTATGACTTTTAAAATGAAATTCAACCTCCACATCACCTTCCACAATTATTTTTTTCCTTCCCTTCCTTTTATTATAGCCACCAATTGTTTTGTATAATTTCCTTATACATAATTATGGGCCATATAATTTTATCATTTTCATCTTTTATTCTTATAAGACTACGTTACATATGTGTTTTTGCCTAAGATTTATCTATTTCCTCTTGAATATTTATCCAAATGGTTTACTTCAGCTCATACATCCATATGGATCGATGAAATTTCTTATCACATCTCTAGGTTATGTTTCTCCTAATTATCTAAAGCTTGTAATAAAAGTTTATGCAATCTTAATTTTATAGTACATCCCTTCTACACTGATTCTCCAACTATCTCTTTGATCCCATTAACCTTCCTATCAAAAGAAAAAATAATTACCGTGGCCTTTCTATGACTCATGCACCACTAAAAGTATTTACTATCTTTGCCCTAGATGCATTCTACAACCTAGTATAGGGGGAGATGTGTATACATAAATTATAAACATACACATAAACATTGAAAATTTAAATGGCATCTCAATTAAAAAATAATAAAAGGTTAAAAGTTATATAATTCTCAGTTAATAAAGAGTCTAAGAGATGTCTTAGTGTCAATAAACGAGTATAAAAAGTGAAAATCAATAAAAAAAATAAAAAATTCAATTTCTATATTAGAATTTTGTCTTTCAGGCAGCATAGTCCCTCTAACTCAAGTTGAAAATTATGCTCTAGTAAAAATTGTATAAATAGATGTGAAGTGGATAAGTCTACACATTTAAAGTTTTACCCATACATAAGAAAAACATACATAATGTTGGGAAGTAATTCCTAGTAAGTATATTTATTCATATCTTATCCTGTCCTTTTTTATGCAAATAATTTCTTAAATTAGGGGGAAGTAATTGATGGTAAATATGTTATTTACTTCAGTGTAAGCTATTTTCAAGGATAATAAAAAATTACTACACAAATATCTAAAAATCATGAATGAGTAGTGCAACAATATGCAAAAATTATGGCATAAAATATGTAATTGTGCAAAGATGATAAGTTATAGTCCAATTAAATGTTTGAATTTTTTTTTTTTTTAATATTGAAAAATAAATTTTTTATTTTCAAAGTTAAACATTATAATTTGCATTGGTCAATGCTAAACTAATAATGATCAATAAACAAATCAATTGTTAGATTTATGTCTTGGTAGGGACAAATAATGATTCCATGACCATATTTAAATTTAAGTAATAAGCACATGAAAACTTAATACTTACAATATAACAAGATTCTTAACCATGGATATTCACCCCCACTTTACCAAGAATATTATTAACTTTAAAATAGGTTTTGTACAATACCATGGATTATCAATACCACATGCCAAAAAACCATAATTCATTTCACAATAAAAAAATAAGATGTAAACTATATTAGACCTTACATATATCATTGATTACACAAAATGACAATTCTCGATTATATGGATGGAGAGAGAGAGAGAGAGCGGGGGGGGGGGGGGGGGGGGCGAAAGAAGGAGAGGGTGAGGGAGATAGTGACAAAGCCAGAGAGAGAGAGAGAGAGAGAGAGAGAGAGTGATGGGGAGGAGAGATATAGAGGGAGGTGTGTGAGAGAGGGAGAGATAGGAATCAAGAGAGAGAGGAGGGCGGGGAGGGGGGTGGGGGAAGAGATGGAGAGAGGGAGGGAGAGAGAGAGATGGATCTGGATGGGGAGAGAGAGAGAGAGAAAAACGAGTCATATAGAGATAGAGGTAGAGAGAGAGGGAGTGACAAGGGAGAGATGGATAGAGTGAGAGAGATAGTAGAGGAGGGAAGATAAAGAAAAGGAGAGGAGAGAGAGGGGGAGAGAAGAGGAACAAAGAGGAGACATATATATAGATGGGGAGAGAGAAGGAGAGAGGGAGGGATATAGTGAAAAGGTTGGATGCTAGAGAGAGAGAGAGAAGGAAAGGGGGTGGAGAGAGATATGGAGTTGGAGTGGGAGAGAGAGAGAGGAAAAAAAAAATACACAGAGAGATAGAAGTGGAGAGAGAAAGGAAGTGACAAGGGAGAGATGGAGAGGGAGTGAGAAAGAGAGGGGAAAAGGAGGGAAGATAGAGAGAGAGAAAGGGAGACACAGAGGTGGAGGGCAGAGAGAATGGGAGAGAGAGAAGGGGGGGGGGGAGAGAGAGAGAGAGAGAGAGAGAGAGAGAGAGAGAGAGAGAGATGTGGAGAGATAAAGGGAGGTGGGAGAGAAAGGGAGAGATATGAAGGGAAAGGGAGAGGAATTTAGAGAGAGGACAGAGGGAGAGAGATAGAGTTGGAGTGGGTGAGACAAGGAGGGAAGAAGAAAGGCATAAAGAGAGAAAGGTCGAGAGAGAGAGGGTGAAAAAGGAGATATGGAGAGAGAATGAGGGAGAGAGGAGAGCTGGAGGGGAGAGAGAGAAGGAAAGAGAGAGGAAGAGAAGGCGACAGAAAGAGAGAGGGAGAGAAGGGCGAGAGAGAGAGAGAGAGAGAGTAGGGGTAGAAAAAGAGAGGGACAGGAAGAGGGAGGAAAAGAGAGATAGATAGATATGCAGAGAGAGTGAGAGATTGATATATATATAGAGATATTATGTATGTTTTTGGAGTGAGATAGAGTCTAGAAAAAGAAGGAGAGACTAAGGAAGATAGAGATAGATATGGAGGGGGGAGAGATGGATGAAGAGAAAGACATAGAGAGGGAGCAAGGGAAGGAGAAATATATATGAAGAGAGAGAGAGAGAGAGCATGCATTTATTGGGGGTGAGAGAGAGAGAGAGAGAGGGGAGGAGAGAGAGACACACTGAGGAAATATATATATATATATATATATATATATATATATATATATATATATATATATATATATATATATATATATATATATATATATATATATAGTATTATATAATATTGAAAAATATTAACTATAGAGAATGAGGAAGTACGGCTTTAACAAGAGGAAAAATAAGTTGGGTTTAGAAATCCATGAATATTTTGGTTCTTCACTGAAATATATGTATTGATTTCAGTGTAGACATTGATTTTTCATTTGATGTAACTATATGTATGATGTACATTAATTTCAAAGTAATTAGATTAATAGTCTACATTGATTTCGATATGAGCACAAAACAATTATTGACAATATGCATTGATTTCTGTGTTACAATAATTTAACATAAATAAAATACTTCCATTTTCATCTTAAACAAAATATTCACTTACCTAAAATGGTTGCTTCTTGAATATGAAAACTATTTGTAATTGATTACATTTTTATTATTCTCCTTTTCCATCATTCAACATTGTTAGTCACTATTCATTAATATGAGGTAATAGAAAACAACTACCATTGAAACTTACTTGGGGTTTAACACTCTATAAGTCACAATGATTGACATTGGAGAAATTTACTATCAATATTGGAGAGCAAGAGAGACATGGTATGACGTTTACTACAATAGTTTGAGTTAAAGATTTGAATGGTCTACAATCAGCTACATTTTCATATGATTGATATGGAAATATGGAAAAACTAACAAGTGTGACAATAAGAACAACAGAAAAAAATAGTTTGATAATGATCACAATGAAGACTATTTATAATTGACTTCGTTCCAATTATTCACAGTTTCTATCATTAAACATTGTTACATTGCCACTTTGGATTAAAAAAACTTATTTCATCATTTTTCAACATTGAAGTTATTAAGAGTCTTTATCAGCTCAAATAACTAAGGCAACTAAGTAAATTTAAAATTAAAATGATCAAATTAATATTAGATGTATTTAGCATATCTAAAATTATCAAAATAATTATATGCTTAAAAACTTTTGTGTGACTGTGCATGACTGAAACCAACCTGGATCCATATGAACCTTGGAGCTATTAAACACTAATAGGGATACAATATCTTGAGCTGAAAACTTTCCTCAAGTTTTGAACTCAAAAAAGGTTTTCACCTCAAGAGATTTCATCCCTCTCAACACTTGATATATCCTAGGTTAAGATGGATCTAGGATGGTTCTAATACAATCCTCCATATTTAATAAGGAAATGTATTTAGCATACATTATTCAACCTACAAACCCTCACTCTTTATTAGCTTCCACAAGCATTTAACAATAAGTGCTTGTTTGAACTTGTGAATCCCCAAATATCCAAACTGCATTTCCTTAATATAAATATGATCTATTTGTTGTGAGAAGCATCAAGAGACTGTTAAGAGTAAGGATCTACTAGAATAACTCTAGAATAATAATCATTAGACTTTTATTTATTTCCTCCATTTAAAACCTCTTGGTTTTAAATTTAATTGTAACTTTAAGCTAGGTATAAGCATCTCATATTTTTGTCCACATCAATAAATTTTGAGGGCATATTTTGAGAATAAGAAAATAAGTGGTCCAAGTAGGAGGAACCTAGCCTCTCATGAATATGGTTCCATAACATTTATCAAGGATAAGGTTTTATTTGTTTTCCATTTTTAATATATTTATGAATATCCCTCCTACCCTCCCCACAAATCATGGTGCAATTTATTTTATATTTCCCTTTAATTTATTATTTGAGGTTTACATAATCTTCCACGATTAGCTATAATTAGTCCATGGTGAACTTATGTTATCGTTTTAAGTATTTATCATAATTGATATTTATATTTTTATTTGGATTTGAAGAAAGTTTATTGTTGGTGTTATGTGTAAGTATAAACATAACTTTAGAATCATGACAAACTATCTATAAGATTGCACATGTTAATGATATGAAGGAATTAACTTATATGCATGAGTATTATTCCATCGTCTTATCTTAATGTTTTAGCTTTTTTTCCACAGTAATTATGAGATGCATTGATCCAAGTGGATATTGGTGGCCACCCTCCTATTCCACTTGGACACCCACCATTGTTTCTTTTAGTTTTTCAGTTTCCTTAATTGTAGCACAGTTTACTATTTTTGGTAGCTTTTCGGGTCCTAAACTTATGGAGCCATTTTGAGGCCCTAAACGATGTTTTTTTGGCAATATTTTCTTTGGGAAATTTCATCGAAATCAAGATTTCTATAGTAGTCCTCGGAAATATCTTTCCAACTAGGTATCATTCGCGTCAAACAGAGATAATATGACCAAGTTACAACCCGGGGAAGTTGCTTCCTAACTAACCCCAACAAGGCCCATAAAATCTTGGTTTTACATCTCCTTGGGTTATGGTTTTGGTTGTTTAGAGTTTTTTCTTATTGTCCAATAATAAAAAGGCCCTTGAGCCTCATTGTAACTCATTTTAGAGGCATGTAGCCACCACATCTCTTCTCAAAGATAAGCTACCATCACCCAAGCTAGTCTCATTTCTATTCTATTTGTAAGCATATTTCATTATATGATATTAATGAAAGGAAGTGTTATTTCTGCTACATCTTTGTATTTATGGTTATATATGTAATTTGTTGGGTTCCTGTTTAAATTAAGATTAGTGGTATCAGAGCAGTCTGCTCTTTCTCTGTTTTTCTTTTCATGTCCCCAACAAGGTTGGGATATAAGGAGTTAGGGCTCAAACTGGTCAAACCTTTGCAAGACTAGTCTCGTAAATCTCGATGGCCTCCCATGTGTGAAGAAAAGAAAGAAGAGGGAGTAGGAAATCCTATCAAAATATTGCTTGAGGAGGACCTCGAGAAACAAAGGAACGCGATTATGGATAACTTTGCCCAGATCCTTCAACAGTTGCCCATCGACGGCACATCTGCATCCAATAGCCACTTTGGATGCTTCGCACCTTTTAAGGTATGAGTAAAATTTGACATTATCATATATGAGGGCCAAATCGATGCATATGTCGTAGATAAATGGTTGAATCTGCTAGAAGGATATTTTTCTGTTCGTGATTTTTCCAGCCGAGAAAATATTACCTTTTCTCTTCTCAAAGCCACCCACCACATTAAGGACTAGTGGGAAACCTATTGTGAGCAGAAGGATGAAAGTACGACCTCACTGTTTTCAGCCACTCCCACTTGGAATTCATTACGGGACGCCATCAAGGAGCAATACTACACTGTCAGGAGCTACGAGAAAAAATACATAAAGTGGACCACACTGCAGTAGGGAAGGGACCAAGATGTGTTGAAGTTTGCCAATGTTATTCATACCCTTCACATGAAGTTGGGTATCAAGGATTCTGAGAAACATTTGGTACTCAAGTAACGTGGTTGTCTACATAGACACATATAGGATGAGATGGAGTTCTTGGACATCTCCTCGCTTCCCATAGTGTACCGATACGCTGTGAAGACTGAGCAGAAGTTTAAACAAAAGAAGCGAGACTTTGGATCTACAAATCTGAAGTAAGGGAAAGCTGCCCCCAAATAGAAAAACAAAGGACAAAGCCAAGGAAGGACAGCCGAAGACAACTCGCCAAGTCCACTAGAAAAGGACAACAATATGAAGCTGAAGAAGGACACAGGAAAGTGGTGTGAGTTTTGTAAGAGCTCCACCCACAACACAACTGAGGGTGAAGCCAAGCAGTCACTGGTGGCAGAGCTAAAGGCTTCAGAATCAGATTTATGTTTCGACTCTAAGTCACAACGTGACAAAGGGAATGACAAAGGGAAGTATATTATTGATGCAAAGCCCAATGCCACTGTCTCCACCACAAAGATTTGAAATGAGGAACCCGAATATCCAAAGGAGGAGGAGCATCTCTTCCACTCTGAGATGTGGGTAAAGGGTTCCCCACTATAGTTCATTATCGAAAACGGGAGTCAAAAGAACCTCATTACAACAGAGGTCATGAAGCGTCTAGGATTACTTACCATAGCACAACCAAAACCATACACCATTGGGTGGTTTCACCAAGGACGGGATCTGCGCATGAGCCAACAATGTTGCCTTCCATACAACATCAAGCCCTTCACAGATGAGGTATTATGTGACATTACCCCCATTGATGTTTGTGATGTATTATTAGGCCAACCATACTTATGAGTCAAGGCCTCGCACTGTTATTGTTACATTGGGAAATAAGTTGTACAGGATACTGGAGGTAACACCGCCAACCACCATCCCTCTGGTTACTACAAACAATGCAGTAATCTCATTTCAAAAACCAGGAAATTTATTTTCCTCAAGATACGCCCTCAAGGAAGGAAGAAGAAGGTGGCCACAATCTCTAGATAGGGCCCCTCCACACGAAAGAAATAGATGGACAAGGTCATGGAGGAGTGCGAGGACATCTTCACCTCCCCCACAGGGGTGCCTCTGCATTGTTAGGTCAAGAACTCCATCGATTTGACCCTATGTGTGTCGTTACCCAATGGAACAATCTATCGGCGCTCTGTTGTGGAGAACGATGAAATCAAGAGGAAAATTCAGGAGCTACTATAGAAAGGTCACATTTTTCTGAGTTCATCACCCTGTGGGAGCCCGATCGTGTTGGTATAGAAGAAGGATGGGACTTGGAGACTTTGTATTGACTATCGGGCGCTGAATAAGATCATTGTCCAGAATAGGTACCTGATCACATGGATTGATGACCTTCTAGACCAACTCAAGGGGGGAAATATTTCAACAATATCGACTTGAAGTCAAGATATCACCAGGTACTAATCAAACCCTCAAATGTGTGGAAGACTGCATTAAAAGCCAAGGAGGGCCTTTTCGAATGGTTGGTTATGCCTTTCATGTTGACAAATGCTCCTGCAACCTTCATGAGGCCGATGGATGACATCTTGCAGCCATTCACCAATTCATTTATAGTGATATACTTGGATAACATCTTGATCTTCAGCCACAGTTGGGAAGAGCACCTCCACCGCATCCGATAGGTATTCCAAACACTACATCAACACAAGCTATGTGCCAATTTGGAGAAATTCACTTTTGGCATGACCCAGGTTTAGTATCTGGGATACATTATGTAATGAAACCAGCTCAAGAAAAGATAGAAAAGATAAATCCATGCCTTAGAATTCAGCCTCTTCGAGGGGGCAACCTCCTTTACATTACATAAATGAACAATTCTTGGATGATACAAATGACAAAACCTCCTTTCTATATATAGGAGTCTAAGGAGTCACAATATAATCCAGCCGACCTAACAATAATAATATAAAGCCACAAAAATAACAATAGAGGGATTCTATGGGGCACAGAAATAATAATATGGGGTAATAGGGGCACAACAATATAAATAGGGGTATAACTACAATAGTAATGGGGTAATCACTAGTATTATAGGGACCCAACATGCCCCTCTCCTTCAAAAAAGTGTTGTCCTCAACGCTTGAGTAGTTCTGGATACTTCTGCATAAAATTCTCATCCTCCCATGTGGAATCTTCAGCGGATAAGTTCTTCCACTTGATAAGATACTCTGAAATTGATCGATTTCGTAGCTGTCGAGTTCTTGTTTCTGTGACTGCTTCCGGTTCCAATATAATTTTTCCTTCCTCGTCAAGTTCTGGCAATATTGTTTGAATTGGGAGCTTGTCACCTATAACCTTCTTTAAACATGAAACATGGAAAACTGGGTGCAATCGAGAAGCTGCAGGAAGCTCCAATTTGTATGCCATAGTACCAATCTTTTGCAACACCTTGTACGGACCATAATACTTTGGTGATAATTTATTATCCTTCTTAGCTTGCTTTAGGGACATTTGCTTATATGGTTGTAGCCGTAGGAATACCCAATCACCTACATCAAAACTTCTTTCACTGCGATGTTGATCTGCCTGTTGTTTCATTCTATTTTGTGCCAACACGAGGTTATCCTTTAAGAGTTGGAGGACTTGTTGTTGATGTTCGATGTGATGTTCCACTGCCTGAACCTTAGAATTTTCTCTTAAATATGATGTGATGGATGGTGGTTGATACCCATAAAGTGCCATAAATGGGGTCATTTTTGTTGCTGTATGGAAGGAAGTGTTATACCACCATTCAGCCAGAGGCAACCATTTGACCCATTGTGTCTGTTTATCAGATACAAAGCAACGAAGATATCCTTCCAAACATTTGTTTACTATCTCAGTTTGCCCATCAGATTGAGGATGATAAGATGAGCTATGAGCTAACTGAGTACCAAGACAAGAAAATAATTCTGTCCAAAAATTTCCAGTGAAAATGGGATCTCTGTCACTTACAATAATCTTTGGGTTTCCATGTAGCTTTTGAACTGTTTCCATAAATGCAGTAGAAACTGTACTGGCTTTAAATGGATGTGATAATGCACAAAAGTGTGCATACTTGGTAAGTCTGTCAACTACCACCATGATGACACTCTTTCCCTCAGACTTGGGTAAACCTGTGATAAAATCCATTGAAACCTCCTCCCAACGTTGGCTTGGAATGGATAAAGGTTGTAATAGACCTGGTGTCTTAATTGTTTCAACTTTATTTTGTTGGCAAACCAAACATTCCGCCACAAACTTTTGAATATCTGATTTAAGGCCATCCCAAAAAAATTCCTTCTTAACCCTGTGGTAAGTTTTTAAAAATCCTGAGTGCCCTCCTAAGGGAGAAGTGTGCAATTCCATAAGAATCTTTTGTTTTAGCTGGGAATTCTTACAGAGGTATAAGCGATCTTTGTACCATAACGAATCATTTTGCCAGCTAAATGTATCAGAAGTACTGGAATCTTGTTGTAGCTTTCGAATAAGTGCCCACACTTCTTCGTCATTCTTCCATTCCTCCCTTGCTTCGTTTATCCAATCTGGTTGGATAATAGAAATGGCACACAACAATGCTTCCACATCCTCATCCTTTCTTGAGAGTGCATCTGCCACCACATTTTGCTTCCCTTTTTTGTAGATGATTTCAAAGTCATAACCCAACATCTTTGTGACCCACTTTTGTTGCTCTTCAGAGGATAATCTTTGTTCTAAAAAGTATTTAAGGCTATCATGATCCGTTTTTACCTTGAAGTGTCTTCCCATTAGGTAGGGTCGCCATTTCTTAAGTGCATGGAGTATTGCCAACATTTCCTTCTCATAAATAGCTTTGTTTAAAAACTTTCCCTTGATTGGACGACTTTCAAAAGCAATGGGTCTTTCATCTTGCATTAGAACAGCACCAATTCCATTTCCTGAAGCATCACATTCCACAATAAAGGTTTTTGTGAAGTCCGGTGTAGCTAAGACCGGTGCTTGGCACATTGCCTCTTTAAGATGTTCAAAGGCCTTTGTTGCTTCCGGAGTCCATGAAAATGAATCTTTCTTCAATAATGTTGTTAGAGGTGCTGCTATTCTCCCATAATTCTTAACAAACTTGCGATAATACCCTGTCAACCCAAGAAATCCTCGCAGATGCTTTATGGATGTGGGGATTTTCCATTCCTTAATGGCTTTAATTTTGCTAGGGTCTACCTTAACTCCTTCATGAGATACAATATGACCCAAATATTCCACCTCCTGGACTCCAAAGAAACATTTGGATCTTTTTGCATATAATTGTTTCTCCTCCAATAGTTGTAGCACCCTGTCAACATGTTCAACATGATCCTTCCAAGACTTGTTGTAGATTAGTATATCATCAAAAAATACTAACACAAATTTTCTAAGGAATGGTTTGAAAATTGAATTCATCAAACCTTGAAATGTTGAAGGTGCATTGGTAAGGCCAAAAGGCATGACCAAAAATTCATAATGACCCTCATGAGTTCTAAATGCTGTTTTCGGAATGTCTTCAATCTTCATTCTGATTTGATGATATCCCGAACGAAGATCCAACTTGGTGAAGTAAATTGATCCATGCAATTCATCCAGTAATTCATCAATGACAGGAATGGGGAACTTATCTTTAATAGTGAGCTTGTTGAGCTCCCTATAATCTGGACACATGCGCCATGATCCATCCTTCTTGTGCACCAATACTACTGGAGCTGAGAAAGAACTTTGACTCGGTTGAATTATACCAGCCTCTAGCATTTCTGCAACCATACGTTCAATTTCACTTTTTTGGACATAGGGATATCTGTACGGCCTGATGTTTGGAGGAACACTTCCTGGAATCAGATGAATAGCATGATCATGATCACGCATAGGTGGGAGACCTTTGGGAGTCTCAAATACCTTGGAATGATTGTCCAGGACTTTTTGGAGATCTGGAGAAATAGATGATTCCAATGTGGAAACATCTAGCGAACATAATTGTGCAATTACACCTCTTTGCTCCTTTTTTAGAAGCTTTGTCATGCCATTAGAGCTGATTATCTTTCCTGGTTTCCCTGCAATACCCCTTAATTCAACTTCCTTTCCTTCCACAGAAAATTTCATGAAAAGTTCTTGAAAATTAAAAGCTATTGTACCCAAGGATTGTAGCCATTGGACTCCTAGTACAACATCAGCACCTCCCATTGGAATGGAAAGCATTGGGCTAGTCAATACATATTCTCCCATGGATAGCTTGATATTATGGCACTTTCCAGAACAATTTATTGTTCCTCCATTTGCAATCATCACTTGACACTCTGGTGCTGGATATAGGAAGCAATTCAATTCTTTTGCTACCCTACAATGAATAAAATTGTGGGTGCTTCCTGAATCAATCAACACTATTACCTTTTTCTTCTTGATTTGTCCTTCTATCTTGATGGTTTGAGGAGTGGTAATTCCCGCCAATGCATTACAAGATATGGTCGGATTTATTTGTTCTTCATCTAGGCTTTGTTCCTGGAATATATCCTCTTCTTTTGACCTTTCTTGCTCCTTTTCTTCTTCCTCTTCACAATCTATGTAGAATAATTTCTTCTCAGCACACTTATGACCTTTTGTGTATTTGCTATCACAATTGTAACAAAGCCCTTTTGCTCTTTTTTCTTCCAATTGTTGTGGTGTCAACCTTGTAGGTTGTGGAAGACTATGGGCAACAACACTTCCGTCTTTATAGTTGTGAATGGTATGCTTCCTAGTTGCCATAATTTTGCTTTCCATTTTTCTTGCTAACCTGAATGCCTTCTCTAATGAATCAGGTTCCCAAAGGCGCACATCATGTTGGATATTATCCTTTAAAGACCCTATGAACACATCAATCCTATGCTCCTCTGGAATATCTTTTACCCTTATGTTCAATTTTTGGAACTCCTCAATGTGCTCCATTATTGAACCCTTTTGTTTGAGACTTATCAATTGGCTAAAAAAAGTGTTGCTTTTTGTATCCTCATAATGTGCTATCAATTCTTCCGTAAAAATTGCCCAAGTGATAAATTGTTTACGAGAACAAAGCCATTGATACCATACAAACTGATTTGGTTCCAAATATAAAGTTGCCATACGTACCTTTTGTGTGTTTTGCACATTATTGAGATCGAAGAATTGCTCCATCTGTAATATCCATGTGGCGGGATCCTTGCCATCAAACTTCCTCATATCGATTTTTGGAACATGGTGAGTCTTCGATCCAACATTAGAGTCTATGGAATCATGATTAACATTTCTTTTGTTCTCATCATGAGTTTCCTTTACTACCTTTTCACCATTAGTGACCCTTTCTTGTAGAAACTTCTTCAATTCATCCATCTTATCATCCATGCCATCAATTTTAGCGTCCATGCCATTCACCTTAGCTTCCATGCCATCCATCTTAGCTTCCATGCCCTTTATCTTAGATTCCACGCCATTTACCTTAGATTCCACGCCACTTATCTTAGCTTCTGTTAGCTTTTGTGAGCGTGACATTTGTTGCACTTGTTCTTGTAATTTTGATATATCATGTAGCATTTCTTCCTCTTCTTCATGAGTCATGCTAGAGCTTTCAGGTTCCTTACTAGGTGTTTGCATTTTCTTTCCTCGGGGCATCAGTTACCGATAATAATATTTTACTATGCCCTTTGAATTCCGTTAAACCAAGCTTACACAAAAATTAAAAAAAAAACTACACACCTTTTTTCACTTTATAGAAGCCTGATATTGAATCTGATGTATCTCTGTAATTTTGGATCATCCAATTCTGAAATTGCTACCTGTAGTAGCCTTCTGCGTCCTCTTTCCAATGCCACAAGTCTGAGCCAAATTGGATTCTCCAAGGAAGAGTTATATGAAATCTCCCACAGTGACTTGCTTTTAGACTGGTTCAGTAGAGCGAACTTGTACGACGTGCCACGAGTCACTGTTTCAACCTTTGAATCTAAAACACACCTACAAGAAACTACAGTCCGTCCTCTTTCTGTACCTTTTTACGAAATTTCAATCCGATCCTCAGAGAGAGAGTTATGACGATTTTCCCCAGGTCACCTGTTTTGAATGTAATTCAGGAGTCTGCAAAAAGGCCAACTTCCTCAGATCATATCTCCGAAAATATCACGCGAAAAGCTCTGAAATTCGGACCCAAGGTTCAGCGCCAATTCTTCTCAAATGGGTTTTTTTTGCAACTTCTGAAACGTCACAGAAAAAAAGTTATAGTGAAAATGCCACGATGACCTGTTTGGAGCAGCGAAACCCTAGAATCCAAAGCTCTGATACCAAATGTTATGAAACCAGCTCAAGAAAAGATAGAAAAGATAAATCCACGCCTTAGAATTCGGCCTCTTCGAGGGGGCAACCTCCTTTACATTACATAAATGAACAATTCTTGGATGATACAAATGACAAAACCTCCTTTCTATATATAGGAGTCTAAGGAGTCACAATATAATCCAGCCGACCTAACAATAATAATATAAAGCCACAAAAATAACAATAGAGGGATTCTATGGGGCACAGAAATAACAATATGGGGGTAATAGGGGCGCAACAATATAAATAGGGGGTATAACTACAATAGTAATGGGGTAATCACTAGTATTATAGGGACCCAACACATTATTGATGAACGGGGATGGATGTGGATCTAGCCAAGATCCAAGTCATTCGGGATTGGCCAACCCCAACCACTCTGACAGAGCTTCACAAATTTCTAGGTCTTGCCAATTTCTACTGAAGGTTCATGTTGGGGTTCTCTCATATCACTTGGCACTTGAGTCAAGTCACCAAAGGAGGAGTGAAAGAAAAATTATTTTGGTTTGAATCTAAACAGAAGGCATTCACAGATTTGAAACATCGCCTCTACTCTGCACTAGTGCTCACATTACTAGACTTGCAACAACCATTTGAGATCAAGAGAGATGCCTCTGACTATGCTATTGGGGTAGTCCTTACTCAGCAGGGGCATCCAGTGGCATATCACAGTGAGATACTTTCAAAAACAATCTAGAAGTATCCCACTTATGACAAAGTGGTGTATTCCACTATGCAAGCTTTCCAACAATGGAAGAATTACATTTTGGGGAAGGAAACGGTCATCCACACAAACCACTGACCCTTGCAGTTCATATAGATGCAAGGGAAGTTGCAGAATGATCACCATCAGAAGTAGTCCACATGCCTGCAACAGTTTCATTTGAGTATCAAGTACAAGAAGGGCAGCACAAATAATGTTGCAGACTGCCTCAGCCAACCATTGATCATGGCATTAAACACCATGCTCAACTCTTGTGGGAACAAGACTTATGATTGGCCACTTCTCTACAAAATTGACCCAGAATTTGGCCACACATATCATACGCTCCTGGAGATTCAACAAGTTCCACATTTTCACCTCCAGGATGCTTTGTTATGCCAGATGGGACACCTTTGTGTTCCTTCAAGCGAGCGTGCGAAGATTATTTTGGAAGAACACTACAGTCAGGCTATTGGGCATTTCGAGGTCAAGAAAATGGTGGTAGTACTACACAAGTATTTCTATTGGTTGAATCTTCAATAGGATGTCAGAAAGTACATCAGATCCTACACTGCTTGCGCCATTTCCAAACCAACCATCAAGAAGCAAGGTCTCTATACTCCGTTTCCTACATCTAGTCGAAGTTCGGAATCCATCTCCATGGATTACATGTCAAGCCTTCCTTCTACTAGGCATGGCAATGAATATGTTTTTGTGGTCATTGACAGCTTCTCGAAGATGGCCATTATGGTGGCCTAGAAGAAGAGTATCACAGTAGCTGCCACAGCTAAACTCTTCTTTGAATGAGTGTGGTTACACTTTAGGATACCATAGTCTATCATCTCAAATCAGGATAGTAGGTTCCTCAGTACATTTTGGTCTAGTCTTTCGTCAATGTTGGACAATAAGCTCACTATGTCCACAACTTTCCATCCCCAAAATGATGGTCAAACAGAGGTCGTCAACAGGATGATCATACACATTCTGCGTATGTACAACTCAAAGAATCCCCACACATGGCATGAGAGCCTCCCCTATGTCCAGCACAGCTACAAACGGGCTCTCCATAGCTCGAATGGGCACAACCCTTTTCAAGTGGGCATGGGATTCTAGCCACTATGTCCCATTGATGTGGCCATACTAGTTGCAGCGAATCAAGCGATTCAACTCATGTCCAGTCTGAATCTGACAAGGTAAAGTGCTTCATTGAGAACATTCAACACATCCAGCAAGAGGTTCGTGACATATTCGATAAATCCAATGTTAAGTACAAGCAGTGGCATAATTGGCATCAGGTTCCACACAAGTTCCATGTGGGTGACAAAGTTTGGCTACATTTGCAGAAGGAGCGCCTCACTGGGCCCCACTGCAAGATTCGCCTGCTTCAATATGGGTCATACACCATCACCAAGGTTGTGGTTGATAATTGTTTTCAGCTCAACAGTCCCCCATTCCTTGGCCTACACCTAGTTTTCAATGTGGATCACCTTCAGCCATACTTTCCACCATTACTAGACACATCCAACATTGTAAAACAACACACACCAATAGAGTTCAATCTATACTGCATGGAACAAGATGCAAGTGATCAAATCATGGAAATGTAGATCAAGAACACTCGCCAATAGAAGATCCAACTATATCGATTTGTCAAGGTCGTCCAACTCATGAACCAAGGAAAATGGCTCACTAGGGACCAACTTCAGCAGAAGTTTCCTCATCTCATGGAGGAACTCAATGCAATGGAGACCATTGCTTCCTAAGAGTGGAGGAATGATCTAGGTGGATGTTCGTGGCCACCCACCTATTCCACTTGGATCCCCACCACTATTTCTTTCAGTTTTTCTATTTCCTTAATTGTAGCACAATTTACTATTTTTGGTAGTTTTTCGGGTCCAAAACTTATGGAGCCATTTTGAGGCCCTAAACGATATTTTTTTGGCAATATTCCTCTAAAAAATATCTTTGAAATCACATCCTTAGTTGTATTCCTCGAAGTTATCTTTCCGATGAGGTATCATGTGTTTCAAACGGAGATAATATGACCAAGTTACGACCCGAGGAAGTTGACTGCCCAAGTAACCCCAATGAGGCCCATAAACTCTTGGTGTTACATCTCCTCGGGTTAGGGTTTTGGTTGTTTAGGGTTTTCTCTTATTGTTCAATAATAAAAAGGCCCTTGATCCTCATTGTAACTCAGTTCAAAGGCATGTGGCTGCCACATCGCTTCTCAGAGATAAGCCACCATCACCCGAGCTAGTCTCATTTCCATTTTGTTTGTAAGCATATTTCATTATTTCATATTAATGAAAGGAAGTGTTGTTTCTACCGCATATCTATATTTATGGTTATATATTTAATTTTTTGGATTCCTGTTTAAATTCAAATCATGCATGTTTTGGACTAAAGTTATCTTTCCCTTGCCCTTTTCCTTTTCCATAAATTTTCCCTCACATGTGCTCTTTAAATGAAAAATAAAATGTGAATTCATATAGGGGTCCTTTTTTCTTCCAATGAGTTATTATGATAAAAAAGAACATGTACTTAGGATACTCTCCTTCACACAACTAGCTTATACCTCCATTTTGCACCAAATAAAAGTAAGTGTGTGCGTTATTACATGTTTTGGGGGTGGGGTTTATAGGATCTACTAAGATTTCACCTCTTGTATCTCTTCAACAATGACAAAAACTACTGTTAAATAGTACGTAGTGATGCTTTGGGTGGAGCAGAGCAAGAAGTACCCTAATGATAGAAATTTATCTCCTAATCCTTTTGTTTTCAATCCACTTGAGCTTTTAATCTATCCCCTTAGATAGGAAACACGTGTTTCCTTGTCTTTTTATTGTTCTTTATACTTTGGAAAAAGACCCCTTCTCTTTCTCTCTCTCTCTCTCTCTTTATTTGGAAAAAGAAGACTTTTGGTTGGATACCTTTAGTGGCTAGGGTAAAGATGGTTCTTAGTAGCATCTTCAACAGGAAATCAATGTCTTCTAATCCTTGTATTTCTATCAATTATTCTAATAAGATACTCATTCCTTTCCATTCCAATTCAATGTTTCCATAATATAGTTTATGATCATGACTTGGTTTTGTTTATTTTTAGCATTCAATGCATCTAATTTATTTTTGAATATAATTCTATCACCTATTATTTCACTTTAAGAGTGAAAGTTTACAAGAAAGATTATTTGGCAAGTCGATATTTATTGGAATTCAATTTTTCGTGTGAGTCTTATAACCTTAGATGGTAGTTGATAAATATTTCGTGTTTTCATATATATTGGAATAAATGTTTGTTTCCACTCCATTATGGTTGTAGGCTTAACCATATGAAGAAATTATAGTCACTCCCCTAACGATAAACTTGTTTAAGTTTCTCTCTTAGTGTTAATATGGTTGCTTAGGATCACTTTAGATTTCTTTGACCTTTTTTAGTTAGTTATTGTTAGTTTCAACCTTATTTACAATGCTCGTGCATTACTATTTTGGCGCATATTTTCAATTTTTGTTTAAGTATTTTCTATATGCTACTTTCTTCAAGGGTATTCATGTATATACATGTTATTATTAAATAAAAAGCATGTATGCACACAAGTGTCTTCAACAATAGTTGCATATATTTCCTGAAAGTGGAAATTATCCACCTCATTGAATTTGGATGGCATTTCCAAAGGGTTTTACGGTTGGTCCATATACTAGTCTCTAAAACCTTTAAATACTCCTTTTGAACTGTATTTTTATTTTCTATAAGAAATTCACCTTCATTTCTAAGGCCCTTTTTGTCTTCAAAATATTATTTTTTGGAAAGGTTCATTGCTCTTATTTTGGTGACTCTTGGTATGAGATTTTTACCTTTCTTGTGTAAAAAAATTAGGAGGACACAAACACAGTTAGAAAAACATAATAAATACAAACATTGAACCTAATAACATCAAATAGCTCAATTGTTCTCCCTCTTCTTACTCATTTTCATATAAAAATAAAATACATTCATATATAGCCCTCATATTTTTTCAACTATGTGAATTTCCTTCACATTTCTACAACTATGGAAATTGCTATTGATCACTTCACTCTAATATCAATTGATTAGTAAGACTAATTATGGAATTGTATTGATTCTTTGGGCCATAACATATGCTAAGAGAACTCAAAATTTGTTGACATCTCACACTCAATTAAGAATTATCTTTAAGAATTCCTGTTGGAGAGGTATATCCCCTCTACGGATAGAGGCGATCCCTACTAGCCCAGCAAGGGTCTAGCAACAATCAAACAATGCTGCTATGCATGTTCCTAATTACAATTAAACAAGAGGTAAAGAGCACCTACTTGGATTCCAGCGCTGTTGTTTGGCGAAGAGATGTTGCCTTCGCTCCTTCGCTTTGGCCGGTCACAATCCTCCGCGATCCCCGTGAATGGATACCTGCACACACGAAGAGGAAACAAACACAAGCGTGAAATCTAGTAAAAGCAACCATACATCGGTCAGAAAAGATGTAATTCACATTTAACCATTGCAAGTACAAATGAGAATGGAACAATAATAGCAGTCATCTATTATTAATCAGAATAGAGAAGAGTACAACCAAATGTTCTGACGTCGGTAACCTTCTCAGGAGGGGCCAGTCAGCATGTATCTCAAGCATTCACCTTTGAGGATGATTCTCCAAGACAAACAACTCTCTCTCTCACACAAGCAACACAAAACAACCTTCCCTAAGCAATCAATCACTTCCACACCTAGCACACCAAATACCTATAGTAGCAGCAATCTGAGCACTATAAGCTCTATACAATCCAAGCTATGTCTAACTAGCTGCTCATGGTAATGGTGGAAGTATATGTAGGAGAAGGAGTCTCCTAAAAGGGTGGAAGGATGAGCTTATCTTTGAGGGAAACGGTTGCAAAGGGTCGAACAGTCATGCCATAGAAGGGAGTCGACATTCACAAAGCTAACAACCAAGCCTGGAGTTATCTGGAAGGCTGGTTGTTTGAACAAATTCGCCCAAACTGGATCAGCGCGGATTATGAGGATACTGCCGCGCTGTCGGCGCATCTCAATAACTGGGACAGTCATATCAGCGCGGAAGCACACGGGAAAAGCGCGCTGTAGGCCATCGCGGAAAAGTGATGTTCTTCCGCGCTGGCAGCGCACAGCATACACTGCAAGGCGCCTGTCATCGCGGTTATTTTAGGGACAGACGTGCTGGTGAACAAAACTTTGGAAAAATGGGTTTTTAACCAGTTCAGGGAGCAAGAACTTAGTGATTTTGGAATCTGGGCACAGCAGGGTGACTGACAGGAAGGCAGTGAGAAATGGACATATGCTATGCAGGCCGTAGCGTCCTCCTTATTCCGTGTCATTCGTTTCCCTCACCAGGGAAAGATTGTCACGGTGGACCAACTCTCTTTCTTCGCCTCTTCCTCCGAAGGTAATGTGCCATTTGTGGAGCATACCTCCAAATCCTTAGAAAGTGTGGGAGCCGGACTTTTCAAAGATCCTGCTTTGATGGGAGTCTTTCCCCTCCCGCCTCCCAATTTCGCCTCTGTCAATATGATCTCTGTACGTTCAGATCCATGGGTTCTTCCTCCCCCGAATCAGGAAGACTCTTGGGGCGATATGATGCCATTGAGTCCAGCCGAGCTCAATTACATCGAGATTGTCGTTGCATCGGCTCCACCCCCTGAACCTGCTTCTCTAAGCAGTGTTCCCGATTCGTACGATCATTTCCCATGGTTAGGAGATGAGCCTACTTCGGACCCTTTGAAAGAGATTTTCTCGTCCGATGAGGCCATTATAGGGACTATGTCTCTAGAAGAGCTCCCTTGGCCAGATCACCACCATCGCTCTTCGTTTCTCCCTCCCCATCCGGAAATGGCCGCATGTCTCGAGCGGTTTGCTTCATGTGTCCCATCTCCGCCTATCCAAACACCTATCCACTATATCAAGTGTCGTCGGAGGGCAATTTGGGAAATATCACGCAAACCCAGCCAATCGACATCTCTGTCAAACCAGGGATTGTCGAGCATATTCATATTGGAGTCACTTGTACTCCAGAGGAAATTCAACTTTATACCGCTTTATTTCGTGAATTCCGGGATGTCTTTGCATGGTCTTACGAGGAAATGCCCGGCATCGATCCTAGTATTGTGGTGCACGAAATTCCTACTTATCCAGGCGCCAAACCTGTTCGTCAGCGTTTACGTCCTGTGCACCCCCGAAAGGCAGCAGCCATCAAGGCCGAGGTTGAAAAGCTTCTTCGAGCTGGTTTCATCTATGCCATTCCTCTCACGGAATGGGTATCTAACATAGTCCCTGTGAATAAAAAGCAGGGTACTATTCGGGTCTGTGTTGACTACCGCGATATCAACCGCGCCTGTCCAAAAGATAACTTCCCTACGCCTTTTATTGATCAGCTTATTGATGACTGCGCAGGAAGTGAGATTTATTCCTTTATGGACGGCTTCTCTGGTTACAACCAGATCAACATAGCCCCCGCAGACCAGCACAAGACAGCTTTCATTTGTCCTTGGGGTACCTTTGCTTATAAAAAACTCCCTTTCGGTCTCAAAAATGCCGGTGCCACTTTCCAACGTGCGATGTCGTATGCTTTTCATGATATCCGACACATCGTACAGCCTTACCTGGATGACCTCCCAGCTCATTCAGCTAAACGTCAAGACCATCCATCTCATTTACGCGAAATCTTCCTCCGCTGTCGACACTACCGTATTCGACTTAATCCTCACAAGTGTGTCTTCTGCGTGGAAGCTGGCCGACTACTCGGGTTTATCGTCTCCCAGGAAGGCATCCGTCTGGATCCCCTGAAAGTCGAGGCCATTTTGAATCTTCCTCCCCCTGCCTCTTTGCAGCAATTGCAGAGCTTGCAAGGGAAAGCTAATTTTCTCAGACGATTTATCCCGAATTATGCCGAGGTGGCTAAAGGCTTCACGCGATTATTAAAGCGAGACACACCCTTCCGTTGGGATGCCATCGCCCAGGAGTCTTTCGAGCGCCTTAAAGACCTTCTCGTCTCAGCTCCGCTCTTAAGACCTCTGAACTATCACCGCGACTATATTCTCTATTTGGCTGCCGCTGACACCACCATCGGTATGGTTCTAGTGCAGGACGATGATGCTGGCACCGAGCATGTTATCTATTATCTCAGCCGCAACCTTCTGGATACAGAAACTCGCTACGCGTACGTCGAAAAGTTGGCATTGGCAGTTGTCTGTGCCGTCCAACGATTCCGGCATTATATCCTGTTGCGCACAACGACCGTGATCTCTGATTGCAACCCCATGACCTACATTTTGTCACGTCAGCTGTTGGGGGGCAAATACTCGAAGTGGATTGTAATCCTCCAAGAGTTCGACTTGGAATTCACTGCAGCCAAGTCTAAGAAATCTCTGGTCTTTGCTGAACTGCTCTGTTCCTTACCATCTAACTCTGCACCATCCCCCTCAGAGGAGCACATTCCGGATGAAACTTTGTTTCTCATTAGCACCCTCGACCCGTGGTACGGGGATATTATCGTATATTTACAGACGTCTTCATTCCGTCCTAACGTATCGAAAGATGCTCGACGACGCATTCGTCACCAAGCTCAACCATATCGTATCTTGGGCGATACCCTGTACCGCCTCGGCGTCGATTCTGTTCTTCGCCGCTGCTTAACTCTCGAGGAGGCTGAGCGAGTCTTGAATGACTGCCACTCCGGCGCTTGTGGCGGCCATATGTCCGGATATGCTACCGCTCAGAAGATCCTCCGGGCTGGTTATTTCTGGCCTTCCATCTTCAAGGATTGCATCCTTGCTGTACGTGCATGTCACGAATGCCAGGTTTACCACCGGAAGATGCGTGCACCTGTTGCACCACTGCACCCTGTTGTAACCGTAGGTCCATTTGCCAAATGGGGCATCGATTATACATCCTGTAACCCTCGTTCGGCCGGGGGGCATGGGTACATTATCGTTGCTGTGGAT
The DNA here is from genome assembly GCA_031772625.1 of Pinus tabuliformis. Taxonomy (NCBI): domain Eukaryota; kingdom Viridiplantae; phylum Streptophyta; class Pinopsida; order Pinales; family Pinaceae; genus Pinus; species Pinus tabuliformis. The sequence continues at coordinate 2,014,621,660 of CM062818.1, read as the reverse complement.
TATTTCACCAAGTGGGCCGAAGCGATGCCTACATTGAACGAAGACGGTCACACAGCGACGCAGTTTCTATTCAATCATATTATCACTCGTTTCGGAGTCCCTCAGGCTATTGTTACAGATCATGGAAAGCATTTCCGAAATCATATGATGACGGAGCTAACGTCCCAGCTAGGATTGCGCCAAGATAGTTCGTCACCGTACTATCCACAATCTAACGGTCAAGTTGAAGCCGTGAACAAAGTTTTGATCACCATGCTTCAGCGCACCGTCAATACGCACAAGTCTAACTAGCACCTTATGCTTTTCCCAGCCTTGTGGGCCTACCGGACTTCCGTGAAGGATGCCACCGGTTTCACTCCTTTCCAGTTGGTTTATGGACTGGAGGCTACCCTTCCCGTCGAATGCGAGATTCCTTCATTAAAATTAGCTGTCGAGTTACTCCCCAACACCACTCCGGTGGAGGAACGGCTTCTTTACCTAGAACGGTTAGACGAGACTCGTCGTTTGGCTTCTCCAGCTATCGAAGCACAAAAAAAGAGAGTCAAGGCTCACTTCAACCAAAATATTCATCCTCGTTCCTTTGTTGAGGGAGACTTAGTACTGCTCTACGATCAAGCTAAGGATAAGCTGGGGGCAGGAAAACTCGAATCTATGTGGTTGGGTCCCTACATTGTGAAAAGAGTTTTACAAAAGGGCGCATATGAGTTGATTGATTATGAAGGAAATCCTCTTGACAAGCCCCGCAACGGGCTGTATCTGAAGAAATATTATGCATAACTTCGCGCACTCACTTTGTATATACGTGTGTTTTGTGTGTTGTGCATGTTTTCATTTTGCCTTGGTGTGCAAGCGTGTTTTCCTCTTATTGTGTTTTCTTCTTTTTGTGCAGATGTCTAGTGCACCTTATGTTGGTTTCGCTGATGGCGCCTACCGTAGTACTTGCAATTTGTCATCTGCGGCGTGGGTGATCTACGATCCTCACGGAGAATTGTTAGACCTTCAGGGGGTCTGCCTAGGTCGTACCACTAACAACGTTGCCGAATACAGCGCTGTAATTGAATTACTTGCCGAAGCGGTTGACCTCGGCATCCGCGAACTAGTGGTGAACCTGGACTCCCAGCTAGTTGTCCATCAACTCAATGGGCAATATTCCGTCAGAGACCAGCGCATATTAAGGTTGTACCTACGTGTAAGATTGTTAGAACGGAACTTTGATTACATTACTTATCAACACATTCCGAGACGATTAAATACGTTGACTGACGCATTGGCTAATCATGTGTTAGATAGACATTTGCGTAACAGATAAACATCATGCAAAAAGACATAGAAAGCATAATAAAGTCAAGCATATGTAAATAAATCATTTCAAGCATAGTTTGCATATAGATGCTTTTAAGCTTGCATCAAAAAAATGTAAAATCCATGGGTCATGTGTCATGCAAATTCATACATAAGATCACAATTGTATTGAATGAATGTATAACATAAACAAAACATCATCATATGTAACAATGATCCATCCAAAAACCGGTATGTATATATATATATCATGCGGCGCACTAAGGCGCTCAAAAATAAGTGTATATGTCCAAAAATCAGTATGTCTGAGTCATGAGTCTCAAAATAACAGTGGAAATAAAGCCTAGGCGACTATTCGGCTGGATGATGCTCTCTGTAGTACACAGCTACTCGTGCCACCCGCCTCAGAAGGCGGTGTACCCTAGGTTGCACCCCCACTGTGTGGATCTGATGCTCTATGGGGACCTCCTCGACCCCCTGGTAGTCCGGCACCCCCTCCAGCAACCCCTCAAGGTTGCGAGCCACAGCCTCTGACGTATCAACCCCTGGAGGGGCTAAGGCCAGGACCCCATCTCCCTGCCCTTCTCTCCGTGCCGTGGCAGCCAGGCCAACCGGTCTAGTAGGCCCCACATCTGCATACCATGACATTTGTTAGGACATGTACATAGAAAAATAGGATGAATCCAAAAAACATTTAAAAAATTCAAAAGTCAAAGTGTTATACCTGCATCATCCCACTGTTCACCTTGGGGCAGTACCAGATCAGGGTCATTGCGGAAATCCATGCCCGCATATGGCCAGTCCTCCACAAAGATCTCCTGCTGATCCAGCCAGTCTCGAAAAAATGCTCCCCAGCTATGTGGCCGGCCACCACCTCCGCGTGGCATGATTCGAGCCCATCGTGAGGCCCTCGTCTCTCGAGGATCCCTGGGAGCATCCACGACCATCGTCTGCAACCGCATGGCTGGCACTCACTCTAGAATGAGCGGGACTAAGATAGACCCGTAGCCGAACTGTTTCGTCTCCCCGCGACGACAGTTGCTCAGCTGCCTCTTCATGTTATTGGTCACTGCTGTACACCAATCAAACACTGTAGGCTCAAGGCATTCGAGAGCTAACAAGAGATGAGTCTTTGAGGCCTCATGATTGGCCATACTACCCGCTGCCCGGGTCACCATGAACAGAATGGTGCGGAGCACTATGTTTCCCACTGTGGGGATTGATACTTTCCCACTTCGCGCTTTCTCAGCCTCCGGACATGCCCGAGCCATCAGATCATCTAGCGTGCCGCCGCTAGGTCGCTGCCCCCCTATGATGGGCCTCGCACCTCGGCGTGACAGCCCGGTCAAAAAGAAGATATCCATGTGGTCAAATTCGATATCCTGGCCCCGGATAGTGAATTTCATATCCACCGGGTTCCATGCCCTGATCAGTAGCTCGAGAAGATCATGCTGAGCTCGTAGGCGAGGTGTGAGGAAAAATTTCATAAACCCGCAAGCCCGCATGGCATTGCAGCAATCCACATTCGCCCAAGCAGCAATATCTTCGACATCGTGCACTCTTTCCTGCCATTGGAAAGCCATTATGTCCTGCAGGAACCATGAAAAGAATTTAGAAGTGCTGGAGTTGGATTTTTTACGTTCAAAATTAAACTAAAATAATTTTTCCGCGCCAGCGCGGCTGTTTTAAAAACAGACGCGCTGACCATGGCAGCCCTTCGATAATTTTCGAGGTCAGCGCGGAAGAACACGGGTTTTCCGCGCTGACCCGAAGTTGGCCGCGTTGTGTTCCAATTCGGTCAGCGCGGACCCGTGGGGGATATCCGCGCTGACCGAGCGCGCACCCATGCATTAAAAAATCGCCCAATTGGGCAGCATGAACCGTTAAAATCCTACTGAAAACAATCAAAATGCAGGGCAAGGGAACGAGAACCTACCTGGAAGAAGCAGATCGGAAAACGGTGTCTGTACGGGCTGGAAATCGCTCCGTCAACTTTCTGGCTCCTCCACGTCCTTCACGTTCCAAAATAGTGAAATGGTGAAAATGACTTATTACTCCTTTCTATTTATAGTAAAAAACCCCTAAATTGCCATATTTTTGGGTTTTTGCCATTTTTAACCATAACTTTAAGCCCTGAATTTGTTAAATGCATGTTTTAATATGTTTCTATACATATCGAATGGATTTATGCGGGTAGTGCTCTTGTGCAGGTCCAGATGAAGTAACTTGGTCGTAATGATCCTTTGTTCGCACGATCCCCATATATGTCGTCTCTAAGCTCTTTTCCGACGGTAAACAAGAGAAGATAGCGGAGCCTCTTTTTAGCTCGTTAAAAGGAAGGAAAAGCGGTCATTTTAAGCTCTTTTTCCGACCGTATAACTTAAAAAGATTGCCGGGTGTTTGTCGTTTCGCACTCGTTATCGGCCCTAAAACGACGTGTTTTCGACCGCTTTTTTACTTTTTCGGGTCCAGAACACTATTTACGAAAAGTACTCCTCGATCGTGATGGTCGGGCGGTTCTTTCGGGCATAGTTTTATACTTTTTCGGGCTCGAGAGACACAACTGTACGAAAAAGGACCCCCCTGGAGTCTCCTTTCCCGCTGTCTTTTCAGACTCTCTAAACGAGAAAAGACGCCGAGTTTTTCCTTTGTCAGGCTCGTTAAACACTTGATGACATCGGACATTGTCGAAATGACACTCTTCAAGCATATGCTATCCCCGTCAAGCTTGTCCTCCAAAAATAACCGGGGTACCTGCCAGAAATGGTGGGGCAATGGAACTGTAATCATAGTCGTGTCGGCAGTATGTCGCTCTTGAACATGGCACTCTTCTGCTTCGTGTCTGGGTGGGATCATCTCATCTTGTTTTTCACTGACCTCCGTGGGTTTGGGTTATCCTATTCGACCTCTCATCTGCCCATTGCCATCATCGCTATACCCTTTGCTCATTTGATGTCAAATACTGCCAAACCCGCTACAGTTTCGTCGATATGTTCAAGAGAAGTTGACCTCTGCAATAATACAACCTCATCTGCTATCTCACACAAATCATTTTTCCTCTGTCTCGCGTCGATGATGTGGGAAACATTATGGCCCACCTTCGATCAAGGTCCCTTCCTGTCGACTTCAGCTCATTATCCGGGAAGGTGACTTAGAGACTCCCTTCAGGTGCCTTAGAGCCTGCATGCCTCAATGGCAGGTTCTTCGTGTTCGACGCGAGGTTTACATCATTGGCCTCCGATCGAATGATTCCGTGGGTGTTCGACACCAGCTCATTGATTCACATGCCGCGGATTGTACCTATAGTACCTTGAGGGCCATTGTCATTATTGGTGGTACCTCTCGCGTCTGTTAACAGTTTTTCATCATTGACTGGTAATCAGGCGATGTTCATGCATGTTCGACTTCAACTCATATGTTCACATGCTTGAACTTGTACTTTGTTCGGATCGGGATGGAGCGCAAGACCCTGGATCCCTATCTTTGAGGACCAGGTTGCGGTTTTGTGGATGATCATTACATGACTCATTGATGGATGGCTGCGCCCATACCTGAGTCTTCATGGATGGCTGCGACCATACCTTATCATTATTATGGTCTTTTTAGCTGGGTGGCTGCGTCCATTCCACAGACCTTTTTCGCATGTCTTCGTGGATGGCTGCGCCCATGCCCAGACTGCATGTACTTGATTATCAGAGATATTTCGGTCCTTCCTGGTGGTGTTCCAGTTCGGCGTGTGTTGTAAAGCATTTCACCCCTCCCACTCTCTCGGTCTTCATGCTTTAGGGGGCATCTGTTACACAGTAATTTCTCACTGCCTTCCTGTCAGTCACCCTGCTGTGCCCAGATTTCACAATCACTAAGTTCTTGCTCCCTGAACTGGTTAAAAACCCATTTTTCCAAAGTTTTGTTCATCAGCGCGTCTGTCCCTAAAATAACCGCGATGACAGGCGCCTTGCAGTGTATGCTGTGCGCTGCCAGCGCGGAAGAACATCACTTTTCCGCGATGGCCTACAGCGTGCTTTTCCCGTGTGCTTCCGCGCTGATATGACTGTCCCAGTTATTGAGATGCGCCGACAGCGCGGCAGTATCCTCATAATCCGCGCTGATCCAGTTTGGGCGAATTTGTTCAAACAACCAGCCTTCCAGATAACTCCAGGCTTGGTTGTTAGCTTTGTGAATGTCGACTCCCTTCTATGGCATGACTGTTCGACCCTTTGCAACCGTTTCCCTCAAAGATAAGCTCATCCTTCCACCCTTTTAGGAGACTCCTTCTCCTACATATACTTCCACCATTACCATGAGCAGCTAGTTAGACATAGCTTGGATTGTATAGAGCTTATAGTGCTCAGATTGCTGCTACTATAGGTATTTGGTGTGCTAGGTGTGGAAGTGATTGATTGCTTAGGGAAGGTTGTTTTGTGTTGCTTGTGTGAGAGAGAGAGTTGTTTGTCTTGGGAGAATCATCCTCAAAGGTGAATGCTTGAGATACATGCTGACTGGCCCCTCCTGAGAAGGTTACCGACGTCAGAACATTTGGTTGTACTCTTCTCTATTCTGATTAATAATAGATGACTGCTATTATTGTTCCATTCTCATTTGTACTTGCAATGGTTAAATGTGAATTACATCTTTTCTGACCGATGTATGGTTGCTTTTACTAGATTTCACGCTTGTGTTTGTTTCCTCTTCGTGTGTGCAGGTATCCATTCGCGGGGATCGCGGAGGATCGTGACCGGCCAAAGCGAAGGAGCGAAGGCAACATCTCTTCGCCAAACAACAGCGCTGGAATCCAAGTAGGTGCTCTTTACCTCTTGTTTAATTGTAATTAGGAACATGCATAGCAGCATTGTTTGATTGTTGCTAGACCCTTGCTGGGCTAGTAGGGATCGCCTCTATCCGTAGAGGGGATTTACCTCTCCAACAATTCCCCTTAATGCTTAATGAAGTGATTGCAAGAATATTTCTCATATATTGAAACCTTTCCTTTGTTAGTGCTTTGGTGAATATATCAACAAGTTGATTGTTATGAAACCGGCTCACAAAAAGATAGAAAAGATAGTTGAATGCCTTAGAATTCAGCCTCTTTGAGGGGACAACCTCCTTTACATTACACAAATGAAGAATTCTTCGATGATATAAATGACAAAACCTCCTTTCTATATATAGGAGTCTAAGGGGTCACAATATAACCGAGCCAACCTAACAATAATATTAGAAAGGCACAAAAATAACAATAGAGGGATTCTATGGCGCACAGTAATAACAATATCGGGACAATAGGGGCACAACAATATTAATAAGGGATACAACTACAATAGTAATGCGGGCATCACTAGTATTATAGGGACCTAACATGCCCCTCTCCTTCAAAAAAGGTGTTTTCCTCAATGCTTGAGTAGTTCTGGATGCTTTTGTATGAAATTCTCATCCTCCCATGTGGAATATTCAACGGATAAGTTCTTCCACTTGATGAGATACTTTGAAATGGATCGATTTCATAGCTATCAAGTTCTTGTTTCTATGACCGCTTTTGATTCCAATATAATTTTTCATTCCTCGTCAAGTTCTAGCAATATTGTTTGAACTGGGAGCTTGTTGCCTATAACCTTCTTTAGACATGAATCATCGAAAACCGGGTGCACTCGAGAAGCTGCAGGAAGCTCCAATTTGTATGCCATAGTACCAGTCTTTTGCAACACCTTGTGTGGATCATAATACTTTGGTGACAATTTATTATCCTTCTTAGTTTTCTTGAGGGACATTTGTTTATATGGTTGTAGCCGTAGGAATACCCAGTCATCTACATCAAAACTTCTTTCGCTACGATGTTGATCTTCCTGTTGTTTCATTATATTTTGCACCAACACAAGGTTATCCTTTAAGAGTTGGAGAAATTGTTGTTGATGCTCGATGTGATGTTCCACTACTTGAACCTTAGAATTTCCTCTTAAATATGATGTTATGGATGGCAGATGATATCCATAAAGTGCCATAAATGGGGTCATTTTTGTTGCAGTATGGAAGGAAGTGTTATACCATCATTTAGCCAGATGAAACCATTTGACCCATTGTGTCTGTTTATCAGATACAAAGCAACGAAGATATCCTTCCAAACATTTGTTTACTATCTCAGTTTTCCCATCAGATTGAGGATGATAAGATGAGCTATGAGCTAACTAAGTACCAAGACAAGAAAATAATTTTGTCCAAAAATTTCCAGTAAAAATGGGATCTCTGTCACTTACAATAATCTTTGGGTTTCCATGTAGCTTTTGAATTGTTTCCATAAATGTCGTAGAAACTGTACTGGCTTTAAATGGATATGATAATGCACAAAAGTGTGCATACTTGGTAAGTCTGTCAACTACCACCATGATGACACTCTTTCCCTCAGACTTGGGTAAACCTGTGATAAAATCCATTGAAACCTCCTCCCAACATTGGTTTGGAATGGATAAAGGTTGTAATAGACCTCATGTCTTAATTGTTTTAGCTTTATTTTGTTGGCATACGAAAAATTCCGCCACAAAATTTTGAATATCCAATTTAAGGCCATCCCAAAAAAATTCTTTCTTAACCCTATGGTAAGTTTTTAAAAATCCTAAGTGCCCTCCTAACGGAGAAGCATGCAATTCTAGAAGAATCTTTTGTTTGAGTTGGGAATTCTTACAAAGGTATAAGCGATCTTTGTACCATAATGAATCATTTTTCCAGCTAAATGTATCAGATGTACTGGAATCTTGTTGTAACTTTCCAATAACTTCCCACACTTCTTTGTCATCCTTCCATTCCTCCCTTGTTTCATTTATCCAATCTGGTTGGCTAATAGAAATGGCGCACAACAATGCTTCCACATCCTCATCCTTTCTTGAGAGTGAATCTACCACAACATTTTGCTTCCCTTTTTTGTATATGATTTCAAAGTCATAACCCAACATCTTTGTGACCCATTTTTGTTGTTCTTTAGAGGATAATATTTGTTCTAAAAAGTATTTAAGGCTATCATGATCCGTTTTTACCTTGAAGTGTCTTCCCATTAGGTAGGGTCACCATTTCTTAAGTGCATGTACTATTTCCAACATTTCCTTCTCATAAATAGCCTTGTGTAAATAATTTCCCTTGATTGGATGACTTTCGAAAGTGATGGGTCTTTCATATTGCATTAAAATAGCACCAATTCAATTTCTGGAAGCATCACATTCCACAATAAAGGTTTTTGTGAAGTATGGTGTAGTGAAGACCGGTGCTTGGCACATTGCCTCTTTAAGATGTTCGAAGGTCTTTATTGCTTCTGGAGTCCACGAAATTGCATCTTTCTTCAACAATGTTGTTAGAGGTGCTGCTATTTTCCCATAATTCTTAACAAACTTGTGATAATACCCCGTCAACCCAAGAAATCCTCGCAAATGCTTTATGGATGTGGGGATTTCCCATTCCTTAATGGCTTTAATTTGCTAGGGTCTACCTTAACTCCTTCATGAGATAAAATATGACCCAGATATTCCACCTCTTGTACTCCAAAGAAACATTTGGATCTTTTTGCATATAATTGTTTCTCCTCCAATAGTTGTAGCACCCTCTCAATGTGTTCAACGTGATCCTTCCAAGACTTGCTGTAGATTAGTATATCAAAAAAAAATACTAACACAAATTTTCTAATGAAGGGTTTGAAAATGGAATTCATCAAACCTTGACATGTAGAAGCTGCATTGGTAAGGCCAAAAGGCATGACCAAAAACTCATAGTGAACCTCATGAGTTTCAAATATTGTTTTCGAAATGTCTAACTTGGTGAAGTAAATTGATCCATGCAATTCATCCAATAATTCATCAATGATAGGAATGGGAAACTTATCTTTAATAGTGAGCTTGTTGATCCCCCTATAATCCAGACAGGTGCCATGATCCATCCTTCTTGTGTACCAATACTATTGGAGCAGAGAAATAACTTTGGCTAGGTTGAATTATACCTGCCTCAAGCATTTCTACAACCATACATTCAATTTCACTCTTTTGGGCATAGGGATATCTGTACGGCCTGATGTTTGGAGCAACACTTCCTAGAATCAAATGAATAGAATGATCATGATCACAAATAGGCATGAGACCTTTGGGAATCTCAAATACCTTGGAATGATTGTCCAAGACTTTTTGGAGATTTGGAGAAATAGATGATTTCAATGTGGAAACATCTAGTGAACATAATTGTGCAATTACACCTCGTTGTTCCTTTTTTAGAAGCTTTGTCATACCGTTAGAGCTTATTATCTTTCTCAGTTTCCCTGCAATACCCCTTAATTCAACTTCTTTTCCTTCGGCATAAAATTTCATGAAAAGTTCTTGAAAGTTAAAAGCCATTATACCCAAGGATTGTAGCCATTGGACTCCTCCTACAACATCAGCACTTCCTATTGGAATGGAAAGCATTGGGCTATTCAATACATATTCTTTGACGGATAGCTTGATACTATGACACTTTCCAGGGAAATTTATCATTCCTCCATTTGCAACCATCACTTGACACTTTGGTGCTGGATATAGGAAGCAATTCAATTCTTTTGCTATCTTACAATGAATAAAATTGTGGGTACTTCTTGAATCTATCAACACTATTACCTTTTTCTTCTTGATATGTCCTTCTATCTTGATGCTTTGAGGAGTGGTAATTCCAGCCAATGCATTACAAGATATGATCGGATTCATTTCTTCTTTATCTAGGCTTTGTTCTTGGATTATATCCTCTTCTTTTGACCTTTCTTGTTCGTTTTCTTCTCCCTCTTCACAATCTATGTAGAATAATTTCTTCTCAACACACTTATGACCTTTAGTGTATTTGCTATCATAACTGTAACAAAGCCCTTTTGCTCTTTTTTCTTCCAATTTTTGTGGTGTCAACCTTATAGGTTGTGGAAGGCTAGGGGCAACAACACTTCCATATTTATAGTTGTGAGTGTTAGGCTTCCTGGTTGCAATAATTTTGCTTTCCATTTTTCTTGCTAACCTGAATGCCTTCTCTAATGAATCAAATTCCCAAGGCGAACATCATGTTGGATATTATCCTTTAAAGTCCCTATGAAAACATCAATCATATGATCCTCTAGAATATTTTTTACCCTTATGTTCAATTTTTGGAACTCCTCAATGTGCTCCATCATTGAACCCTTTTTGTTTGAGACTTATGAATTGGCTAAAAAAAGTGTTGCTTTTTGTATCCTCATAATTTGCTGTCATTTCTTCCGTAAAAATTGCCCAAGTGATAATTTGTTTATGAGAGCAAAGCCATTGATACCATACAAACTGATTTGGTTCCAAATAGAAAGTTGCAATACGTACCCTTTGTGTGTTTTGCACATTATTGAGATCGAAAAATTGATCCATCTGTAGTATCCATGTTGCGGGATCCTTGCCATCAAACTTCCTCATATTTATTTTTGGAATATGGTGGGTCTTCGATCCAACATTAGAATCTATGAAATCATGATTAACATTTCTTTTGTTCTCATCATGAGTTTCTTTTACTACCCTTTCACCATTAGTGACCATTTCTTGTAGCAACTTATTCAAATTTATCTTCAATTCTTCAATTTTATCATCCATGCCATCCATTTTAGCGTCCATGCCATTCATCTTAGCTTCCATGCCATCCATCTTAACTTCTACGCCTTTTTTAAACAATCCATATTAGCTTCTATGCCTTTATTTAAACCATCCATCTTAGCTTCTACATCTTTATTTAAACCATCCATCTTAGATTCTGTTACTTTTTGTGCAAGTGACATTTGTTGCACTTGGTCTCATAATTTTGATATATATCATGTTGCATTTCTTCCTCCTCTTCATGAGTCATGCCAGAACTTTTAGGTTGCTTACTAGGTGTTTGCATTTTATTTTTTTCACTTTGTAGGAGATCAATATTGAGTCTGATGTATCTATGTAATTTCGGATCATCCAGTTCTAAAATTGTGACCTGTAGTAGCCCTTTGTGTCCTCTTTCCAATGCCACCAGTCTGATTGAATTTAGATTCTCTAAGGTAGAGTTATGCACAAACTCCCAAGATGAGCTGATTATAGACTTTTCCAGAAGAGTGAACTTGTATGAAGTACCACATGTCACTGTTTTGAACTTAGTATCTGAAAAATATACACAGGAAACTATAGTCCATCCTCTTTCTGTAACTTCTTACGAAATTTCAATGTAATGCTCGAAACAAAATTTATAACAATTTCCCCAAGGTTACCTATTTGGAATGTAATTCAGAAGTCTGCAAAAAGGCCAACTTCCTCAGATAATATCTCCTCAAATATAGTGCGAAAAGCTCTGAAATTTGGACCAGAGGTTCAACACAATTTCTTCTCAAATGGGTTTTTTTTTCACTTCTGAGACGTCGCAGAAAATAAGTTATAGCGAAAATTCCATGATGACCTATTTGGAGCAGCGAAACCATAGAATCCAAAACTCTGATACCAAATGTTATGAAACCAGCTCACAAAAAGATAGAAAAGATAGTTGAATGCCTTAGAATTCAGCCTCTTTGAGGGGGAAACCTCATTTACATTACACAAATGAACAATTCTTCGATGATACAAATGAAAAAACCTCCTTTCTATATATAGGAATCTAAGGGGTCACAATATAACCAAGCCGACCTAACAATAATAATATAAAGGCACAAAAATAACAATAGAGGGATTCTATGGGGCACAGTAATAACAATATGGGGACAATAGGGGCACGACAATATTAATAAGGGATACAACTACAATAGTAATTGGGGTATGACTAGTATTATAGGGACCTAACATTGATCATTTTCTTTACAAAAATTCATTTTAATTTCTCCTTTTTCCACATGATCCCTTATGCAATGATATTTGATATCAATATGTTTGGCATGATTATGAAACACTTGATTTTTACTTATGGAAATTGTATTTATGTTATTCCAATAAATGATTGTGGCATCATGTTCTTGATTTAGATCTATTATGATTCCCCTTGACCAAATTTCTTCATAGCTTGTTGCTGCCACTAGAGTGTATTGTGTACGAGATAATGAAATAGTTAGTTGTTTCTTTGAAGACCATGATATTGCACCTAATCCTAGGTTGAAAACAAATCCTGAAGTACTTTTTCTATTATCAAGGAATCCGGCTTAGTCACTATCTGTATAACCAACCAACCAATAATTATTTGTTGAAGTATACAAAATACCAAAATTGCTTGTTCCATTGAAATACCTCAAAATTCATTTCGTGGCCCCAAAATGAATCTTACTTGGACTTTGCATGAACCTATAAATCAATCTTACTGCATGCATCATATCGGGTCTAGTGGAAGTAAGATACATAAGTCTTCCTAAAAAAACTCCTATAGGTTTAAAATATACCTTTCTAGCTCCATATTCTATAGAAATCTTTTCATTTGTCCATGGGTGTGCTCATGGGCTTACTATTTTGCATTTTCCTAGGTTTAGCATTTTCCATTTTCCATTTGTGAAGAAGATATGTAGCATATTTTTCTTGTGAGATAAATATATCATTGATTTTCCTCACTTCTATTTCAAGAAAATAATGCATTAATTCCAAATTATTCATTTCAAATTCAATCATCATAGCATGTTTGAACTCCTCTGCTAACTTATTTCTTGAAGATGCATATATCAACTCATCTACATATAAAAAAAATCAATATATCATTACTATTTGAATTGATATATAATGTGGGTTCATTTTTCACTTATGTAAAATCCTTTTCTCGGAAAATAATTATCAATTTTTCTATACCATGCTCTTAGAGCTTATATAAACCCATAAAGAACGTTTTCAACATGTAAAAATTGTTTTCATTTCCTACAACTTGATATCCTTGGGGTTGTTGAGCATAGGCATCTTCTTTAAATACACCATTCAAAAAGTTTGATTTCACATCAAACTGATAAACCAACCAATTATATTGTGTTGTTGATGCAAAGTTATTATTGTATCCAATCTTGCAATAGGATCATATGTTTCATTGTAGTCAATATCTAGTTGTTGAGCATACCATTTTCCCACTAATATTGCTTTATTCTATTGTATGGATCCATCAAATACATACTTTGTTTTGTACTCCCATTAGACCCTAGTGGATTGGTTTTCAATAGGAGGATCACAAGCTATCGTGTTTCATTCCTCTCAATTGTTACAATCTCTTCATCCATTTCTTTGCACCATGCTTCATGTTTAACTACATCTTCAAAATATCCTAGGTTTATTTCAATATGAGACATTAAAGAAAATTTACTATATCAATAAATTTCATTTAGTTATTTTACCTTTCTTGGAGGACTTGGACTTGAAACAAAACTTGAAGTTGAAGACAATGATGGAGTGGATGCAGTTTGAGAAGTATTTGGGCCACTAGTTGGATTTGTAGAAATAAAAGGTTCATATTCCTGTACAATAACTTTTTTATTTTCATGTTACACACCTTGATTCCTCCATCATTCTTACTTTTCACCAAATAACACATTAAAACTAACCAATATTTTTTTAGTTTGTGGATTATATAATATTTAAGTAATTTATCCTCAGAATAGCCAATAACAATGCATTTCGCACTTTTAATAGAAAAATTAGCATAATAAATACAACCAAATCCTTTAAAATGAGCAACCCCAAGTTTTCTTTCACTCCATGCCTGATATGGAGTCATATTTTTCACACTTCTTGTTGGACATCTATTAAGCAAATAAATAGATGTAGCTACAACTTCAATCCCAAAAGGTGTTTGGAAGACCTTTACATTTTAACATACTGCTAGCCATCTCAACAATTGTCTTATTATTTTTCTCAAACACTCCATTTTTTTGGAGAGTATAAGTTACCATCAATTTCCTTTAGGTGTCATTCCTTTTGTAGTAATAATTGAATTCCTTAGAAGTGAATTATATTCCTCTATCCATGAATAATGTATTCAATACATAGCCACTTTGATTTTCAGCAACATGTTTAAATTGTTGAATGATAAATTTGCATTAGATTTTTCTCTGATAAATAAGATCCATCCTCTTCCAATAAAATCATCAACAAAAATAATAAAACACTTACTTTTGTTGAGAGACAATGTTTGCATAAGACCACATATATCTGCATGCACTACCTCCAATGGTTATTTTTCTCTTGAAAATTTTCCTACAGGAAATGAGTCTTTGGGTTGGTTACCAAGAATACATCCTTCACATACTTGATCAACAAAATTAATAAGAGGATAACCTTTGACCATTTTCTGGTTATGTAATAATTTTAAGCCGCTTATATTAAGAAGCCCTATCTCATGTGACATATCTAAGAATTATTATCATAGCCAACTTAAATTGCTCTATTTGTTTCACAGGGAAGATTCAGAGCAAAAATTCTATTTTTCAACATATTAATAATAGTTATAATCTAATTATGATTTTCCTTATCATATGTGATGCATTCATTGTTTTTAAAAACAACAAGATATCTATTTTCAAAAATTTGTCCCATGCTCAAGAAACTATGTGGTTAGCCACGAACATGTTAAACATCGTTAATATTTTTTAATTTTATTTGTTTCATCTTACTATAATTGTTCATTTACCTTTATCTTCCACTAGATTTTCATCTCCTAATAGAACTTCATATTTATTAGATTAATCTATCTTCACAAAGATATCTATGTTTCTAGTCATGTGATTTCCACAACTACTATATAAAAGCCACACCTCATATTAAACCTTATTAGTTGAATCACAAGCTAAAATAATTTGCCCCATATTCCTTTTTTCAAGAAATATCGTTGTTTCTTTTTTTTTGCTTTTCGAGCAATTATTTCCATAAAAGAAAAATCTTTTACAATAAAAGCATTGAACATGGGATTTTCCAAATCTTTTACCTCCATAATTACTATCATTAACTCTTATTTTCTTACTTGTAGTAGAAATTCTTCCTCAACCTATGCATCCTTTATATGTGTGTCCTCTTCCTATTCCAAAAGTGCTCATGATATCCTAATGGGAAAAATTCCCAACTTCCTAACCATTTGTTTAGGAAATATTGGCTTTTACTTAAAAGCTTGCTCAAAATATTTTTCAAAAGATCTATTCATTCTTTTCTCATGAGATTGAAGATATCCCATAAGATCATTCATATAATATTGAGTTAAATCTTTATAATTTTCACCAACAACAAAAACATCATCAAATTTTGCAAGAATACTTCTTAAAAAAATTTAAACAAATTTTTATCTCGTAAATCTTCTCCATAAGATCTATTTTGATTCACTATTCCCATAAATCTAGTGAAAAAAATATTGCATAGACTCATAATTTGATATGCAAAGAGTTTCAAATTATCTTATGAGAGATTGCAGCTTAACAACTTTTGCCTCATCTATTCCTTGATATACTTGTTGTAGAACATCCCATGCCTCCTTTTATTTTGTTGTTGCAACAAGTCTTGGAAGAATGGAATCATGCACCGGTTGTTTGATGAGAAAAAGAGTTTTTGAGTCATTTTTTTATTTTCCCTCAACTTTTCTCTTTGGACTTCAGTCCAACCTACAAGAGTTTGAGCATCCACTACTTTTGTATAACCATTTTCCACCAAATCCCATAAATTCTGTGAAGGAAACAATGTGTTCATTTTAATTCTCCAAAAATCATAATTATCACCTCTAAATATTAGTATTTGAGGATGATAAATAAAAATACCACTTTTTTCATTTGTTTAAACTCCCCAACACTCCTATCAAATAATATTTGTGAAGGATTAAATGTTTCCCACTAATGAAATATCGCTTTGATACTAAAATGTATAAAAATTATGAAGAAACAAACATATCTAGAAAAACACAATCAATACAAACATTTAACCAAAGAACATTAAATCTAGTAATTGTACAGGTTAATGCAGGAAAGGTAAAAACACCAAGTGGAAGAAAATGATAAATTAGATGGAAAGAGGTCAACATGACTACAATGTTGGTAAGTGCAGTGAGAGGAAAACCAATGTAGCAGTATTCACATGAAATTGACAGCAATAGGGTAATATGAAGAGGTTTTGGATCCTCCATGGGGTATGTCTAGAATCTACTAAAAGAGAGAGTGGTGAGAATCAATTTCACTATCATGGTGGGTCTATAGGATGACTCATGGGCCTATAACGAGTTGTATCATGGAAATCAAAGTGGTAAAAATATGTTATTTAGGGAACTTATGAAGGATAGGCTCTGCCACTCAAATTATAATATCTAAATAAAGAGAGGCTAAACTCATAACTTATTGGGATCGGACCTAAGGAAAAATGAATCATAAATGAGTGATAATTTTTAGGAAAGATGCAGATAAAGACCTACCCCTATATGGTGAGGTCAAGATATACACACCTAAGATCCAATGGATGTCACAATAAAAAGTCCACCATATCTTATAAGAACTTAGAAATACTAGGCCCATGGTTAAATTACATAATTAAATAAATAAAACATCGATAAGGTAAGAACGAGATCATAAATTTTTGGGTTTTTCTATTATATAATTTTATCCTATGCGTTTTTTTTTGGTACTTTGTCACTAAAATTAAACATGTATTATGGACATAGATTTGGCACCAACTTGATCCCTATTGTTGTCTCCAATTAATCATCGAGGGGTACTAGTATAGGAGGAATATAGGGAGGATCCATAGGAGGGGGGACATTATGAGTTGCATGCATTTATGGGAAAAATAGAGGATTTTACCATCGGGATACAACCATTGGAAAATGATGATGCTACGTTTCATCTACAATGGAACATAGTGGGGGTATTTGACTTCCTAAAGGGTGTTCTACAACACATAGCATGTGTTGTGTTGTGTTACCATTGACAAAACAATGACAATACTTGTTATATGTTATTAGAAATTAGTGTATATCTAGGCATTGATGTTATATGAATCGGATCAAGAGCCCATGCCCTAAAGCCTTAGTTTTGGACATTGTCCCTTTTTTTGGATGTTGATGTAACACGCATTTCTATATATATGTGTGTGTGTGTTATTTTCCAAACCTCTACTTATGGTGTTTTAATGATTTATCTTATCTGCTTATCTGAATCATACATGCATCATTTTAATAATTTCTACTTAATGTGACATGTTATAATCTAACATATTTTTCTAATGAATCAACTAGTGTATTAGACTCTCATGAAATGTGTATGTATTGAACAAAAGTTAAAAGTAATTTAAGGACACATATATACAAATATCAATGGAGTAACACAAGATTCCTCACAAAATTGAGATGGTTCAACTATGAGAATACAAGTTGGGAGTCTAGTTTAACAACCAAATAGTATATATTGATGGAAATATCCTCAAATAAGAGATTAATGATGGTACTATGCCCCATAATGTTATTGGTTGTAGGGATAAGATAAATTCCACCATATCTCACCATCTCAACAGTGGGTGAAAAGAGCACCAAAGAAATGGAGGGAATATTTCAAGTAATACAACTACCATAGTATGTGAATACTATGTAAACTACTCGTGTTGTTGGCATCTACCAATAAATAACCATGCATGATAGGAAAGCAACCAAAACATTGATACACATAGAGAAAAAAACATGTCATACCAAACTAAAGTACATTATTACAAAGGCCATTAAATAATGTGACTTATGCATATTACTTCTTGAGATAGTGTTGATTGTGAGGATATGACAAGGGATTATTTTCATATTACACTAAATTGCAATACCCCCCTTTCAAAACATGTTGAATGATATAAGGGTCATGCTAGAGATTTTATAACTTTCTTGCATATAACTTATCATCATCTTAATCATAGACAAGAACCAAGTCACTCTCTGCTAAGACTTGAGGTTGAAATGATTTGTCATATTGGGATTAAACATGATTTAATGTGTCTTATTTTTCATAACAGTATAAAAATGTTGTTTATCAAGGTGGGCCAATATAGGAGATATTCTTCCTCTACAAGAAATTCTGGGCAACAACTCCACAACTAGTTCTAATGAAAATATTGTACATTCAATTAGTAAAATAAATTCATATACTAATTGGAAATGAGTGAAAGCAATGTAATTTTTTGTTGAGGTTAATTATTCCTATAATGAATAAAAAAGTGCTAAATCCAAATTATTTTTTTGATTTTCTACCATTAATTGGATCATTATTTTCGAGACACAATTAAAGGCCTCTACTTGACTGTTATCATGGGGATGTAGGTTATTGATTATTCATTATGAAAGCCAAACATGGTTTCCAATGAGATCATTATTTTGTTTTGAGAGAAGAATCCATGGTCCATCACAGTCATCTTCAGAACACCAAACCTTGTGATGATATTGTTAAACATGAACAATTTCTTAATGGTGCCATCATTAAAGGTAGGGATAACCTCAATCCACTTAGTGAAGTAGTCCATAGCCACAATGACATAGAAATGTTTGTTGGATGAGGTAGGATTATGTTGCATTAAAGTGACGTCCCATTGATAAAATGGTATGGAATAAACCATACGATGAAGTGGAGCATGATTTGTATGCATATTATTAGTAAGGACATGACAAGGATGACACTTTTGGACCATAATAATAAAATATTAAAAGATAAAGGACCAAATGCAACTAGTGCATAAGATATTTTGGGCCATCACAAACCAAAATAGATGATTTCCACATGCTCCTAAATGGAAATAATTCAAAATCCATTCATCCTCATAATGGGTAATATATTGATGAAAAACCAAATGAACTATGCAGTGATAGAGAATATCATTGATAATGACATAATGTGCAGCTTGATGGCACATACACCAACACTAGGTATGAGTAGCTTGATGCCAAAAACGTTATGTTTGAAGATAGAGAAATATATATCCATACCAAGGATCTAACAAACTAATAAGGAATAATGACTCATTAGGGAACAAATCATCCACCATTTCCTTAGAGGATTAGGGAAGTTTAGATGTTAAATCTATGAAGCCTAATGACTTCTTAGGATTTAAAGTGGAAAATTCCAAATCAAATTGTAAGATAAACATATATTTTGAATATTCTGCCCGAATGATCTTATTACTAAGTATGTGTTTCATGGGGTTAGAATCTAATAACTATGGAGTTTCACAAGACTATGTATTTCCATAATAGTTGTATAACATAGAAATATTTGAAACCCAACCTTTCAACATGATAGGACTAATGTTTAATTCCCATAATACATTTTCTAATGTAATAATTAATGTTATCTATATGAGTATTTTCCCCTTGGATGAGTACCATACCAGTGATGGATTTAGATCCCATGAGAAAGAGTAAGAAGTCCTTAGTATAGTTAGGAGGGATCAACAATGAGATAGACATAAAGGATTTTTTTAAAGCATCAAAATATCCTTTTGCTTGGTCATTCCATATCAAAGGTACATACATTTTCAGTAAATTCATAAATTCTTTCATTAACTTAGCATAGTTGGAAATGAATATATGTAGAAATTTTTCCTACCCTCACAAACCTTGATGTTGGAAAATAGTGCAAGGAGGAGGTAATTTAATGATTTTATTGACCTTTAAGGGATCAACCATGATACTATTCTTATATATGATGAATACAAGAAACCTCTTATACACCACACATAAGGCACACTTATGTGAGCTCAAACAAATTCTATATATATAACATCGAAGAAAGCTCACCCATAAATGGGATAGACAATCCCTACATTGCTTTCATTGAAAAGCATGTTCATCTATATATGCCTCCAATTTTTATTCGATGTCATGAATAATGTAGTATGTGCCTCACTAGAAACTGGCTCCATCATTTATAAGGCCAAAAGGAAACTTATTATGAGAAAATGTTTCCCAAGGAAAAATGAAATTTAACTTGTGTTGATCCTCTAATATGATTTGTATCTAATTATAGTTAAATAAAGAATCCATGAATGAGAATATTTCACTACCAATAGAGTCATCAATAATTTTATTGATGAGTGGGTTTAGATACTTATCCTTAAGACATGCCTTGTTCAAATTTCAATAGTCAACATAAAAATGAATGTTATCCTCTTTCCTCATGATCATAATGATTTTATCTTCCAATTCTATCAATGGCACCAAATAGATAAACCCATCATCCAAAATATTTTCAACCTATACTTTAATCATAGTTTCCTTACAGGGTTTCATTAGCGTAAGCCTTTTCCTATTTGGCTCCATCATATGTCTTTATTTTGTGAACAACAATCTGTGGGTCAATTTCTGGTATTTATTTGTAAGATCAAGTGAACACATCACATAATACTTTAAAAAAGGAAATGAATATTTAAATATCTCAAGGGGAATAATATTCACCTACTAAGTTATGTTTCAAGATATCTAGTTTCATATAAATAATAATTGGTATATATTTCAAAATATTCACAAATTCATTTCTAATAATACATTATTAAGCATGATGGGGGATTGGGACCACTCAATAGGACTAGATGAAGTCATAATTTTATTTTGTTAATATCATTTTTGCACAACGGGTAGGAAAAATGAGTGATGATGAAGCTCCTTTGAGGGATTGTTGTCACCGACATGACTCCTATGATATATATCTCAGTGGGAAGTTCAATATTGAATAATTCCTATAACATGGACAACCAAAAACCCATGTGGGAATATGATGATCATCAAACTATCCACCCCATAAAAAACTTAAATCATTGTAAGTATAAATCGATTATATCACTTGATAGGTAAACTTGACTAGAGTGAGCGAAATTTACTTGCCATACAGTCTAGATCGAAAGGATATGATGCCACCCATGGATCATTGAAATGATGGGATACACCATGGTGGAAGATATCATGCGCATGGGAACATGAGAGGTATGAAATAGGTGTATAGGAAAGATTCCAATTAACAAAAGTTTCTTAAATAAGCATGCATCAATATTTGAAAAATATGGTGTATCACGAAAAGCTAGACCTATAGTAGTACTGATGGTGATTTTTTTAGTCATCATGTAAAAATTGAGTTGATCTATCACAAATATCTTGCCTTCATGGTAAAGTAAAGAACATAGAATACCAATGATACGAATTTTGTCATGGCATAGAACCAGCTACATCTAAGGAGAAAATTATAATCAAGAGGAGCATCAACTAGTTCAACATCAACAATAACATTTTTTCCCCTAAGCTTAATGGATAATGGTACGAGAACTCCCTTTGGAAGGAAAATGAGGCCATGAACAAGTGCTAGTGAACCAATGTCTCACTAGCATGATGAGGACATGATATAAGTTGAAGATCCTTCATTGACCAAGGTGTGATGAATATCCTTATTGAGTATACAACCACATATATAAAATTCTATCAATGTGATAATCAATACTGAATTGCATCAAAGCTATATTATATTATATTATATTTTGATGGGTCAACCCCTCCAATATTCATTAACAAGGTTCAACGTTGCATAACATATATTTTCAAAACCTCCAAAGTAGACATGGCATATGTTCCCTAGGTTAAATCCTTAATAATATTATGATTTCTAGTAACCTAAGCATTGGGATTGTGTTTTGATTGATACAGATCACCCTTAGGTGGGAGTTTCAAATTTTCCAAAGGCTTATCTATCTAGAGACATCCATTAGATGGAGTGGGCATTACCACATCCTTTAAAGAAGAAATACACTCATGAGTACCATAATTTTTTGTTTTGTTCTCAAATTCACCGCCTCATTGGAAATAAGAACATGTGATGGACCTCCTTATGGAGTCTTCCCTACCATATCCCCAGATAGGGGTGGATACTAACCTGCAACCATTTATCTCTATTTTTGGGTTGTTATCGGGAAAAATAGTGTCCATTCAGAGCTGCTAGTCCCACTATGATGGGTAGCTATCTTAGAAACAAACAAACTAAAGTTACTTGTATTTTACTTTATGAGAGATAGATGAGAGAGAAGTAGAGAGTACCAAACTCAGTCTTTCGCTAGTCTCCTTGCTCATTTCCTCTCTCCCTTAATAGAGCTTTCACCACTCCTTTCTCACTTGTCCCACTTCAAAGGACACCTGTAGAGTCAAAGCAGCAAAATACCATCAAAACATAGGGATCTATAGCCATAAACAATGTAGTATCAAATGTACATGAACCATATAAATGCATATACAAATACAAGATTCAGAGATATATAAGCATATGGAGGAAAACTCAAATAGCTTTATTGATAGAAGTAGTAGAAGAGAGGATTACAACAAAGCTGTCTGATCCAGCATCATCCTCCCAGCATGAAAGCCCTCTTCACCTCATACAAAGGAAGATCACCCAATAATGTCTTCAAAGAGAAACCAACAACACTTCCTTGCAAATTACAAAATTCCAGCCTTTCGATCTCTAGGATGAGGGATCCATATATAGATGTTTGCAGGAGAGTGAATCAGCTTCTGGGATTTTGATTAATGTCATTTCGCTGGTAGTTCTTGGTTCCACTTGGAAATTTCATGATCTCTTACTCATCCCTGGGTGAATTCTGAGAGGCAAGTGTCATATGAGTAGTTTCTAGAAGATTCTTTGAGTTTCCACCTAGCAAATGGCTTCTACCATTTGTCTGCTCTCACTCATCGCACCCTACAGAAGGACTTTTCAGTATGCATCACACCCCCCGTGTGTAATAGGTGAGATGCATCGCACCCTCAGCATGGAGCAGTCTGTATGGTCCCGTTTTGACCAGTTCTGAGCAATTTTTTAGGGAGAACTTCTTGGAAATGATGTAATCAGCAGACCTTGTTCCTTTAGGGTATGAAACAAAATTTTTATGGGTTTAGAAGCCTTTGGTTTATGGACATATGTGATTGGGGTTACAATGCCCAAATATGTCTATAACAGTTGCCCCCTAAAGCATGAGGTCATAAATCTTCTGATGTCAGGTGAAATGCTTTACTATGAGGATCTAAGGTTTTTCAAACTAGAAGGTGACCTATAATAAGATACAATACAATACATTATCTTCATAATATTTTCATGATCTAGTTGAGGTGGGCATTCCCATGCTCAACTTTATAAATTCATTTTCATGTACATAGGACAAATAATCGTTTGTGTGGCAGACTAATGATTCTGGTAGAGCCATCATCCTTTAGCTTGAATGATTATCTATGTAGCAATGATGTACATTTGATGTATTTATTTTCTTGAATATATCGCAGTTCGGATGGATGAAACTAGATCCAGGGTCTTCAAACTTGTTCAATCTTCACCCAAAGTACAAGTCGATCCATGTGAAAAGATGTTCTGATGTCCAACATGGAAAGACATCGCCTGATTACTAGCCAATGATGTAAGCTATTAACATGTGTGAGAGGAATCACCGATAATGATAATGAACCTCAAGGTACTGCAATACAATTCACGTGGTGTGAATACATGAGTCGATGTCGAACACCACGCAAAATCTTTCGGTCGAAGGCCATTGCTATAAACCTGTCATCGGAAGTGAGAAGCTTGCCATTGAGGCATGCAAGCTTTAAAGTACTGAAAGGGTTGTTCCTAAGTCAACTTCTTGGATAATGAGCTGATGTCGACGAGAAGTGACCCATTGTAGGAGGGACTTAATGAATCCCCCATCTACGACATGGAATGGAGCAAATGATTTTTGTGGAGGTGAAAATGATCTGATGATACAAGGTTCAGGGTGTGTCACACGGAATCTGTCAAGGGTGCGGACACGACTGACCTTCCTAGAAGTCTAAGACATTCTAATGACAAACAAGACAAAATGGAGTGATCTTTCTCTAAATACACCTTTTACAACATGAAAACTACAAGTGTTTAGGCTTACCTTATTCCAAAACGCTGTTGTTGAAGTCCGTTCTTGACGATCCGGATGAGCTCCTCCTTCAAGTCAATTTCTGCAACCACAAATAATCAAACAATTACCAAGCACTTGCATTTCATATAATAAAACATATATTCAACATGCAGACCAAGGAACACATGAAATAACTCATTAACACAAGCTATTGAGAAAAATAAACCAGTTTGTATTAATAACGAAACAAAGAAACTCTTACAACCTGGCCTTGGTGTTGTGCAAGTTCCTCCCAGGGTCCATCAAGGGTTTTCCTCTACTTTGACAAAGCTCACCCTCTCCCAAGTAGAATCAAGTGAAGACAATCTCTCCTCACAAAGGCTCTAATGGAAGACCTAAATCCTGCAGCATTTACCCAAAGAAAATGTATAGCTCCAACCTCTTCTCCTTCTGGCTCAATGCGTTTATTTATAGTGCTGTAAAGAGGTTATTCAGGTCCACTATCAATGGGATCATCCCCCTCTATGGGTGGGATAGCTCCCTTATTGATGGGATAAGCTCCCCCTTAATAGAGATACATGAACCAACTGGAGGCGCATCCATTTCATCAAACCGACCTCTAGAATGTTCTAGAAGTAACCACAAGTAACTTTTTCAAGATAAAACTCGCGCATTTTACCTTTTACAGAGGGACGCACCTGTCCCTTAACATACAGAGCGTCCATGGACGCAGATTTTGTGAACATGGTCCGCGTCCCCGCAGGTAAGGCTAGAGAGAACCTGCGACCCCAGAGATAAACATAGTTTTTACAAGACTTTCTCTCTTCTTTGAGTTTGAGATGGATAACAGAGGCATGAGACTTGCCTAAGAGGGTAGCATGACTGTTGATTTGATCCATACTAACTGTAAGTAGTCAAGGTGACATTTTTTAGTGTAACAGGGTGGCGGTCATGAAAGAATGGAGCGTTAAGGTATTGCAGCGGATGAGGCGTTAGCTAGGTTGGTGAATTCTTTAAGCGACTTCTCTTGAACATATCGGCAACACTTGAAATGGATTGGTAGCATTAACCCCATAAATGGATGGTACAAAGGACCAATAGTGATATGACCAGTGAATGGAATAACCCAACCCGACTCAATCATGGTGATGGAGTGAAAGTGTCATGTTCAAGAGCGACCTGCTACCAATGAAGTTATTCAAGTTTTCTTCCATTTTTCCCTAGTCATTACTAACCAGTACCTCTTTATTTTTGTCAAGCTTGAGGAGGATAACATATGCTTGTTCTATAATTTTCCCTTCAGGAAAACCTGTCGTTATGTTTTAACAAGCCTAGCGATAGTGAAACTCGCTCTTGTCTGCATGGAAAAGTTTGTCGCTATTATTTTAATGAGTTTAACGACAATGATAACTCGGTCCTTTTTAATTTTAGAGAGTCTAAAAAGAGACAGAAAGGAAACTCTAGTATTCCTTTTTCGTAATATAATCCCTTAAGTCCGAAAAAGTATAAAATAATATGAAAGATATGACTTTTCTATAGCTTTAATGAGCCGAACAAGACAAGTGTAATGATCCCTCAGGTTCAAGAAGATTAAAATCTAGAGGAGGGATGGCACTTCCGATCACTTTAATGAGTTGGAGATGCCAATTGCTCGGCAATCTTTTCATATTTTACGAATCAGATGAAAAGAGCCTAAAGGAGACTCATGTTTTGAGGAACAAGTGATGTTTTCAGATAGCAACAGGTTCCAGGTAAGGTTTGGAACTTTTCAATCACGTCAGTGTAAAGAAGGTGGCTAATAGAATCACTCGTCGCAGCTGTTCCTCAAAAGGGTAAACAATCAAATGGAGGTGCATGATCGGCTAAAAAAGAGTGGAGGTGATGGTAAGAACACAACCAAGGTTCAAAAGTTAATAATTATGCGATCGCAAAGATTATTTACTGAAGGTGGGTTCATTTTTTAATGAGCTTAAACTCTGGGGGAACATTTTCTCATTGCTAGGTTTATTTTTTAATGAGCTTGAACTTCACATAAAATTGCTCGTGTCAGTCGCATAATAAGGATGTCTCATCGATAGGTTCAATTTTTAGGGAGCTTGCCCCATTCGAAACTTTGCTCCGGAGCCTTTCGTATGCAAATCTAGGAATGACCAACCTATGAGTTTAAAGGGTTGAGAGCCTACAAACTAAGAAAATAAATGGTCATTTTTCACTTGCATGCAAAAAGGTTTGCATGCACCCAGGTATAACGAAGTAGAGTTTCCAAGTTACCATACGGAATTTCGCGCATTAGCAAGGTTGTTCCATCTGCGAGGCAGACAAAACACTTCCTTGGCGTTGTCCACCGAAATGGAAAAAGGTGATTTTTGTCAGTGCCAATCACATAACCTTTGACGGAGAAAAGATATTTCCAGACTGATCCATTTTCCTAAACGGACAGGATAGTCAAACTAGTCATATATCCTACATATAAACCTACCTTATAACTGGGGTTTTCCTACCGAAGAAAACCAGGGCACATGCCTCCTGGGTTTCAGTCATAATCACCGAATCACTCACGATTATTAGGTGTACGGATTGGGGATTGATGAGACATTCTTTGTGCAAAAAGACCAGTTAGGGATGGAATTTCACTAATAGCTGTGTCTGAACCAGGGAATGAAAGCTGGTCAACTAAGTGGACCACTCTGCCTTCATGCAAAAAACACATCACTCGAAAGAGTGAGGAAACAATAGCTCCCATGCTATAAATGTAGTCATGCCCAAGGAGTAGATTGTAATCTAGAGGCCCATGGACTACCATCACATTTAGATGAACGGTTTTACTTCTCAAAGTTATAGACAAATTTGGAAGTATCCCTAACGGTCGACTGGATCCTTTGTTGAAGCCTATTAGATTTCAAATATCAGGTAGAAGCGATGGTGAACCAAGTGCTTTCCAAGCAGTTGAGGAAAGGATACTCACAGAAGCCCCTTCATCTATGATAGTACCAACCATGATCATTTTTTAAGCTTGTACTATGATTTGGAATGGTACATTAGATGGTAGGTGGGGTCTCCCTAGTAGATTCCAATCAAAGGAAATGACTAGATTGCTTGCAGGAGGGACCAAATAAATAGCTGGATAAATCTCTGACGAACTTTCTTCCTGTGGTAAAGGAGCGGGTAGATTTCCCCCATGTTCATCAGATTCTATGTTAACAAAAAGAATTTGAATGGTGTCATTCTCATTCTCTTTGGTGACAGTATCATCTGAAGGTGGACCTTCTGAAGACAAGATTGGGTCGATTGCCATCTCGACCTATTGAATTTGGTCCGGTGTGGATTCAGAGGGTTTATCTTCAATGATAGGTGCTTCGACTGACAACAAAGGTGTGTCAGTCAGATTTTCAACTAGCGATGGACTCGGCAAGAGTTTCTCGTATCCAGGAGGAAGTCGTTGCGGTGAAGCAGGACGATTATCCAAGACTCTTTTAGCTTCGTCCAAGAAAGGAAAATGGTGGAGGGCATGATCGCTTTCACACAGTCTACAAGGAAATTTAGATCTTCCTTGCTTTCCATTTGTTTCGTTTTCACTAGTTGACGGTGTGCTCTCAACATGATCGTCAGAGGTTGAAGACACTGAATTGTGCAAGTGGGGAGACCAGTCCCTCAAGATCCGTGGGATGCAAGGACAATCTCGATGATAATGGTATCCCTTGTAGATGACACATGGAGATTTAGGTTTGGATGGTGCAGCGTGTGGATTTTTTCCAGATGATGCATGGTTGCCCCCTCTCATCGTTGGATTCTTCTTCTTCTTCTTCTCCTTCCATTTCTTCTTCTTCTTAGTTACTTTATCTTTAGTGTTACTAGCTTCACCAAGCAAAGAGGAAGAAGGAGAGGGAGAAACAAATGAAGTAGAAGGTGGGGGAGCGACTTCAGGATCATCTGGTTGCTAATTTGATTGTTGAGGAATTGTGGTGTTTTGAATGACAGAGGTCAAGAAAATCCATACTGCAGGCCAATTATGAGTCTTGGAAGGGACAATGTAGCCATCTGTGGAGCACCGACATCTCCCCAAGAGGAGAAGGGACTAGGATTTTCCCCAAGGGGAAATCCTTGATTGGTACACTCCATTTTCTCAACCTAAGACTAAGGAGGGAACAGTGATGTTATTCCGATTAAAATAAATTTTATGACACTTTGACACAACTTTTTTTTTCAATTTTTAAGAGTCGAGAAAAAGCTAAAGATGACTCTAGTCACCTTCGATTTTTAATGAGCCTGAAGTGACAAGTGCTCAAATGGACCTTTTCTCTTAGGGAGTCTGAAAAGGAACTAAAGTGACTTCTTTGGAAATCTAGACAAAGGGATTACCAAACAAATCGTAAAACTGCAGAATACTTTTTACAGTACGACAGTCAATCTTCCTAAATGATGTGTTCAGTGCATTGTGATCGATAGGGCGGAAGACATGGCTTCCTAAGGATAAAGGATGTAGCCTATTGTGGTCTCCCAATATATACTCGACGATATGTGGGAACACAAGTCCATATTGGCACTTGTCATCTCAAAGAGGAGGAATCACCCAACCTACGATGAAAGCGATAGTTATGAGGCTTTACGATGTTGGAATATGTCTCTAGCCTAGACTTCTAGATGTTGTGCGTTAGGTTCCAAAGCATTTTTATGTTCATTGAGGTTTATTTTACAGTTGATCTTTCTTAAGAAATTTTCCTTTAAGGTTCACCGCATGATGTAGATATACAATTCCTAAATGTGTAATCTAAGATGACAAACAATCGTTTACTTTCTTTTTGCAATGAAAATCCTAGCTACTAAGGAAAGAGAGATGAAATTCTTTCAACATAGAGTAGAGAGCACACACTAGATGCAATTTTCCTAAATCAATTTCAGCATGCAGTCTAAATGCAAATGCACATGCATGTATTGTTCTTCACTTTCCTTAATATGAGAATGAAAAAAATAAAAAAAAGTACAGATCTGAACTATCTTCTTTCAAAGCGACAGTACTAACAATTTTCTCTTCAAAAAACAAAAGGAAGGCTAAGATGACACTTGCAATTTCGAATTTAAAATTGCTTTCAACACTTGAAATACTATTAAAATACAATGGAAAAAGTGTAATCGACTATCTAAAAGAGGAATGCTTTACGACACTCCTTTTCTTGACTGAAAACGACACTTGCGACACTTTCAAATCAAAAGACGATAGTTTGATTAAGCTACTATTTGCAAAGGAGAACTTTAAATGATGAAAAATACATTAAAAAACATTCACAATTCATTATCAGTGGAGGCTGAATAATTCAAAGGAAGATGGTTTTGACAGTGATATACTGATCATAGACAGCAAAACTACTGAATAAAGTTGAAGACAATGAGGAAAAAAAAAATCTAGAGGCAGAAATAGTCTTAATCAATCATCGCACTTGTCCTTAGGGAAAGCAGGGATGCATACTGGCAATGAGAGACAGTGCGATGGTCCAGGGATGAGACTGAGCTTGGTTTTCACTCACAGTTTGTAGCTAAGTTCAGGGGTTTAGGCTTAGCTAATGATAGTCAGTAAACAAAAAGTGTAGGGGCTGATCTAATGAGGTTATTTGAACTACCACCAGGGCACTTAGGATGTTTTCAAGTCAGATGTTTAGTTCATAAACCAACCCGGAGATTGACTGAAGCAACATTGATCTACTTTGCAGTTGCATAGAAAAAGCAGTTCGAAGGCTAGCTGGCTTAACTTCAGGCTCCGTCTGTGGTTTATAAAGCAAACAATAGTAACAAAACAAACAAACTATTCATCCCCAGTGGAGTCACCATTTTTTTATCGGGAAAACTATTGTCTAGTCAAAGTTGCTAGTCCCACTAAGACGCGTAGTTATCTTAGAAACAAACAAACTAAAGTTACTTGTGTTTTCCTTTATGAGAGATAGATGAGAGAGAAGCAGAGAGTAACAACTTCAGTCTTTTGCTAGTATCCTTGTTCGTTTCCTCTCTCCCTTGATAGACCTTTTTCCACTCCTTTCTCAGTTGTCCCGCTTCAAAGAACACCTGTAGAGTCAAAGCAGCAAAATACAATCAAATAATAGGGATATATAACCATAAACAATGTAGGATCAAATGTACATTAACCATATAAATGCACATACAAATAAAAGATTCAGAGATATACAAGCATATGGAGGAAAATTCAAATGGCTTTATTGATAGAAGTAGCAGAAGAGAGGATTACAAACATGCTGTCTGATCCAGCATCATCCCCCTAGCATGAAAGCCCTCTTCACCTCGTACAAAGCAAGATCACCCAACAATGTCTTTAGAGAGAAACCAACAACACTTCCTTGCAAATTACACAATTCCAGCCTCTGGACCTCTAGGATGAGGGATCCATATATAGATGTTTGTAGGAGAGTGAGTCACCTTCTAGGATTTTGATTAGTTTCATTTCACTGATAGTTCTTGGTTCCACTTGGAAGTTTCATGATCTCGTACTCATCGCTAGACGAATTCAGAGAGGCAAGTGTCATATGAGTAGTTTCTAGAAGATTCTTTTAGTTTCCACCTAGCAAAATGCTTCTTCCATTTGTCTGCTCTCGCTCATCACACCCTATAGAAGGGATTTTCAGTATGCATCACACCTTGCGTGTGTAACAGGTGAGATGCATCACACCCTCAACATGGAGTAGTCTGTATGGTCTAGTTTTGACCAGTTCTGATCAATTTTTCAAGGAGAACTTCTGGGAAATGATGTAATCAACTGACCTTGTTCCTTTAGGGTATGAAACAACAGTTTTAGGAGTTTAGAAGCCCTTGGTTTATGGACATATGTGATTGGGGTTGCGGTGCCCAAATATGTCTATAACATGGCTGTGGAATGGAGATCTCACTATAGTAGGTTCCAAATTAGTTGGATATTGCCCAAATACATGATAAGCCTCATCCATACAAGGAAACTCATAGGTGTGATGGTATCTGTAAAAAATCTTACATGGAAACTTAACAATTTTTTTTTGTCTAGTGCCCGAGCCTCTGATGGTTCAGGTTTGTGCACCCTATTAAAAAGTTTTAGAAGTATTTGTATATTTATTTTTCTTCTTATTACCAAAATGTTTTTGAGGATTATTTTCTTGCATGGAATGCATCAATTTCACCTTGATGATATGCTTGAGACCTATAGCTTATTGAGAGATACGCTTGCATTGAAATAACCATTTGGCCCAATTAAGTAGTTAACTAGCTCATGACATATATGGGCATGGAACCAATCATTTCCATCAACATGTGGTCCAGAATTACGATGAGGAGAATAAATCAATGGAAGAAGGTTATTATGAATAATATCATTTAAACTTACCAACTATGAGTAAACCAAGTTGAGATGCCAAGAATGTAGGGTCGCTTGCTCCTAAATAGAATCCCTGATCATGGCTGCATCCTTGGAATTCAATGTAGCAAGGATCATGTGAATTAATATTTCAACATTTGATTAGTAATTGTGGCCTAATCAATCACTTATGTCACCTCCAATCATGAATATGAACAAAAATTTAGGTGAAGGTATCCTACCAAGATGTAGGCAAAAGATCAGTTCTTATCTCTTGTCACAAAACTAAAATTGTTCAAGAAAGTATTCACCAAGGTGGCATGGTCATCACATGACAACCGATCAATTTTAACGTACCATTTAGAAATGTCACCGGTGAAGGTAGGATGGAAGAGAGGAAAATGAAGATCGGTGTCATTTGAAGAGTTTGATGAACAACAAAAGTGATAGGTGGTAATGTATGTCATTGGTTTCTCTCCTAGATTTCCATCGAAGTTGGGATATCATATGGTAACTTACTGGGCATAAGTGGCCATTGTGGGTGGTGGTATTATGATCATTCATCAGCTGATCCAAATTCAGTAGATTAAGATATGCAAGAAATGGGATTTCATTTTTTATCAAATGGGTTTGGAGAAATAGATGGCACTTAAAAAAAACCTTATGGTTCACCCATATAAAAGTTTATAGAGGTATTCGGATTACAAAAGGGATTATTAGTCCCAAGGTATTAAGTCCCTAGATTATGAAAAGTGGAAAAATTATCATTTCCCCAATGAGTATTAGTTCTAGGAAAAATATATTCCTGAAGGCATGGTTACAAATGGGACCATATCTAGCCTTAGAAGGATATGTTTCAAGATTGAAAGCACCCTCAACATATGATGGAACATGTGTGCAGAATGTGATACTAATAGGGAAATTTCCCCCAAATTATTGGGCACCCCAATAGGAACTTAGGCTTCCAGGAACGGAATCACCCTTAAAGATGTACTAACCTAAGGATAATATGACCCTCCAAAAAATTGCTTCCCTCAATATGGCCAGGAACAAAACACAGACTCCCTTCACAATCTCCCTACAGATGATTTACCCTATCTTACAAAAGGTAAATTAACCATATGTATAATTATATAGATGGAAACAACTCAATTCTAGAATGGCAGCCTTGAGTTATCCCCACACTAAATATAAATACAGTGGGAGGTAGTGACATAGAAAGACTAGGAAGACTAATTGAGTTACAAGAATATCTCTTGCTACACTCAAAAGAGAAAATTTTGAAGGATTTGATGTGGAAGAATTTGGACCTATCATGCTAATTAAGGGCAATGAGGACATCAAAGTTAAAATCCTTGAGATACATGGTGAATATGATCCAATATCCCCATTATTTAGGCTCCACTATAACTACTTGTCTCATGAGAGAACAATGAAAAAGGAATTCTAAAGTTCACACTCACTTGAATAAGTATGTGTTATAGAGGATTATTCCAAGGAGGGTTCATGTTGGCTAATGGACTTTCATATACGCTTTAAGGATAACCTACTCTTCCCCATCTAAACAAAAATATCCCTTCTAGGCTCATCTTAATCTAAGTCTTGTATTGCCAAAGTTATCCTACATCTCTGTAATGGTGCACATTCCTCTTTTGGAGGAAGATTTTGAAATATTTGAGACAAAATAATAATTTTTTTAGAAACAATGAATATATATGTTTAATTGCCTACAGAGGTTTGGTCTCGTGGCCAGTAGACAATTTGCTAAGTCGTCCATGCCACTGTGCAGGTCACGAGTTCGAGTCTCGTCTTAACCGAGGGCCATTCTTGCAGGCTAGGTGGTCGCTCCTAGAGGTTATAGTGGCTGCCGGTGAGATTCAACACCGTGTAACGCAAGTATGATACCACTGCCATTACCGATTCCGCTAGTCAACAAAAAAAAGAATATATATGTTTATTAATGACTAAAAACACTCCTATGGCCATCTAGACTTAAATGAAAGAGCCCACCCCTAATAAAATATAAGAGAAGAAAAATAAAACCAAAAAGATATAGGGGCCTTCCAAATATCATTGTGGGATGATCATGGCCTAGGACTTACCAATGAAGGTAACATAAAATAATATACTAACCTCCCTTTACTAGAATTTAACAACACAATTAACTCTCGAGTTTCATAGAGTGTAACCCCAAATGAGTATATGTTGATTTAATGTCTATCTTAGGTACTATAACCACTTCCCACCCATTGTAACATAGAAAACTTCCACAGAATGGAAACTAAGAAACCACTTTGTAATCAAATAACTAGGGGGGGTGGGGCTTATGGGTTGGAATGATACACATTGGTTGGAAAGTGAAGCCTAAAACCTCCATGGGGAATTTTTGAAAGTGAATCGTGTGCCCTAAGAGATCCCTAGACACACATAATCTAGAAAACACTAGAAAAAAATGAATATTGTACATCTCTCCACATGATCATAATGTGACCTCATGCTTAACTCTTCTATTAAAGGAGCTTCCTAACAAGTGATCTATGAAACAATTAGTTTTTTAAACTCTTTAGTTGTCTCTATTTATGGATTTGTAGCCTTAAAGAGTTGATTCTCCAATCCTATTCTAATTCCCTACAACCTAATCTATGTTGTTTATTATAAATAAAAAAAGTATAAATACAATTTATCATTATATATTTGTAGACTTATGTTACTCAAAATAAGTGTTCTGAAACTTCAATCGTGTCTCAAATGGCTTTGATGTAATTGAAAGAATGAAAGCTATATGATAGATGCATATATTTTTGTTCAATGAATGTTTTGTAAGGTAGGGAAAGTGATATTTTTCGTTTTCCAAAGAGTAAAATAAACCTCACACTCTCTAAATGGTCACTCAAAACATCCAAGTATTGTAAGAAAATATGATCTAAAAAACTCATCTAAACCAAGATTATTGGTTCCTTCATTTTTGTGAAGAAATTTTGACTAGTTTTGATAGAAAAGAGTTGCAGGAATATGAAGGAAAGAAAATGGTCAAAACGGCTAGAAAACAGCAACAAAGAGAAGAGAGTTGAAAACAAGGAAAGATAACAGTTATATTGGTACTCTCTAATGGCGTAGAAGAAGTATCAAGATTCTCAGTTTGAAGGAATCAAGTGGAAAGTGTACCAAGTTGTTAGATCACATCAGGCTAGCAAAGTTGGACCAAATCAAGTGAGCACAGAAAAGATCCAGGGATTGAAATCTATATATAGCTACACATATCAACCTATGAGAGAGAGAGATTGGATAAGGGTCGTAAGGTTTCTAGAATGAAAACCTAATATTTGCATATATATTTTGTTGTATTTTGATGTAATAATGTGACCTTGTAGTGAGACTTTGGATGAAGTTTATGAAAATATTGTGAAAAATATTCATGGATCTATGATGTAATGTTTAAATATCTCATGATATATTATGAAATGTTTTTTTTGGGGATCTATTTGTATATTCATGATTAAACGTTATTGTATTACAAGACCCCTTTTCATTTTTTCTAAGTTTTATATTAGATTATTGTTATGCATCCATTTTCTTTTGCACAGATGTTATTTTGAAGATATCTAAATGAGTATGGGCCTAATGTGTATTTTAATTGATGGAATGAATCCTTTTACCTCCTAAATCCCCAACACCTCACTTGAAAATATTTTCATGCCATAGATGAGATGTTCCTCTATTCGGACTCCTTTGTTTGCACAAACCCTTTGATTGAACCCTAGGTCTCACAATAAACCTTGCAAGAGCACTCAAAAACACAAAAATAAGCTTTGATAAAAGGACATCTAATGTTCAACCTATCTAAGAAGGAAAATAAAAGAAAAGCAATAGTTAGAAAAGAAAGTTTAGATGTGCAAAGCAATAAGGGAAACTTAGAATCCAAAACCTCAATGTTAAAACAAGGAAATATGCCCAAACCAAAATAATATAAGTTCTACTAAGAAAATTTGATCTTTCATTAGTATTTCTCAATAAAATCGAGAAACAAGTACTAATAAATTTTTAAGATAATGTTTTGGACACTTGAGACCCTATTTGGATCCCCTATGACCAAACAAAATTTTTGGGCATCCAAATAAACACACTAATTCAAATGAAATGAGATAGTCCCAAATCCTTCCAAAATAGGTAGATCTAATGAATAAAAGGATTCCAAGTGTGCAGATCTATGCCATTAAAATTTAAAAAATCTATACACAAACTCAAATCAAGAATTAGAAAGCCAAATCTCAATCAAATAGGAATCCTATAGACCAATTCCCTTTTAGAAAATAAAACATAAAATGAGAGAAATAATGATAAAAATACCATACACAAAAAAAAATACACATAAATCATGCACATTGTGATTTACCCTATAAAACCCTAATTGGGGGAAACCCATCCAACAATAGATCTGTTATTATCTTATGGCTTAAAAGAAACCATTCCTTTACTTAAAAGTATCTAAGTCAGCTAACCTCTTGGACTATCCAAGTGAACCTTCCATTCAACTCAAGCACATTAAAATGGAGAATCCCTGAGTATTTTAAAGAATTCATCACATGTAATATATGGGCTCTAATACCATGTGCCACCAAAATCATATTCCTTAAACCTACACCATAGACCTAACAACTTTGACTCTTTCACTAAGTCAAGCGTACCTAGTAATCACTCCTTCTACGTGAACAAGAAGAAATGGCATATTTAAGATCACTCTACTATGGTTTGAAAGGAATGATGACTATAGAGGAATTTCTCTACCATCAAAGGGATAGGTGATTGACACTCTTGAGCAAGACTTTTTGAAACTTCAAGCTTGATTTTGAAAAATTAAGAATGTATATAACCTATAAATAACAAGAA
This sequence comes from Pinus tabuliformis, assembly GCA_031772625.1. NCBI lineage: Eukaryota > Viridiplantae > Streptophyta > Pinopsida > Pinales > Pinaceae > Pinus > Pinus tabuliformis. Next base: position 2,014,585,318 of record CM062818.1, on the reverse strand, counting down.
AAGGATATAAATGGCTAGAGAACTATGAAAGAATGAAAAGAATCAAGTTATTATAAAGGGATGTATGGAAACAAATGATCTCTCCTTAGTATGGTCACTACTTCTTTTTGCACAAATTTGTTCCTCTTGGAAAAGAGTTATTTCTCCATAGATATCTCCCTTGGATCTATCAGAAAATGAATGAATCATTCAATCAAGTGCCTAAATCTAGACCTTCATGCATTCAATGATAGAGAAATGGGAAGATATACTTGCACACCTCTACACTTGTTGGTTGGTGTAGACCATAACTAATCGAGTTGGTTGGAATCTTGATCCTAGATACATTTCCCTTGCTACTCACACTTGCATCTTATACACATCATAGAGAAATAACCCAAATATATTACCAAACATAAAACATAAGATGATCTAATATTAAACTTCCAAGTAATATCAAATCCAATTAGATGAAAATAAATGCACATAAGAATTGGTGAAATGACTTGAAATTCATATAAAAATAAATGGAGTGCTTAGAACAATATACCTTGGATGTAAACATCTCCTTCCTAGTTACCTTAATCCCTTCTCCTCCATGTCTCACACACTATGACCAGTCTCACCACAACAATGTAAAGAAGTATTATTAAGGGATTTTTCCAACATGAGGGTACTACCCAATCCTTTCTTTTATCTCTTCCTCTCTCCCCTAGAAGCGTGTCATTATATAGGATTCTTATAGATATGGGAGGATAAATATGGAAACCTACATTCAAGACAATTTTTCATTAGAAATTAATAATGGGACTATTTCTAATTCATATTAACCCCCCACTGAGTTTATCTCATTATAAACCATGAATTCTAGATGTTTAACCCATCATTGCTAATTTCTTGAAGTGAAAAAGTGATGATGGCAACTTCATCCCTCTTTTCTCACTATCACAAGGTGACAAATCACTCCATTTTTTAGTATTTGGAATGATGAGGTATAAAAAAAAATTTAGGTAGGGTTATGAGAGGTGTATCTCAACCCTCAACTAATGTAGGTTAAAGTAGAGCCTCTCTTCTATCCTAAGTTTTGATAAAAAGATAATAATATTTAATCCTTTCCAACATGTTCATAGGGTGGAATTGGTTGTACCTATTGAATGTGAAATTAACTCTCTAAAGGTAGCAAATAATCTCTTTACTAACACTTAGAGCTTGCAGGAGTGGCCTATTCACTTAAAGAATCTTGATGAGTAATGTTGAGATGTTTCTATAGATAATGAGGCACACAAAAATCATGCTAAAAGTGAATACGATAAGGCCATCCTTCCTTGGATATTTTATGTGGGATAACTTGTTTTGGTTTATGAAAAAAAAAATTGTTTTAGGGGTATGCAAATTTAACTCTGTGTTATGGGCCTGTTGGCTTGATGGGCCCTGACCTAGGTTTAGCGTTAAGTAGCCAAGCAAATCCCTACACTACTGGCCATTTGGGCATCAATCCGCGGAGCGCAGACTGAAGTCTCACCCGAAGCAATATGGGGAATGCAGGAACTAAGTTTGCACACCCTGAGATCATTGTGATGTCAGTTATATGCCCTAACCCTTCCTTCACGCAGACCGATAATTCCTTTAGGGCTTATCAAAGTATTTCTCTTATTTGTCCTTGAAGCCTTCGCGAAAGTCTTCGATCATACTTCGTAGACCCAAAATTGATAGATCAGGCACTTATGCACCTCTGTAATTACTCTTACTTCTGTATTTACTCAGATTTCTTAAGTATTGGTTAAATTTAACATGCATTATAGTTATCTTCACATAAACAGATGTTTTTACTTGTGATATATGACAAAGTAAAATACATAGATTTGCGCATCAATATAACATTAATTAATAACCCTAGTATTCAACATAACATAATCACAACATTCATAACATAAGTAAAATATCGCATACGTAGATAATTCTAGAATACTTCTCTTTATTGATAATCCATATTTCCAGTACAGACTCTGACTACCCTACGCACATAGCTACAAGGGTCCGCGCACTCAGTTGCGGACTTCTACCCTAGGCCTCTATGCACTCAGTTGTAGGGCCTCTTCCTATGCTAAGATTCTTCTCTCTTAGCTGTCACAGACCCATAAAATTACTTAGAACTCTACCAAAAACTTATCAACTGCCTTAGACTCTCAAAAACTCCCCTTTTTATACATTTCCATGGCCCGTAGACCAAGGGCATATCTTATCAATAAGACACAAACTATCTAAACTAAGGGCAGAAACGCTTTTTGGCTATTTACATCTTCACACTCCATGACTACACAATGCGGAGACTTTACATTCTTTACACAAAACTTGGGTCTTTAACCTCAAAACTTGGGCTTTTAACCCCAAAATTGACCCTAGGGGACCTGTTCCCAACATGCCCCCAACAAAAATATGGTGACTCACCCTTGAGTTACTCTGCTGGCACAGAGATGTTATCACGAAGACCTCCCAACTCCATCTGTACCACTACAACTTCGGCAGTGCACTGTGTTGCTGCCTGCTTCACCTGCTCAACTGGCTTCTCCGTCGCTAGCTCTACGATGTCTACCTCTATTTTTTGTTGTGTCACTTGCAGACTGGCCAATTTTCCTTCAATGGATGCAGTGAGTACATAGGCCCCCTCTAGCCAAGGCCCCAATCTGGCATTTAGATTGTCTCCTTGCGCTAAGTTGCATCCACCTATTCTTTCAGCACGTTTGCTTCCTGTAGCTTTGCTAACATTTTTGTAATGGAAACGATGTGTGTCATTGCTTTAACCTCATCATATCTCTACTATAGCTCCCGCACCTCTGTTTCCAACCTTTGCACAGTGGGATCCTCCTGTAGGTTGGTGACTAATTTGAGCGACTACTCGAAGAGCGCAGTGGACTCCTTCGTGGTGGCATCTATAGCTGCTACTACATCTTTGACAGTGGCTACGCACTGCTCTTTAACCTCTGGTGGAGTCAAAGGCGAGGCCCTCAACTTGAGCTCTGTAGTTTTAAGGTTCAGTTCAAATAGAACTTTAGCCAGCTCAGTTCTCACTTCGTTCACTCTGGCAGCGAGCTTCTGAATTCTCACGTCCACTAGTGCATCTTCAGGAATATCTAGCTCTAAAATAGTCCTGCTTGCATTAGATACCACCTTGGTTATTTGCTCATTCTTTTCCATGGTGACCTTAAGAAGATCAATGGCAGAATTCTTATGTACAACCAACTAAGTGTTGTTCACCTTCTGCTCACTAATATTGTTCAGGGCACACTATTCCCGAGCCTGAAGTTTCGCGATCACACCATCTTGCAAGGTGTGAAGGGCTTCACTTGGAATTGCAGCCAAATTAAGCCCAACCGTCTTGAGGGTGCTGATAGTGGCCTTGTCAGCTTCTGCTTCTGCAATCAAGGCTCCATCCAGTAGCACTATGGCCCAAGGATCCAGCGCATGCACCATTTCTACTTCCACCAACGTTCTATGCACCAAACTAGTTGACGTCGCACTGCTTCACCCCATATTGGTTTGGACCTATGATGCTCGGATATGCAACTCACAGAGACCTGTTTGAATGGCACCCAAGGCCTACTACTGCTGCTGCTCGAACTACTGTAGTAGTTCCATAGTCACATTCCTCAATGCATCACCAATGTCATTGAAATCACCCTCTATCGAGGTGATTGGGTCGAGGGACATTTTTCTTTCCTTGGACTTCTTCTGTGACCCTACTTTCTCCTACTCCTTGTTGCACTTAACCTGGAACAAAGTAGTCTCCGAGTCTACTCCTCCCTAGTCAGATCACTGCTCTCCCTCTTCTGTCTCTGGGGAAGGAGATTTCTGACTCCTATTGGAGTCACACTCCTCCTCTTCTTCCTGCCCTTCTGTCTCCTTTTTGGTAGTGTGCTCCACTTTGGATTTTTCCTTAGCCTCTTTCTTCCTCTTCTCAGCCAAATGTTCCATCTGTAGTTTGGCCTCTTCCTTCTTACGCTTCGCTGCAGAATTGCTAGAACCAGTTTTCAAGTCTAAGGTCATGTGCCACTCTACTGGCCAATGGTCGAGGACCACCATGATCATGTCGTCTATAGCGAGGTATGGAAGGTCATACAACTTTTTCTCAGGGTCCTTCCGCACTCACATGGAGACATAGTGGAAGTTCGCCTTCAACTCCACATGCTCTTCCAACTGTTCGAAGACAATCAGTGACAACTATGGTTTGTGGTTGATGACCATGTTGATACTCATCTCCATCAAGATCTAAAATATCTTGCTATCCTTGACCCTTTGGGGGTCCTTGCTGGCCTAGAGCGAAGAAAACTTCACTGCTTCCAGTAAATCCTAAGCGACCGAAGGAAATTGACTATCCTCTGGTAACTCTGATGTGACTAGTACTATGGATAGTAGAAACCATACATATTGAAAGGTTTTATTGTGGTCCTGCGCCTCTATGTAGTTCACAAGGAACTCGTTGTAGAGATATCGCACCCAGTTGAATTGTATGCCCTTGGCACACTGGGCTACTAATGATACAACCATTTCCAGTACTTCATCTTTGCATCACTTCCTCATAATTTTCCCAGCCAGAATCTGGGTGGCTACTTTAACCACAGGATCAGTTATACTAGAAATGGCGTAGCCATGTTGCTTCTTAATGAGATTAAATTTGTCCTTCATTTGTAGGTGAGGTCACGCTCACCTATATTTATGCCAAATACCATGGCCAAATTTAATCTGGAATGCGACAGCCGAGTGATCCTATGGATCATCATGTCAATAACTGGGATTGGTTCTTCCAACCACACACACCCATCATGCACCAAGCACAATATCTGTTTGATCACTATCATGGTTATGGGCGCGCAGTTGTAATGCAGCACCCATAGCATGTTTAGCAAACTTGCCTTGTCCACCCCTTTTATCCACTTGTCTCCAATGCAGTCACACCAATGTCCTTATAGAAGACATGGTGCATGAAATGATCAGCCGCTAAGTGGGGAAAGTGCTCTGTATCGGCCAAATCCCAATCCTCCATCTTTAAAAGGGGGATGAGTGAGAGGCGCGGTCTGTGAAATGCGATCTTATATGGTAGCAATGGTGTATGCAACATCACTTTTCTCTCATCAATGTCCTTGGGGACCTTTTCCTTGCCTCAACGCGGAGCAATGTATTCGGGTAGCTTAGAGATAGGATCAGACCCTTCAACGTCAATGTCCTCGGCCCCCATGTCAATGTCGTCCCCACCCATATTGATTTATTCACTATCTTGTTTAGGTTCCAGGTCAAATACCTTGCTCTTCCCTTGCGCAGTGAGATTTTCCTTATGTAGGTGCTTTTTGGGTGACACTCACACCAACGATGTCACTTTCTGCTTATCTTTCTCAATTTTTAGGCCTTCTTTGGTTGGTATAGGCCTCAGCTTGGGCGACCTCAGTGATTTGGGTACCTCTACAGGTACTTTGACACTTTTTATCTCCGGGGCAACTTCCTCAACTACCATTGCTACCTCCAGGGTAGCTCCCTCAACTGTCATTACTTCCCCAACACTCACGGTTTCTGCAGCATTGACATGATACTAGACAAAAGCTCCCGCGTCTCCTTTGGTAACTTCACAAATGTTGAACTTGCTATCAATGCTTCAAAGTACTCACAGTTCATACATGCCTGAGAGCTCAACACCTCAATTATCAAAATGGCAAGTGTTTTTCGCTAGGTAGCCACCTGTTACAGGAAAAAGTGTCTATGCAGAACTGCTAATCCCACTAAGGTTGGTAGCTACCTTAGAAACAAACAAAGTAAAACTAGTTTCGTTTTCCTTTATGAAAGATAGATGAGAGAAGAATAAAGGAGACCAACCTCTGTCTTACGCTTGGTTCCTTGCTCGATTCCTCTCTCTTCTGATAGTCCTTTGCTACTTGCTTTCTTGTATACCCAGCTTCATAGAGTACCTGTAGAATCAAAGCATCATAACATTATGCGAGAACATGGATCTATTATCATAAACAATCTAGGATCAGATGTAAATTGACCATACAAATGCATAAAACATAAATCACACAAGAGTATGGAGGAAAACTTGAATAGATTTATTGATAATCAAGAAAGAGCAAAGAGAGTTACAACCAATCGTTCTGACCCAGCATCATCCTCTCAGCAAGTGAGCCCTTCTTCCCCTCATAAAAAGCTTAGAACACCCAACACTATGATGTTGCCTCAAGAAACCAACAACAATTCCTTACAAGATGCAAAATTCCAGCCTCTGGATCTCTGGGATGAGGGATCCATATATAGATGTCTGCAAGGGAGGTGAGTCAACTTTTGAGATTTGATTAGTGTCTTCCCTCTGATAGTTCTTGCTTCCACTTGGAGATTGATGATCTCTTACTCATCCCTGGTCGAATTCAGAGAGGCAAGTGTCACAGGAGAAGTTTCTAGAAGATTCCATGTTTCTCCACCTCGCGGATTGACTCTGCCATTTGTCCCTTCTCACCCATCTCACCCCATAGAAGGGCTTTTTGAAATGCAACACACCTACTGTGTGTATTTAGGTGAGATGCAACGCACTTTGCCTATGGAGCAGGTGAAATGGTCTATTTTTGACCAGTTCTAAGCAGTTTTTCATGGAGAACTTTTGGGAGAAGTTGTAATCAGTTGACCTTGTTCTTTTAGGGGTAGGAACAACACTTTTAGGGACTTAGGAGCCCTTAGTTTATGGACATTTATGCTTGGGGTTGCAATGCCCAAAAATGTCTATAACAGTTGGCCCCTAAAGCATGAGGTCGTTAATATTTTTTTATGTCGGGTGAAATGCTTTATCATGAGGATCCGAAGTTCTTTCAAGCTGGAAGGAGACCTGTAATAAGATACAATGCAATACATTATCTTCATAATATTTTCATGATCTAGCTGAGGTGGGCATTCCCATGCTCAGCTTTATAAATTCATTTTCATGTACATAGGACAGACAATCATCTGAGTGTAGACTGATGATTCTGGTAGAGCCATCATCCCTTAGATTGGATGATTATCTGTGCAGCAATGATGTACATTTGATGTCTTTATTTTCCTGAATATATATCGCAGCCTAGATGGATGAAACTAGATCCAGGGTCTTCAATCTGATTCGATCTTCACTCAAAGTACAAGTCGATCCATGTGAGAGATGTTATGGAGTCGAACATGGAAAGACATCGCCTGATTACCAGCCAATGATGTAAGCTGTTAACAGGCGTGAGAGGAATCACCAATAATGATAATGATCCTCAAGGTACTGTAGTACAATTTACATGGTGTGCATAAGGGACTTGGAATCGAACACCACGCAAAATCTTTCGGTCAAAGGCCATTGATATAACCCTGTCGCTGGAAGTGAGAAACTTGCCATTGAGGCATGCAGGCTTCAAAGTACTGAAATGGGTGTTCCTAGATTGACTTCTTGGATAATGAGCTGATGTCGACAAGAAGCGATCCGTAATAGGAGGGCCTTAATGAATTCCACATCAATGACATGGAACGGATCAAATGATTTTAATGGAGGTGAAAATGATCTGGTGATATAAGGTTCAGGGTGGCGATCATGAAAGAATGGAGCGTAAATGTATTGCAGCGGGTGATACACAGGTGAATTCTCTGAGTGACTTCTCTTGAACATATCGACGACACTGACATGATGGATTGGTAGCATTAACCCCAAATTTGGATGGTGTGATGTGACCATGGTGATGTGACCGGTGAATGAAACAACCCAACCCGACTTGGATGCGGAGTGAAAGTGTCATGTTCAAGAGCGACTTGCTACCAACAAAGTTTCTTCAAGTTTTCTTCCCAATTTTGCCCCAGTCATTTCTTACCAATACCTCTTTATTTTTGTCAAGCTTGAGGAGGATAACATATGCTTGTTCTATAATTTTCCCTTCGGGAAAACCCATTACTATGTTTTAACAAGCCTAGGGATAGTGAAACTCGTTCTTATCTGTTATGGACAAGTTTGTCGCTATTAGGTTTTAACGAGTTTAACGACAAAGATAACTCGGTCCTTTTCAATTTTAGAGAGTCTGAAAAGGGACGTAAAGGAAACTCCAAAAATCCTTTTTCATCATCGAATCCCTTAGGTCCAAAAAAGTATAAAACAATATAGAAGGGATGAACTTTCGGTACTTTTAACGAGCTAAACAAAACAAGCGCTCAATCTTTTTGTGTAATAATCCCTCAGGTCCAAAAAGATTAAAATCTAAAGGAGGGATAGCACTTCCGGCCACTTTAACGAGCTGGAGAGGCCAATGGCTCGGCAATCTTTTCATATTTTACGAGTCAGCTGAAAAGAGCTTAAAGGAGACTCGTTTTTCGAGGAACGAGTGATAAATTCGGGTAGCAGCTGATTCCAGGTAAGGTTTGGAATTTCCCAATCACGGTACTGTTTCAAGGATGGCTAATAGAATCACTCTTTGCAGCTGTTCCTCAAAAGGGGTAAACAATCAAGTGGAGGTGAATGATCGGCCAATACAAAGTGGAGGTGATGATGAGAACACGACCAAGGCTTCAAAGGCTGAAGTACTACATTCATGATGGTTATTTAACGGAAATTGGTTCATTTTTTAATGAGCTTAAATGCTGGGGGAAACATTTGCTCATTGCTTATGTTTATTTTTTAACGAGCATGAAGTCTGCGTTAAAACTGCTCGATATAACGGTCATTTCCTGACTTTACCATTAATAGCTTTGTTCCTTCAAAGATTGTACTGCATGCTCAATTGCTTCATTAAACTAGTTAGAAATGAACAATATATGTTTGAAAAATGAGTTAAGACACTAATATTTTACTTGAATTACGAAAAAAGTAATTTAAAAGTGCTTTTACCTCTCATTTTACCATTTCATTTGAACTTTGACTTGTTGGAGCTTTGGAGGTGCTTTTCCCCCTTGATTTTCACCAGCTGATTTCAGGAGATTTTGTGGATGATTTTTGGCACCGTTTGGACCAGGTAGGAGCTAAACTTGAGATCTTTCATTTCATCTTTTCCATTTTGCATTCTGAGCTTGATTTCTGGTTTTTCTAAGCCTCTGGGGTTTGAAAAACTCGCTCTGGCCCCATCGCACCCTTTCTGCATCAAAAGGTGCATTGCATGTTGGCCTACTCACTGGGCAGTTGACATGCAACGCACCCAGGACTAAGCTGGAGGTGCGATGGGCGCAAGGAGGGAAATTTGTGCACAGTTTTTAATGGAAATTTTTGCCTGTTTCTCACCAAATCAGGATCTAACTCTTCTCTTGTTTGGTTTCAGAGATTTATTGGAGTAAAATGACTATTACATGGCGAGAACGTGAGCATGAAGAAGAGGTCATGCTTGCTTTACATGATCCAGTTACAGTAAACGCACTGCGGAACTGTGTCCTGTTGAAGTTTTTCCGCATCTCTAGCATGAGACAACAAATCAACTTGCTGCAGTATTTTCTCGATGCTTGGGATCCTACCAGCCAGGTGTTCTAGATTAGGGGCAAATCCATCCCCTTGACTGTAGTGGACATCTATTTTTTGACCGACTTATCGAGGCGGGGTGCCCCTATCTCTTTATCAGGTTCGGCCCGTGGAGGTGAATCTGTGAGAGGTTATGTTCGCAGGTATTGCAGAGAAGGATCTCAGCCAAGTAAAGACAGCAAGATCATCATCCGAGATGTCACTGATAGGTCTTTGAGGACCATTCTATTCACTTTTGGTAGGATGGCTGGTGGTGCGGCTCTCCATGTGAACAACCGGTCTTATATGCAGTACGCCTTGGAATGTCTTGAACCGAAGGTGTTCAACTGGTGTGATGCAGTACTCCTTGTGATGAAAGAACAGTTGACCAAGGTGAAAAACAAGAGACTGAAGAACTTTGGGTATGTTTCTATGTTGACCACCTTCACCTTGGAAGGGATACCACTGATGCAGCCGCAGTATATTGCACTTGGTTTACCTCCACCGACCAAACCACAGATGTAGAGATGGGTCGACCACATGTCCAGACATGTTGGTCAATATCAGATTTCTTTTTTTGATACCTTCTTCGGGTGGTTCGATCTCCAGGAGATGGTTTATTCCGAGTATCCAAATGCTGGTATGGACTTCCGAGGTGACCTGGATTTGGTACTGCCGGCTGGCGAACAGTGGGGTGCCATTAGTAAATTCTTAACCATATTTCTATTTATTGTTTTTCTTTTATAATGTCCTTGTGCTTTACTCTGTCAAGACTAATCAGAACTCATGTGCTCATGTAGATGTTGGTCCCGTTCGGCCAGTAGTACGCCTGAGAGTGCCAGCTGCCGCTCCAGCAGGAGAGGCTGTGGGAAGGGCTATCCTTCGCGACCTTGATGTGGCCGAGACTCTTTCAGCATTACAGGATCAGGTCGAGGGCCTCACTCTCGGTATTCCAGATGTGAGGATTGACGAGCTGCCTTTGAGGTTGCAGCGACATACTACTGGCGTGCCAAGTCGATGGACTAGGCTTTTACGCATGATTTCATAGGCGGTGACTTGTTATCACCAGCATCATTAGACTAGGGTGCCCCCTAGCGTTTTGAGTTTTGGGTCATTTGACCAATTTTGTCTTGGTTACAGAACATTATGTGTAAACCATAAATAGTTTTATATATATATATATATATATATATATATATATATATTTGATTTTCGGAGTTTTATTTTGGTTAAGTTATATGATCCACATGCAAATATTGATGAAATGCTTCTTTTTATAAATGTTGCAAATGTCTATCTAACACATAATTTGCCAATGAGTCAGTTAATGTGTTTAAGCTTCTGGAAATATGTTGATATTGAATAAAATCAAATTGCCTTTCCAAAATCTTGACCCTTAGGAACATGCGATAGATAGCTGGATTTCGGACAGAGTAGATACCAGTGAGCTGTAGTATGACGAGCTATGAGTCTAGCCTGACGACCAGTCGGCATATGCCATGTGTGATGGCATCAGAGAGAATTTCTATCAATGCGCTATATTCAGCAATGTTATTCGTTGATTGACCAATACATATCCCTCTGAAACTTACTAACTCGCCGCTTGGATAAAAAATGGCTCATGCCACAGAAGATATGTTCCGCGAACTACGACTTGCTCTGTCGGCATATCCAACAAATGATTCTAACAGGTTCAACATCTGCGACAAATGTAAAAAGTGGATTTACTTGACCAAAACAAATATTTTAGCAAAAAAAAAATGTAACAAAAGCATATTGGTTACCACACTGAATCATGCGTAGTAACGCTTAAGGTACAACTCGTTACGAGGTTGTGCCAGTGGAATCATGTCATAATCCATTAACTCGTAGACTCCTTTTGCCAATGCTCGCTTAACAATATAGGGGCCCATCCATAAAGACTTGAATTTACCTGCTCCCAATTTATCGGATTCCTGGTCATAAAGCAAGACCAAGTCATCTTCTGAGAAGACATGGGGTTTGACATTCTTGTCGAACTGCGCCTTGACTCGTTTCTTATGGGCTTTGCTAGCCAAAGCGGCATCATGACGGGTTTCATCCAATTGGATTAGTTCCAAGAAACGAGCTTCCTCTTCTGAAGTTCCGGGGAGAAGGTCAATTGCGAGTTTGAGGGACAAGATTTCACACTGAACTGGTAAGATTGCTTCTAGGCCATACACCAGTTGGAAAGGTGTAAACCCGGCTACATTCCTTACCGATGTTCGGTATGCCCACAAGGCTGAGTACAGGATCAGGTGCCAACTCCTTTTTTTGACTCCAATCATCCTTTGCAGCATGCGCTTCAGGACCTTGTTGATTGCTTCAACTTGTCCGTTGGCCTGCGGGTAATATGGAGTAGAGCTGTCGTGAGACAACCCTAATTTGGCAGCTAATTCACCGATCATGTGATTGCGAAAATGAGATCCATGATCTGTGACTATAGCCTGTGGAACGCCGAATCTGGCGACTACATGATTGAAAAAGAAAATGGCAATTGTTTCACCAGTGTTATCTAATGTAGGCATCGCCTCAGCCCATTTGGTAAAATAGTCAACTGCGACTATGATATACCCATGCCCCTTGGTCGAGGTGGGGTTACATGTCATGAAATCGATGCCCCATTTGGCGAATGGCTCAACAACAACTATTGGTTGTAGAGGTGCGGGTGGTCTTCTGGTTTTGCTATTGAAAATTTGACATGCATGGCAACTTCTGACTGTGGTTATGCAATCTTTGAACATTGTTGGCTAGAAATATCTTGCTCGTAAAAAATTTTGCGCTGTAGCGTAACCGGATTGATGCCCCCCACATGCGCCTGAATGGCAATCATTCAGGGCTTTTTCGGCCTCCGCATGGGTGAGACACCTCCTTAGAATTGTATCAACACCACAATGGTAAAGTGTATCACCGACGATCATGTAGTCTTTTGATTGGTATTGAATACGCTTTTGTTCAGAGCGGGAGGTATTAGGCCTATATTTTTGGGTTTGGAGATAAATGATTATATCTCCATACCACGGATTGCTTGAAGATATCAGAAACAAAGATTCATCCACGATTGTTTCTTCGGACGTTTCATCGTTGGATGACGATGGGAGATCGCATAATAATTCTGCAAAATCCAGGGCTTTATTTGACTTGGATTTTACAAATTCCAGATCAAACTCTTGTAGAATTGCTATCCATTTTGAATATTTTCCCCCCAACAACTGTTGCGACAATATATAAGTCATGGGGTTGAAATTTGACAGAATGGTAGTTTTTCGAAAGAGGACAGATGGTATACCGATGAACATTGTTGGAGTGACAGCAGGAAGTTCTGCCATCGCTGTGTCAGATGACACAATCCTAGATGTGGATGGTTTTTCAGACATTTCTAGTCTATCCGAAATATTACCTAGTGATTCTACAGGAGCTTCTAATGGCGGTAGACTAATTTTTGATGAAGAAGGATACAGAGTGATCCCGACTCCAAATTGCGATGGAGTACTAGATGTAGGATCCTCCACAATCTCTTCTATAGCAATCAGACTAGGTGGAAGAGGTAGACCATTAGGTCCATAAAATATTTCTGGTGCCGAAGAAGGTATGGAATCTGCAGCAACAGATGTTTGGGGAATAACACTCTCCAAACCGGTTGTAGATGAAACTGGTTCAGTAACACAAATGTTTACCTTCAAACTAGGACCAGAGCTACTGTCCCTTGCTGGCTGCTGAACTTCTTTTGTAAAGGTAGGGATACCAGAAACGTTTGGAGTAACCGGAGTCTCTGATGGTGTTGGAACAATTGTTCTAACTTTACCAGGAGATTTGGAACCGGTTAAATGAGTTCTCTTTGTCCGTAATAGTTTTGATTCTGGAGACAAAGACGGTTGACTCGTAAGCCTCTACGAATGACGGGGTTTCAATTGACTTTCTTCCACGATTGCAGATTACTCGATCAACTAAAAATAAAGGGGAAGTATGTTTCTGAATTAGATGAATTTTAGATGCTTTGACACAACTTGTTTTTTCAATTTTTAAGAGTCGAGAAAAAACAAAAGATGACTCTAGTCGCCTTCGATTTTTAATGAGCTTGAAGTGACAAGTGCTCAGATGGACCTTTTCCGTTAAGGAGTCTCAAAAGGAACGAAAGGGACTGCTCTGGAAATCTAGGCAGAGGGATTACCAAACCAATCGCAAAACTGCAAAATACTTTTTATGGTATGGCAGTCAAGCTTCCCAAATGCTGTGTTCAGTGCATTGCGATCGATAGGGTGGCAGACATGGCTTCCTATGGATAAAGGATTAAGCCTATTGTGGTCTGCCAAAATATACTCGACGGTACATGGGAGCACAAGTCCGTACTGGCACTTATCGTCTCAAAGTGGAGGAATCACCCAACCAACAGTGTAAACAACAGTTGCCAGGCTTTACGACGCCGGAATACGTCTCTAGCCTAGACTTCTAGATGTTGTGTGTTAGGTTCCAAAGTGTTGTTAGATTCATTAAATTTATTTTATAGTTGATCTTGCTTAAGAAATTTTCCTTTCAGGTTCACCGCGTCATGTAGATGTACAATTCCTAAAATGCAATCTAAGATGATAAACAGTCGTTTTATCTTCTTTGTGCAATGAAAATCCTAGCTACTAAGGAAAGAGAAATGGCGTTCTTTCAGCAAAGAGCATAGAGCACACACTATATGCACTGTCCTAAATCAAACCAATCAAACAGTCTAAATGAAAATGCACATGCATGTATTTGTTTTCAGCCTTCTTAATATGTGAATGATAAAAAGAAAGCTAATGCGCAAATCTGAATTATTTTTCAAAGCAACAATTACTAACAAGTTTCTTTTCAAAATCAAAATGAAGACGATGAAAACACTTTGCGATTTGGAAATGAAAACTTGCTTTCGACACTAGAAAAACTACTAATTCAGATCGAATACAATAGTAACAGGGTAATCGACTATCAAGAACAATCAGATTATCTTCTATGACTGAAAACGACACTTGCGACACTTTCAAATCAAGAAACGACAACACAATTACGTTACTTCTTTGTAAAGGAGAACTGAAAATGACTCAAAAAATACATAAAAACATTTACAGTTCTTTACACAATGGAGGTGGAATAATAGCAAGGAAAGGGGTTTCAAACAGAGGTGTACTGACTACAGGCAGCAAAACTCTTGAATAGATATGAAAAGAGTGAACACAGAAACCAAAACTTAGGAACAATGCCTAGTCTGATCAGCGCACCTGTAACACAGTGAAACTAAAATGCAACGCACCTACTACACTCAGGAAGTGCGTTGAATTTAAGATTCATAGAACAAACAATGCGCTGGACTAGGGACGAGACTTTGATTGGGTTTCGAGTCACAGTTTACAGTTCAGTTTAGGGATTTTGGCTGAGCAAGTGGTAATCAGTAAATCAATCACAGGGGTAGATCTAAGGAGGTTACTACAGCCACCACAAGGGCAATTAGAAAGCTTGTAAATCAATTGTTTAATTCGTAAAAAAAACCCGGAGATTGACTGAAGTAGCGTTGATCTACTTTCCGCTTGCATAGAAAATGCAGTTCGAAGGCTAGCTGGCTTGACTTCAGGCTCCGTCTGTAAGTTTATAAAGTAAAAAAATGTAGATAAACAATCAATCTATTCGCTCCCCAGTGGAGTCGCCATTTTGTTACTGGGAAAAGTGTCTATGCAGAACTGCTAATCCCACTAAGGCTGGTAGCTACCTTAGAAACAAACAAAGTAAAACTACTTTCGTTTTCCTTTATGAAAGATAGATGAGAGAAGAATAAAGGAGACCAACATTTGTCTTGCGCTTGGTTCCTTGCTCGATTCCTCTCTCTTCTGATAGTCCTTTGCTACTTGCTTTCTTGTATACCCAGCTTCACAGAGTACGTGTAGAATCAAAGCAGCATAACACTATACGAGAACATGGATCTATTATCATAAACAATCTAGGATCAGATGTAAATTGACCATACAAATGCATAAAACATAAATCACACAAGAGTATGGAGGAAAACTTGAATAGCTTTATTGATAATCAAGAAAGAGCCAAGAGAGTTACAACTAATTGTTCTGACCCAACATCATCCTCTCAGCAAGTGAGCCCTTCTTCACCTCATGAAAGGCTTAGATCACCCAACACTATGATGTTGCCTCAAGAAACCAACACCAATTCCTTACAAGATGCAAAATTCCAGCCTCTGGATCTCTGGGATGAGGGATCCATATAATAGATGTCTACAAGGGATGTGAGTCAGCTTTTGAGATTTGATTAGTGTCTTCCCTCTGATAGTTCTTACTTCCACTTGGATATTGATGATCTCTTACTCATCCCTGGTCGAATTCAGAGAGGCAAGTGTCACAGGAGAAGTTTCTGGAAGATTCCATGCTTCTCCACCTCGCGGATTGACACTGCCATTTGTCCCTTCTCGACCATCGCACCCCATAGAAGGGCTTTTTGAAATGCATCACACCTACTATGTGTATTTAGGTGAGATGCAATGCACTTTGCCTATGGAGCAGGTGAAATGGTCCAGTTTTGACGACTTCTAAGCCGTTTTTCATGGAGAACTTATGGGAGAAGCTATAATCAGTTGACCTTGTTCTTTTAGGGGTCGGAACAACACTTTTAGGTACTTAGGAGCCCTTAGTTTATGGACATTTATGCTTGGGGTTGTAGTGCCCAAAAATGTCTATAACACCACCTATAATTTATAGGCATTTTCGAATTCAAATCCAACTGTTCCCCCCAAAATTCATTCGTAAATGCTAAATTGGCGACAGAGTTTTAAATATCTTTCCCTTAAATTCCGACTTAAATGCCACCCCCCACTCCATTTAGCCATTTTCCCACTGTCAATTCATGAACAGTGACCATAATGATCACTTTCTGGCTTCCTTGCGTGGTCCCTTCTTCGATAGCGCAACTCCCTGCGTATTTCTACTGACACTGTGACATTCCTTCATTTCGCGCAATTGCCCAATCACATAGCTCCACAACCCAGGTACTGTAGTTTATAGTCCTACACTTCCTTTCAGCTGCCTGGGGCATTAAGACTGTGCTTCCATCAGGTAGTTATCTATCCTGATCACTAGTGTATGGCTTCAATTAGCTACCATTTACCTTCCCTAGGAATGGTTCTCCATTCAACTTTACCAACTGAACTGCTCCACCATCGGTAATCTCCTTGATGACATAGGGCCTTAGACAATGCATCTAAAATTTTCCTAGAAATTTATCAAACTTGTTGTCATATAATAAAACTAAATCATTTACCTTCAAGGTGCACAGTTTGAAGTGTTGATCGTGTCATGCCTTTCTGTGCCCCTTTTGAACTTGTTGTTGGAATCCATCTAGAAATCTATCCTCTTCAAGCTCTGTTAGCTGCATGAGCCTCTCCTCCAGGGCTCTGCGATCTGCCATTCTTGTGAATGCCACTATGTGCAGACTAGGTACAATGTACTCCATCGGCATCACAGCTTCCATGCCATAAACCAGTCTGAATGGTGTTTGTCCAGTCAACTTCTTGCAAGTTGTTCTATAAGCCCATAGCACCACAGGTATGCACACATCCCAGTCATTTCTTTGAGCATTGCAAACCTTTGTTAGCGTGCTCTCCAATATTTTATTAAATTATTCCACCATCCCATTAGCCTGCGGATGATATGGCATGCTCTTCTAATGGTAAACCTGAAATTCCTCTGTCATCACACTAATCGTCTCATTAAGAAAATGCATACAACGATCTCTCATTAATATTTTTGGATAGCCAAACCTTGTCAGCATGTACTCAAAGATTAGTTTTGCTATTGTTGTGCTTGTATGGTCCTTCACAGCTGCACCTTTGCCCATCTAGTTAAGTACTTAGTCACGGTGATGATGTACCGTGCACCCGTCTTCTTTATTGGAGGCTGATTGGGTCCCACAAAGTCAATCACCCATTTCTCTAAAGGTTGTAACGATATCTACGGACTTAGTGGTAGCTCATCCCTACGTGAGGGTCTACCAGTCCTTTGGCATGCTTCGCATGCCTTACAATATGCTTTTGAATCCTTATGCAAGGTCAGCCACCATAACCCAATGCATAGAATATTTTGTGTTGTTGCTTTTCCTACATAATGACCTCCTGCGGCTCCACAATGAGCCTCAACGATGATTATGTTTCGTTCAAACTCTGGCACATAACGTTGCAATATTTCATCTGATCTCATTTTTTACAAGTGCCCTACAATGACAAAAAAGTCTGTCATGCTCACCATTAGTTCCTTCTTCTGTTGACTTGTATATCCTCTCGGAGCCATTCCTGTCATCAGGAAGTGTATAATATCTTCAAAGTGGTTGTCCACGATGCGCACTTCAAAGAGTTGTGCGTCAAGTAGTCATTCCTCCAAATTAGTAGGCTCTTCACCAGTTTCAATGCATGACATATGATCAGGTCATGCATTAAATTGTCCTAGTTTCATAATGACTTTAAAATCATATTCTTGGAACAACAACAACCACCTGCATATCTTCCCCCCCCAAGACAGGCTTGTTGACTAGGTATTTCACTGCATAATGGTTTGTATACATCTTAAAATGTCCACAC
Organism: Pinus tabuliformis; assembly: GCA_031772625.1. Taxonomy (NCBI): domain Eukaryota; kingdom Viridiplantae; phylum Streptophyta; class Pinopsida; order Pinales; family Pinaceae; genus Pinus; species Pinus tabuliformis. The sequence continues at coordinate 2,014,567,262 of CM062818.1, read as the reverse complement.
AACAGATAATGCCTAAACTTCTGGAGCGTGTGATGAGCCTCAGTATTGCAACAAGAATGCTACAACTCCCAAGGCTACCAGCTTTAATTATCAACCTGGAGTTCATACAAACTTAAGAGGTATCAACACTATGTGTGCAACATACAATGTGTCCCTCATTTTCTTTCATGATGTAATGGAGTGCATCTGCTGAAGTCAAATCCTAAACTAATTGCATAAAATGAAATGATCGAAATGGAACCTTAAACTATCGCATGAAAGAAAGTACAAGGAAAGAGAATGAAATCAAATGCTAAAATCACTTTGATGCGCCTCGGTATTGCAACAAGAATGTTGCAACTCCCAAGGCTACCAAATTTAATTATCAACCTGGGGTTCATACAAACTTAAGAGGTATCGGCACTATGTGTGCAACATACAATGTGTCCCTCCTTTGTTGTCATGATGTAATGTAGTGCATGTGCTGAAGTCAAATCCTAAACTAATTGCATAAAATGAAATTCTCGAAATGGAACCTTAACCTATTGCAAGAAAGAAAGTACAAGGAAAGAGAATGAAATCAAATGCTAAAACACACCATTTTCTAATTATCTCCTAAGAGGCTTTGCTTCAAAAGAATGCTAAGTTAACATGTATACAGTCCTACTATGCTAAGCATGTAGATTCAAACCATCAAACCTTCTACTATTGTGTATGTAAATGAATAAAATAAATTTCTTTTTCTTTTTGTGTTTTTGTCTTGACGAAAATGAGGTGGCAGTCTGTAATTCGACTACAGGTTAAATTTGTAACCAATCAGCTGCGAACAAATAGATTCTGTACATGGATATTCACCCTGAGGGTCCCACTTATCTGACCAATCACTGTCAATCCCTCGTTGACTTCTCCTTTTATCAAGCAATTTAAACCACGCCGTTGATCTCACTTCTCTGGATCCAATGGATATCACGTCGTCTGCTCACCAACTAACTAGGACAATTTCCACCATCGATGTGTCCCCCCTAATCAAATGGTTGTCGCGCAATCTCACGTGAAATCTTGCACGACCAATATCAGGTCGAGAGCTTGCGAGAAAAGAGGTTTTCTCCTGCTGTGTGTCACCCACTAAGGTCAGTCACGTGAATTTTTGGAATACCATTTACAACCTTTAGGGCGCGCAAGATACCGCTTCCCACTTATCAATACCACCCATGTGCTTAATTCATACTTTTAATAAAGGAACTTAAGGAAAGGTTTAGTTCTTAAACTTAGTATTAACGCTTAACACTAATTCACTGTGATTTATAAATAAAACTTATGAATAGAGAAAAATACTCGATTAGTTTCCAGAACATAGATACACAGTCATAAGAGAATTTCTACACCAGAACAATGTGTCCACACCACATTTCAATAAATTATTCAACAAAAAGGAAATTACAGATTCTTGGCCCTCTCGGCTCGATTACAATAGTTTTTCTAACCTCTTTTTCAATATCAAACCCTATCTTTGTCACACCTCTTGCTTACTCACTCTATTCTTAATAATCTCTCTATCATTACATTCTTTCCTCTTTTATGAATCAAATCCTATCCTAACTGCATTGACAACTCAATCTCTATTTTTATCACTCAACCATTAAATCCCTATTCTCAAGCTCTGATACACATCTATCTTAACACTCATCTCTTACTCTAAAAAAAATATGGTGATCTCATTATTACAATAATTAAAGCAAAGATAAATTCGAGAGATCCAACAATCTAGATTTCGGAATAAGAAGAGTAATCCAAGCAAGTCAATGATTATTATGAGCTTCCAAATATTTTCCAAGGATGAAATCATGCTTGTGATCCTACAAAAGAACTTATATCAACCATTTAACTCAATTCTACAACAAGAAATAATTAATTCTAAATGCAGAAATAGAAAGAAATAAAAACAAGAGATGCATGTGAATAAAGAATGAAAAGAATAAAAGAAAATGATACAAAAGGTCTCCGAGGCTCCTGGGATGGCCAAGCCCAAGGAAAATCAGAGAATTATAGAGGAGAACAAGATTTAGAAGCTTAACATGACACCAATCTTCATTATTTTCATCAATAGAATTACATCCCTACAAGAAAGTACAATGGAGCTGCAAAAATACAAGCTCTCTCCACATTAACACTAATGAAAAAAATCACCCTAGAGGAAACTTCAACTTGGTACTTATACAAAATGATTATGAATCATTCCCCATGAATGGAAGAAGCTTTCCCCACCAAAATCCCTTGATTACTGGATCTAGTCCCCTTGATTGGTGGAACACATTCCTAGATTTTTCAGTCATTGGAGTTCTACAATTTGTACCATAATTCCATAATATCTCGTTGACTTATTATTTATTATTGATCCTCTATTAGTAGGGAACAAGTCCCTAAATTATCTCCTCCTCCAACGCTTGATAATATGGCCAATATTCTCATAATATTCCACAAAACATAAATAATATTAGGCACAAATATTCAATTATTCATAAACCTTCCTAATGAATATATTAAAGTTAAAAATAAATTATCTAATGCAAAAAGAGAGGTTTAATGTGCTGAAGGATGGTCATAGGCCTTAAGTTATTGTTTAATTTAGAGGCACGGGCCTTAATTTATGTATAATTTAGAGGCCCATCATATCCCCCTGCTGAAAGTGTTGCTCATCCTATGAGCAACTTAGTGTCTTCATTGTGCCTCATCCATGGCCCTAGTGGCCTCTCTCTTGTGCATTAAGAATATTGGTTGCAAGTTCTACAAGGACAAGCCCAAAAACATACTTGTGCAAAGAAATTTTTTTTTTTCTTGAGACCATTAGCTTGCCTTCTTCATATTAATCAAGATTGGTTCTTGAATATTTTTCAATTTGGCAAGGTCTTCCACACCCTTATCAACCTTCCGCTACCTTGTTCCACCATTTGGACACCTCTAACACCCTCAAAATGAAGTTATATGAGAACTAGGACATCCCGTAGGAATTCCTGTCAAAACTACAAGAAACCAGTTTTGAGCATAAATGATAAACTGGGTTAGGGTAGGCCCTCAACTTGACTCTTATGCATTTCTCCCATTTTTAGGCCTTGGACAAAAGCTAGAAAGATATTGGTGACCTTTTGGAATACCTCTTTTCATCACTGTAGTTTGATTTATATTTTGATGGTGAATGGCTTATTTCTTTTTGTTGTCTTCTTCTTCTCCCTTGTGGCGTAGATGATTTCCTAATGGCCTTGGAGTTCTCTGTTTTGATTAGGTCTCTCTTAGGCACTATTATTTTGGGATTTAGGGAAAATTTTATTTTCTTCCTTCTTGTAGCAACATTCTGCCTTCTCGTAGTATTCATACCTTCTTCCTTCAGATTCTTCTAAGTGTATGGGAGTGATGAGAAATGGTGAAGAGGGATTGGATGATGATGCTAGGGCTCAAAGGGAGTAGTGTAGGTTTATGAAAATGGAGAGGATACTCTTGTTTGTTTTTTTTTTCTTCAAGAATGAAATGGGATGGATGAATGATGAATAGATAGTGAATATGAAGTGGATGGAGGGCTTGGAGTGCTGTGGTGACTTGGCCTTTGCAAAAATTTCTTCTTTTAACTACTGTCCTCATTCCTTGAAATCACCACCCTTCATAATTTGACTTTTCGACATTGCATGAGTGAAGGAGTGATTTGCAATTAACTAGATGAGGGCGGATGAGACTGTTGACCAATCATTAGCTTATAAAACCTCATCTCTCATGCATTGACAACAAATTTCTAACTATAATATGCTCAAGAGAAGTGGTTAAGAATATTGCACACCTGTACCTACCTTATGGTTGTTGGGGAGACATGAATGTTGCTGTTGAGTTGATGTTTATGTGAAGGTGTTCAGTGGTGATGTTGATGATCCTGATGCTACTGCTAAGCTCTACAGGAGCTTCTTTGACCTCTGATCTCCTTTAAAACTACTCACTACCAATCTTGTAGGTGTTGTTTTGTATCCTGTAGGTTTATAGGACAATGACTTTTTTTCCATATCTCTGAAATGGTAGACTCAATTGAGCTGAAAATTTTTTAGCATGTTGCCATCATCATTATGCACCTCCCCATGGAAAAATTTTGGTCAATGGATGCACGGGTCTTGAGAAAAACTAAAAATGGCTGAAGGTGATGGAGGTTGATTTCGTGGAAACCATGAACCAAAATTTGCTAAAACTTCTTGAGCATGTTACCATCATCCACATGCATCTCCCCCTGAAACAAATTGGCAAATGGATGCATGCTTATCAAGTTATGGAAAAAAAAAATTATGCGCTATGTATTTTTGTACCTTATCGTAAAACAAAACATCCTGTAGTTTTTTATGACAACAAGGAAAATGAGTTGTAGAAGCTTGAGAATGATGGGTGGATGGTGAAAATAGATGAGGGTGATGTATTGGCATGGCATTGGCCTTGTTTGAGCATTTGAGCGAAGTAGGAGAAAGTTAAAATTGGACTTCTTTTGACTAGACTTGACCAATTTTCCTTTTGGTACCAACCTGTTCTTGTTGCTTGTAGATGTTGGAGAATACATGCATGCATGGAGAAAAGATTCTTTTATTTTTTTTTCTTTTTTTCTTCTAGGCCTACTAGCTACCTCAATGACGTTTTCAGCTAGTAGGTCTGCCTAGGCACCTCAAAGGAGGTTTTCACCTAGGATCTTTTCTTTTTTCTCTTTTTTTCTTTTTTCCCAACCCATTGACCACGTCATGGAGGTTTTCAATCAATGAGCCAATCTAAGGTGTCTCGTAGGAGGTTTTCACTTAAGTTTTTTTATTTTTATTTTTTATTTTTCCAAAAAAATGGTCTACCCTACCTTACTTGAAATATAAAATCACTTTCAAGTATAAGAATACTTCCAGTGGAGCCATGTGCACATCAAGATGATAGAAAAAATGATGTGGAGGCTTGAAATGTATGTGTTGACATGTAACTGGATTTTAGAGACCAAATTATTTGACCTTGAAAGGAATAAGCATAGTTGAGGAAGAGAGTGATGTTACAACTTAGTGACTATCTGGAACCATATTTCAATATAGTTGTGATGTCCTTGGTCCTTTTGCTAATATAGATCATTCTTCATGTCTTCTTCTACCATGACCTTCAAATATTCCTCTTTTTCCTTATTTTTCTCTTGAATACATGGATGATTTGATGGTAACCATGAGGGAGTTCTCTTGATCTCTGATTTTGATGTCTGCTCTTCATCAAGTGCAACCCATGATTTTGTGGTCTTCTCATTTGAATCTTCTTCCTCTGGATGTGGTCTTTCAATGATATCAAGATAATCTCTTTTTTGCAATACTCTTCCTAAGCTATGATGAATACCATTGATATCAAGAGGAGATGTTTGTAAGTGTTGTACCTCAACATTGTAAGTGGGATGAGCTACTTCAATGTGTGGGTTTGGAAATGGTGGTACAGGTAGTTGATTGGGAGTGCATATTTGAGATGGATGTCGATGGGGTTGTGTTTGTGGTGGAGGTTAATGGTAAGGATAACATGGAGTCGGGTATGGAGGATATTGAGGAAAATATTGAGGAGATTGTGGATGGCTCCCATAAGTTCCTTGCCAACCTTGTTGCCAAGATTGGTTTTGGGGTTGAGATGGCCAATGTTGCCAAGGAAAGAGTGTGTTCCAATTAATTTGAGGTGGATGTGCATAATATTGAAATTGTGAATTAGGCTCTTGCACCATATGAGATTGAATAGGCTACCATGGTCCTCTTGGAGCTACAAAACATCATTGCATTGGAACTTAACTTGCTCCATTGTCCTCTTGGTGAACTTTCTTCAACCTTGGTAATGATGGACAATGTTTAACGTCATGTGATTCTGCAAAACAAATATCAACATTTTATTTTCCTTAATCTTGCATTCTTAACATTTCTACTTGTTTTGTTAGATTGATAAGAATTTCTGTTTTAAAGTCATCAAACAAATTTCAAAGTTTAGCTTGACTTACCGATCTTGATGTTGATTTACCTACTCTTGTTTTTCCTCTTGATATGTGTTTGCATGTTTCACAAATTTCCTCAAATGACAATTGATATACATCACCTCTACTCATGATATTAAGGAGATCAATCCACTCATCCCTAATTGTTCTAAGTAAGAGGGTTTTTAGTGTGTCGGATCCTAAAGGATGTAGTTTTTCCCTCTTAACATTGTACACGAACCTCTCTATTAGATACTCAAGGCTCTCATCTTCTCTTTGATTCATTCTAAAGAATTCTTCTTTAGGGTCATGATATTTATATATTTCTAGGAATATCTTTTGCATATCATTCCATGATCTTATTGAATTAGTCCCTAAACTCATGAACCATTTAAGAGCTCTATCCTTCAATGTTTTCGGAAACAATCTCAATTTTTGATTTTTTAATAAGTAACCTTACAATCTACAAATAATCTCAAATTCAAAGAGAAAGGTTTCCAGATCCTCTGACCTTAGACCATGAAATTTTCGAAGAAAAGATGGAGGGATGTTCTTCATGTGCACACTTCCATTAGTATCTTGAATGGGAAATCCAAGAGGATATTCCTTTTTGTCATCATCTCCATCCATTTCTTCTATATTCTTTGCCATATTCTTCTTCTACCTACAAAAGTGAATGGTGATGTGGCTCTTGCTACACCACACGATTAAAGCTGGGGTGGGTTGGTGTTGGAGATCCTTTTTTTATGATTGAATGAGCACTCTAACGCAATGAAATTTTCTACTTTTGAAATTAAATATGCCTAATGCAAATAATTTTTTTTTTTTTTGCAAAAAATAAATGAATCAACTAGGTAAGAAAAAAATTCATACTTTGACACCTCCCCGACAACGGCTCCAAAAAGTGATGAGCCTCGGTATTGCAACAAGAATGTTGAAACTCCCAAGGCTACTGACTTTAATTATCAACCCGGGGTTCGTACAAACTTAAGAGGTATCGGCACTGTGTGTGCAGCATACAATCTGTCCCTCCTTTATTGTCATGATGTAATGGAGTGCATGTGCTAAAGTCAAATCCTAAACTAATTGCATAAAATGAATTGCTCAAAATGGAATCTTAACCTATTGCAAGAAAGAAAGTACAAGGAAAGAGAATGAAATCAAATGCTAAAATCACTTTTGTGAGCCTCGGTATTGGAACAAGAATGTTGCAACTCCCAAGGCTACCAACTTTAATTATCAACCTGGGTTCGTAGAAACTTAAGAGGTATCGGCACTATGTGTGTAGCATACAATGTGTCCTTCCTTTGTTGTCATGATGTAATGGAGTGCATGTGCTAAAGTCAAATCCTAAACTAATTGCATAAAATGAAATGCTCGAAATGGAACCTTAACCTATTGCAAGAAAGAAAGTACAAGGAAAGAGAATGAAATCAAATGCTAAAACACACCATTTTCTAATTATCTCCTAAGAGGCTTTGCTTCAAAAGAATGCTAAGTTAACATGTATGCAGTCCTACTGTCCTAAGCATGCAGATTCAAACCATCAAACCTTCTACTGTTGTGCATGTAAATGAATAAAATAAATTTGTTTTTCTTTTTGTCTTTTTGTCTTGACGAAAATGAGGTGGTAGTCTGTAATTCGACTACAGGTTAACTTTGTAACCAATCAGCTGCGCACAAACAGATTATGTACATGGATTTTCACCCTAAGGGTCCCACTTATCTGACCAATCACTGTCAGTCCCTCATTGAATTCTCCTTTTAACAAGCAATTCAAACCACGCCGTTGATCTCACTTCTCCGGATCCAATGGATATCACATCGTCCGCTCACCAACTAACCAGGATGATTTCCACCGTCGACGTGTCCCCCCCAATCAAATGGTTGTCGCGCAATCTCACGTGAAATCTTGCACAACCAATATCAGGTCGGGAGCTTGCGACAAAAGAGGTTTTCTCGTGCTACGTCTCACCCACTAAGGTCAGTCACGTGAATTTTTGGAATACCATTTACAACCTTTAGGGTGCGCAAGATACCGCTTCCCACTTATCAATACCACCCATGTGCTTAATTCATACTTTTAATAAAGAAACTTAAGGAAAGGTTTAGTTCTTAAACTCAGTATTAACGCTTAACACTAATTCACTGTGATTTATAAATAAAACTTATGAATAGAGAAAAACACCTGATTAGGTTCCAGAACATAGATACACAGTCATAAGAGAATTTCTGCACCAGAACAGTGTGTCCACACCACATTTAAATCAATTATTCAAGGAAATGGAAATTACATATTCTTGGCCCTCTCGACTCGATTAAAACAATTTTTCTGACCTCTGTTTCAATATCAAACCCTATCTTTGTCATACCTCTTGCTTACTCACTCTATTCTCAATAATCTCTCTATCATTACATTCTTTCCTCTTTTATGAATCAAATCCTATCCTAACTTCATTGACAACTCAATATTTATTTTTATCACTCAACCATTAAATCCCTATTCTCAAGCTCTGATACACATCTATGCTAGCACTCATCTCTTACTCTAAAAATAATATGGTGATCTAATTATTACAATAATTAAAGCAAAGATACATTCGAGAGATCCAATAATCTAGATTTGGGAATAAGAAGAGTAATCCAAGCAAGTCAATGATTATTATGAGCTTCCAAATATTTTCCAAGGATAAAATCATGCTTGTGATCCTACAAAAGAGCTTACATCAACCATTTAACTCAATCCTACAACAAGAAATCATTAATTCTAAATGCAAAAATAGAAAGAAATAAAAACAAGAGATGCATGTGAATAAGGAATGAAAAGAATAAAAGAAAATGATACAAAAGGGCTCTGAGGCTCCTGGGATGGCCAAGCCCAAGGAAAATCAGAGACTTATATAGGAGAACAAGATTTATAAGCTAAAAATGACACCAATCTTCATTATTTTCGTCAATAGAATTACATCCCTACAAGAAAATACAATGGAGCTGCAAAAATGCAAGCTCTCTCCACAATAACACGAATGAATAAAAATCACCCTAGAGGCAAATTCAACTTGGCACTTATACAAAATGATTAGGAATCATTCCCCATGAATGGAGGAAGCTTTCCCCACTAAAATCCCTTGATTACTGGATCTAGCCCCCTTGATTGGTGGAAGACATTCCTAGATTTTCAGTCATTGGAGTTCTACAATTTGTGCCATAATCCCATAATATATCGTTGACTTATTATTCATTATTGGTCCTCCAGTAGTAGGGACAAGTCCCTAAATTATCTCCTCCTCCAACTCTTCATAATCTGCCCAATATTCTCATAATATTCCACAAAAAATAAATAATATTAGGCACAAATATTCAATTATTCATAAACCTTTCTAATGAATATATTAAAGTTAAAAATAAATTATCTAATGCAAAAAGATAGGTTTAATGTGCTGAAGGATGGTCATAGACCTTAAGTTATTGTTTAATTTAGAGGCATGGGCCTTAATTTATGTCTAATTTAGAGGCCCATCAGCACATACACCATAGCTAATCTTTCGCAGTCTGTCGTGGAATAATTTTTCTCAGTTTTGGATAGCTATCTACTTGCAAAAGCTATAGGATGATCCAAGTCCCCTTCACTGGCATGTGTCAGTACCACTCCCAGCGGAATACATGACGCATCCACATGCACATGAAATTCCTTCTTCCAATCCGGGAAGACTAGGATTGGTGTGGTGACCATTTTCTCCTTTAGTACATCCAAGCTCTTCTGTCATTCTTCATTCCAATAGAACGTGACATCCTTATTTAACAATTTTTCCATCGGTGTGGTGATCTGGGCATAGCTCTTGATGAATTTCCTATAGTATCCCCTATGCCCTAGTGTTGTGCATAGTTGTTTCACACTCCTTGGTGCTTCCAAATTGATAATGACAACAATCTTTGTAGGGTTTGCCATCAAGCCTTGTTTGCATACCACATGACCTAGCAAGATCCCAAAAGGGAGACAAAACAGGAATTTCTTCAAATTGAGCATGTATCTAACATCAAGTGCAGACTTGCCACATGACGCTTTACCAAAAAAAACACTATCTAATCGTCAAAGTATACCTCCAAAAATTTGTGAATGAAATCCATGAACACTGTGATGACTATGTGCGAAAATGTTGTCTCCGCATTCTTCAGCCCAAAAGACATCACTGTATACTAGAAGCATCCCCATTCAGTCGCGAAGGTCATCTTACTACTATCCTCCAGCGCAATCTTGATCTGATGGTACCCTGAGAACCCATCAATAAATGAATAAATGAATATGCTTCTTGGCCGCCAACATTACCTAGAACCTCATCAGTGAATGGAGTTAGGAAGGGATCATGCACGCAGGCACCATTGAACTTCCTGAGATCTATGCATATCCCTATTTCTTCCTTCTGCTTCTTTTCATGAACTACTATTGGGCTCACCCAATCAGATTCTTCCACTGGTTCAATAATACCTGTCGCGAGCATCTTATCCAACTCTAAGAAAACCCTTTATTTATACTTTGGATTGAGGTGGTAAGGTCTTTGTTTAATGGCTTTGCATCCAGTTTTAGAGTGATCTTCATGACACCTAAGTCCCCTATGATCCCTTTCAAATCCGAAAACTTCGTGGGGAACAGATCCTGATATTTGCAGAGTAGCTCGGCGACCTTATCTACTGTCGTGATGCCCTAGTAGTCCCCAATATTTGCAAACTTCAACTCTACCTCCATGCTAATGTTCACCTATCTAGTTTTGAGCGGTTCGGTTATGTCAGGGTTCTCTAGTTGCAGTCCTTCAACTTCGCGGTGACCTTCAATCTCTGGAATATTAATCTTCCTCGAGTCTTCATCTTCCTCTTCCTTTGTTACATTGTAGCACTCCAACATGTGGCTTAGCTGGGTAGTCCAGTAAGGTTGAATCAAATCTAGAGGATCCTATGGTATCCTGAAAATTCATGCCTTAACCTCTTGTAATGCATCATCAATACTTTCAAACCCATCCTCAAAGTTGAATGTCATCAAAAATACTTGGTGCAAAACATCCCATTCTTCAGTGCCATGACGGAGCTCCATCTCCAAGTACCAATTCATCAATATAGCATCCAAGCTATGATAAAACAAATGTACCCACTCCGGCTGAGGCTATGCTCCATACGCTTCAGTCAATTTAGCTAGATGGTCACGCAAATCATTTCTCCCATCATATTTTTCTGTTAGCCGCACTTGTGGGTAGCCAAATCGCACTCTCTTCATTTTTCTGTATACGCGCCAATCATTAAAAATGTCCTTTTGCGTGCCCCACCATCTCATAGGCGTAATGCGCAGCACCCAATCCAGGGCCTAGAAGTGATGCTTCTCTGACACTTCTCTCTCAAATGCATCCAAAAAGTGATTAACATTAGTTAAACCACCATAGTAAGCGAGATTTATTACCTCTGAGGATACATAGCACAACAACTTGGTCATCATATTACAGCACAATGTAGTTACCTCATGTAGTCGATTCTACCAGTTCCCTAGTTCTTCGTCTGAATCTAAGGTGTAGGAACTTTCGCGGTCTCATGTGATACGTCCAACTGTTGTTGAATTCACCCAAACCTGATCTCGCGCCCTTATCTTGTAATTCTGGTCCAAATCATCATCACTTTCATAATCGCGGACCAGTTTAGTATAGTGTAGTCCCTTTATAGGGTCTAGTGGCACCACTACGCAGATCTATTTCTTCTCAAAGATCATCTTTTGCTTCTTCAGATTGATTACCCCATTCATGTCAGTGGCCCAAACAATCCCAAGGAGCATAGGGTAGGGATTTCTATCATCCACAATCTCTATTATTTCAAAATCAACTAGTGCACTCATGCCTTCAATATCAACTGTTACCCACTACAACCTCTCCATTGGGATGATTTTCTACTAATTCTCCATCCTTAACTGAATCAGAGACCACTATAGCATAGGTCTCCCCATTCTCTTCCATGTCTGTTTTGGAAAAATGTTAACGTCCGACCCCAAATCTAAAATGACATGATCCATTTCATATTCTCTTATCTATGTGGTGAGTCTCATCTCACGTCTAGTTCTTTCCTTATGCTTACTAAGCTTTATAGCTATGTGCAGTCTGTAAGTAGCGTCTTCCTTGCCAGCGCACCTATTGATTAGCTCCCGCAGTCCCTTCATAGCCATGCTATCGCATAGTAGTTTCAAGCAAGTCTCCAAGAATGTGGTAATCATGGACGGGTCCATTTCATCAATCGGCTTCTCTTGACTCCCTGAGGTAGAGGCCTCAGCGAAATGTTTCTTCGCTTCCATAAATGTTTCTTTTGTGCATTCTAGATCAAAACCGGTCTCCTTTTTTGGGACTTTGCAGACCTACTCTTCTTCTTCAGGCTGCTTCCCCTTATCCTCACCAGTTTTCGCTCCACTCCACAATGCAATATTTACCTTAGGGTCTTCCTCGCGAGGCTCAACCCTCATCATCTGCATGTTCTGAGTCAGTTGCAGAGGTTGTGCTCCCTTCTCGCGTATCTTAGCTAACAATATAGGGAAATCCTTCATCACATGGTCAAACTGGGTACAATAGCGGCATGACAGATGTGTCGGATTCGGGCAGTCTCACGCATAGTGTTCTGGTCCTCCAAAATTGTAACAAATAACCTGCCCTCGACCACTACTAGGTCCTCCTCCACCTTTGCCTCATCCAAGCCCTTGATACTCGCCTCCCTCTCCTCCAACTCCTTGGTCCGGAGGTCGCATTTCTGTCTGCACCCTATATGTAGGTGTCCTTTCCATCATTAACTTGTAACTATGGCAATTGCACTCATCATGCCCCACTGACTGATAGAGGTTGTAGAAAAGTTGTTGTGGTCTCTGTACGAATTTATGCAGCAAATAGCAATTGTCTGTCGCATGTTTCCAAGCTACCTGACAGATAGCACACCATAGCATAGGCCCTGTGCTTGGCCTTGCTACAACTTCCGACCACAGAGGCATTGGAAACCCTGATGCGACATAATTTGTGAACACTGGACAGTGATCCTTTTCATGATCTTAGCTTTTTCACTTTAGGCACCAAACTTCTTCGAGCGCCTTGGGTTGAGCTATTCTAGCTTTCTTCAGACTCTGCATTTCGAGGCAAGCGTTCTGCAACTACGCATGAATCTGCTGAACCCCCAGATTAGCATCTTGAATCATTGTCTTATGCGATCTCATCTCAATTTCCAAAGCTTCACCTTGGGTCCCAATCTTCTGTTTTCATAGCGCAACCCTTAGATGAGGCAGGAGCGAGGCCACAAACCACTCATGGCGTTGTACATCAGTCAAATTCATGTTAGCCTCGCAAGTCATACATTTCAATCTCTCATCCAAATCCCAGGGTGTCTCACCAGGCTTAATCATGATATCTTTGAATCCCACAATTGATTGTGCCTTAGACTTAGGCCTATTGAATTCCTTATTCAGCGTAGTCTGGATATCTGCCAATGCGGACATCGGATTATCAATGCAGTACTTAATGAACCAAGTTATTGCATGATCCTGTAAAGCACTAACCAATGTTGCTTTCTTCATTTAATCATCTGTGATACCCTCAGCTTCCCTTACCACCTTCGCGACGAACCAAAACTGGTCTGGATCTTCATTTCCTATGCCCTTGAACACAGGTAGCTTTACGGAGTTCGCCATGTTGAACAGTGGTGGAGATGAAGGTGGTATGGATGAGGGGGTAAGCAATGGAGGTGAGGATGGAGGCGGTGTGGGTGGATGAGGTATTTTCGAGAACCCCTGTCTTATCATCTAAATAGTGCTCTGCAGAGAAGCCTGTGCTACTCCCTCATTGTCACCCAGAGGAGGTTCAATCAGCGGGCTATATTCATGGCCTTTTTTTCCTCCTTTCCTATAAGTCTAAACACTTCGTGTAGCCCTAAACATCAAGGTAATTGCATAACCCGCTTTTCACACAAGAGCATCTTAATCCAATTATTTAATGATTTTAAACATGGAAAATTTTAGGGGCAAATGTTCGCCCTTTGGAGAAATTAAGGGGTTTTCAATTTTTAGTGGGAAAATATTTTGTATCATAGTACATTTTTATAAATCGCCTCAAATAGCCCACCTTATTTTAAGGGAGGGGGTAGAAAAGGTAAATTTAGCCCTTGAAATTAGAGTTACAATCTTACATTCGTCCTAATTTTCAAGAATAGGTTTTATTTAAGTGAATCCTATGGGCCAAATAGCATATTTATAAAAGAGTTATGGTAAATTAATAAAAATATAAATAAATGAGAGGTATGGTAAATAAATAAAACATTTTTTATATTTACTCCATAAGTCACCTTATATACATGCAAGGGTGTAAACAACTAAAATTATAAATAAAGTGGAGGTATGGTAAATAAATAAAACCTCTTTTTATATTTAGTCTGTAACCCTCTTTCTATTTATGAAGGCTCAAAAACGAGGTCTTATTTGAGTGAATACTATGGGCCAAATACCATATTTGTAAAAGAAGTATGGTAAATTAATAAAAATATAAATAAACGAGAGGTATGGTAAACAAATAAAACATTTTTTTATATTTACTTCATAAGTCACCTTATATTTAGGAACACTCAAAAAATGGGTTATATTTAGCTGAAACCTATGGGAAAAATACCATGGACCAAATACCATGGGATAGATTATTATTAATACCATGAAGAAAAACATTATTAACCCTAATATTAGTATTAATAAAAAAAAAAATGGCACATGGTATTGACCCATGGTATTCACGTGGAATGTAGCCTATTTAAATGGGGGAATTAAACCAGCATAGATCCATCTTTACTCTAGATCTACTAAACCCCGAGAGGGATCAAATATCGTGATATGCAAACTAGCATAGAGTGAAAAAATATTTGATCCCTCTGGGTCTTGGTGGATCAAGAGCAAAAATGGATGTTGTAATTTAATGTATGTTAAACATTTTAACTTGGTTAAAATAAAAAATAAAATAAAAATCAATTATTAATTTTATTAATTTTTATAAATTAGTAATAGTAATTTTTAAGCTCCAGGTTTATGATAACCCATGGTATTGACCCATGGTAATACCATGGTATTCATGTGAGCATAGACTATTTAAAGGGGAAATTATATTATGGTAATTCTGGGTCTACCAAGTGCTCAGAGGGAAAAATAGATTTCATCCCCCTAAGAGTGGTAGATGTGGAGTTAAGATGGATATAGGTTGGTTTTTATGATAATGAATATTTCAAATAGACTTAGGAAATTATATTTTAAAAACATCTTAAGGAGAATGATTAAAGCTACATTTAGTCACTTCACAAAATTTAGTAAAAAATACCAATAACCATTAATATTAGTTTTTAACTTTTTCTAATTTAACAAAAAAAGTTCAAAACAATGAAACCTTATCACTCTTTCCACATCACCCTCACAAAAGATTTCTCACCATTTTTCAAACATTCTCAATATGATATCTTCATGAAAAAGTTTAGGTACTAATGTTGGATTAGTTGTTTGAAAAATAAGCTGGTTTGTACAACCTTTCATCTTCTGTGCTATTCTTAGTTTGTCCTAATGATCTATAGGGGTTGGAGCCATTGCACCATATTTTCCTAAAAGGTGGAGATTGTTCACCAAAAAAGAAATTAATCTACATGTTACAACGTTGTTAAAAAATGCAAGACCTATGAGGCTAAAATGCGAGACCTATGAGGGTAGTGAATTATGCTAATAAGCAATTTAGATTAGGAGAGACGTAATTAAATTTTATTATTTAATTGAATATTTCCAATTAAAATAATAATAAATCTACATTTATATATTCATATATTGATTGGAAGGATTCTCACAATGGTCACTTCTTTCAATTAGATCCCCTTCAAGCCTTTGGGAACCTAATACTTTCTTATATAATATAGTTGGGGCTTGCTACTTGTTGGTGTGTTGGGGTAAACAAACTTGATGTGTTTTTTTTAATCTCGCAGTTGGAGTCTATTGAATAAGAAAGAAATTTTATAACTTGAAAAAAGTGGTAGCTTGACAAAAGTTGTAGAGAAAATATTAATCTCTCCTACCTTGACAGAACTCGTTGTCAATATCAACACCTACAAGAACTTTGTTGTGGAATATTATCAAAACTAATAGAAGGATATGAAAGAGTGTATTGTAAGAACCTTGACAAACACGGCCATTGAAACTTGGAACATTGTTTGTAGACAGAGAAAATTATGTTTCTTTTTTCCAAACATGTATGTTAGTATATTACCATTTAATGAATATGTTTTCTTATTATCAGATATGGTTTCATACTTTAACAAAACATTCGCCAAGACTTCACAATGTTTTATTATTCAATAAAAGATTTGCCAAAATCTTACAAGATTATATAATTCAGTGAAAGATTCTCCATCACTGTAAAAGATAATATAATCTGGTGAGAGATTCACCAAAAAAATTATATATACATATTATATTATTGATAAAATCAGCTCCCATTTTCCCTATGTATCATGGGGATTAGCCAATTAATTATACATATAAATTTAGGGTGGTTCTTAAAATTTTCCCTAATTTTAAATACTTACCCCGCGGCCCCTTGAAGGAGCAACACTCTGCTTCGATGTAACTGACGAAGGTATTGGCCGCGAACTCTATTACGAACACTCTTATGATACTATCAAACCAATGATCAATAGTATGCATGATCTTATCTTCAAAGGTTTCTAATCTCTGCACTAACTCCGGGGTCCAGACAATTGGACTGTTAAGCCTCCACCTCCCTTGGCCGTCTGCCAACTTCACGATCCACTTATATAATTCAACTGGGAAGGAATAGAAGAAGATTTCATGTATCTCTGTGTACAAATGTCTGTCCAACCACTATTCTTTCGTCAATCGTGAATTCTTGTTTTCCTGCGCTGATAATTCATGAATATTTCTATCTAACCAGTCTTCGATCTCCTTCTTAGTTGGATTCCAATGATGCGACATCACACATCTCGTTATGCAAATCCCAGTCCTAGCAACAAAACCATTTTTTGGCTTGATGGTCCTTGACCCAGGTTCAGCATTAAGTAGCCAAGAAAATCACTACACTACTGGCCCTTTCAGCATCAATCCGTGGAGCGCAGACTGAAATCTCACCCAAAGCAGTATCGGGGGATGTAGGAACCAAGTTTCTGCACCCTGAGATGTTTGTGATGTCGGTTACATGCCCTAACCCTTCCTTTTCATAGACCGATATGTCCTTTAGGGCTTATCAAAGTATTTCTCTTATTCATCCTTGAAGCCTTCGAAAAAGTATCTGATCGTCCTTCGCGGACCCCAAATACATAGATCAAGCACTTATGCGCCTCTGTAATTATCTTACTTCTGTATTTACTCAGATTCACTTAAGTATTAGCTAATTTTAACATACATTATGGTTATCTTCGCGTAAACAGATATTTTTACTTGCGTTCATATGACAAAGTAAAATACATAGATTTGTGCATCAATATAGCATTAATTCATAACCCTAGTATTCAACATAACATAATCGTAACATTCATAATAGAAGTAAAATAACACATACAGATAATTCCGTAATACCTCTGTTTATTGATAATATAGATTTCCAGTACAGACTCTGACTACCCTGTGCACATAGTTGTAGGGGAGTCCATGAACTCAGCTATGGAATTCTACCCTAGGCCTCTGCACACTCAGCTGCAGAGCCTCTTCCAACACTAAGAATCTTCGCTCTTAGCTCTCATAGACCCATAAACTTACTCATAAATCTACCAAAAACTTATCAACTACCTTAGATTCTCTAAGACTCTCCTTTTTTATACATTCCCATGGTCGAGAGACCAAGGGCGGAAACCCTTTTTGGCTTTTTACATCTTCGTGCTTCGCAACCACAAAATGCAGAGACTTTACATTCTTTACACAAAACTTGGGCTCTTAACCCCGAAATTGACCCCAGGGGACCCGTTCCCAATAGGGCCTTACATTATAAAGCTATTAATTCAAAAAGGAGCTCATGAAGTTGTAGATTATAATGGAAATGTATTGAGTTAGCATAAAAATGGGATCTACATCAAGAAGTACTATGCTTGAGTAATATTTCTTAATCATTTCTCCTTTTATAATTGTTGTATATTAGTAGTTACAATGTTTGTTAGGTTTGATTTTCATTTATTTTTCTTATCACGTTTTCAACATTCTTGATAGATGTCGATGAATGACCTAACATTTATAAAATGGTTGGGATGGTGGGGAATAATGGGAAAGACATATTTATAGTACATATGTTTTTCCCATTATTTCATCCCACCTCGCTACCATTTGATGATTGTTCTAACCATCACAGTCAAAACTTAGTTTCCACAACTTGGGAGGCTTATTCTCTAACTGGCGAGTTGATTAATTTTGGTGGTGCTTGGACTAGTGTTGTAACTAATAATATCACTTAGTATAGTGCCATTATTGAATTAATTTTTGAATCTAACTCTCATGGAATTAGATCTTTGCTAGTTCATCTTGATTCCCATCAGGTAGTGTCAAAATTGAATAATTGAGATTGGGTTTGTGATCTCTCTCTTATCTAGAGATATCTATGTATAACATTACTTGAATGTAATTTTAATTTTATCTCTTATGTTCAAGTGCATATTAGTAGAACTCTTATGTCCAATGAATTAGCTAATTATGTACTAGTGGTGAGCTCCAGTATTGTAGCAATAATGCTACAACTCCTGGGGCTTCCTGTCTCTTAATTTTATCAACCCGGTAGTTCGTACAAACTTGGAAGCGACGGTGCTGTATGCACAAGTACTAGCTCTTGTCGCAGCTGTCACTTGGTCAGCTGGCACAAGTCCGCTAGGGCTCAAGCCAACTTCTATAGGCTCTCAGAAGAAGCTTGTTAAATGATGGACGAAAGCTAGCTCAAAGAAGACTAATCTACTTGGCAAAAATGAACTGAAAGCAAATCAAAACATGGAAACCCTAGGAAACCCTAATTTAACTAGTCTAACCTCTATGATGCAAAGAATGTGAAGGAAACTTCTACCGATGATGCCATTACTTCTAATAAGTGAAATTGCATGAATCTAATCTACTTGCATCTTAAAAGACATGTCTTTGTATTTTTTCTTTAAGTGGATGGAGTGATTGTGATTTTGTGCTTATTAGGGTTTGGTTGTGTAGATGTGATGCGGAAGGAAGGAAAGCTTGGGAAAGGTTGGGGAGGCTAGGAGAGGTCCCCAGAGATCCTTAGCATCAGTCCACAGAGGTTCCTCACGTTCAGAGGCTCAGCAACCGAGTGAGTGGCCTCCTACAGGATGTCTGCAGGGGATTCTACAGGAAACGCAGGGGTTTCTACAGGAAGTCTACAAATTGCTACAGGATGACCTACCGTGGGTGTTTGAAGTGATGGTGGAGTGATGGAATGGTAGGGGGAGATGTGCAAGGTAGGAATAAAGCTGGTGATGGCTCAGGAGTGGAGAAGTAGGATGGAGAACGAGTGTATGAAGTGGGTTGATGGATGGAAGGTTATAACAACGAAATGTCTCAAGAATGAAGTTACGTGAGGAGTGGAGGAGTTTGGGAGATAACAGAGCGGAGCAGAGGTCAAGGATGTGGTTGTATGCGTGATCAAGACGAAGAAGAAGGTAATAGAACGATGAAGAGCAGTGTAAATAAAACAAATGGCTTATGACTGTCACCAAGATGAAAATTCATTAACCTATGCTACCTATGCTATGAACTCAATGAACAGCAATATAAAGTGTGTAGAGGAATGTGCATGAAGCGGTGATGAAGGTGTATGGTGCAAGAGTGAAGTGCATGGAAAGATCTATCATAAACGAGACTATGTTGCAGCATGTATAAAGTGAAGAACTGCGTATTTTTGTGGTTGGTATAGGCTGCACTCCAATCTCCAAACAGAGATGGCAGTGGAGACTTCCTCAACCTTTTTTCCTTGGAGCTCCAATGTATTATCAACCTGCTAGTCTAACTAAACAACCGAAAGCAATTCAACCATAAGCTAAACTCATTCAATCTCATAAAAACTAACTCAGCAAACCTGTAATTTCGAATTTCATGGTAAAGAAATGAACTAAAGTGCTGAAACAAAAAGAAATTAACATTACAACACAGAGGAGGTCTGTTGCTCTCTTAAAAACTCAGAATTGGATCAAAAGCTACCTGTCCTTATTGAATAATCATGAATCTAATGACATGCCAAAACTGGCTTACAAGGAGCAAAAACCGAGCTACAACATGACTAACCAAATTGACTAACTAGCTAACCCCAAATTGACTAACTAGCTACACAAAATGACTACCCACTAGCTAACCCAAATGAGGCCCCAAGCCTTCTTATTTATACAATTTTGAGGACCCAATAGTCCTCCTAAAAGTTAGGGACTTGGCTGCCCAAGACTTGGAGTTAACAGCAGTCCAACTTGACTTGCTTGGCTGCCCTTGAGCTGATTGATTCGGTGGCCCTTGAACTCCGAGCTGATGGTGGAGAATTCGAGGTAAGGGCCCATAAATGAGGGGGACACCTTCCTACAAATCCTCTAGCTTGTTCTCCCACGAATTTGGCTGCCAAGTGCTCATTAAGACCTTCAAATTTGTCTCCAAGTTGACCAAAAAGGCTACACAAAGCACCCATTAGACTTGTTGGCATAATGACTAACCAAATTCACTCTATTAACATAAAAATAATCAAAAACATGCAATAAACAAATGAGAATGGTGGACTAAGCCAAATTAGGAGGTTGAATGAGCCCAAATAATTGTACATTTTTGGGGCTCATCATCACCCCCCTACTGAAAGTGTTGCTCATCCTCTGAGCAACCAAATCTCTCCCCTTGTCTTTGATGGCCCTGGTGACTTCCTTGGCTAGCATCTCGGCCAATTTCTCCTTTGGCTTCCCGCTTTTCAAACTTTCCTGTAGAAACTCTTCGCTGGCTTCCTGTAGAAACAGTCTTCTAGCTTCCTGTAGAACGAATTTTCTCTGATTTTGCCTACGGTATTGTCTCAACTTGTTCTGTTTTAGTGGCTTGTTGAAGGCTTACATTCACAGGTACACTGATAGTTTCACCAGATGGATTGGACTCGGACACTGCATCATTCAAATTTGAAACTGCTTTTTCCTCTTCTCTGAAAATCTACTTGCTCTGCAATGCTGCTGTTAATACATCCTTTGTCTCAGAAGCTTCAAAATTTTCAGTCTCCTTTAGATATGCAGAATCATTTGCCAAGACATCCTCCATTTCTGCTGCTTTTCTTAGTGCCCTCAGCCTTGGTATGAATGTGCAAGTATATTCTTGTAGAAGGCTGAACCATGATCAGATTATGTCTGAATCTTGAAATTTAAACGGCCCCTCTGAAAAATGGTAGCTGCATGCAGAGCCTCAGTCAATCTTCACTGATAAGTACATTGTCCGCACAAACCAAAGGCATGCATAGAAATCTATTATACCGGTCAGAACAACAAATGAGTATGACATGATGGGCATGTAGCCAAAATATGAAATTCTAGAAACAAGTTTTGTCATCTCCAGCTTGGTGAATAAATAGAATGTGGCATAGAGAAACAAGTAGAATGCGGAGGAGCCTGCAGTCAAATAAGATCTCCACCACCGGTTGTAATCTTCACTACACATTTCAACGTAGCACAAGATAACAGTGATTTCTGCACATGTAACCATGAGGATCACAAAGATAATGAACAGGAACCCAAATATACAGTAAGACTGATGCAGCCATATTGAAGTTAATCTGAAGAACAATCCAATGGATACAATTCCAAACCATAAAAGGACTGAGGCAAACATAGTCTCGAAAGGAACTATACCAACTGATTTTTTCCATAGCAGTGCATTGAGAATAAAGAAAATGCAAAAGGAAATGCATGGAAACAAGAATGTGGCCTTCAGCATATTCCTCCTTTCTCCTCGTTTGGAGCTTGAACTTTTCTAAAAATCCCGTGGTCAGCCAACAGAAGCATCAACCCACAGAAGCTCCTCATGTTTTCTTTCTGCAGGGCTGTTTTCTGCCTTTCCTGTAGACGACATCCTGTAGAAACGCCTGTAGAGCGTGATTCGGCCTTTGAGTGAGCCCGCTGCACTAGAGAAATTTGAAAATAGGTAGGAAACTCAGCGGAGGACGATAGATTAAGCCGATTGTGGAAGCAGAGGATGTATACTCCGAGTTAAACATGAGGCAAGTGCAAGTTGGCAACCATCTGTGAGTTTCAGCTGAGCGTTGATTAATGTTTGCGTGATTTGTGGTGAAGGAGTGCAGTGGCCAAGCGTGCGTGGCTTTCTAGAACTGCAGTAATGTCATGAACTGCTGTTGTTATTTATTTGTTCTCTGCTTGTATTCAATTCCATTAGTTGCACTTAGAGTTTAGAATATCCCCAACTGACTGTGTTTTGTTTTTGAACTTCACGTGAATGGTTGATCCATGCATGCGTGATTTTTGCCTTGCTGAGTGCAATTGAACGTGGCTCCCTTCTTGGCTGAACCCACTCATCTCATTCATTCATGCATTGCTTTAGATTAGATTCATGCAAACAGAGGAACAAGTTTAGTCACGTACCTGCAAGTTAAACGGCTGATTGTGAAGCGTGTTGCTGCATGCATGTGTTGATCTTCATTTGCTGCATGTATGGTGGCTTGACTGATGATTTATGGCTGTTTTTTCTTGTGCAGGTGCCCTCTGGACGAATTTAAGCTGCACGCGTTCATTTCCACGTTCAACTCTGCCTGCTCAAGCTGCTGCTGCTGCATGGTCACAACCCAAACTTCTTTTTGCCATTTCTCCCAAACGGTAGATCGGTTTGATCTGAAACTCAGTGAGCATGTTCCTACCATCATTATGCATCTCCCATGGCAAATTCGTGATCAATGGATGCACGGATTTCGAGAAAAATGGAAAATGGATGAAGATTTCAGAGCTCGATTTCTCGGAAACCGTGCATTGGAATCGGCTGAAACTGCTTGGGTAGGCTACTATCACCCACGTGCATCTCCCCATGAAACAGGTTTTAAAACGGATGTACGGATATGGAGAAAATGCAAAAATGGTTGATGGTG
This sequence comes from Pinus tabuliformis, assembly GCA_031772625.1. Lineage (NCBI taxonomy): Eukaryota > Viridiplantae > Streptophyta > Pinopsida > Pinales > Pinaceae > Pinus > Pinus tabuliformis. The sequence continues at coordinate 2,014,544,183 of CM062818.1, read as the reverse complement.
ATGGAGACTGATTTCTTGGAAACCGTGCACCAGAATTGCATGAAACTGCTCAGGCATGTTGTCATCAACCTTGTACAATTCCCCATAAAACGGTTTGTCAAATGGATGCATGGTTTTCAAGTTATGGCATAAACAAATTCTGCTCTATGGATTTTTTGCCTCAAGGCTTTTTGCATGTGCTTGCATGGGATGACAAAATGAATTTTGGCTGTGATGCAGGTATGGAGCTGATGGAGGAGGAGTTGGAAGATTGCATGAGGGCTTCTGGACCCTTGAGGAAGCTACCATGCTTGCCAAACCACTTTTTGAAATGAATGCCTAGTTTCCCACAATTTCTACAGGAAGTTCCTGTAGAAGCACAATGAGAAGCACAAGGAGGTGAAAAAATGATGGAGAAAGGCAAGGGATGGACACACAAGTGCTTGTAGGCCTAATCAACAGATTCCCACCATTAGATTCACTTTTGAAATTGTATTTGGCTCGTCCAAAGGTTCTACAGGATGTTTCCTGTAGAAATACAGAGCTTCCTGTAGAAGACACAGTTTTGAGGAAAGAAGCATAATGACATGAAAAAAATGATGGAAAAGGGGTGAGGAATGGAAACATGGATGTGGGTAGGCCTCATGGACATATTCCAAGCCTTCGGGTCCTCCTCGGAGATCAATTTGGCTTTTTTGTAAGCTTCCTGTAGAAGATACGAAACTTCCTGTAGAAGGCACAAAAACTCCTTTGTCTTTGTTTTGAGTGATCCACCTGACCTACAATGTCCTTCTTGCAACCTGCAATGTCACTGCTGCAACATGAAATTATTCAATGGAGATTAGCTTTTTATTTTTTCTCTTTTTTTTTTTCTTTTTTTTTTGAAAAACAACTAGGGCGCCTCATGGAGGTTTTTACCCTAATTGCCTGCCCTAGGCGCCTCCAAGGGAGGTTTTCACCCAAAGATCTTATTCTCTTTTCTCTTTTTTTTCCAACCCATTGACCGCCTCATGGAGGTTTTCAATCAATGAGCCAATCTAAGGCGCCTCCGAGGAGGTTTTCACCTTAGATTTCTATTTTCCTTTTTTTCATTTTTTTCCTTTTTTTTTCTTTTTTTTTTCTTTTTTCTTTTTTTCTTTTTTCTACCCTACCCTACTTGAAAAGCAAAATCATTTTCAAGTATAAGAATACTTCCAATGGAGCCATGTGCACATCGAGATTAGAGAAAAAATGATGTGAAGGCTCGCAATGCATGCTTTGATAGGTATCCAGATCTCAGAGACAAAGTGATCTGACTTTGAAAGTACAAAACATAGCTGAGGAGGAGAGTACTGCTGCAACTTAGTGACTGTCTGGAACCATGTCTCAATATAGCTTTGATATCCTTGGTCCTTTTCCTGATCTCGATCATTCTTCATGTCACCTTCTAACATGACTTTCTCACCTTCCTCTTTTTGTTGATCTTTCTCTTGAATCCATGGAATATTTGATGGTAACCATGAGGGATCTTTCTTTATCTCTGCTTCTGATGTCTTCTCTTCATCAAGTGCAGCCCATGGTTCTTTGATATCCTCTTTTGAATCTTCTTTTGCTGGATGTGATCCTTCAATGCTTTCAAGATGATCTCCTTTTTGCAATGCTTTCCCTGAGCTATGGTGAAGATCATTGAGCTCAAGAGGAGTCATTTGCACATGTTGTGCCTCAGCTTTGCAATTAGGTTGAGCTACTCCATTGTATGGCTTTTGAAATGGTACAGGTAGATGAGTGGAGGTGTGAGTTTGAGATGGAGATGGATGGCAGTGTGGTTGGGTAGGCATTTGGGGTTGCCTTGGTGGAGGAGGAGGCGATGGATGTGGATGAGCAGGTGGTGGAGGAAAATGAGCGGGATGAGAGTTGTACTGGGGCCTCCACTCCTGATAAGGTGCATTCCACTGAGGCTATGGCTGAGCATAAGAGTGAAATGAATGAGCAACTGGTTGGGCATAATATGGATCTGTGAAGGAACAAGGAGGATATGACCAAGGAGGAGGTGTAGACCAGGAAGGATGAGCAGGGGGACCCCAAGAAGGCATGAAAGTGGCTTGATAGGGGTCATAATAGGTCTCGGGTGTCCCTTGCAGTTCTTGTTGGTAAGATCTAGGTCCATATGGCCTCCTTTGGTTCATATAGTAGAGTGATTCCGTGGCTCCTTTGGCTTTTTGATATGCAGCTTTGATTCTGGGTAAGGAAGGGCACTGATCTGTAGGATGGTATTCTTCACAGACAAAACACACTTCTATGGAGTACAATGGACATTCGTTCCTAGGATGCCTTCTAGTGCACCTAGGACAAAAAATGGCCAAAGCCCTCTTGGCTCCTTCTTGCTTCTTTTGGATCCGCAAGGTATCCAATTGCATGGCAAGAAACTGCCTCATATCACTCTTGAAATCTTCCAGCTGATTTTCAAATTCATCTTTGGACAAGATGTTGCTCCCAACATCTCTGCTTGTAGCCATTTGCTCCAGAGGAATGTTTTCTTCTTCTTCTCCCCTAGAGGTTCTTCAGATATGTCTTGATGTCCACCCAGGGGTTCTTCAATCACAGCCATCGAAGAAGAGAGAAGGCTGTGTGAAGCAGTGGGGGTGTTTTGCAATCATTTTTCTAACTTATCTCTACTCCTACAAGGCATGAAATGAAATCTTTTTGCTTGATTTTTGTTTTTTTCTACTTCTACTTGCAAAACTGAAATAAATTGAACTGCAACTAACTATCTCGCTAAAAGGAACATGCGGAATTGAAATGAAAGCAGGAAAAGACTAATCTATTTTGCTCAAATGAAATTGCAGGAATGAAATGCTAGTCTACGCTTGCAGAATTGAAATTGCGGAATTGAAATGCTAATCTAGGAAAGCGGGAAAGGCTAATCTATGAAAGCGAGAAATGCTAATCTATGAAAGCAGGAAATGCTAATCTATGAAAGCAGGAAATGTCTATGCTACTTTTGCAGAATGGAAATGAAATAAACTACTGAGCAGAAGGTTGTAGTAGAAAATAGAAGAATAGCAACAATCACCAATACTCTGCCGCTTCCCCGACAACGGTGCCAAAAAGATGGTGAGCTCCAGTATTGTAGCAATAATGCTACAACTCCTGGGGCTTCCTGTCTCTTAATTTTATCAACTCGGTAGTTCGTACAAACTTGGAAGCGACGGTGCTGTATGCACAAGTACTAGCTCTTGTCGCAGCTGTCACTTGGTCAGCTGGCACAAGTCCGCTAGGGCTCAAGCCAACTTCTATAGGCTCTCAGAAGAAGCTTGTTAAATGATGGATGAAAGCTAGCTCAAAGAAGACTAATCTACTTGGCAAAAATGAACTGAAAGCAAATCAAAACATGGAAACCCTAGGAAACCCTAATTTAACTAGTCTAACCTCTATGATGCAAAGAATGTGAAGGAAACTTCTACCGATGATGCCATTACTTCTAATAAGTGAAAATGCATGAATCTAATCTACTTGCATCTTAAAAGACATGTCTTTGTATTTTTTCTTTAAGTGGATGGAGTGATTGTGATTTTGTGCTTATTAGGGTTTGGTTGTGCAGATGTGATGCGGAAGGAAGGAAAGCTTGGGAAAGGTTGGGGAGGCTAGGAGAGGTCCCCAGAGATCCTTAGCATCAGTCCACAGAGGTTCCTCACGTTCAGAGGCTCAGCAACCGAGTGAGTGGCCTCCTACAGGATGTCTGCAGGGGATTCTACAGGAAACGCAGGGGTTTCTACAGGAAGTCTACAAATTGCTACAGGATGACCTACCGTGGGTGTTTGAAGTGATGGTGGAGTGATGGAATGGTAGGGGGAGATGTGCAAGGTAGGAATAAAGCTGGTGATGGCTCAGGAGTGGAGAAGTAGGATGGAGAACGAGTGTATGAAGTGGGTTGATGGATGGAAGGTTATAACAACGAAATGTCTCAAGAATGAAGTTACGTGAGGAGTGGAGGAGTTTGGGAGATAACAGAGCGGAGCAGAGGTCAAGGATGTGGTTGTATGCGTGATCAAGACGAAGAAGAAGGTAATAGAACGATGAAGAGCAGTGTAAATAAAACAAATGGCTTATGACTGTCACCAAGATGAAAATTCATTAACCTATGCTACCTGTGCTATGAACTCAATGAACAACAATATAAAGCGTGTAGAGGAATGTGCATGAAGCGGTGATGAAGGTATATGGTGCACAAGTGAAGTGCATGGAAAGATCTATCATAAACGAGACTATGTTGCAGCATGTATAAAGTGAAGAACTGCGTATTTTTGTGGTTGGTATAGGCTGCACTCCAATCTCCAAACAGAGATGGCAGTGGAGACTTCCTCAACCTTTTTTCCTTGGAGCTCCAATGTATTATCAACCTGCTAGTCTAACTAAACAACCGAAAGCAATTCAACCATAAGCTAAACTCATTCAATCTCATAAAAACTAACTCAGCAAACCTGTAATTTCGAATTTCATGGTAAAGCAATGAACTAAAGTGCTGAAACAAAAAGAAATTAACATTACAACACAGAGGAGGTCTGTTGCTCTCTTAAAAACTTAGAATTGGATCAAAAGCTGCCTGTCCTTATTGAATAATCATGAATCTAATGACATGCCAAAACTGGCTTACAAGGAGCAAAAACCGAGCTACAACATGACTAACCAAATTGACTAACTAGCTAACCCCAAATTGACTAACTAGCTACACAAAATGACTACCCACTAGCTAACCCAAATGAGGCCCCAAGCCTTCTTATTTATACAATTTTGAGGACCCAACAGTCCTCCTAAAAGTTAGGGACTTGGCTGCCCAAGACTTGGAGTTAACAGCAGTCCAACTTGACTTGCTTGGCTGCCCTTGAGCTGATTGATTCGGTGGCCCTTGAACTCCGAGCTGATGGTGGAGAATTCGAGGTAAGGGCCCATAAATGAGGGGGACACCTTCCTACAAATCCTCTAGCTTGTTCTCCCACGAATTTGGCTGCCAAGTGCTCATTAAGACCTTCAAATTTGTCTCCAAGTTGACCAAAAAGGCTACACAAAGCACCCATTAGACTTGTTGGCATAATGACTAACCAAATTCACTCTATTAACATAAAAATAATCAAAAACATGCAATAAACAAATGAGAATGGTGGACTAAGCCAAATTAGGAGGTTGAATGAGCCCAAATAATTGTACATTTTTGGGGCTCATCAACTAGATTGGCATATTTTTCATTCACAACATTCAAAGCATCATAACTTTAAAATTATAGTTGCACATATGTAAAGTCGATCATGCAGATGTGGGACCATCAAGAGCAAAGGGATACCCATGTCACAATCATCAAGGTAGAGGCAATGAGAAACCTAGTGGAGAGGTGGATTGAGTTCATTGATCTATGCATTAAAACCTAGAGGTCTTCAGATAGTAGGCGTAGAGGTCTTGAGATAGTAGGTGCCAATGGCATAGGTTAAAGACCTACTAGTATAGGTGATCGAGCGATGTGTAATAGGATTATTATGTGTGTGTGTACACCTATTTCAATGGGCCGCAAACATCATAATTTTCTACCATGACACACATTAAGACACATGTGTTGAGAATGCAACAAGATGATGGAGATTAGTGGAAAGGAGTCACCTTCACAAAGTCAACTAATTTAACATGAGGAAGGAGGATTCCACTTCAGCAGAAGAAGTGGATGCCACTGTTTATCAATAGTTGGTGGGGTCACTTATGTATCTGGTCAATACACGACCCGATATATGCTATGTTGTTAACCAGCTTTCATAAGCTATGGTTAAGACTACCAAGCTCTTCTGGAAGGCGAGCAAGCATGTATTGCGTTATTTGAGAGGCACATCGGGATATGGATCTTTGTATAGACAGGAGGATGTAGATTGGGCAGGGAGCTCAACGGACAACATCAGGTACCATCATATCAGAGATTGTGTGCAGTGGAGAATCATGTTACTTTGATAATCCATATCTTGTTGAGAGGGAGTGTTGAGAATGCAACAAGATGATGGAGCTTAGTGGAAAGGAGTCACCTTCACTAAGTGGGACCACAGGCAAATTATGGCGCAAAGTCTATTTTTAGACTATGTCTATTTTTAGACATATGGATCATGGTCTATGAGTTGCAATATGCTGTTTATGGATGATTGGTCATGTTGGAAAAAATAGATGGACTTCTATTTCTGCTTCACAATGGAGTGATCAAAGTCTATGTTTAGATTGCCAGGCTAAAAATAGAAAGTAAATATTATTGTCTCATAATAATATTTAGACTATAAACATTATCTTATCCTCTTGGAGCACTTCAGTTTGAGCTACAGATGTGGCACATGCAGCTGTCAGAAGGAAATACGCCTTTCTTATGAGTCAGTTGAGCTATTGCATGCAGGACATCAGTTAGAACTCGTGCATGTGAGTTCTGTGGAGTTGGATGTGGAGTTGATGGAGTTGTGTTCAGTTTGACTTTGTTAAACTAGTTGTAATTAGTCTAACTGCAAATAGACTGGTGATGAGTTGTGTGAATTAATTATTAACTCATAATGCAACTGAAGAATACATCAGTTAACTCAGTGCATGTATAGTTCAGTGGAGACAGATGTTAGAGGTTGAGATTGATATCAGTTGTGACTATAGTTGTGCATGAGATCTTGCACAATCAATAGATTGAGTATGCCCATGAGAATTGCCCAGTATATGCCCAATGATATAGCCTCTTCTCACGTGATTTCCAGGGTGAGTGATTTTCACTTGGTATTGTGTGCAATAGAGGCAGGCAAAGCAGTGGAGAAGATTTGAACCTGTGACTTGTTCGGATTTGAGCTAGTTTTGTGTGTAACAGGTGGAGATAGTGTTGGATACTTGTGAGGAGTATTGTTACATGTTCTCAATCATTAATATACAGATAGTGTGGGGTTTTCAGCTGTAAGCTTTCCCCGGGTTACATACTGTGTTAATGTGTGCATGCGATTGATGTTTCATTGTTTTTGATGCTGCTAAATTGATGATCAACGTAGAGGAGGTTATGTATTATGCATGTATTCCGCAATAGTGTATAATCAGGATAATCTCTATTGAATAAGTGTTTATTATTCAAAATTTCTACAACATGGCCTTGGGATTGATTATCACATGCATTTTTGTATTGGTCAGAGATACATAAGCATGATCATGGGAAGAGAAACCAATTTTGTAGGAAATTTATTATATATATATATATATATATATATAAAAGTTAGTTGCATATTTAACTGGATTTTTATTGTGTCAAGAAACACTTTCCATTAGCAAACCTAATGCAGAAGTGTTGTTGTAATGTCATATTAGGTAAACATTTTCACTCAATAAAATAAAATTTAAAAACGTTAATATTCAAATTACTTAAAATAAAATTAAAATTAAAAAATTATAACAAACTCACCTTTTGAGCAAGTTAAATAAAATTCAAATTCAAATTATTTGTACTTTTAAGAATCATAAGTTATTTTGTAAACATTGTGACTCAATCAAATAAAAATTAAAAAATAATATTCAAATTATTTAAAATTAAATTAAATTTAAAAAGTTATGACAAACTAACATTTTGACTCGGTCAAATAAAAATAACATTATCCAAATTTTTAAGAATCACAAGTTTGATTTGTTTAATCTGTAAAGTTTTCAAGGTGCTCAATCCATATATGCTTTCAAAAGTGCATTTTAAACAAGAAGAAATCATAATCTTACTCAAAACCTACTGTTGAATTTAGGTCAAAAAATCATTTCTTCTATGAGTTAGAATTTTCCTTTAAAATCAATGTAGATCCATCTTAACTCAAGATTTATCAAGTGCTCAGAAAAATTGAAAAATTGAATCTGTCTAGGTGCAAATCTTTCCTCGAATTTTACACTCTGTGAAAAATAATTTACAAATAGAAAATTTAATTCAACCCACAGTTGAAAAATAAAAATAAAGATCAAAAATTAAATATGATGATTATATTATCTCCATGTTTCTATGTGACCCATTCCTCTATGTGACCCATTCCTGCATCTTCAACATAATCCACATCCTCATGATTATATTATCTCCATGTTTCTATGTGACCCATTCCTGCATCTTCAACATAATCCAAATCCTCATACGATAGGGTACCATGGAGGCTGGTTATACTATGATCCAAATCCTCCAAATCCTTACATGATAAGGTACCATGTAGGATAGCTATACTATCTCCATGTCTCTATGTGGTCTCTTCCTCCATCTTAAGCAGGATCCAAATCCTCACATGATAAGGTACCATGTAGACTAGCTAGTCTATCTCCATGTATCTCTGTGGTCTCTTCCTCCATCTTCAGCAGGATCCAAATCTTCACATGATTGGGTTTTAAGAAAACAACAAAGGTATCAGAATTCAAATATAAACTATGAACAATTGGTGTCTGACAACAGTCAAACATCGGGCAATGAACTGGTCCGAGATTCAAGACACAGGGATGAAAGCACCGAAACACAGGAATCATGGAAAGGGCCCACACAAACAATAAAGGAATGCTGCAGTCCTAAAAGTCATATACCGTGATTAATTAAACTATTTGTTCAGTTCTGCAACGTTGAAATGCACCATCCAATTGCCAGTGGGAACAACCATGTGGCCGACGAGTTCGGTTATTTGTAGCGCTACGGATTTTTTTTTAACTCAATATCTTCACACTAGTCAGTAGTTATATCTGTTCGCCAGGGCAATCGCTGCACCATCCTTTTTAATAATCTGATATTTTAGTATGCAAAATTCATGCTGGTTACTGTTAATTATTGTTACTTCATAATTAATTCGGTTATATTAATTATTGTTACTGTATAATTAATTCGGTTACTGTTATGATTATTGTTTATAGGAAAGAGCTAACCAGCCATATATTGGGTATTTAATGCCCTCAGAACAGCACGCGACTTAACGCGATAACACGGAGCGGGCAAATTTGACATTAAATAATATTTGCCCGCTCCCGTGTTATCGGGCTAAGTTGTGGGCTGCTCTGAGAACATTAAATACCCAATATATGGCTGGTTAGCTCCAACCTTGTTTATAGGTCTCCCAATAAGAATAGGGATGAACCATTTGAAAATGAATGGAAGGTGGCACAAAACACAAGAAGCTTCAAAACCTGGGCATGACAAAAACATTGAAAGAATGCTTTTGTTTAATTTTATCACAGGGGCACCATTAGAAGCTACTGTATAATTAAAATAGTTTCATATGGTTCTAAACGATGCCCACATATCATTGGGAGCAAGGCTTTATCTTAAATTTGAGATATGGGGTTCATGTTTTTCTGTGCTCTTATTGTTTATTTTGGGGCTTTTTCAAATATTGTTGTTTATGCGAGCATGAATCCAGCTGTTAGTGTTGAAGGTTGAAATATGGGCTTTGTAATAAAATAGTCAATCCAGTTGGTAGACTGTTGAAATTTGGGTCTTCTGCAGCGATATATTGTAATATTATAGCAAATCCAGTTGGTGCTCACATTCAAATCTTTTACTTCTTTTATTCCTCGTATTCATATAGCGTTGTTTACTGCTTTTCTCCTCCTGCATCCCTCGTGCATTTCTTATGTGTGCCTTCTGTTTTCCGAAGATTGTCATGTCTTATTATTATTAATCTGCTCCTTATCTCTGACTATTAAATAAACAGACTTTATTCCGATTCGTGTACTGCCAGGTTTAAGTATTGGATGGTTGTCTTCGCACTTTCTGTGACGTATTATTTGATAAGATGATCCCTTGTTTATAATATTTCTCCCATCCATTATCAAAAGCTGCTTCTCTGCACAGGAGTCATGCGTTTCGTCATATTTTTCCTCGCCATGCACATTATGGGACGATTTATAAATAGAGGAATCCTTAGATTAACTACAGTCAGATATACGTTAACTTCATCTTAAAATGTAGTGTAATCAGCGCTCAAAAAGGTCCAAACCTCAAAAGGTATCCAAAAATGTGCAATTTATTCTGCATCAGGTGATTGGTTTAAATTTCACAGGAAAAATAATGGGTCCGAGTCTTATGTGGAGATAAAACAATATCATTTGACAAACATGCCCAATAAAACCTCCCACAACCTTAGATACAGCAAATCATTCTTCCATCCATCTCAGGGGTTAGTCCTGCCAAAGACACAAACTACCTTTTGGTTATATATATATATATATATTCTAAAATAGTATTCATTCATAATTATTCTTATTCATAGTATATAGAATTAATTTATTCATAATTATTTTTCAATATTTTTAAATAGTTTTATTGATATTATGGAAATTATTAATAAGATAAACTAATATTTTGGGCAATCTTATGTTCTATACAAAAATATTTAAAATCTCTCACTTTAATTATTAGTGATGGCTTTCTATGATGGAAATAGAAAAATACACATGAATAGAATGAGTATAGCTAAAAATCATATTGATACTAATTCTAGAAGTGAATAAGGTTTTTTCTCTACATGATCAGTGAAAGTCATTGTTACTCATTGAAAATGAGGTTGTTATTACTGGTGCATTGTTGCAAGTTATTAATTGTTTTTCTAGAATGTGGACTACATTGCACTTAGACGCTAACATACATATAATCATTAAGAGGTGTCTTGTGTGGTTCATCCTTGATGCAGCAAAAGCCACATCTACTCATATTATGCAAATAAAATTGCATGTCACACTATGTCTCAAGAATTTTAATATTCCTCCCTAGTAAAACCTTCTTAAACCAAGGTTTAATGCTCTTAATTTTTTTTTTCTAGTTAAGACTAATCTAAGTACCCACAGGGGATTTGAACCAGTGACCTATCGCAAGGAGTGCCTTAACAGCGCACCCATTCACCGTCAATCCAAAGCCCCGTGGGCGGTTTAATGCTCTTAATTAAATGCTTAAGCAGAAGCTATTTAATCACACATTAATCAGATTATATCCGTGGATTTTCTTAAACCTCTGATCCACAAAAAACCTGACCAATCACCGTCAACCGCCGGTTGCACAACTGACGTATTTATTTCAACACTTGACTTTTGGGCGCTCCAAATTACCATCGTTGATCTGTCCTGTCTGATCCAATGGCTATCGCGACGTATCACGTGCCAACTAGCCCGACCGATCTCCACCATCTATTTCATTTACCTCAATTCAATGATGATCGCATAATCTCGCGTGATTACTAGCACGATACGTAACTGGTCGAGGGCGCGCGAGAAAAGTGGTTTTCCCATGCTACGTGTCAACCCCTTAGGTTAATCATGTGAATTTGTGAAATAATATTTACCATTTTGAGACCGCGCAAGATACTACTTACCGCTCCATTATTCTGCTATCATGTGGCTTAATCTAATCCCTTCACTTCTTGGCTTTATTTTGCAATAAGATCTCTGTCGATCCTATTCTATCAATATTATCCGTTGATCTGACTGATCCATCGGTTCCTGTGCACAGTTAATTCATTTCTTCCTGCTTTCCTTTCTTCATCTTTATGCAATTCCTCAGTGTTCTTGTCTATCCATCTGACTCACCTATACGATTCTTTATGCATCTATCATTTCTGAGATTATTCAATCTCTTTTGATTGTTGCATTCCTTCTCTGTGCACTGTCCTCTCTCTATTCTTCTATGGTTTAGGTTTTCTCCAAGGTTTCTGGTCTTTGGTTGTTCTTCAGCACACCTTCCTCCTGAACTTACTTCGACTTACCTATAAGCGCTATCACATATGAACTTCAAATTTGATCCTTTAATTGGATTCAAACGATTAGACCACTATCTTTCATTCTCCACCTCTGTGTTTTGCTTTAATTTCACCTGCATACATATATTATGCAGAACTACTCTAATTCACACGCAATTTATAATTCAATTACTCAATACACAACACACAACTTAGGAATTGAATTCTCTGTCTTTATAAACAATTATTTACATAACGAATCTCTTTCTCTTGCCTGATTTTTTAATCAGTGGCATTTTTCCTTTCATGCCCGTAGGCTTACAGTCAAACCCTATCTAATCTCTGAATTATGATTTTTACTCTCTCACTAACTCTCTAACTCTCTAACTAACTCTCTCTATGCCTTTTAGGCTTGCATTTATACAAAAGGTTTTGTTAACCAATTCTGGTTAAAATCCTTAATTTTTTGAACTAAATCCTGAATATCCTCTATGTCCACTTTTGACTCAACTAATCCCTAAGGATCCTCTCTAGTTCCACAAACCATGAAACCAAATCCTAATCTGAGATTTACAATTGATTTCCAAATCTCTCAATCCCTATGGAATCTTAACTAGCCTAAATCTATCATGTTCTCCAACATTCGAGAACATTTACAAATATCCTCACAACATCTAATTAATTCCTATTCTTAATATCTCTCATAAAATTACTTAAAAACCTTAATAATTACATTAATCTAATACTCGGGAAACCAACTTCCTTGAAAACACAATATCATTTTCAATACCCCCTATGTCTACTAAAAAACAATGATATTTCTGAGCCAGATGCTCTTGCATCAGACTCCCAAGGTTGAAAACAATCATTATCTCTAGATCATGTGTTCTCATATGTTGAAAGAAAACCTCCAGGGTCCCAAACTTTAGTTCGGAGTTGTCTTAATGCTCTGTTCCTTTGTTGTTGTTGTATGTTTGTTGACTTCTATTTCATCTTCATCTCCTTGTCAATCAATTCCAAATTCTGATTGATCACTCTTCCTGTTGTTGTCAATCTCCTCCATTTGGACTGCTTCATCATTAATTGCCATAATTCTTCAATATCTAGCTCCAGCACATCCTTGGGTTGGTACATACTCTGCCATTTTTTGTTGTACTCTGTCCATTTATCTTTAAACTACTATTCATTATCTTCTCTTTGAAGTTGTCAAATTCTTACTACCACCCTTTCATCCTTACCCTCTTCTGACTTTCCAAATAACCTCTGTTCAATATCTGTAAATTTACTTTCAAAAAATAAATTGTCCTCCAATTCCCCTTGTACTTGATTCCTCTCAAATACATCACTATGTTGTTCATCAATTCCAACATAATTTCCTTCCTCTTCTTTGAAAACCCTCAGTAATTTTCCTTCACTTCCTTGACTGATTCTGATAGTCAATTTAATTTTTCCAAGCACGGTATCTTCATGTTTTTCTTTTTCCTCATCAGCATGTCCAACGTGGCAATTTCCAATCTTCTTCAGTTCTAAAACTAACTCTTCAACTTGAAACATGTCTATCTCATTTTCATCAAATCTTGTAATCATAAAACAATTATCATAATTAAAAATATAAGGCCTCAGTATCTTCTCTTTCTCTAGCAACATCTCAGTATGCTACTCTGATTTTTCCTCCTCTATCAACACATCAGTATGCTAATTTAGCCTCTTTAAAGAATTCTCCAAAGGACTCTCGAGACTGTCAGCAGGTCTCTCTTCGACACTATCTGCTTCAATGATGTCTTTCTGCTCTTGTCCACTATAATGAACTCTTTCTTCTGTAATCGCACTATCATACTCTGAGTTTTCCAGCAATTCAGTTTCTCTTTGACACTTCATAAGTATTTCATCATCACTTATAATTCCTACATTTCTACACAATTTATCAGTTTGAGAATTACAAGGTTCAACAGTCTCAACTTTTGCTTCACATATCGGCTCTTCAGACCGAATCTCATCTCCCTCTTTCACAAGAAATTGTTCCTTTGTTGTAATAGCTTCAAACATCAATGTATTACTAAATTCTTTCTGCTGCAATAATTCACATCTTTTCTCATTCAAGAGACATTCTCCATCATTGTTTACTTCAGAGTGTTTATCTTCTGAAATATACTCTTCCATACTTTTGACAGTCTCAAAAGATTGCTCATCCTTTGCAGAACCTATAATCACATCAAAATTATTAGATTCAAATATACAAGGTTTCATATGCTCCTGCTGATTGGTTTAAATTTCACAGGAAAAATAATGGGTCCGAGTCTTATGTGGAGATAAAACAATATCATTTGGACAAACATGCCCAATAAAACCTCCCACAACCTTAGATACAGCAAATCATTCTTCCATCCATCTCAGGGGTTAGTCCTGCCAAAGACACAAACTACCTTTTGGTTATATATATATATATATATATATATATATATATTCTAAAATAGTATTCATTCATAATTATTCTTATTCATAGTATATTGAATTAATTTATTCATAATTATTTTTCAATATTTTTAAATACTTTTATTCATATTATGGAAATTATTAATAAGATAAACTAATATTTTGGGCAATCTTATGTTCTATACGAAAATATTTAAAATCTCTCAATTTAATTATTAGCAATGGCTTTCTATGATAGAAATAAAAAAATACACATTAATAGAATGAGTATAGCTAAAAATCATATTGATACTAATTCTAGAAGTGAATAAGGTTTATTCTCTACATGATCAGTTAAAGTCATTGTTACTCATTGAAAATGAGGTTGTTATTATTGGTGCATTGTTGCAAGTTATTAATTGTTTTTCTAGAATGTGGACTACATTGCACTTAGACACTGACACACATATAATCATTAATAGGTGTCTTGTGTGGTTCATCCTTGATGTAGTAAAAGCCGCATCTACCCGTATTATGCAAATAAAATTGCATGTCACACTATGTCTCAGGAATTTTAATATTCCTCCCTAGTAAAACCTTCTTAAACCAAGGTTTAATGCTCTTAATTAAATGCTTAAGCAGAAGCTATTTAATCACACATTAATCAGATTATATCCGTGGATTTTCTTAAACCTCTAATCCACAAAAAACCTGACCAATCACCGTCAACCGTCGGTTGCACAACTGACTTATTTATTTCAACACTTGACTTTTGGGCGTTCCGAATTACCATCGTTGATCTGTCCCATCTGATCCAACTGCTATCGCGATCACATGCCAACTAGCCCAACCGATCTCCACCATCTATTTCATTTACCTCAATTCAATGATGATCACGTAATCTCGTGTGATTACTAGCACGATACATAACAGGTCGAGGGCGCGCGAGAAAAGTGGTTTTCCCATGCTACGTGTCAACCCCTCAGGTTAATCATGTGAATTTGTGAAATAATATTTACCATTTTGAGACTGCGCAAGATACTACTTACCGCTATTATAGACCGCTCAATTATTCTGTTGTCATGTGGCTTAATCTAATCCCTTCACCTTGGCTTTATTTTGTGCAATAAGATCTCTGTCGATCCTATTCTATCAATCTTATCCGTTGATTTGACTGATCCATTGGTTTCTGTGCATAGTTACTGCATTTCTTCCTCGTTTCCTTTCTTCATCTTTATGCAATTCCTCAGTGTTCTTGTCTATCCATCCAACTCACCTATACGATTCTTTATGCATCTATCATTTCTGAGATTATTCAATCTCTTTTGATTGTTGTATTCCTTCTCTGTGCACTGTCCTCTCTCTGTTCTTCTATGGTTTAGGTTTTCTCCAAGGTTTTTGGTCTTTGGTTGTTCTTCAGCACACCTTCCTCCTGAACTTACTTCGACTTACCTTTAAACGCTATCACATCTGAACTTCAACTTTGATCCTTTAATTGGATTCAAACGATTAGACCACTATCTTTCATTCTCCACCTCTGCGTTCTGCTTTAATTTCACCTGCATACATATATTATGCAGAATTACTCTAATTCACACACAATTTATAATTCAATTACTCAATACACAACACACAACTTAGGAATTGAATTCTCTGTCTTTATAAACAATTATTTGCATAATGAATCTCTTTCTCTTGCCTGGTTTTTTAATCAGTGGCATTTTTCCTTTCATGCCCGTAGGCTTACAGTCAAACCCTATCTAATCTCTGAATTATGATTTTCACTCTCTCACTAACTCTCTAACTCTCTAACTAACTCTCTCTATGCCTTTTAGGCTTGCATTTATAAAAAAGGTTTTGTTAACCAATTCTGGTTAAAATCCTTAATTTTTTGAACTAAATCCTAAATATCCTCTAAGTCCACTTTTGACTCAACTAATCCCTAAGGATCCTCTCTAGTTCCACAAACCATGAAACCAAATCCTAATCTAAGATTTACAATTGATTTCCAAATCTCTCAATCCCTATGGAATCTTAACTAGCCTAAATCTATCATGTTCTCCAACATTCGAGAACATTTACAAATATCCTCACAACATCTAATTAATTCCTATTCTTAATATCTCTCATAAAATTACTTAAAAACCTTAATAATTACATTAATCTAATACTCGGGAAACCGACTTCCTTGAAAGCACAATATCATTTTCAATACCCCCTATGTCTACTAAAAAACAATGATATTTTTGAGCCAGATGCTCTTGCATTAGACTCCCAAGGTTGAAAACAATCATTATCTCTAGATCATGTGTTCTCATATGTTGAGAGAAAACCTCCAGGGTCCCAAATTTTAGTTCAGAGTTGTCTGAATGCTCTGTTCCTTTGTTGTTGTTGTATGTTTGTTGTCTTCTGTTTCATCTTCATCTCCTTGTCAATCAATTCCAAATTCTGATTGATCACTCTTCCTGTTGTTGTCAATCTCCTCCATTTGGACTGCTTCATCATTAATTGCCATAATTCTTCAATATCTAGCTCTAGCACATCCTTGGGTTGGTACATACTCTGCCATTTTTTGTTGTACTCTGTCCATTTATCTTCAAACTACTATTCATTATCTTCTCTTTGAAGTCATCAGATTCTTACTACCGCCCTTTCATCCTTACCCTCTTCTGACTTTCCAAATAACCTCTGTTCAATATCTGTAAATTTACTTTCAAAAAACAAATTGTCCTCCAATTCCACTTGTACTTGATTCCTCTCAAATACATCACTATGTTGTTCATCAATTCCAACATATTTTCCTTCCTCTTCTTTGAAAACCCTCAGTAACCTTCCTTCACTTCCTTGACTGATTCTGACAGTCAATTTAATTTTTCCAAGCACAGTATCTTCATGTTTTTCGTTTTCCTCATCAGCATGTCCAACGTGGCAATTTCCAATCTTCTTCAATTCTAAAACTAACTCTTCAACTTGAAACATGTCTATCTCATTTTCATCAAATCTTGTAATTATAAAACAATTATCATAATTAAAAATATAAGGCCTCATTATCTTCTCTTTCTCTGGCAACATCTCAGTATGCTACTCTGATTTTTCCTCCTCTATCAACACATAAGTATGCTAATTCAGCCTCTTTAAAGAATTCTCCAAAGGAATCTCGAGACTGTCAGCAGGTCTCTCTTCGACACTATCTGCTTCAATGATGTCTTTCTGCTCTTGTCCACTATAATGAACTCTTTCTTCTGTAATCGCAGTGTCATACTCTGAGTTTTCCAGCAATTCAATTTCTCTTTGACACTTCATAAGTATTTCATCATCACTTATAATTCCTACATTTCTACGCAATTTATCAGTTTGAGAATTACAAGGTTCAACAGTTTCAACTTTTGCTTCACATATCAGCTCTTCAGACCGAATCTCATCTCCCTCTTTCACAAGAAATTGTTCCTTTGTTGTAATAGCTTCAAACATCAATGTATTACTAAATTATTTCTGCTGCAATAATTCACATCTTTTCTCATTCAAGAGATATTCTCCATCATTCTTTACTTCAGAGTGTTTATCTTCTAAAATATACTCTTCCATACTTTTGATAGTCTCAAAAGATTGCTCATCCTTTGCAAAACCTATAATCACATCAAAATTATTAGATTCAAATATACAAGGTTTCATATCCTCCTGCTGATATGAATTTGTCCAAGAGTTCAGAAAATCATCAATAATTCCTTCTTTAGCAAAGTAAACTTCTTGTTGTCTTGAATCCTCACAATCAGTCATAAGATCTTCCACATATCTCTAGTCTTCATCTTCGCCCAAAACTTCACCCTATTCTTCTTCGCAAATGAAAACATCCATTCTCAACTCAGCTTCTCTGATCTTCAGACTTCAATTGAACATTCATTACGTGTTCAAGCTTTTGAAACTCTCTTGCTAACTGTATATTCACCTGTTGATTTCTCTTCTCTTGTAGCCTCTGCCACTTTACTTTCTTCCTTATGACATAACCATGCTTCTGGTCATCCTTATTCATCTGCAACATCTCCATCAATAACTCAAGATGGAAATTTATCTCAGCTTTTCCTCTGTCAATTCCCTCTTGACTCATTCTCTTGCCATTTGCCTTGGCATCCTCCTTCTTCACTTTTCTTCTGTTGTGGTCTTCCTCAGAACCTCTATTATCTCTGTTATGACTATCAGTAGTCATCTCCTTCTCTATCTTCATGAGTTCCTCACTCACTCTCTGTGAATTGTATTAAAGCCTCTGCAACAGCAAGTCCTCCTTGTTGCCACTTACCTCACCAAGCTTTCCTCTATACTTGGTCTTTTGGCAAGCACTTGGTTCTCTATTCTCTCGAACCTATTTTAGCACTTCTATCTGCTCCTTCTAGGATTCAACTCATCTACACCTTTTAAGAACACAACTTTCCTCTTGTATTTCAATCACAAGTGAAATACTAGGTTCTGGCCACCTCTTCTTTCACTTAGAAATGTTTACCAGGTTTCTTCATTACTGCTTCTTCTCTTTTGCTGAGATACCTTCTTTTGTCCACAACCTGAATTCTGCAACCACAATCTTCAAACCAAATTAAAACAAAAACATATCATCTCACCTTTAAGACCTTTGCACAATCTTATGCTCCCATTCACCTGCACTTCGAATGGATTGTTTTCTATTTCTTTGCATCTGCAAGTTCTGCTACACTTTATCTCTGTGTGTCTACTATTTTTCAGATTTAAAATCTGATCTCCTTTCACCTGTATACATACATTCAAAACATAACCCTATTCTAAATTTTCTCAAAGAATTTTTTACACACAGAATTTCCTTGTTCAGCTCTGATACCAAAAATGACACAGCAAAAGCCGCATCTACCCACATTATGCAAATAAAATTGCATGCCACACTATGTCTCAGGAATTTTAATATTACTTCCTAGTAAAACCTGCTTAAACCAAGGTTTAATTCTCTTAATTAAATACTTAAGTGGAAGCTATTTAATCACACATTAATCAGATTATACTCGTGGATTTTCTTAACATCCAATCCACAACAAACCTGACCAATCACTGTCAACCGCATGTCGCACAACTGACGTATTTATTTAAACACTTGACTTTTGGGCACTCCAAATTACCATCGTTGATCTGTCGAGTCTGATCCAATGGCTATCACGACATATCATGCGCCAACTAGCCTGACCGATCTCCACTGTCTATTTCATTTACCTCAATCCAATGATGATTGTGTAATCTCGCGTGATTACTAGCACGATACATAATAGGTTGAGGGCGCACGAGAAAAGTGGTTTTCCCGTGCTACATGTCAACCCCTCAGGTTTATCGTGTGAATTTGTGAAATATCGTTTACCATTTTGAGAGCACGCAAGATATTACTTACCTCTTTCGTAGACTGCTCCATTATTCTGCTGTCATGTGGCTTAATCTGATTCCTTCACTTCTTGATTTTATTTTGCGCGATACGATCTTTGTCGATCCTATTATATCAATGTTGTCCATTGATCTGACTGATCCAATGGTTCTTGTGCATGATTACTTCATTTCTTCCTCCTTTCCTTTCTTTGTCTTTATGCAATTCCTCAGTTTTATGTTCTATTCATCTAACTCGCCTATACAATTCTTTATGCATCTATCCTTTCTGAGATTATTCAATCACTTCTCATTATTGTACTCCTTCTCTGTGCACTGTCCTCTCTCTGTTCTTCTATGGTTTAGGTTTTCTGGTCCTTGGTTGTTCTTCAACACACCTTCCTCCTGAACATACTTCGACCTACCTTTAAGTGCTATCACATCTAAACTTCAACTTTGATCCTTCAATCGGATTCAAATGATCAGACCACTATCCTTCATTCTCCACCTTTGCATTTTGCTTTAATTTCACCTACATACATATATTATGTAGAATTACTCTAATTCACATACAATTTATAATTCAATTACTCAATACACACCACACAATTATTTACATAATGAATCTCTCTCTCTTGCCTGATTTTCTAATCAGTGGCCTTTTTCCTTTCATGCCCATAGGCTTACAGTCAAACCCTATCTAATCTCTAAATTATGATTTTCACTCTCTCACTAACTTTCTAACTCTATAACTAACTAACTCTCTCTATGCCTTTTAGGCTTAAATTTATACAAAAGGTTCTGTTAACCAATTCCGGTTCAAATCCTTAATCTTTTGAACTAAATCCTAAATGTCCTCTAAGTCCACTTTTGACTCAACTAATCGCTAATGATCCTCTCTAATTCCACAAACCATGAAACCAAATCCTAATCTGAGATTTACATTTGATTTCCAAATCTCTCAATCCCTATGGAATCTTAGCTAGCCTAAATCTCTCATGTTCTACAACATTCGGGAACATTTACAAATATCCTCACAACATCTAATTAATTCCTATTCTTAATATCTCTCATAAACTTACTTAAAACCATAATAATTACATTAATCTAATACTCAGGAAACCAACTTCCTTGAAAACACAAGACCCCCTATGTCTACTAAAATACAATGATATTTCTGTGCCAGATGCTCCTGCATCAATCCTTATGTTGTATTCATGCATAACTCTTTAATGATGATGTGGTACTTTTCGAGTATTGTTAGGAGGCATCAATGTAGGTGTCCTTGCCATAGCCTAGATGCAAGACATCATTAGGATATATAGTGCTCATTTGGAGTCCTTGGATGCCTTTGATCCCTTGGTTTCTAGCACTTGGTCACTAATTTGTCTCATTTTGACCCTTGAGTTATCCATTTAAGGCAATTTCTAGCTTTATGACTTAGATTAGGGGCATGAACCCCATCTAGGGAAATTATTACTTAGGTTACCTCAATTTATGTCTACGGAAACCCAAATATGTTTGAAATTTCTATATAATTTCACAGGATACCTAATTAAATATTCTTGATCCCTAGGTGAAAAGTGTATCATGAGTTCCTTTGCACGTCTATAATACATGAGATGCTTAATAGAGAATTTTTCAAGGGCCAAAAACCCATAACACAATCAAAATTAACCCATGATATCAAGTCAAAAGGCATGGTCTAACTGCTCCATATGATTTGGTCCATCTAATACCCAATCTACTTTACACCTACACCTATACATTGAAAATTTTAAGGATATATATATTTTGTAGACAATTTTGGTGATTTCTAGAGAAAAATAATTTTATCATATAAAATAAGGCGAATAATTTTAGGAACAAATGGAAATTGTAAAAAAAATGTTTTGGAAAAAAACATGGAAAATTATCCAATGAATGAAATTTAGCCCATAAAACTTTCCCCACACATGATGTGCTTTCATAAGCAAATTTGCAAAACATCTCAAAGACCATACAAATCAACATTTCAAATAAACTGTTGGAAATACTGAGAGGGGTGTTATTATGACATAATGGTACACTCATTTGTACACAACAGAAGGCACTCAGAGTCAGTAAGCAACATGTACAAAGGATACATTTTTGAGCTAGAAACATTTTGAAAAGAAAAAATTAAAAGGTCTTCCTAAAGTTGACTTAAAAAATCAACTCTTGTGGGTGCTCCAAAGACATTTTAGTACACCTTCACAAATTTTTCTTTGATAGCCATGAGGGTCACAGAAAGCCCAATGAACACCTTGGGAGGCACCTTTTCTTGAAAAAGACTCAAACTTTGACAAGATGGGTTGACCATTCAAGCATCAAGCATGAAGAAGTCTTAATAGTAGGAGGATGGTAGATCTCATCTCATTGATGAGCCAAGCAAACTCATTGATGAGCGAAAGGAGGGAGAGGTTGTTCGAAATTTATATAAATGTAATAGCATGGGGAACCAAAGAACAAGAAGAAGTTGTGCATTGTTATGCTACCAAAATTTCTCCAATGGAATGAAGCATACTAATGCTAAGATGAATCCACCATTTGAGAGACGTTTCTTTGCTTCTTTGAGAGAGAAAGAGCTTGCAAAATAAATTGAGAAGGGGAAATCCTTGTTGAGAGATATTGATGACCATTTCTCAATCAGTTCTCTTCAAGTGTCTTTGAAATTCATTTGTAACTCTTCCACTACTAGCAATCAATAAACAAGACCCATTTCTTACCCCATTATTGATTTGTTTTGCTTCATTGGCTTGTTTCGAGTTGTTTTAGTTTTGTTTTATTTATGCATTTTCTTCACTTAATTAAATGCTTTTTTAGTCCATGTTTAACCACTAAAATCACTCCTTGTTTGTATGTCTTCTTGTAGGAAGCAACTAGCTACAAGAAAAGTGGATTTGGTACTCATATTCTACCAAACACACCATACAATATGGTGACTCCACTTGCTTTCCTTTTTTTAATCTAATTAGTTTTTTTGCAAAGCATTATCTCATTGTTAGTCATCTGCTTTTAGTCACATAATTTTTCTAAATCTTTCTAGGTATCCCTTGGACCTATTCGTAGCCTAGAAGCCTCCCTATTCAAATTTTTAGGCCAGTATCTTGGCTTTTTGTAGAGACAGTCATGTGAGTCTCGTGACTATGCAGAACATAACCTGTGAGACACATAGAGAACCATAATTCTCATTGTAATTTCCTTTTCCTGAGTGTTGTGGTGGTCTTTAGTGACCTTCCTACAATCCTGCAATTTTTTACAGTTAAGATATGATTTAATTTACTTTTCTAACCACCATAAGTAGAGTAATAATGCTTATCTTTTACTTTAAAATTGCCTATGTTGGGACTAGCTGTAGTGTGGATAAGAAAGAGAGTAGGTTCTCAATCCCTTGCACCCTTGTGGTGAACCTATGGGGGGATCCAAAAAGGTTCTAAAATACTACCTACCATCTCCCTTTCAATTGGATAATTACACATAACTTAACTAGGAAAGAAGTAAGTGACCCTAATCCACGCATCTTTTACGTATTTTTCAAACCATTTTTGGCATTAAGAGTTGTTATTAGTAAGAAAGAGAGTACACCCTCCCTCCCTTTTAACCTTGTGGCAGGCCTGTGGGGGGGTCCAAAAAATTTCTCAAAGCACTAAATTTTCCATCTCCCTATATGCTCATCTAACCTAATTAGTTAAAGTAATTGGCCTATTATCCACACAGTTTTTTCTTTGATTGCAAAGAACAATATAACATAGTGTAATTAGGGGGGATTGTAAAGGATCATCGCATATCAACATTGTTTCAATTCAAACACTCTGCATGTTCACCATTCACCTTGCACGCACCATCACACCACACATTAAACTCACTTAAACTTTGTGCAAAGGGTATTCTCTTTTTCAATCTTTGATCTATGTTTGTTTTGAGTTTACATCTTTGGCACATCCTAAGAAAAGAAAATAAATTTTAAAAAGAAACCTTAACTTGAACCAATTTAATTACCCATAGAGGTCACAAAATAATTTATACTTTAGGTTAGAACCATGGGGTTAGGCATCCCATAAGCCACTATGGTTGTTCTTCATTTGAAAACATAGAAGTTGTCTATTTAGGGGGCTTTCAAATCCTACACCATCGAGTGACAAAACCAATAATGAGAAGAAACTCGTGAAAGCAAAAGGCCTAGATGACAGATTATCATAGACCTCCTTGTTTTCTAACAACACTTGGTAGAGGCTCTAGGTCAAAATTTGATAGCCAAAAGTTGTGATTCTCTCATTCCCACTGGACATAGGTAGCTTAGTGGAAAAATTTTAGGGCATATTTCCCTATAGTTGGTGGGTGCAAGATCACTTGCAACCGGAGGAGATTTCGATTAGGCTACGGGAAGCATCACCAATAATTTCAAGACGTGGCACTAGTACCATTTCTTTATAGCCCTCTTCCATACCTTGGTTTGTTTTTAGATGATAGAAACATCCCCAATACTTTTAGGATGTGGCCCCAACGCCCTTCTACAAAACATCACAAACATTTTCTTAATGTTTCAAACATTAAAGAGTTAAAGGGAAGATCAAACATTTGTTTTTTTTGTTTTTGTTTTTGTTTTTGTTTTTTGTTTTTTTGTTTTTTTGTATGTGATCTATTCAATTTGTTATGAAATCCCCCTCATAATATTTATCACACACTTTCTAGAGCACACTAGGGGACCCCAGGCTTTTTCGCCGCTATAGGTACCTACAAGACCTCAAACGCTTTCTGGGAGGGGTTAATGGTGTCTCACCACATCATCATAGGAAACAACATCCAACTACCTTGTTTGGCACATCCATTATTGGTGTGACTTTGTTAGGATTTGATTCCTCTCAAAGTACCCCTGCCACCATCCCTCAAGGTAACACTAACACTACCTGGCAGGGTACCCTGCAAGGGACTCTTATCAACACCACACTGCAAGGCTATACTACCATGGAAAATACCACTAAAATACCATTTTTAGCTTCACTAAACCTCCTCAATCTCACAAAACTTACAAATGACCCCATTGCACATAACACCTAATAGCCCCCTATGCCCACCAAGTTACCATCGTATATCCCCCAATTCAAAGGAAAATTGGGGGAATACCCTGACAACCATATCATGACCTTTCATTTATCTTATTATTCCAACGACATCATTAATGACTCAATTTGACTAAGAGTATTTCATTGCACCCTCACAGAACCTACTGCGAAATTATATGTTAGTGAGGTCGGAGGTTCAAATGGAACCTTTGAGTCTTTAGTGCAATCCTACCTCACCTTATTCTAGCTCCCAGTCTGCCATGACACAAGGCTAGAATTATTAACCCACTTTCGAAAAACTACATCCACCCATATTTTAAACCATGCTCATGAATGGCATAAATGTTATGTTCTTTTTAAAGTGTACATAATAGCCACCCTCCTTCTGGATTTCTTCTTGAAATCACTTTTTCCCGTCATAGAAAAAGATGTCATAACTTCCTTACTACAAGAAAGGAAAAAGGATATCAGTTTATCTCAACATTTTGAGCTCATTTACACACAATCAAGGTACCTCTACTATGTTATCCCAGATGCTCCCTGATTGCAATGATTTATTCAAGATAATCATGGAGCATCCAATGTTGATGATGGGTTGATTTGGAAACTTACTCAAAATCAACCTAGGAATTCCCTTCCATATCATAGAAATATGTATTGCACGCAACCACATTTCTAACCAATCAGTGGAATACCTACAACACCAACACCATCAAATGTCGAATAGTATCCTCACCAACCTATACCTCCTCAAAATTCTCCCATGCAAGGGAATCAATACCAACCACATGTTTCTAAAGGCATGTTAACCTCCCAACCTCTTTACACAAACACTAATCAAGGGAATCTATATTTTCCTTTCCCACCACAAAAACAAAATAACCCCCACCTCAACAAAGTGTGGGGATTAATTTTCTTCAACCTTCATTTCCTTAGCCACAACAATCGTTCGAACAAGTCAACATTGTGAACCCATCCAATACAAATAAAAAGAAAGGGAAGAATAAGCCAAAAGGATATCAAGTACAGGGGGAAACCAACAACCACAATAACTATCATGGGTGTTGACTGGGGGAAATCCTCTCAATGAAACCAAAACCAAAATCAAGGTACAAATAATCCACAAAAGCAAAACAAGAATGACAATCTTCAAAATAACCACTCTTGTGCCATTTGTGGAGAGTATGGGCACTATACCCATCATTTCCCTCAAATACCAAAGTTGAAATGCCTAAGAGAGGATAGGGAGTAGGGGGGAGCAAACTAGTAGCCTACGGTAATGTAAAATACATTTACCCATTAAGAAGTGGTAGCTACTTAGCATGAGGATGGTCCTCCCCAGTATCAAAACCAAATAGAGGGAAATTCAAATGACACATGTGGTCATGACATCTACATGAAAAAAATGGATGTCCTTCGCCAAACATGAATTCGTGATTCCATAACCCCTCCAAAGCCAAATCCCTCGATATCAATAGTACACATTACCAATACTTCCACACCACCTGTGACCATACATTGGCCTCCCATTGAACCTATCTCTAAGATGGTGAAGGGCCACTAGGCCACACAACCCATAATTCATAGGAAACCCACTATTATAGTATTGTTGATGAACTTTCTTAATCTCCATCAACCATGTTGGTGTTGGAAGTCCTCCAAACATGTCCAACTCAATGAAAGGAACTCCTTTTCATACTAGGTGCAATTGATCCTTCGTATTCACGCATAATTACCTTTGACTTGGACAATTCAAAACCACAACTACCATCCATGTTGCATTCCAAATTATAGTGACCATTTGAAATCTAATTATTAATTTATGCATCATAGATGAGGGGGAATCCACCTATCTTATCTCGAAATTAGTTTGGAAAAAACTAGGATCCGCCAAACTCACTACTTCCTCATTCAAGTTGAGATAATATGATGATCAGACATCCTCACCTATTGGACTCTTTCAAAATTTCCCAGCTGAACTTACCAGAAAAATGGTTCTTATATATATTTAAGTCCTATATTCCCCTATTGGTTATATAATATTGTTTGGATGAGGTTACATGTATGCCATGAAAGCTATGGAATCATTAGTCTTTCACACTATGATGTTCCCCCACAATATAAAAATCATTACCATTGACCAATTGACAGATTATGAGATGAGGGCTTCTTCATCCCCTGATAGTGTGTTACCCTTTGTTGTGTCCCAAAATGAATCTGTCCCTTCCATGATTGAAGTCAACCAAGGAATGTTCAAAAATTCATCTCTCCTCATACACATACCCTGGAGACCCACCAGTCGTCACACCAGTTTATGCAATAGTGTAAGAATGATGACCACATCAAATGTTGAACGCACTCAAGATCCTCCACAACCAAATTTGGAAACACCTAATGTTGTGGCAAGAGAACCCACTTTTCTCCCTTACATAATTACTCAAATGACTTTCCTATATCCTACACCTAAATTTGTGTCCCACCAAGTCATGGAAACTCTCACCTTACCAAATATGGCTCTCACGATGCCCATCTAGTGTTTCGCACCCCAAGCCATGACAATAAGCTCAGGTGTCAAATCTACTAGACTTATTATCTCAAACCATCTTCAAGAAACCTTACCACTTGTAGAAAAACCTGCATTGACACTAGAGGACACCACCAAGAAGGATAAATAGAAAGTCAAGAAGAACGACACCTCGACTACCTCTTATCCTAGGGTACCTCCTACATGCACATTTGTGATGTGATGAGACGTCCTACCAACCAATGTCCAATATTGGAAGAGTTGAGAAACCTTATTCATGCCTCAAAGGCACCCTCACCTTACCCCTCCCCTCTAGGATAGAAGTCCACTACGTTTCACAATAAGGGATTATGTTCCAACCATTCATGTCCAATTTGCACATATCTTGTAAATTACACTCATCATTTCCATGATCTTCCCAAATACCAAGATGCATTGGTATCCCTTCATCAAACCAGTATGATTGCACCCTCATTTCCCACCACCTTGGCTAGTGAGAATGCACCTCAAATCATTTACTGCGTCTTTCAAGAAGAAACCCCACAGGAAACACACCCATGTGCATGCTACTATTGTACCTATAAAGATAATTCTAGGCCAGGAATTATGCCAAAGCATCTATAATGTTTTGTTCGTTTTTAATATTTTGAATGACCAAAGCTCTAAACTGTTTAACTAGGTGCAATTTCTTAATTGTTTATGATTTATTAGAAGGGATAATTCTTCACCTATAACAATAATTTAGGTTTGCTAAGATATGCAAGGTTGAAACTTTTAGAAACTATATTATTTGTTAAACATCAAACAAATTATTTAACCAATCATATACAGTGGATGTGTGTAAAATACTTTTACAGCCAAACAATATATGTTTGAAACTCAAGGGAAAGTGACAATTTAGTGATGTAGAGGAGTTAAATCAAACAGAAAGTTTAATTAACTAATCTCTGTAAAGAATTATAAATTCATAGGGGATTTCAGATAAATTGAAAATAAATATTATCATACCCAGAATTCCCAAAAAATTCAAGCATATGTAGATTAAAACAAAGTGAAAAATAATAACAAAGAAGAACTTACAAGGACACAAGCTGTTTTGAAATGAATCCAGAATCCTTTTATTATTTCAGAAATAACTTCGAAGGGTACAAGTCTGCTCAAAGTCTATCACAATGGTTCAACCATTTCTAAGTTTCTATTCTAAGTATTTATAGAAACTTTTACATTCTAGATCGAATTTCAAATAAAATACATTTACAAAATAATATTTGTTTAAAAGACAAATATTTGTAGGAAAAATAGGAAAATCTGATAAATGTTTATTGTGTTGTTGAGGCTATTTAGAATTCTAGTGTTAATTGTTTCTACTATGTTGGAAATAGTGTTCCTTCATTTATCTTCACTCGATCAATTCTAGGAATTGGTCCCACCTTTTTGTTGGTAGGATAAATTGCTTCATTTTTAACCCCTTTTTTCCCTTCAAAACCATAACCTTAGAACTCTGTTTTAACTTTGAAAACCTCTCTATTCCTGCAATAGTGCAAGAATCGTTTCGTTTCCTGCACTAGCTTTATATCTTATGTTTAAGGGTTATGAATGTGCTTAATTAATCATTTTCATAGATTTTGTACCTTTAATAATCTTTGCAACTAATATTTTTTTCCTAAAGTATTTGATAGGTAATGTATTGATCATCCCATTAGCATGGTCGAGTGAAGGTAGGATTCCTACACCATTGGTGAATCCTTAGCTGTCGTGACAACTCACCACCTAATGTGGACAAATTGTTACAGAATGGCCAACTTGAGTTGGTCTCGGAGCGGGGATAAGTCGGGAATATGGTGGAGATTGGGTCGTCGGCCAAATACTTAGATAATGTTTTGTTATAGCTGAAAGTCTTAGTATGAATTGTTATTGTTATTTTGTTATATCCAAAAGGCTCAGATTGGAATGCTTGGTGTAATTTTGTTACGGTCATAGGCCTGAACGAATGTATGAAATATAGGATTCATATAAAAAATGGTAGCAAGCGATAGCTATAGCAAGGATATTGTAATTTCATTCCTCTGTAATTTTTCTAGTATAGCCCTCGTTCTAGGCTGGATTCAAACTCATGATGTACATTTGCTGATTATCAATAGAAAGGGATTGCACCATGATTTCTCAATATTGCATTGTAATTCTGTGTTGATGCATTGATTAGAGATGAATCTTTACATTTCCTAAATAGGGAAACGAGCTGGTTGGCTAAGGCCCAACCAAACCAGCTCATTCTTCCTCGTATTCATATTTTTTGATTAAGGTGTGTTAATTTCATTTAATGCTAAGTGTGAATTAAATAGATGCTTTTATTCTTTTGCAAAGTTTAGATTTGATTTGATCACTGTGTTATAGATCCGTGGTGTGCATGCTCGATTGACTTTAATTTTATGATTTCTTTTCTTCAAAGTTTAATATTGTTTCTGCTTGGATTGTGCAAGCATGCATTCGTGCACTAGTGAATTTAAAACTTTGTAGATTGATTCCTTTGGTTCACTACAGTAATATTATTTTATTCCTATATGATTGATGAGCCTTAATGTGTTTCTGCAGTGCGTGATTTTCATTATGAAGTGTTCTTGATATCTTGAACTAAATATGCTTTGGTAATTTGAGACTGAACGTCATTGTGACACATTAATCTGTACCTATACTTCGTACTGTTTAGATAAATATCAGAATTTATGTTTAATCATTTTCAAATATAATCTTTCTGAAGATTATGAATGCAGATCGGGTTTGTGTCAATAACTATTACAAGATTGAAGCCTGCTGCCACAACTAGATGATTTCTTTAGATTGCATGAAGGAGTTCCTTGATTGAAGAATAGTTTTCTTCGAATTTGGAAATTAATTCTTATTTTAGATCTTAATATTGGTTGAAGCATATTCTTTGAGGAATTTATTCTAATGTTTTGTCACCTTTGCGAGCTCTTTTTTTAAGTTAACATATTCTTTATTTTCTTATAAGAGGAATTGGAAAACTTGGTCGAGGAATCTTTGTTCCGGTACAGGAATCGATATCCTGATAAGGAATAGAGTGCTCTAGTAATGAGGCCTAGAGCCCCTACATGAGGAAATAAATCTTCAGTACATGTGTAAAATATACTTCCAACACCTAAAATTTGTTCTGGTACTAGTGTAAGCACATTGCAGCAGTACAAGAATATCGGCTTAGTGTAGGGAGAAAGATATATAAGAAGTCAAATACCTTCAAGGGTCCAATCATTCACCTAACGTACAATACTAAAGATGAACATTGATTTCCATTTTCATTAGTCAAGATTGTTTGCAAGAAGTTTTAAGAGTTCCTTTCATTTATTTTCCTGCAATAGTACTTTCTTTCACATTCCAGCATTAGAATTTCTTTGGTGTAAATTATCGAGTAATCTTTTCTTTTTGATTCTGGAAGATTACAATTAAGGAAGTAGGAATAGAGTTTGGAAAATTTCATATCATTTCTGGCATTTCCTGTGCTTCGTCTCTAAGTTTACGAAACCCCTGGGTTGAAAATTAAGTGTTGAAGGAGTCTGCCTAATCACAATTCCTACACTCAACACTTTATTCACTTGGGATAGAAAATCTAACCATATTTCTGAACCTTTCATCCACCTTTGTGTAAGTGTGAAAATTTGGTTTATTTACAAAAAGGTGGTGGAGCTCGTGTTGGATATTTAATTGAAACTGAATTCCCATTATGAATGCTTCCCCACTGATCATTCCTTTAGCTTTATTTCTCTATATCTAGAACAGATACTCTACTAAGTAGAAACGTGTGAACTGGATGATACTGGAGATTTGACTGTTTCTTCAATAGTCAATGATTGTATTGTTTCCTCTACTTGAGTAGAAGGAGTGATAGGGGTCGCTGATAAAATCACTATGGATGGCTACTCTGTGTTCCCTTCCTCCGGATTTTCATCCTAAATAATTATTATTTGAGTCCTAAATAGAGGATTAATGGGAGAATATGATTTTTGAGTAGTATTATGGTCCTTCTTCTTCCTTTTAAAAATAATAAACCCTACATCTAGATTATCAGAATCTGTAGGGGATATATGTTCTCTTTCTCTTTTTTGCTCCTTCTCTTTGGGAATTGTTGTCTGCATTGATGATTGGCTGACAAATTGTTCTCTGGCTTCCTATAGAGTACCCTCTGTAAATTCTTCCTGATTGGCATATTGTTCAATCTTAGGCCTTGGTGTGTGTGCATAGGGAGTACTTTTTTGTTCCAATTTGAGCTTGGAAATGATGCCTTAAGGATCATAAGACCAAGAAAAACTGAGTTTGAACTTCATGTGACTCAAGATTGCTTCTATTTCCTTTGTTGCAACTCTGGTGTTGATGATGTATGGCCCTATGTGAGTTTTCATCTTGAATTGTGCTTTCTTCTTATAAGAGACAAAATGCACTTCATCCATATTTAACATTTTCCTAGAGTATTCCAATGCAAAGATCCTAATAGGTACAAAAATTGGCAGCCTATAAGGAGGCAATTCTGATCCATAAACTCTAATCTCAGTGTAGTTCTGGTATAAATACCAGTCTCCAACTTTGGCTTGCTTTGTTAAGTGTAAAAATTTCTTTATCTCTGGAGAGATTCTTGGGATTACATCACTGCTTAACAAACATAGTGAGGTATATAAAAATTTGTCAACATAATCAGTGAAAGAATACTCCTCTGAGTTATTTCTAACCAGAGAAGTCTAGTGAATGACTGACCAAGGGTTACCTTCGCTATCTATCTTTTGTAAAGGAAATTTAAATTTGTCTGACTGGTAAAATAGCATAAGGTAAACTAGGACTGACTGATACTTAAAGACACCTTCTGCTTTAAAATTGAAAAACTGGTCATGGATTGAATTAGCCAAAAACTAACTATAATTGAAAAGGAGGGAGGGTTGTTTTCCAACTGCAAAAGTAGATAGAAAACCTAACACTACCTCATCTACCCATTGATCACTATGGTATCCAAGTAGTTAGGTTACCATAGAAATCACCTGCTTGGACATTTCAGGGAAAATTGAAGTTGGATATGGGGGACTAGTCCTAGGTAATTCAACATTTTTAGGAAGAAAATACTCAAAAATCTGGGCTCTTTGAGGGAATGTGAGTTTGTTATATAATTCCATTAGAATATCAACAGAAAAGGGGCATGGGAGGCATGATATTCAATTTTTCAGTCTTTACAGATACTTTTAGGGGAGATAGGAAAAATGACTTCATTGTTCTGAGAAATGACTGCCCTTTGACTCAACAAGTATCTTAGGTGGCACCAGACAGAAAACTCAGGAAAGAAGTGAGTTTGGGGAAAAAATTGTGGGAGAAAGGATTCCCAGACACTTAATTCATCGATTTTATCTAAGTACTTCTATTTTGCCCAGTTATGGAGCTCATAAAGGTCAAATTTAGACATTGTTTCTATATTTTTGTATAGGGTATCTATTAATGAGGTCTTGTCTAAATCTGGTCCCGGGAGAATGAGAGGATTTGATTCTATAGCCTTTCCCTTTCCCTTACATTTTGACATGATTAAAGTACAAGAGGGTATATAGAGTGAAGAAAATATTGAAATAATAAATCTGAGGAACAAAATTACCCATAGAAACTATCAGTTGTGTGCAAGAAGATTTTGTCGAAGGCTAGTAGTTCTACTTTTCTCTTGCATGATCAAATGGTGAGAAAAAAGAAAATAATTGCTGTTATCAAAAGATTTTATAGCAGTATGAATGTTTTGATAACGACCAGATTAATGTCTATGGAGCAGAAAGTTTTATTTGGAAAACAGATATATAGGTGCGAGAATATTATGCAACTAGCTCACAAAATAGAAGAAAAGATAGATCAACAACTTCAAAATCAGCCTCTTCAAGGGGGAAACCTCCTTTACATTACACAACTGAACAATTCTTGGATGATACAAATGACAAGACCTCCTTTATATATATAGGAGTCTAAGGGGTCACAATATAATCAGAGCTGACATAACAATAGTAATGTAAGGGCACAAAAATAACAATAGTGGGCTTTTATGGGGCACGATAATAACAATATGGGGACAACATGGGCACAACAATAACAATAAAGGGCTACAATGACAATAATGATAAGGGAATACACTAGTATTATAGGGACCTAACAGGTAATTTAATGAGATATTCTTCACAAGAGATTTCGCAGTGGACTTTAAACTTTAACAGATATGTGACATGGTAGAAGCAGAGTGGCTAGGGGTAACAGTTTTATGGCAAGAAATGAGTGGCAAAGGGGAAGACACATTGGCGGGAGAGTGAAGGTGGTATTTCAGGGGGCGGTAAGTGGAATTGGTAGGTGACCCCCAAAATAACCTAGCGGCTACCACGTTTCATTAGTAGTTTCGGAGGAAGCTACTTCCACACCCCACCTCATGTTAATTGTTAGGAGCGTGGGGGGGCGGGGGGGGGGGGAAGGGAATTCCTTGTACGATGTATATCTAAGCAGAGAAAATCAATGTTGTAGATTCCAATGCATTTTTTATTGGCATGTGAATAAATAACTTTGTCTTTTTATTACTTTTTCAAATACATATAAAATGATAATCGAAATAAAACATAGTACCAAGGTTTTGAACCTTAATAGAATTTTATTTTTCTAAATTTAAAGTGTGTTGATAGTGCCAGACCTACCAACATGTCAGGGAATCTTCCTGGTAATAAGTCTCGATTAGACCTCAGACTGTTTAGCGTAGGAGTCCCAGCAGTGGGTCGTATGGTATCACCTTGACCGTAGTTACACACAGAGGCAAGTAAAATGTCCTTGTTGGTAGCAAGGGTGTGACCTATGCAGCAAGCCAAGGGAGGTGCATGAAAGGTTATAACACATGGAAAGTGGGATGAGTGTGCCCCTTGGAAACCTGTGATAGCAAGCAGCTTGGAAGGGAACACACGAGTGAAGATGCATCACAAACTTGAAACAATTTTAGCTAACAATCCAAATTGATGTTTAAACCAATAGCACATCTTAGTAAGATTCATACATACTTATACAGAAAGGTTCCATACATGAATGCGTAAGCAAACAATACATATATCACTAGATTAACCAATATAACTGAGATACAATAACAAAAAATGCATGAAACATGTTGGCTCTGTTATATTAAGAAGTGGAAGTTCCAATCATACAGTACAACCATGACCAACCACTAGTCCTGATAGTGGAACGTTATAGTCACTACTGCCTCCTCTAAAGAGATGTACTAGCTCTACACTGTGGAGAAGCCAAGGCTCGTTACAATACTCTCCAAGCTTTCTCAAAGATACTCCTATCGAAAGCTTGGCTAACCAAAAGCCCTTTACAATGAGTTACAAGGTAATATAAATAGAAAAGGGTGGGATGACCCTTGACATTCCCCTTTGTGAATGTTCACCTACCCTCATGACTCTTCAGCTACTCTATGATTGTTACATTCAACTATCGACACTTGGACTTCCACTTTATAAGATTTTACATCCAATCTGCACATGTACCCATGTGAGACAAAATGGATTGAGAAAGCCATGCAAGACGTCACTAACACTCGGACAATTGTGGTAAGACCAACTCTTCGACATCCTTGCAATGACCAACAATGGAGAACTGATGCCAAGCTTGGCTGTCCATGATGGTGTCCATGAACTCAATGGTGACATCCTGTTGAAAGAAAATTCTTGCCTCTGTCACATCCGGGTACGCTAATATGGCTCCTCTATCTGACTCGTCTGATAACATGCGCATCATCATCTTGAGTGCAGTTGGACCAAAAAGTTATTGATGCATAGTGTATGTTCTGATCTCCAAGTGTGTGTTGGTGACCATGCACATCAACTTGTCAAAATACATGTTCAGCTCCAGT
The DNA here is from genome assembly GCA_031772625.1 of Pinus tabuliformis. NCBI lineage: Eukaryota > Viridiplantae > Streptophyta > Pinopsida > Pinales > Pinaceae > Pinus > Pinus tabuliformis. The sequence continues at coordinate 2,014,509,212 of CM062818.1, read as the reverse complement.
CGAACTTGCTCATTGTCTTCACCTCGGTGAGTGTGCCAAATGGGTGGGATTGCATTCGTGCACACAATGACATCAATGATCCTGAATACCCTTGAATATGATCAAAAGCACTGATCACCCTATCTACTCCATGACAGTTGCTAGATGGGTCCATAACCTATATGGGTGCAGTTTCATCAGTCAGTAAATGTTGTGCCTCCTACTATGCCTGTTCCTGCTGCAACTCCTTATGTTGTCTGTGTAGCTCCTGTTCTTCCTTGAGTTTCCACTTTAGCAACTAGAACCCCTTCTCTGTTTCTCTCTTTGCCTTCACTTGATCCTCTTGTCACGTTGTCACCTAATAGCCCCAGTCTCCAAAGTTGCTTTCATCACAAGTGGATCTGCTTGAGCTTGCAAGTTTGTTCCATCTCTGCACTATCAACAACCTTCCTCTTGCATTTGTCACATACAGGTGTGCTACCTTTTGTTGCTACTAATGGTGATGCTCACTATGAGGCCGCTTCCATTTCATCTTGATATCCTTGTCCATGAACAACTTCATGTCTTCATAGATAGGAAAGTTCATAGAAACTTGATCGATTGCATCCCCAATTGTGCTCTAAATGGTGTCTTCGACTTTGCCCTCCTAAAAGCCATTGCACATGTGCTGCTGAGAGGTAGGCAAATACCTATGATACCTGGAGACATACAAACACTCATGACAAGAAATCTTTCTATCGAAAAACAAAACAAACTGGAGGACTGACATGCAACATCCCTGTGTGACTGTTTGTGAAGATTGCATAATTTTCACCAGGAGGCTGGGAGATTGACTGCTAAAAATGCGTAAGGCACAGTGTAGGCTGTCAAGAGGCTGACTGACTACTAGAAATGAGTGATGCATAGTCCATCCTAGCCTACTGAGGACTGAAACTGTGCAATGTGCAATTTCAGTCAGGAGTGACATGCAACTCGGCAAACTACATTACGCGGTTTCTAGGGCCAGCAAGGCACTACCCCCCAGAATTTCAAAATGCAAGCCTGGAGGTCAATGTTGGGCTAGACTTGTGAAATTTCTGGAGGGAAGGCAAAGCCTTCACTTCCAGAAATGCGCAATCCTAGCCGAGAAAGGCAAGGTTTAGTCTAAGGCATCCTAGACCCATCGACAAGCGACTGAAACATGAGAATTCTGAATGCATGGTGATACTGAGTGTAAATAAGAGTGAATGATCATGCATGCAAATAGTAAGTGCAGGATTCAGAAAATGGGAAAGCATGCCTGCATGTGAAGCGATTCGCCACAATGGTGACCGTCAGTGAAAAAACAGTGTCATGCATGCAACAACAGTGAGATGAAAACGAAAACTAAAATGGTGCTTCTACAAGCTAACATACATGAAAACGAAAACAAGCACTCATTGAAATCAAGCAGGCAGTGTTATCACCAAAAAATTGATCATCTAGCCTAATTTACTAGATGGATCGAAGTACACCATGTAAAGCCAATTTTACCATAGTAAAATTGCTTTCATTGTGATAAATTACTTAATAAACCACCTTTGTTAAGTAATTTATAGTTAAACCCATGAAGAATAATTAAATAAATCACTAGTTATTTGATTTTCTTATAGGAATAATTAATTAAACCATTGCTCAATTATTATTCCTTGTCATATTTGACCCAGTCATGAAAAATAAACAGATAAATCATTAACTATCTTATTTTTCTCTAAGAATAATTAATTAATCACTAATTAATTATTATTCTTTGTCAAATTTGACTAAATCCCTTACGAATAATTAAAAAAAATCTTATTTTTTTATTATTCCTTAACTAATTGCTTGAGATGATAAAAAAATAATTTATTTATTTATTTATTCTAAATAAAAGTTTAAATACTTTTTCCCTACTAACCAAATATAATAAAGTATTCCAAGTGGTTATTCCAAGAATGGGATCAATAATATTTTATTATTGCTCATTATTCGAGGATAACTCAATATTTTGTTATAAATAGAAGGGTTTTCCATTCATTATTCACTTTTGATTATCTTCATTTTTGCACTCACTGCTGTAACTCTGATTATTTCCATTGTCACACCATATTTTGCTGGGTTTACACATTATAGAGGATAGAGAATCTACACAAGCTAAAGATGTTTGAGGATAGCCAAGAACCCATCCCATAGAGGGGGACTGATAACATCTATTTATTCCCTTCATAGGTGCTATAATAAAATTATTCTTTGTATATCTGGTTTCCATTGGATGATTGGAGTTATTATTCTTTGTTTTTGTTGTTTAACTATGATTGTGGCATAGATCTGGACTTTGGCAGGTTTTGTTTCTATCAGTTGCTGCAGATCTACAATGTTTAGAAGCCATTTATATTGTTGGTATTGTCTGTCGTCTAGATCTAGAAACCTGGGTGACCTTCGGCTTTCAACTTAGGGTTTCTTCTTTTTTTCAATTCTCTTAATGTTTCCTAGTTTTTTAACCCTAGGTCTATTAAATTTTTGACTTCCGCAATATTTCTGATCTTTTCCGCAAGTCACAGGAAACAGTCGTGACAAAGGTGGTAATGTTTTCCGAGATTTGCCAACGGGGATCCACGAAGTAGAAACCACACTTTTTAGCCCAAAAATGTGTGATCTAGAGGCCAGAGCGCACTTATCTGCCCAAAAGTGCGATCCCACCTGTAAAAGAGGTCAGTACCTGCGATTTTTGGGTTGTAGGGTTTTTCTCATATCTGTTTCTAGGTTTTACAAAGATTTGTCCGTTGGGTTGTCTGACCTCTGTCTCATCCCACCTATGCCTTGATCTACTCCGATTTAGTTGTCAAAGTCAAATTTAGCTCCCCCTAGGGCTTCTAGTACGCTTCCACCTTTATAGGAAGAGTTTAGTTGAGTGAGTAGTCTAAGTTTTTGCAGCAATTTCAGCCATATTTTCTAAATCTGTACCCTTCTATTTCAAATCTATAAAGATAGGTTGTCACCATCCATAGTTTCATATTACAACTTGTTTGGTCCTTGGCCTTAGGGTCCCATCAGTTTCCCTAAGTGTTTCACCCATCTCCCTATATTTTTACAACGATCTTCCTCTCTGGGGTTTTGTTGATGCTACACCACTTTCCAGGAGCTTAGTGTCACTTGATCCTAGTCACACTAACATTTAGATCTCTTGACTGTTTTAGTATATTTTCCTTCGATTTAGCCACCAAATAGCATAGTGTTTGCAAACCCAGTTTGGGTGGGTTTTATTTAATTGTTTTGTTGTTCATTTTCTGTTGTTAATTTCGGTTTATTTTCAACAAGCTTTTTTATTTTTTACAAACACGATCTAGGCTTAATCAATAAATACGCTCACACACACAAGCACACCTTAAGCGAAGGGTGCTTGGTTTACACCGACAAGGCAAGACTTAACATAATAAATTTATCTCCCATCATCGATACAAAGGCACATTGTTGAATTCCCTTCACCATTTTCATGCCACATGTCTTACCACCATTGTGCCACCAAGGCGTTTATCGCGGTGACTAGTAGGCCTTCACCCCCAGTTTTTGCTTTGGCATATTACCCCTCCCCGTCGAGGTCGAGTTCATAGCCCTCCGAGTCCCCATACTGACTCTTCTCCTGGTTCATCTATTTCTAAGCCTCCTTCACTACATATCGTCACCATGTCTAGACCCATAGCTCGTGTTGGCTCCGGTTCTATCCCGATGGTCACATCAAGCGGAACCATCTCAAGAACCATTCCGACAACCCCAATGCTCCCTTTTATGGTTGGGTTAAGTCTACCAGATTTTAGCCAGTTGATAAATGACCCCATACATCACGATGATGGTTGGCTTTCTATGCTGACTAAGCTTCCCTCAGACATCCCAAAGTTTGAGGGTAATGTTGGAGAGGATCGTACCAACCATGTCAAATCCTTCCACATGTGGTGTTCATCCAACTCCATTACTGATGACTACATTTGTCTTCGACTATTCAAATGCATGCTCATTGGAGAGAGTGAAAAATGGTATGTAGACTATCCTGACGCATCTCATTCCATTTTTGCAACGCTTGCTAAAGCATTCCTTTCATATTTCTAGTTACCTCTCTGGTACAACATTGGTACAAAGCTGTTGACATCATTCTGTCAGTCCACCACCACTCACCTTTACAACCATGTTCAAGAGTATTGTCGAAGGAGGAGCACATGCCCTGCCCCGCCTTTCGAGGATGGTGTCTATCTAGATTGGTTTCTTAGGAGCCTTTTGTCACCCATTGGAAAATACATCGTGTCCCATTATTCCTCAGACTAGGGAAGAATTTCTCCAAACCTCTCTAATATATGACCTCATTTATGCACAATCCGATTATGTCTATACCATCATTCTAGACCTCCCTCGTCTTGGAAGTTCCAATGCATCGGGGGCATCTCATGCCACCGACAACATCATTGGAACCATTTCACACCCTTCACCATATACTCAAAAAAGTTATAGCTATTCGCAGGGGGGCACCAGTTCCTCCAACAATTATGCCCCTCCTGCTAGCAACATGTTTTGACGGCCCCAACCTATCTGCCAAACTTTTGCTCCTCCTTAAGCACAACCTAGCACTCCAAACCCTCAAGCATTAGTGTCGCAACCTCCCATGGATCCTCAACCCTAGTAGCCACCGCCCCCTCAGGGTCAAGTGTTTATGCAACAAAGTGCGACCAATCCCCAAAATTTTAAGAAAAAAAATAAGGGGAAAGGTAACAAGGGTAACCATTGTAATCAAGGTAATCAACCTAATGAACCCCAAGGGAACCAACCTAACACCAACAACCAGCAACAGGGTAGCAAACCCAAGCAGAACAAGGCTATTCATATGAACAAGCCTTGTGCACGTTGTGGAGTACATGGCCATTATACACATGAGTCTCCTCTCTTATCTTAGATGTGCCAAATGTGGGAAGCTCAAGAAGCTTCTGGAGACCAACAATCACCTCAGAATCCTGCACCATCTCAACAACAGTGCTCACAAATCCTTTCCCTTAGCAAGGATTTGTTGTTGCTCAACCTCAGCTAGGTCAAGTAGCCCATCCCCCCCAACTGTCTGGTCCTGGTGACTACCAAATCCTTATGATGAACTCTAATGAGGTTAATCCCTCTGATATCAACCTACAAACTTGATCGTGTCAATATGACAAGCCATTGAATTTGTCCGCCACTATGTCCAAAACCAAAGCATCTGTTGAGGCTCATATGACACCAAATGGTTTGTTACAGATCCCTCAAGCTAAATTTGAGGCCATTCCCAATATTCCAAAGGGACCATTACGTCACAATGCGACTTCTAACCGAGCTGCCCATACATACAATATAGTAGATGACTTGGTGCAATCACCTACCGCCATGTCGATGCTGGAAGTACTCTAGTTGTGCCCATCTCAAAAGAAATCTCTACTAACTACTTTGGGCACAATAGATCCTTCTGAGGGTCGTTTGCTTGCCTTCCCTATTGATACATCAGAACATCCCCCATTGCCTTCATCCACTACTTTCTAGATATCAGTTTGAGTTCGTAATGCCACCATCTCCCGATGTATTATTGACAAAGATGCATCCACATATGTGATGTCCGTTGCCACTTGGAAACAACTCAAGTCACCTGAGTTTTCCCCCTCCACCATCACTTTATGTGCTTGGGACAGACACCCCTCCCATCCCCTTGACATGTATCGCAACTGTCTAGAGACTCTTGCGGACAAGACTGTCCATGCCGTCATTGAAGTCATTGATGCCCCTTTGGATTACAAAATTCTCTTAGGTCGTAGTTACGCATATGCCATGTCAGTTGTCACATCTACGATTTTCCGCAAGATGTGCTTCCCCCATGAAAGTAAAATCTTTACCATCGATCAGTTGACTTACTACGAGCTGACATCTGTGACCTCCCCTAAGTCCATTATCTGATCGGTGTTTGATAAATAGTATTCAACTACTCTCACTAGTGCTTCACCCAGAGTCTATAAATATTCCTCATTATTAGGTTCTTTCCCTGGTCCTCCCCCTCTCATCTCAGAGCCTAACTATATGAGTGTTTGCATGTTACAAGCGTCATGGGCCACTCTTAAACAATCTGGTAAATCCGATCAATAGCTAGCTCCTCAGCACCCTCTTGTTGCCACCCTAGCTAAGCCCTCTAGATCCACCCCCCCAAGACCTCCTCCGTTCATGGGCACCTCTCCTATGTTTCCACCAGAAACTATTCCTCTAGGTCTCAACCATCCAGGAGTTATTCCACTAGGGCATTACGTTGTAGGCCAGATACCTTTCCTATTCCCCCCTTCGGGAGTACTTTCTGTCCCTATCATGGCTTCAATGGTCCTTCCTAACATGACTTTGGGTATCCCAGTATGGTACATCGATGCCCCTACGAACATTCCACCTGGTCAGCGAAGACCTTATCATGCTTTGACCCTAGTTCAACTGGTCCCTACAGCCCCTGCCACTACCTCAGTTCCATCACAACCTCAAAAATAACCCACTCCTATTGCGAAAGAATCTAGACAGGGGGGAAAAGATAAGAGGAAAGAACCTAAGGACAAGGCTCCCCAAGCTACTCCAGCCCCTAAGGCCCCAAAGCTGTCACCTCCATGTGCTTTATGTAAAGTTGTTTGGCACACCACCAACAATTGTCCTGAACTTCCTCAACTCAAAACTTTGGTTCATGAAACATTCCCTGAGTCAAATATCCCTGAAGTCCATGTTAACTTGCTGGGTCCACCCAAGAAACTCAAACGTTTCCCACAAATCACCCTTATGCCTTGTGTGATCATCATGGTCACTATTCTCATTGTTTCCCTAGTCTCGATGAATTTCATGATTTCCTTGAGGCACTTCGCAAATACAAGGCCACTCGTAGTGGATCATCTACTCCTCTACTCATGGATTCTGGTACCACTATTCAACCAGAACAGGGGGACTTTGGTCCCGCCATTGCGATCCCTCCCCCGATGTCGATATGATGGACACCACATGCCATATCCTTTACCTATCATCATCCTTGAGTTCCTCACAGGAAAACCTTTCTGAGGTTTATGCACGCACTTCTATTGGACCTCTTTTGACAGAATCCCAGCTCTTGACATCCGTAGATCCTCCATCTACCAGTTGATCGTCTCCCATTCAAGATGATGCATATGTGAACCTTCTTTCTCAGGTTGATGCACCAGGTAATGCCGCCACATCATGTAGTCAATCCTCCTCCCATCTGCCCATCTCCCAGCCTGATGAGGACATCATGGAAACTATGTCTACCCCTTATTACCCTTGCTTTTAGGCAAGGGGGAATTTATTTAGAGGATTTTGAACACCATTCCCTTCCTAATTCTCCCAATGCACTCTACCTCAAGAAATCTTTCTCATAGCACATCCATTTGATTTTCATGTCTATATTTTTGCCATGAAGTCAGGTAGATAGCATCATCTCATCCGTTGTCTTTTGCACATTTCAAATGGATCCATCATCCACACTGTATATTGGTCAAGTTGACGATGCGAATCACTTCTCCAAGAATCTAGCCTCGACATCCCAGGTCATTTTTACCCCCTTGCATATGTTAGTCCTTTCGAATGGTGTGTGCATTGGATCTGCCACCAATAACCAGGCCGAATATGATGTAGTGATAGGTTTGTTATTCGATGCCCTTACTCATCGCATCCTTCATCTTCATGTTCGTTTATATTCCTTGCTACTTTTCATGCAAGTGAATGGTGTATATCATGTGCATAACCAATTCCTATTTAGAAAATATCTACAAGTTAAGTTTTTGGTACGTGAATTGGAAACCATTGATTTCAGTCATGTTCCTAGAGACCAAAATAACTATGTAGATACCATTGCAAATAACATTCTAGATTATAATTTATCACATGCATACCACAGACGACAACCATAAACAAAACACATGGCAAACCATCATCGTGATTTAAAATGCATAATCATATTATGTATCATATAATTATTTGGAGTCGACCACTCTAAATACATCCAGTACGCCCATAGCATAATGGGGGGGGACATAGGTCCCTACATCTCCTTATCATCCTTTGGAGGATTGTTGGGACAAGGTCCCCTAGGGTCAATTTTGGGGCAAAAAGCCAAATTTTTGTTGTAAAGAATGTAAAGTCTCCGCAATGTGTGGTCACAGAGTGCGTAGATAGTAAAGTGTAATAAAGGGGTTTACCCTTATTTTATGTAAGTTGTGTCGGCTTTAGTAGATCTACCCATGGTTCGTGGACCATGGGATGGTATAAAAAGGAGAGTCTTAGAGAGTCTAAGACATAGTAGATATCAATCAATATGAATGTAATGGATCAGTAAGAGAAAGAGTGAATAAGTCTTAGAGTAGAAGAGAGGCTCTGTAGCTGTGTGCATAGAGGCGTAGAGTAGAGTCTGTAGCAGAGTGCGCGAACCCCTACAGTTGAGCACATAGGGAAGTCTTGAGTCTGTACGAAGAACTGATGTATTAATAAAGAGATTATTCCAGAAATTCCTGTGTTTATCTATTTCCTTTTGTTATGACTAAATGTGCTATTATGTTATGACGAATGATGGGTTCGTGAAATAATACTGTATTGATGCGAGATTTTACCTAATTTATATTATCATATGAACACAAGTAAAAATAATTGTTTACGCAAAGAATATCTTGTTGCATGTTAAAGTTATTGAACACTTAATCCGATCTGGGTAAATCCGAAGTTAGGAGTAATCACAGAGGTGTGTAAATGGTTGATTCACCTATTTAGGGTCTGCAAAAGACAGTCGTAGACCTCTGCAAAGGTCTAGAGGTGAGTAAAAGGAAGTTATATCGATAGGCCTTAAGGGATTATTGATCTATGCGAAGGCACATTTAGGGCATAAAACAACATCACACTCATCTTTGGGTGCGGAAACTTGGTTCTAGCATCCCCCCATACTACTTCAGGTGAGACTTCAATCTGTGCTTCGCGGGTTGATGCTGAAAGATCCAGTAGTCTAAGGATTTGTTTGGAAAACTTAACTCTGACCCTGGGTCAGGACCCACTAAGCCAACAAATGGTTCCATTGCCAGGACCGAGATCTCCATAAAGAGATGTGGGATATTGCATCACTGGAATCCAACAAAGAAATAAATTCAGCAGTGGTTGGATAGAAATATCCACAAATTCACAACGTAGGAAAACAAAAATTCACGCTTGACGAAAAAATAGTGGTTGGACAGGTATCTATACACAGAGATACACAAGATCGAGCTATACGATTGGATCGCTAAATTGGTAGACAACTAGGGAAGGTGGAGGCTTGACGATCCAATAGTGTGGACCCCAAAACTAGTGCGGATATTGGAAGCCTCTGAAGATAAGATCACGCACGCTATCGATCAGTGGCTTGATCACGTCATAGGAGGATTTTTTACGGAATTTGTGATCAATACCTCAGTCAGCTACAGCGAAGCAGAGCGACGCTTCTTCAAAGGACCGCGAGGTAAGTATTTAAGATCTTTGAATACTTGGATTAAAATACTCTTGTGTGAAAAGCTAGTTATGCAATTACCTTGATTTTTGGAGCTATGCGAAGTGGAAAGTTATTCAGAGATAGCAAGAGAACAGGCCCTGAATATAGCTTGCTGATTGAGCCTCCTCTGAGTGATGACAAAGGAGCAACACAGGCTTCACCACAGAGCGTTGTCCAGTTCATAAGGCAAGGGTTCCCACGAATACCCAATCTTGCCACACCACTTCCATCTTCACCTCCACAACATACACCTTCGCCCACACCACCTCCACCTCCACCGCTGTTCAATATGGCGAATGCAGTGAAGTTGTCCATTTTCAAGGGCTTGGGGAATGAGGACTCGGACCAATTTTGGTTCGTTGCAAAGGCCGTATGGACATCCAAGAATATTTTAGATGATCAAATGTAGAAAGAAACATTGGTTACTGCTTTATAGGATCAAGTGCTAATGTGGTACATTAAGTACTGCACCGATAATCCGACGACTATGTTGGCAGACATTAAGACGAAATTGAATAAGGAGTTCAGTAGGCCCAAGTCTGAAGTTCAGTCAATCATTGGATTCAAGGAAATCATGGTGAGGCATGGCAAAACACCCTGGGATCTGGGTCAAAGATTGAAATGCTAGATTCACGAAGCTAACATGAATCCTACAGATGGGAAACACCGTGAATGGTTTGTGGTTTCGCTCTTGCCTCATTTAAGGGTTTCTTTATCACAACAAAAGATTGGGACCCAGGAGGAAGCCCTGGAAATTGAAATGAGACTACATGAAATGACGATTCTAGATGCTACTTTGGGAGTTCAGCAGATTCATGTGAAGTTGCAAAATCTTTTCCTAGAGTTTCAAAGTTTGAAGAAAGATAGAGTGGGTCAGCTAGTGGTGCGCGAAGAAGTTTGGTGTTTGAAATGTCAGAGTGAGGGGCATGATAAAGATCATTGTCATGTCTTCGTGAATTATTTTGCAAGAGGAGGGTTGATGCCTATGAGGCCAAAATCTCAAGCAGGTCCAAGTACGAGGCCTGCATTGTGGTGCGCTATCTATCAGGTAGCTAGAAAACATGTGACAAATAATTGTCACTTACTGCAGAAATTTGTACAGACACCGCAATAGCTCTTCTGCAACTTCTGCAAATTGGCGGGCGATGATGAACATAACTGCCATAGCTATGAGTTGATAATGGAAAGAATTCCCATGTATAGAATGCAGATGGAAACTCGACCTTCGGATCAAGGTGTTGGGGGAGCACGAGGAGGATATTAGGGGTGTGGACAAGGCCGAGGTGGAGGAGGACTTGTGAGAGGTCGAGGAAAAGTTATTTGCTACAATCATGGAGTACCAAGACACTACGCATGGAAGTGTACAAACTCGATGCGCCTATCGTGCCTATATTGTACTCAATTTGACCATGCAACAAAATATTGCCCTGTATTAATATCTAAGATGCAGGCAAAGGGGACGCGGCCTCTGCAGCCTACTCAGAACCTGCAGATGATGAGGGATGAACCCCGCGAAGAGGAGCTTAATGTGAATATCGTGTTGCTAAGTGGAATGATGACTGGCGAAGATAAGGGAAAGCAACCTAAAGAGAGTGAATGGGTCCACAAGTCCCCAGAAAAAGAAGTTGGGTTTGATTTGGGGTGCGCAAAAGAAACCTTCATGGAAGCAAAGAAAAGCTTTGCTGAGTGTTATAGACATTTTTGTGCCCTACAACTCCAAGCATGAAATGTCCATAAACCAAGGGCTCCTAAGTCCCTAAAAGTGTTGTTCTAACCCCTAAAGGAACAAGGTCAACAGATTACAGCTTCTCCCAGAAGTTCTCCACCAGAAACTGCTCAGAATAAGTCAAAACAGGATCATTTCAGCTGCTCCACTGGCTAGGTGCGTTGCATTGCACCTAAACACTGTGAGGGTGCGTTGCATTTCAAAAGTCCCTTCTGTGGGCTGCGATGGGCGAGAAATGACAAATGGCAGTGTCATTCCGCGAGGTGGAGAGACAATGGAAGCTTCCAGAATCTTCTCCAGTGACACTTGCCTCGCTGAATTTGACCAGGGATGAGTAAGAGGCCTTCAGTCTCCAAGTGGAAGCAAGAACTAACAGAGAGAAGACACTAATCAAATCACAAGCTGACTCATCCTCCTTACAGATATCTATATATGGATCCCTCATCCCAGAGATCCGGAGGCTGGAATTTTGCATATTGTAAGGAATTGTTGTTGGTTTTTTGAGACAAACATCATATTGTTGGGTGATCTATGCTTTGTTTGAGGTGAAGAGGGGGTTCTTTACTGGGAGGTTGATGCTGGGTCAGGAACCACTGGTTGTAACTCCTCTTGGATCTTTTCTTGTTTATCAATAAAAGCTATTTGAGTTTTCCTCCATGCTTTTGTATCATTGATGCTTGTTACATTTGTATGGTTAACTTAAATTTGATCCTAAGTTGTTTATGAATATAGATCCATGTCTTTGTATAGTTTTCTTCTTCTGTGATCTTACAGGTACTTTGTGAAGCTGGGCAAGTAAGGGAGCAGGTAGTTGGAGACTATCAAAGAAGAGAAGGATTGGATCAAAGGACTAGCGCAAGACACAGGTTGGTTCTTTCTATTCCTCTCTATCTATAGTTCATAAAGGAAATACAAAAGTAGCTTTCTCTGTTTGTTTCTAAGGCAGCTGTCACACCTTAGTGGGATAGAGTAGTTCTAAATAGACACTTTTACCTGTAACAAAATGGCGACTCCGTTGGGGAGCTAATTAGTTTGTTTGTTTATCATTCTTTGTTTGTTTGTTTCATAAACTTATAAGTGGCATTCGAACTAAATTTGCCATAACAAATGCAAAGTAGACATCTGCTGCTTCAATCCATTCACTGGATCTGTTTATGATTTAAACGACTGATTCACAAACTATCTAATTGCCCTTGTGATAGCTCTTAGATCCTCCTTAGATCTACCCCTGATTGTTGAATTATTGATTGCTTTTTACTCAGCCAAAAACCAAATACCGAACTGCAAACTGTGACCCGGAACCCGGACAGAGTCTCGTTTCTGGCCCAGCGCAGGTACTGTTAAGAGATCCTGAATTTCAGCGCACTTCCCGAAAGGGAAACCTGCACTGCATTTCAGATTCTCTGTGTTACAGGTGCGCTGATCAGACTAGCCCTGTGCAGTTGTGGTTCTTGTGCTTCATTCTTTCCAGTTCTATCTCTGAATTTTGCTGCCTGTGATCAATATATGTCTGTTTGAAACCCCTTTTCCTTGCTGTTATTCCGCCTCCTTTGTACAAAAGAACTGTAGATGTTTTTGTGTGTTTGTTGAGTCATTTATAGTTCTCCTTAGCAAGAGTAGCGTAATCGTACTGTCATCCTTTGATTTGAATTTGTCGTAAGTGTCGATTTCAATCGTTGGAAAGAGTTTGATTGCTGTTGATGGTTGATTATCCTGTTACTATTGCTTTTGGTCTGGATTTGTGATTTTCTAGTGTCAAAAACAAGTATTCATTTCAAAACCGTAAGGTGTCGTAATCATCTCTATTCTTGATTTCTAAAAGAAGGTTGTTTATGTTTGTCGCTTGAAAAGAAATTCAGATTTGTGCATCAACTTTCTTTTTAGCATCCATATACTAAGAAAGTCGAAAAAAAATACATGCATGTGCATTTGCATATAGACAGTCTGTTTGGCTTGATTTAGGAAAGTGCATTTACAGTGTGCTCTTTGCTCTTTGTGAAAAGATTTTGTCTTTCTTTTCCCTAGTAGCTAGGATTTTCATTGCATAAAAGAGATAAAAAGTTTGTTTATCATCTTTAGATTGCAATTTAGGAATTACATCTACATCTCGTGGTGAACCCAAAAGGCAAACTTCATAAGCAAGATCAACTTAAAATAAATTCAATGAATCTAACAACGCTTTGGAACTTAACGCACAACATTTAGAGGTCTAGGCTAGAGACGTATTCCGGCGTCGTAAAGCCTGGTAACTGTTGTTCTCACTGTTGGTTGGGTGATTCCTCCACTTTGAGATGATAAGTGCCAGTACGGACTTGTGCTCCCACATACCGTCGAGTATATTTTGGGAGACCCCTATAGGCTTAAATCCTTTATCCATAGGAAGCCGTGTCTGCCGCCCTATCGATCGCAATGCACTGAACACAGCATTCGGGAAGATTGACTGCCGTACCGTAAAAAGTATTCTGCAGTTTTGCGATTGGTTTGGTACTCCCTCTACCTACACTTCCAGAGCAATCCCTTTCGTTCCTTTTCAGACTCCTTAACGGAAAAGGTCCATCTGAGCACTTGTCACTTCAGGCTCATTAAAAATCGAAGGAGACTAGAGTCATCTTTTGTTTTTTCTCGACTCTTAAAAACTGAAAAAAAAAAAGTTGTGTCAAAGCGTCTAAAATTTATTTTAAACGGAATATTCATTACCCCTTTCCTACATTGATCTTGGGTTGAGAAAATGGAGTCCACCAACCAAGGAATTCCCCTTGGAGGAAATCCTAGTCCCTTCTCCTCTTGGGGAGATGTTGGTGCACCCCATATGGCCACATTGTCGCTTCCAGGACTGACAATTGGTTTGCCTGTATGGCTCTTCTCAACCTCTGTCGTTCAGAACACCACTATTCCTGAACAATCGAATCAGCAATTAGACGAGTCCAGAGTTACCCACCAACCTTCTACTTCATCTAATTCTTCCTCTCCTCCTTCCTCTTCGCTTGATGGGGCTACTAAAGCAAAAAGTCAAGTACCTAAGGAGAAGAAGGAAAAGAAGAAGAAAGAGAAGAATAAGAAGGAGCCAAAAGCGAATGGGGGCAAACGAGTGTCGTCTAACGAAAATCCACACACTGCACCGACCAGGCCTAAATCGCCATGTGTCATTTGCAAGGGAGACCACTATCACAGAGATTGTCCTTGCATCCCTCGGATCTTAAGGGACTGGTTTCCCCATTTGCACAACCCGGTGTCGTCAACCTCTAATGATCATTTTGAAAACACACCGTCAACTACTGAAAGTGAAGCCCCAGGACAAAAAGGAAAATATAGATTTCCTTGTAAACTGTGCGAAGAAGATCATGCCGTCCACCGTTGTCCCTTCTTAGACGAGGCTAAAAGAGTTTTGGACGATCGTCCGGTTTCACCGTCACGACTTCCTCCTGGATATAAAAAACTTTTGCCGAGTCCGTCACCAGTTGAAAATATGGCTGGCCCACTCAGGTGGTCGGCTGAAGCACCTATCATTGAAGATAAACCATCTGAATCCATACCAGACGAAAGTGAAAAGGTCGAGGCGGCCGTTGACCCGGTCTTGCCTTTAGAGGTTTCATCTTCAGATGATACAGTCACTGAAGAGAACAAGGATGCCACCGTCCAAATTCTCTTCATAAACACAGACTCCAACGAACATGGGGGAAATTTACCCATTCCTTTACTGCAGGAAGGAAGATCTTCAGAGTCGTACTCGGCCATCTATTCGGTCCCACCTCCAAGCAACCTAGTTGTCTCCTTCGACTCGAATCAACTAGCTAGACCCCGTTTACCAGCTAGTATACCATTTCAAATTATTGTCCAAATATATAGAATGGTTATGGCTGGTACCATGATAGATGAGGGGGTTTCTATGAGTATCCTTTCCTCAACTGCTTGGAAAGCGCTTGGTTCGCCATCGCTTTTGCCTGAGATGAGAAATCTGACAGGTTTTGATAAAGGAACCAGTCGACCGTTAGGGATCCTTCCCAATGTGCCCATAACATTGAGAGGGAAAATCGTTCATATGAACGTGATGGTAGTTCAAGGACCCCTGGATTACAATCTACTCCTTGGACGAGACTATATTTATTGCATGGGAGAAATTGTCTCCTCACTCTTTAGAGTAATGTGTTTTCCGCACGAAGGAAGAGTGGTCAAGCTCGTAGACCAGCTTTCATTTCCCGGATCACGCATAGCAAATAGTCATATACCATCCCTGAATGGTCTTTTCATGCAAGAAATGTCTCAATCTCCAGTCCGTCCACCCGATGAGTGCGAGTGATTCGGGGGGACATGACTGAAACCCAGGGGGCATGCATCCTGGTCTGCTTCGGCAAGAAAAATTTGGGTATAAGGTAGGTTTCCGCGAGAGAATATGACCTCCACACTCCCGTCCGTGATTGGAAGGGGGAGTTGGACTGGAAAAAGATCCTCTTGTCAAAGTTATGTTAGGGACGGTCACGCCATACCATCCGCTCACCTTTGTTTATTTCAGTAGACATCGCCAAAGAAGTGTTTTGTTTGCACTGTGAATAGAGCAATCTTTGGGTAACCTGTAAGAGGTAGGCCTCTCTCAGTAAAACGAATGTTTTAACGGACTAAAGAAGGGGTAACCTTGAAACTCTGTTTTATACCTGGGGGCATGCAAACCTTTTGGAGTGCAAGCGAAGAGCGACTATTTATTTTTTTAAATTTATAGGACCTCTAACCCTTTAAACTCGTAGGATTGGTCGTCTCCTAAATTGCATAAAGAAAGGATGTGGGGCAAAACTCTAAAAGTTTCCGTTTTTATATGAGACATTCTTATCATACGACTGGATTAATCGAGCAATTTTAGCACATAGTTCAAGCTCGTTAAAAAATAAACATAAGACATGAGCAAATGTTTCTACCCGCGTTTAAGCTCGTTAAAAAATGAACTATTCCCCGGTAAATAACCACCGTGAATGTAGTACTTCAGCCATTAAAGCCTTGGTCGTGTTTGCACCGTCACCTCCACTTTTTCATTGGCCGATCATTCACCTCCATTTGATTGTTTACCCATTTTGACGAACATCTACGAAGAGTGATTTCACTAGCCATCCTTGTGACACTGTCGTGATTGGAAAATTCCAAACCTTGCCTGGAATCAGCTGCTACCCGTTTTATCACTTGTTCCTCAAAAGACGAGTCTCCTTTAAGCTCTTTTCAATTGACTCGTAAAATATGAAAAGATTGTCGAGTCCTTGGCCTTCCAGCTCATTAAAGGGACAGGAAGTGCTATCCCTCCTCTAGATTTTAATCTTTTTGGACCTGAGGGATTATTACACAAAAAGATCGAGCGCTTGTTTTATTCGGCTCGTTAAAAGTATCGAAAATTCATCCCTTCTGTATTGTTTTATACTTTTTCGGACTTAAGGGATTAGATGACAAAAAAGGAGTTTTGGAGTTTCCTTTACATTCCTTTTCAGACTCTCTAAAATTGAAAAGGACCGAGTTATCTTTGTCGTTAAACTCGTTAAAAAGATTAATAGCGACAAACTTGTCTATAGACGAGAACGAGTTTCACTATCGCTAGGCTCGTTAAAACATAGCGATGGGTTTGCCCAAAGGGCAAATTATAGAACAAGCATATGTTATCCTCCTCAAGCTTGACAAAAATAAAGAGGTACTGGTCAGCAATGACTGGGGAAAAATTGGGAACAAAACTCAAAGAAACTTTGTTGGTAGCAAGTCGCTCTTGAACATGACACTTCCACTCCGTGTCCGAGTCGGGTTGGGTTGTTTCATTCACCGGTCACATCGCCATGGTCACGCCATACCATCCACATTTGGGGTTAATGCTACCAATCCATCACATCAGTGTCACCGATATGTTCAAGAGAAGTCATCCAGAGAAGTCACCTGTGCCTCACCCACTACCATACATTATACTCCATTCTTTCATGACCGCCACCCTGAACCTTATATCACCATATCGTTTTCACCTCCATTAAAATCATTTGCTCCGTTCCATGTCATTGATGTGGGATTCATTAAGGCCCTCCTGTGACGGATCGCTTCTTGTCGACATCAGCTCATTATCCAAGAAGTTGATCTAGGAACACCCCATTCAGTACTTTGAAGCTTGCATGCCTCAATGGCAAGTTTCTCACTTCCAGCGACAGGTTTACATCAATGGCCTTCGACCAAAAGATTTTGCGTGGTGTTCGACACCAAGTCCTTTATTCACACCACGTGAATTGTACTGCAGTACCTTGAGGATCATTATCATTATCGGTGATTCCTCTCGCGCTTGTTAACAGTTTACATCATTGACTGGTAATCAAGCGATGTCTTTCCATGTTCGACTTCAGAGCATTTCTCACATGGATCGACTTGTACTTCGAGTGAAGATCGGACGAGATTGAAGACCCCGGATCTAGTTTCATCCATCCGAGCTGCGATATATATTCAGGAAAATAAAGACATTAAATGTACATCATTGCTGCACAGATAATCATCCACTCAAAAGGATGATGGCTCTACCAAAATCATCAGTCTACACTCAGACGATTCTCTGTCGTATGTACATGAAAATGAATTTATAAAGTTGGGCATGGGAATACCTGCCTCAGCTAGATCATGAAAATAGTATGAAGATAATGTATTGTATTGTATCTTATTAAGGGTCTCCTCCCAGCATTGAAAGAACTTCGGATCCTCATAATAAAGCATTTCACCCGACACCAAAAGGTTAACGGCCTCATACTTTAGGGGGCAACTGTTATAGACATTTTTGTTCCCTACAACTCCAAGCATGAAATGTCCATCAACAAAGGGCTCCTAAGTCCCTAAAAGTTTTTTTCTAACCCCTAAAGGAACAAGGTCAACAGATTACAGCTTCTCCCAGAAGTTCTCCACCAGAAACTGCTCAGAATAAGTCAAAACGGGATCATTTTAGCTGCTCCATTGGCTAGGTGCGTTGCATTGCACCTAAACACTGTGAGGGTGCGTTGCATTTCAAAAGTCCCTTCTGTGGGGTGCGATGGGCGAGAAATGACAAATGGCAGTGTCATTCCGCGAGGTGGAGAGACAATGGAAGCTTCCAGAATCTTCTCCAGTGACACTTGCCTCACTGAATTTGACCAAGGATGAGTAAGAGGCCTTCAGTCTCCAAGTGGAAGCAAGAACTGACAGAGAGAAGACACTAATCAAATCACAAGCTGACTCATCCTCCTTACAGATATCTATATATGGATCCCTCATCCCAGAGATCTGGAGGCTGGAATTTTGCATATGGTAAGGAACTGTTGTTGGTTTTTTGAGACAAACATCAGATTGTTGGGTGATCTATGCTTTGTTTAAGGTGAAGAGGGGCTTCTTTGCTGGGAGGTTGATGTTAGGTCAGGAACCATTGGTTGTAACTCCTCCTGGATCTTTTCTTGTTTATCAATAAAAGCTATTTGAGTTTTCCTCCATGCTTTTGTATCATTGATTCTTGTTACATTTGTATGGTTAACTTAAATCTGATCCTAAGTTGTTTATGAATATAGATCCATGTCTTTGTATAGTTTTCTTCTTCTGTGATCTTACAGGTACTTTGTGAAGCTAGGCAAGTAAGGGAGCAGGTAGCTGGAGACTATCAAAGAAGAGAATGATTGGATCAAAGGACTAGCGCAAGACACAGGTTGGTTCTTTCTATTCCTCTCTATCTATAGTTCATAAAGGAAATACAAAAGTAGTTTTTCTCTGTTTGTTTCTAAGGCAGCTGTCACACCTTAGTGGGATAGAGCAGTTCTAAATAGACACTTTTCCCTGTAACACTGAGGCTTCTACCTCAGGAAGTTAGGATAAGCAGTGTTAAGAAATGGAGCCATCCATGCTTACCACCTTTTTGGACACTTGCATTAAACTACTACGCCACACTAAGGCCATGAAAGGATTACGGGAATTAATAAATAAGTGTGACGGAAAAGAAAATGCTCTTGAAGGGTTGTGCGTAGTCAGAAAAAATGGTAAGAAAAAGGCAAGAACAGGGCGTGAGATGAGACTTACGACATAAATAGGGGAGTATGAAATGGATCAAGTTATTCTGGATTTGGGTTCAAATGTGAATGTATTGCCTAAACAAACATGGGAACAAATGGGGAGACCGGCGTTGCAATGGTCTCTGATTCAATTGAGGATGGAAAATCAATAGAAAATTATCCCCATGGGAAGATTGCAAGGAGTGACTGTAGACATTGAAGGTGCGAGTGCGTTGTCTAATTTCAATGTGATAGATATTGTCAATGAAAACAATCCTTACCCCGTGCTCCTTGGGATCAATTGGGCTATTGACATGAATGAGGTGATTAATTTTAAGAAGCGGATGATGTCGTTTGAAAGGAAGTCACTCCATGTAGTAGTACCTTTGGACCTTGTAGAAGGACCGTGTTATATTAAACCAATCTGCAACTATGAAAGTGACAATGATTTGGACCAGATCTACAAAATAACAGCGCGAGATCAAGGTTGGGTGAATCTGATAGTAGATGGGTGCATTACATGGGACCGTGAAAGTTCCTATATATCAGATTCGGATGAGGAGTTGGAACACTGGCAGAATAGGTTGCATGAAGTATCTACGATGCACTGTAACATGATGACTAAATCGTTGCATTGTGTCTCATCGGGGGTAAGGAGTTTGCCTTATAATGTTGGTCTAACTGGCATAGATAAAATTTTGGACGCATTTGAAAGGGAAGTGCCCCAGAAGCATCTCTTCCAAGCACTAGATTTGTCGCTACACGCTATGCCCGGAATATGGTGGGGTATGCACAAAGGCAGTTTTGATGGATGGCATGAATACAAACAAATGATGAGGTTGTGGTTTGGTCACCCAAAAGTGAGACTAACAAAGAAATATTATGGGAGGAGTGATCCGTGCAGTCACTTAGAAAAATGGACTAACGCTTATGGAGCAGAGCTAAAACCGGTGTGGGTGCATTTGTTCTATCACACTTTGGATGTAATCCCAATGAATTGGTACTTGCAAATAGAGCTCTGCCATGACATTGATGAGTGGGATATTTTTAGATAGGGATTCTTAATGACATTCATCTTTGAGGATGGGTTCAAATGTATTGACGAAGCATTGCAGGAGGTCAGGGCAGTGATCCTCAAAATCCTACAGGATACCTTGGATTTGATTCAACCAGTTTGGAACACCTAGCTGCGTCATGCACTGGAGTGCTACAATGTGACCGCTAAAGAAGAAGACGAGGATCTAAGGAAAATTAATATCCTAGAGACAGAAGGTCACCACGAAGTTGAGGGGCTGTAGATAGAGAATCTAGATATCACTGTGCCGCTGAAAACTAGACAAGTGAACATTGGCATAGAAGCGAAGCCAAATTTTGCGAACATTAGGGACTACTAGAACGATGCCACAGTAGATAAGGTCACTGATTTGCTCTGCAAGTATCAATATTTGTTCCCTACAAATTTTTCAGAATTGAAAGGCATCATAGGTGATTTGGGAGTGATGAAAATAACTTTGAAACTAGATGTGAATCCTATTAAATAGAGACTATATCGCCTTAATCCCAAGTACAAGGAAATGGTCCGTCTAGAGTTGGACAAGATGCTTGCAGTAAGTATTATTAAAATGGTGGACGAATCTGATTGGGTGAGTCCAATGGTAGTTCAGGAAAATAAGTAGAAGGATGAGATAAAGATTTGCGTAGATCTCAGGAAGTTGAATGATGCTTGCGTTCATGATTCTTTTCCAACTCTGTTCGAAGATGAGGTATTGGATAATGTTGGAAGATAGGAAGCATATTCGTTCACTGATGGGTTCTCTGGATATCATCAGATAAAGATCACACTAGAAGACATGAGTAAGATGACCTTTGCGACTGAGTGGGGATGATTTTAGTATACAGTAATTCCTTTTGGACTTAAGAATGCGCCGACAATATTCTCGCACGTAGTCATTGCGACATTCAAAGAGTTCATTCACAAGTTTTTGGAGGCATATTTTGAAGATTGGACAATGTTTAGACTGGTAAAGTGCCATGTCGCTAGTTTGCGCTTGATATTGGATACGTGTCAAAGGTATCAAATCACGTTGAACTTAAAGAAATGTTTGTTCTGCATCCCCTTCGGAATCTTGTTGGGTCATGTAGTGTGAAGACAAGGCTTAATGGTGGACCCTGCTAATATCGTAGTTATCATTAACTTGGAGGCACCAAGGAGTGTTAAGAAGCTGCGTGCAACACTGGGTCATATTGGATACTATCAAAAGTTCATCAAGAGTTATGCTCAGATTACCGTGCCGATGGAAAAACTATTAAAGAAGGATGCTACATTCTATTGGGATGAAGAATGTTAGTGGAGTCTAGATGTATTAAAGGAGAAAATGGTCACTACGTTGATCCTAGTCTTCCCGGATTGGAAGAAGGATTTTCATCTACATGTGGATGTGCCATGCATTTCATTGGGAGTAGTGCTGACACAAGTCATGAAGGAGAATTGGATCACCCTATTGTGTTTGCGAGCAAGAAGTTGTCGAAGGCTGAAAAGAATTATTCAACAACAGAGCACGAAGGGTTGGCTATGGTGTACGCTTTCCATAAATTCAGATAGTACCTACTAGGCTAACACTTTAAGATGTATACAGACCATTTTGCATTAAAGTACCTAGTCAACAAGCCTGTGTTGGGGGGGGGGGGAATATGCAAATGGATGTTGTTGTTTCAAGAGTATGATTTCGAAGTAATTTTGAAGCCGGGGTGGTTGAATTCAAGACCAAATCATCTGTCATGCATTGAAACAGGAGAGGAGCCTACTAATTTGGAGGAAGGACTGCCTGGCATGCAACTCTTTGCGGTGTGTGTAGCAGACAATCATTTTGTAGACATTATCCATTTCCTGACTACAAGAATGGCTCCAAAAGGATACAATAGTCAAGACAAGAAGGAATTGGTGGTGCACATGGAAAATTTTTCTGTTATTGCAGGTCACTTGTATAAGATGGGATCCAACGAGATACTGTGATGCTATGTGCCTAATTTTGAACGAAAAAATATCCTATCTGAAGCTCATGGAGGAGTTGTGGGAGGCCATTACGCAGGAAAAGAAATGATGTAGAAGATTTTATGCACTGGGTTGTGGTGGCCAACATTTCATAAGGATTCGAAAGCATATTTTAGGGCATGCGATGCCTGTCATAGAATGGGCAGGCCATCGCAGAGGGATGAGATGCCCCTAAATTGGCAAGTATCATTGCAGCCATTTGAGAAGTGGGCAATTGACTTTGTAGGACCAATTCAGCCTCCAGGCAAGAATACGGGTGTCCGGTATATCATCAACGCGACCAAGTATTTGAATAGATGGGTAGAGGCACAACCCGTAAAGGACTGCACAAGGGAAACATCAACAAAATTTTTGTTTGAGTATGTGTTGACCAGGTTTGGTTTCCCGAAGATTTTAACGAGTGATCGCAGTACGCATTTTCTTAATGAAATGATCAACACGCTGACAGAATAATTCCAAGTTTATCATAAGAAGAGTATGTCATATCATCCTCAAGCCAATGGGACAGTTGAAGCACTTAATAAGATATTGGAGAACGCATTGACAATGTTTTGCAATGCGCAGAGGAATGATTGGGATATGTGCATACCAGTTGTGTTGTGGGCTTATAGAACTACTTACAAAAATCTTACTGGTCAGATACTATTTAGGTTGGTCTATGGTGTAGAGGCTGTGATGCCTATGGAGTATATCGTGCCTAGTCTACACATAGTGGTGGTCACAGGAATGGTGGACCGCAAAGCCTTAGAAGAATAGCTTGCGCAGCTGACAGAGCTTGAGGAAGATAGGGTTTTGGCTAGATTACATCAGCCGGTTGATAAGGAACGCGAAAAGGCATGGCATGATCGACACATCAATCTCCACACCTTCGAGGTAAATGATTTAGTTTTGTTATATGACAGTAATTTTGATAAGTTTCCAGGAAAATTTCATATGCACTAGCTGGGGCCATATGTGATCAAAGAGATTACCAATGGTGGAGCAGTTCAACTTGTGAAATAGAATGGAGATCCATTTCCGAGAAAGGTAAATGGTAGCCAATTGAAGCCATACACCAAGGATCCTGGCCGATGACTACATGATGGTAGCATAGTCTTAGCACTCCAGACAGCTGCAAGGAGGCACGGGACTATAAACTACACTACCTAGGTTATAAAGCTGCGCAACAGGGGGTCTGCATGAAACGGGAGGGTGTCATAGTACAAGAAGAAGCACGAAAGGAGCTATGTTACAGAAGGAGAGACCACACAATGCAGCCAAAAAGTGACCATTACCGTCACTCTTCATGATTTGACTACTAGGAGACAGTTAAAAGGAGGGGGGGCAACATTTAAGGCATTTAAGGCTGAAATTACGAGTGAAATATTTGGGAATATGCGTCCAATCTCGCATTTATGGACAGATTTTGGGGTGAATGGTCAAATTTGAATTCGAATTCACCTATAAATTACAAGTGGATGTCCAGCAAGAAACACTTTACATTTTGAGAATTTATGAGTTGTGTTGTCTATTGTGCATGAACCGTGAGTTCTTTGAGGATTAGCTTTCCAGCCCCGTGTTTAATCAATATCATGTGTTTGACAGAAAGCTCATCCGTGACATCATGTTAGGATCAAGTCCCACAAAAACTGCAAGCGTTGGAGAGACTGTTGCCTATGAGGGAGCTTCCCCTGAGGTTGTGAGTATGGAAGTTCCAGCAATAGTGCCTACGATGCCGAGGTCGCCTAGGCTGAAGCCTATGCCGATGAGAGAGGCCCCCATGCTAAAGAAGGATAAGAAGAAGAAGAAGTTAATGCCAGTGTGTGAGTCACAGAGGAAGCACGCAGCTATATAGGCTTAGCGAAAACAAACGCTGAGTGCAAAAGAGAAGAAGAAAGGGGTAGATTTGGAGGCCGAGGAGGGCACACAAGACATAGATATTGAGGGGGTAGACCCTATTTCTAATATTTCAGAGTATATCTCTATGGAAAAGTGAAGGTACTAAAGGACCCAGATGAGGGACAGTTCCTCCTTAACACACCCCTGCTACTGGAGAACCTACCCTTTGAAGGTCCACACTTGGCGCAGATCCCACATCTGAAGCTTGAAGATTAGGATTTGGCAGACCTCAAGTGATTCCCCCACCTTTCCACAAACAACTTCATGAGGAGGGTGTTCTACAAGGAATCTAGTGTCACCATGCTGGAGCCAGTGGAATGAATTCACGGAGCTAAAAAATCAGAGTTGTTGAACCTACTATGGTTGCCTCACTACCACCGTGCTTCGATAAACCTAATTGTCATCAAGCAGTTGTTGTGCTTGGAGCACGGCAGGTGACTATGGCTGAATGAGCTGAACCACATAACCAATATGTTGATCCATCAGATCACATTATTACCTCATTCAGGACTGAATCCAGCAAAGGCATTTGGTGGAAAGACGAGTGAGCATGACCACACGGGTATTCCATTACCAGCATTACTGACCCCGCGGTGAAGGTTTCTACTCAAAGTTCGGCTAGCAAATTCATGAGGAAGTGCCACGCGGACAAAGTTCCAGTACCAGTAATTTCTTTAGCAGATCAGTGCATAGAGGGCATACAGTTCAATTGGTTGTGCTACCTCTATAGCGAGTTCCTTGCAAACTAGAGAGAGGCACATGACCAAAGTAATACCTTTCACTATTCCTAGCTGTTACTCTTGATTGTGCTGGTCGCGTTGGAGTTGTTGGAGGACAGCCAATTTCCTCTGATCGATACAGATTTACCAGAAGCAGCAAAGTTTTCATCTCTATGGGCCACAAAGGACGTTGCGCGGTTTAGAGAAAGCAAAGTCTTTTGCATACTAATGGAGGCGATCATCCGCACAACCATTAATTGAAAGCCACGGTTATCCCCAACCATGTTTGAGAAACTATCTGGGTACGTGGAGTTCAAAGCAGACTTCCATCATGTTTATATCAAATCATGGAAGGATTTGGATCAGAAGTGGTTTGAATTACCCTACTTGGCTATCGATGATGTTATTTTGGAGGTCCTCAAGCGTTGGCCAACAGACTAGAATTCAACATCTGATTTGGCCGCCAGGACTAGCAAGTCCATGGAGAAGTAGAAAAAGGAAGTAGCCAAACTAAAGGTTCAGTTGTTGGCTGAGAAGAGAAAGAAGGAGACCAAGGAGAATTCCCGAATATAAGTGGAGTGCTCTACGAAGGAACAAGAAGAGCAGCAAGAGTGTGGCTCCAACAGAAGTTAGAAATCTCCTTCGCCCCAAATGGAGGAAGATGAGCGGTCAGAGCAAGGCAGTGGAAAACAGTAAGAAAGCACTCCCTTCCAAGTGAAGAGGTATTGGGAGCAAGAAAAGGAAGGACCGTGCAAGAAGACAAAAGCCTCTAAGTCATCCCTAGATCCAATTACCTTGAGAGAAGGCAACTTGGACGATATTGGAGACAAGGTGTGGGATACAATAGCAGAACTACTATAGCAGTTTGAACATAAGCAGAAGTAGGCACTAAGAGCCATAAAAATGAGTTTGCATGAGCTGTAGATCCAAATGACTAGACTCTTGGCAGCTACAGGATAGAGCAGTGTTGCCTCAACCAGTTTGGAACCAAGGACAACTCAAAAAGCAAAGTTGGTTCGCTCAATGGATCTCCGGGCAGTTGCGCTGCCCGATGGAGATTTGAGCCCTGAGGTGGCTACTAAAAACACTATTGTCAGCACTTTGAATAATGTGGGGCTCAACTTGGCCGTGCTCCCCAATGAGTTCCTTCACACACTGTAAGTAGGTGTCATTGCAAAGATTAAGGCATGAGAACAACATGCACTGAGCATGCTCAGCAAGTACAAGGTCAACAACAAAGATATGTTCACTGGAAGCATGGAAGAAGGTTCATCCACAAAATGAACAAACTACTGCCATAGTGGCCGAGGCATGCACGACAGTCCTTGAATTGCATATCCTAGAGGAAGACTAGTGCATGTGAAGATCAGGAAGCTGGCTGCAGGTGTGCGTGACGTGAAGATGGAAGTGGCCAAGGTTCAGTTTGAAATAAACCTGAAGATAATAGAACTCGAGTTGAAGTCATATCCTTCAACTCCACCATAGGTTAGAGAACAACACAAAGTAGCTGTAAAGGATTGAGTCACAACAGTAGATGCCGCAGTGGCAGATTGCACTGTGCTCTTTGAGCAGTCCATGGAGGTAGTCACAATGCTCCAGGAAGAACCTAACCTGTAGAGGTTGAACATGGAAGTCCTTGAATTGCAACAACATTATGATGAAGCAATACTGATGGCACACACCGTCGGTATATCACAACGACTGGCCAAGCTACATGAGGAAAAACATTTGCTCAAACACGTGGAGATAGCGCAAAGGAAAGAGGTGGTCCTCAAGGAAAGATTGAGGCCTTGGCTAGATGAAGCCTATATTATCTCTACCACCATTGAGGAGAATCTAACAAGCATACGGAGAACAAAATAGAAGATCAAGAAAGATAGTGCAGGACTAGCAACATAGTAGCTAGTGGAGCAGATCAAACAGGAAGCCACACAGACCACGACTAAGGTAGCAGTGGCACAAGTAGAGTTGGGAGGTCTTCACAGTAAGATCTTCACGCCAGCAGAGTGACTTGGGGGAAAGTCACGATATTTTTGTTGGGGGCCTATTGGGACAGAGTCCCCTAGGGTCAATTTTGGGGCAAAAGCCCAAGTTTTGCTGTAAAGAATGTAAAGTCTCCACAAGTTGTGGTCACAGGTCGCATACATAGTAAAGTGTTAGAAAGGGTTTTACCCTTCTTTTATTTAAGTTGTGTCGACTTTAGTAGATCTACCCATGGCTCATGGACCATGGGATTACATAAAAAGGAGAGTCTTAGAGAGTCTAAAACATAGTAGATATCAATCAAGATGAATGTAATGGGTCAGTAAGAGAAAGAGTGAAGAAGTCTTAGAGTAGAAGACAGGCTCTGCATCTATGTGCGCAGAGGCCTAGAGTAGAGTCCACAGCTGAGTGCGTGTACACCTGCAGCTGAGTGCATAGGGAAGTCTTGAGTCTGTAAGAAGAACTGAAGTCATAATAAAGAGATTGTTCCAGAAATTCCTGTGTTTATTTATTTACTTCTGTTATGATTGAATGCACTATTATGTTATGATGAATGATGGGTTTGTGAAATAATACTGTATTGATGTTCAATTGTACTTGATTTATATTATCATGTGGATGCAAGTAATAATAACTATTTATGCAAAGAATATCTTGTTGCATGTTAAAGTTATTGAACGCTTAAGCTGATCTGGGTAAATCCTGAGTTAGGAGTAATTACAGAGGCATGTAAGTGATTGATTCACCTGTTTAGTGTCTGTGAAAGATAGTTGTAGACCTTCGCGAAGGTTTAGAGGTGAGTAAAAGGAAGATATAGATAGGCTTTAAGGGCTTATCCATCTGCGTGAAGGAAGGTTTTGGGGCATAAAACAGCATCACACTCATCTCTGGGTGTGGAAACTTGGTTCTAACATCCCCCCCATACTACTTCGGGTGAGACTTCAGTCTGCGCTTTGTAGGTTGATGTCGAAAGGGCCAGTTGTGTAGGGATTTCTTTGGAAAACTTAACTCTGAACCCAGGTGAGGACCCACTAAGTCAACAAGGATCTCATGCCAAGTTGGGCTGAGATGATTGAATCCATTTTTTGAGCACTCAAAACACAATGGCACTCCACAAACTCCTCCTACTAGGGGGGCATCATTCCCACCTTTGCATACCGGATCAGTATCCCATGCTTGGTGGCATGATGGTTTTCCCCTAGCCATCTTCTCAGTTAAGTACTGGCCTAGATCCCACTGGATATAGGTATGGTGGTTTATCCTCCCATTCCTTGGATAATCTATCCTACTAGCCTCTCCGGCGAGCCATATGCACATCGCATATCGTAGATGTTTGATACCATATTTTCAAATATTCTAGTCTATGTCCACATAGTCCCCATGTTTGACCTAGTTGGCAAGGATGATCCTAGACCTCCTCTAGTAGTTCATTCTTGTTTTCCTCTTCCCTTAATTCTTCACAAGGAACCATCATCCCAATAAACAATAAGGCCATCTTTAGACAAGTAAGGCCACTTGCTTGAAAGTCATAGATATTGATTCCAATGGTCGACTTTCCCACTATGATCTCCACAAGATTTAGGGCCTTATCCTCCTCTCCAATTAGAGGGAAAACACTCTTTTATAGAAAAACCCATGATTTTTCTGTCACTCATTACAACCAAACCGTAGCTGAGTCTGACGAATCATCAACACCGTTGGAAAAATCTCATCGATCTCTATAATG
Organism: Pinus tabuliformis; assembly: GCA_031772625.1. Lineage (NCBI taxonomy): Eukaryota > Viridiplantae > Streptophyta > Pinopsida > Pinales > Pinaceae > Pinus > Pinus tabuliformis. The sequence goes on along the minus strand of CM062818.1, from coordinate 2,014,480,602 downwards.
CGTCTTCCTCAGTTTTGTATGATTTGACACTTCACCACGAAGTCATTTTTCGAAGAAGGGCCACTTCGTCGCCCCTCAAAATCGAATTTCTTCATAAAGCGACACCTGTAATTTGAATTCCACCTCCTCTTACTCATGTCTTGATGGTCCCAACTAGGCCTAGTCTGTGTGGTAGTGTCATCAAGTCACCTTTGTTCAGAACATCCACGATGAGTCACCCTTGTATTCATGGAGTCTATTTTACGTCACATTATATCATGTCACAGTATTCCATCCATCTTTGCATACCGTTCATCCTATGCTGCTCATTTTGGCCTCCATTCATATTGTCTCCATCCCCTCTGGAGTTGAGTCAATCGTTGTGATTTCAACCATGCACTTTATGCTTTGACAAGCGAAGTCATATGTTTGTCCCTTAGTACCACTTTTTCCATTATCCCTGGTGTCAGTCCATCAGTCACATTACTATTTTCCCTCAGGCCTTTGTTGAGGATCTCATTGCCTCATCTATCACGGGCCCTATTCTATCGACATCATCTCATTTATTCTAGAATAATGCCCTAGAGGGTGATGTATCTTGGTTCCAACTTCCATTCTTGTTCGGTGCCTTGGATCGAGTAGAGGGACTCATTATTTCCCTTTGACTTGGTTATTTCATGTTCATGATTCATACACTTGATGGTACAGTGATGTAGTAGATTGTACTAGTGATTTGCGGGTGTGTGTGAAATGTTTCAGACCTCTTGAGGGGGTGACCCTTTAGGTAGCCCCCCACATTCCCAAATGCATTCCTATTATGCTAAAGCCTCAAATGCGGTTCCACAGAGTTGATGGGTTTAGTTCCTACCAATCACAGTGTTCATAACATGCATGTCTCCTTCAGATCATCCATTCAGTTTGCAGAGCCCTTCCCTGTTTAGCAGGGATTCTTCAGTTGTTTTACCCTCCCTCCCACCCATTTTTTGAGGGAAGGGCCTTTGCATCTCATGTACTCAGATATTATTATATTCAGTCCTGGCTCATGTTTTTCCAGGCGCATTAGATATATGGGACACATTGTATTATTTTCTGGCTCTGTTATGCCAGCATGCCATGTACCATTCAACATGTACTTCATTGCTTAGTTTTATCTTTTTGGGCAAACCCTTATTTTTGTACTAAGTTATCCGGTAGGTATGGGTATGCCTCCCCTACCTCATTGAGGTCTGGTACCACAACATAAAAGGAGACTTTCATTAGTCTCACCCCCTCTATCCCTATCCTCTTTCAATTCAACTTTATTGGTCTCTCTCTCTCTCTCTCTCTGACTCCCCTATGTTGCCTAGTGATTATGTCTTTACAACGTACTTCAGTCATACATTTTTCTTCTAACACTCATATGTTGGGGAGCAATCTGTTATCACCAAAAGATTGATCATCTAGCCTAGTTTAGTAGATAGATTCAAGTACACCATGTACAGCCAATTTTACCATAGTAAAATTGCTTTCATTGTGAGAAATTACTTAATAAACCATCTTTGTTAAGTAATTTATAGTTAAACCCATGAAGAATAATTAAATAAATCACTATTTATTTGATTTTCTTCTAGGAATAATTAATTAAATCATCTCTCAATTATTATTCCTTGTCATATTTGACCCAATCATAAAAAATAAACAGATAAATCGTTAATTATCTTATTTTTCTCTAAGAATAATTAATTAATCACTAAATAATTATTATTCTTTGTCAAATTTGACTAAATCCCTTAGGAATAATTAAATAAATCCTTATTTGTTTATTATTCCTTAACTAATTCCTTGAGATGATAAATAAATCATTTATTTATTTATTATTTCTAAATAAAAGTTTAAATACTTTTTCCCTCCTAACCAAATATAATAAAATATTCCAAGTGGTTATTCCAAGAATGGGATCAATAATATTTTATTATTGCTCATTATTCGAGGATAACTCAATATTTTGTTATAAATAGAAGGGTTTTCCATTCATTATTCACTTTTGATTATTTTCATTGTTGCACTCACTATTGTAACTCTAATTATTTTTATTTTCGCACACCATATTTTGCTGGGTTTACACATTATAGAGGAGAGAGACTCTACACAAGCTAAAGACATTTAAGGATAGCCAAGAACCCATCCCATAGAGGGGGACTAGTAACATCTATTTGTAACCTTCACATGTGTTATAATAAAATTATTCTTTGTATATCTAGTTTCCATTGGATGATTAGAGTTATTACTCTCTCTTTTTTCTGTTTAACTATGAATGTGGCAAAGGTCCGACTTTGGCAGGTTTTGTTTCTTCAGTTGTTGCAGATCTACAATTTTTAGCAGCCATTTATATGGTTGAGATTGTTTGTCATCCACAATCTTAAGTGGATTCTTTTCATACGTCTTTGAGAAGAAAACACTACAACAAAATTGGCGACTCCTCTGGGTTTATACTTCAGATTCAAAAACCTTGGTGACCTCCAATTTTCAACTTAGGGTTTCTTGTTTTTTCAATTTTCTTAATGTTTCCTAGTTTTTTAACCCTAGATCCGTTAAATTTTTTACTTCCGCAAGCTTTCTGGTCCTTTTCGCAGGTCACAGGAAACAACCACGACAAAGGCGGCAATTTTTTCTGAGATCCTCCAACTGGGATCCACGGAGCAGAAATCACACCTTTTAGCCCAAAAAGTGAGATCCCACCTGAAAGACAGGGCAGTACTTGTGATTTTTGGATTTTAGGGTTTTTCTCATATTTGTTTCTAGGTTTTGCAGAGAGTTTTCTACTGCGTTGTTTGACCTCTGTCTCATCCCACTAAGGCCTTGATCTACTCTGATTTACTTGTTGAAGTCAAATTTAGCCCCTCCTAGGGCTTCTAGTACACTTCCACCTTTATAGGAGGAGTTTCGCTGAGTGAGTAGTCTGAGTTTCTACAGTGCTTTCAATCATATTCTCTATATCTGCACCTTTCTATTTTAAATCTATAAATATAGTTTGTCACCATCCATAGTTTCATATTACAACTTGTTTGGTCCTTGGCCTTAGGGTCCCATCGGTTTCCCTAGGTGTTTCACCCATCTCCCTATCTTGTTCCAACGATCTTCCTCTTCGGATTTCTTTTGTTGCTGCACCACTTTATAGCAGCTTAGTGTCACTTGATTTGAGTCACACTGATATTTAGATCTCTTGACCTTTTTAGTGTATTTTCTATCGATTTAGCCACAACCTAGCACAATGTTTTCAAACCTAATTTGGGTGGGGTTTAGTTAATTGTTTTGCTATTCATTTTCTATTGTTAATTTCAATTTATTTTCAGCAAGCTTTTTCTTTTTTACAAACATGATCTAGGCTTAATCAATAAATACAATCGCATACAAAAGCACACCTTAGCAAAGGGCACTTGGTTTACACTACCAAGCCAAGACTTAACATAATAAATTTATCTCCCCTCATTGAGACAAAGGCACATTGTTGATCTCCATTCACCTTTTTCATGCCACGTGAGTCTTATCACAATTACGCCACCAAAGCATTTTTCACGGAGACTATTAGGCCTTCACCCCCAGTTTCCACTTTAACATATTACCCCTCCCCATTGGGTTCAAGTTCATAGCCCTCTGAGTCCCCATACGACTCTTCTCTTGGTTCATCCGATTCCTCATCTGATTCCGAGCCTCCTTCACTGCATATCATCATGATTTCTAGACCCACAGCTGGTGCAGGAACCCAACCTAGTGTTGGGTCCGATTCTATCCCAGTGGTCACATCAAGCAGAACACTCTCAGGATCCATTCCGATAGCCCCCATGCTCCTCTTTATAGCTGGGTTAAGTGTACCAGATTTTAGAAAATTGATAAATCACCCCATACACCATGATGTTGGTTGGCCTTCTATGCCAGCTAAGCTTCTCTGAGACATCCCAAAGTTTGAGGGTAATGTTAGATAGGATCGTACCAACCATGTATGATCCTTCAACATGTGGTGTTCGTCCAACTCCATTACCGATGACTCCATTCGTCGGCAGCTATTCCAACGCACGCTCACTGGAGACACTGAAAAATGGTAAGTAGACCAGCCCACCGCATCTCATTTCCTTTTCGTGACACTTGATAAAGCGTTCCTTTCATATTTCCAGTTACCTCTCCGATACAACACTGGTATGGAGTTATTGACCTCATTCCGTCAGTCCTCCGCCACTCACCTTTCTGACCATGTTCAAGAGTGGCATCAAAGGAGGAGCACATGTTGTGCCCCACCTATCGAATATTGTGTTAATATAGATTCATTTCTTAGGAGCCTTTTGTCACCCATTGGAAAAGATGTTGCATCCAATTTCCTTAGACCAAGGAATCAACTCTCCAAACCGCTCTAAGATATGACCTCATTTATGCGCAATACGGTTATGTCTATACCATCATTCTAGACCTCCCTCTTCCTGGAAGTGCTAATGCACCGGGGGAATCTCACGCCGGCAACATTATCATTGCAACCATTTGACACCCTTCACCATATACTCAGCAAAGTTATGTCTAACTGCAGGGGGCACCAATTCCTCCAACAATTATGCCCCTCCTACTAGCAACATGTTTTCAAGGCCCCAACCTGTTTACCAAACTGTTTCTCCTCCTTATGCACAACCTACTGCTCTAGCCCCTTAAGCATTAGCGCCATAGCCTCCCATGCATCCTCAGCCCCAGCAACCACCACCCCATTAGGGTCAAGGGTTTGTGCAATAGAGTGTGACCAATCCCAAAAATTTGAGGAAAAAAATAATGGGAAAGGTAACAAGGGTAACCATGGTAATGAAGGTAATTAACCTAGTGAAAACCTGGGGAACCAACCTAGCACGAACAACCAGCAACAGAACATCCAACCCAAGCAGAAAAAGGCTATTCATACAAACAATCCTTGTGCATGTTGTCATGTACATGGACATTATACGCATGAGTGTCCTCTCTTACCACAGATGCGCCAAATGTTGGAAGCTCAAGCAACTTCTAGAGGCCAACAATCACCTCAAAATCCTACGCCATATCAACCAGTAGTGCTCACAAATCCTTTCCTTCGGCAAGGATTTGTTGCTGCTCAACCTCAGCCAGGTCAAGAAGCCCATCCCCACAACTGTCTAGTCCTAGTTACTACCAGATCCTTATGATGAACTCTGATGAGGTTAATCCCTCTGGTATCAACCTATAAACTTGGTCGCATCAATATGACAAGCCATTGACTTCGTCTGTCACTGAGTACAAAACCAAAGCATCTATTGAGACTCTTACAACACCAAATGGTCCATTACAGATCCCTCAACCTAAATTCAAGGCCATTCCCAAGATACCAAAGGGACCATTACGCCATAATGCAGTTTCTAACTGAGCTGTCCATACATACAATATAGTAGATGACTTGGCACAATCACCTGTCGCCATGTCAATGCTGGAAGTACTCCAGTCATGCCCATCTCAAAAGAAAGCTCTACTAACTTCTTTGGGTGCATTAGATCCTTCTGACGATCGTTTGATTGTCTTCCCTGTTGATACATCGAAACATCCCCCATTGTCTTCATTCATTTCTTTCCAGATACCAGTTCAAGCCCATAATGCCGTCATCTCCCGATGCATTATTCACGAAGGCACATCCACCTATGTGGTGTCTGTTATCGTTTGGAAACAACTCAAGTTGCTTGAGTTGTCCCCCTCCACCATCACTTTGTGTGCTTGTGATGGACATCTCTCCCATTCCCTTGGCATGTACCACAACTGTCTAGTGACTCTTGTAGGCAAGACTGTCCATGTCAACATTGAATTCATTGATTCCCCTTTGGATTAAAACATTCTCTTAGGTCGTAGTTACACATATGCCATGTCATTCATCGCATCTGCGGTTTTCCGCAAGATATTATTCCCCCATGAAGTGCATATTGTTACCATCGATTAGTTGAATTACTACGAGCTGACATCCGTGACCTCCCCCAAATCCATTATCTCGTCGGTGTTCGATGAAGACTCTTCAACTCCTATCACAAGTGTTTCACCCAGATTCTATAAAGATTCCTCATTATTAGGTTCTTTCCCTGGTCCTCCCCCTCTCATCTCAGATCCTAACTCTATGAGTGTTTGCATGTTACAAGTGTCATGGACTACTCTTAAACAATCTAGTACATCTGATCAACAACCCTCTCCTCAGCACCTTTTTGTTTCCATCCAAGTCGAGCCCTCTAGATCCACACCCCTAGGACCTCCTCTGTTTGTGGGTGCCTCTCCTATCTTTCCACCAGGAATTGTTCCTCCAGGTCTCAACCATCCAGGAGTTATTCTGCCTAAGAATTACCCTGCAGGATATATACCTTTCCTATTCCCCCTCCGGGAGTATTTTTTGTCCCTGTCATGGCTTCAGTGGTCCTTCCTAACATGAATTTTGGGATCCCATTATGGTACATCAGTCCCCTTGCAAACATTCCTCCTGGTCAGCTAAGACCTTATCATGCTTTGACCCCAATTCAACTGGTCCCTAGAGCCCCTGTCATTGCTTCAGTTCCATCACAACCTCAACAAGAACCCACTCCTGTTGCAAAAGCATCTGGACAGGGGGGCAAAGATAAGAGGAAAGAAACTAAGGACAAGGCTCCCCACGATACTCTAGCCCCTAAGGCGCCAAAGTTGTCACCTCCTTGTTCTTTTTGTAAAGTTGTTCGGCACGCCACCAACAATTCACCTTAACTTCCTCAATTCAAACCTTTGGTTCATGAAAATTTCCCTTAGTCAAATATCCCTGAAGTCCATGTTAACTTTTCGGGTCCACCCAAGAAACTCAAAACATTGCACACAAATCACCCTTGTGCCGTGTGTGATCATCATGGTCATTATTCCTATTGTTTTCGTCGTCTCGATGAATTTTGCGATTGTTATAATAAAATTATTCTTTCTATATCTGGTTTCCATTGGATGATTGGAGTTATTACTCTTTCTTTTTGTTGTTTAACTATGATTGTGGCATAGATCCAGAGTTTGGAAGGTTTTTTTTCTATCAGTTGCTGTAGATATACAATGTTTAGCAGCCATTTATATTATTGAGATTTTTTGTCATCCAAATCTTAAGTGGGTTCTTTTCGTAAATATTTGAGAAGAAAACACTACAATAGATAGCACTCACACAAAGCCAAACACAAAAAGCGACAAAAATGTAGCGCAAGACATGAAAAGCAGAATTACCTAGAAAAAACTAAGCTCAAAGTGCCAAAAACTTCTAGATGCAATGTGGGATGTCAGAGCTGTAAGATAAATGTGAGGAATTTCCTCTGCAACATCTGGTTCATGAATTTTGATAAAATTGAGGTTATGACGTGCATGCCACAAATCTATGAAAAGCGACACTTGGCGGGAGGTTTCTAAAATGATCCTTGCCTGTAACTCTAGCTGCTAAAAATAAATCCCTAAATCTAGGGATACCTTTTGCATGCTACCCTTTGTTATTTTTGGAAAGGCAACCTGTGCATGCAAATCAGTTTTGCTCGGTCCCAGAGGGAACTGGTCAACCTGAAGGCACATGCATTGGTCTGTGAGACTGCGATGAAAATTTACGCAGTTTCTGGGTTGAGCTAAGCTAGCTTTCCCAGAGGGATTGCGCAATTTCTAGGATGAGAAGGTGACTATCTCCCAAAATTATGGAATTTCTGGGCTAAGCTGCAGTGCTAGGACAAATTGTGCAATTTTGGGAGGGAAGCCAGTCTGATTTCTCTACGCAATTTTGGAACTGAGAAGCTTGTCCAGCTGAATTGTGCAATTTCTGGAGGGAACATTGGCTCCTCTCCAAAATTGCACAATTTTCTGGGGGAGATGCTCAGCTAGCAAGAAAGTTAAGTCCTGGATGGTAGCCCATGAAGGGAGTGAGGAAACGGACATGCATAGGCTGAAAATACACTGTAAAATAGCTGAAGCCTATGTGCTTGAAGGTGCAAGACATGATGCTGATTATGGTTGGTAGGGAGGCTCCCAAACGAAGCTAAGGAAAAATTTTAGAGGGTGGTTGTAGACGCTACAACACTTGGCGACACACTGGTAGAACTCCATCTCTCTGAATGGACCTTGTTTGTGAAAAGAAAGTCTAACACCTCTGGAAGTATTGTTAAGTCCTCTGTTCATCTTCGTTTCCACACTTTCTTGATTGTGAGATGTAGCATTTGCCAAGCTCTTGGTCAGTTGGCACACATTCCAATCCAAGCCAACACAGTTGTTTCGATTGGGGATGAGGGGTATGTTGGTGCACAAGCCATATGATATTTGGAGTTTAATTTTTCATCTCTGGTGTTGCTATGCTGCCACCAGGCCTGGAGAGTACCCCAGCGGAGTCACGTGGGAACACAAGCATTGCTCCACTGCCAGCGAGCATGGTCAGTAATTCGATGGAGTTACTTGTATCACCTCTCTACGCATGAAACCTTTCTCTTCTTTCACCTTATTCATTATCATCTTTTTCGAAACTTTTCACATTTTCATTTTTCATTTAGATTTTAACTATGCATAGAACTTATTCATTTCAGAGGTGTAAGAGGGATCCTTACTTATTGAGAGCAGAAGAGGTTGTTCCTTCAGAGAAGTAGTTTGTATATACCTATGACATTCTTGTTAAGGTTTTTCCCCTCACCTTACTCTACTTGACTGAGCTTACAAGGGTTAACCCAAAACAACTGGCTAGAGTAGGTGACACTAGTTCGCACACAAGCGTTGTGTTTTCACCAATGTTCAATTCAAACAATACGTATTTTCCATTGATCTATCATGGATTGAAGATAAAAATCTCTTCACACATAGTCAAGATGACAGATAACCAAGTATTGATAACTGCACAAGTCCTCTTGTACTTTACCCATCTTGTTTCAAGAGTCACACACGTTTTCATGTGAAACTAACCTACGAATGGAAACAAGCAAACAAATATAAAACAAAGCAGAAGCAAAAGTAAATTCATAAGCGAAGTGGGAAAAAAAAAAGCAGGAAAGAAAGCAAATGAAGAAATTAAGAAGCAAACATGCATGCAAGAAAACAACCCAAAATCAAACACTACTCCTACTCCTAAGCTAATGGTGCATAGGTCTACTCACATGAAGTGATACTTCCAATGTAGCTACTGGTGCATTGGTCGACCCATGTTGGTGAAGGCCTGGTTCACAAAAAACATAGTTGCTTGAACCAACAAACAAGAAGGATATAACAATGAAGACGGACACACTTCAAGTGTAAATGCATCCACATAACATAAGTGAGTGCAAGTGCATGACATGGAATCCATGGACTTACCATGGTGATGTGCGACACTGCGTGCAACTATTAAGCATATGCATACTCTTGACTGTGACATGCAAGAAAATGTGAGAAAGGTATACCACTTACGTTGTGCAAGTGTGCTTGCTATGTAAGATTCCTCAAATGCATGAGTGATGATAACATGAAGTTCGAGTGGAAGAAGTGAAATTTTTGTGTCATATTGGTCTTGAATGCATACAGATGAGTGATGAGGAGCCTCAGGTGTTTGAACAATTTCCTGATCAAAATGGAAACCAACCTTAGGACAGTGAGGGCCTGACATGACCATCAGCTTGGGCTGAAGTGCCTCGACAGTCTACGAGGTTTCAACTTCATCGACAGATAGATCATCGTAGAACAGTGCCTTAAACAGAATAGCAACAGTTGAATCAATGTTGTGATCAGATGAAGAAGTAGAGAAATTGTTTGGTCAATTTAGTGTGTCCTAAATTGCTATTTAAAATGTCAATCCGAGAGTCGTAAACTGCTGAAGTGAAGTGCACTATATATGCAAGATAACCGATTTCTTAGTTCTTTGTCGTTTTTGAGTTTTTGGTTTGATTTTGGGTTTATCTTCTGTTGATTCCCTAATGTGAGATGGCAGGATTGAAAGTCAAGTATGGATGGTAATGGTGATTTCTACAATTATTTTCCAAACTTTAAAGTTCTCAAAAAGGTTTCAAACTCGCTATGATGAAATCAATTCTCAAAAGAAAATAAAAATGTACCAAAACAGTGAACTAGTGACAATGAAGCCCAGTATCCTTATTGCTGTATAAAAAGAAAATAAAAACTGAACTCAAAGAAATTCAAAGACTGTAAGCAAAGAAAACTAAATCACACTACTTCAACTCATATTCTGACCCCTCACCTTTCGACTCGCTCTGGCTATAGGAGGTAATCATAAACAAATTGAGTAATCTGATATCTAAATTGCAGGAAATGAAATTGCATAAAATGAAACTAAGATTAAACTACTCATTCATACTTCAATCCCTGAAAATGACATAAGTAATTTAATCACTAACTTGCAGGAAAGTAAACTAAATCATACTACATCAAGTAATATTCCGATTCCTCACTATTTGAGTCGCTTGGCTATAGGAAGGTAATCATAAACAAATGAGTAATATGATATCTAAATTGCATAAAAGTAAATAAGCAAAGCAGAACTGAAAGAAATGACAATGCTGGAATTAAAACTCAGAAAATGAATCAGCAAAAAGGACAAGATGATCTCATATCATTAGTCATTAAAACTATGTAAATTGCCCGGGCTGCCTACAAGAACCTGAAAGAAAAACACTGATCAGCTAACAATCATGAGAAAGCATAAAAGGAAATATGGACAGTAGTTAACATGAATAATATACAAGTAAACAATTATGAAAGAAGTGACATAATGAAAGAAAGTGAGAAACTATATAGTAGATACAGAGCCTTGGTGTACAGGGGCCCTCTGCAACCTCGGCCAATCAATACTCAGTCACGAATTGAACATAAAAACGTTGTCTTCTCATATATTAAAGTGCAGTCAAAACATAAAGATAGATGTTATAGACATTTTTTTGCCTTACAACTCCAAGCATGAAATGTCCATAAACCAAGGTCTCCTAAGTCCCTAAAAGTGTTGTTCTAACCCCTAAAGGAACAAGGTCAACAAATTACAACTTCTCCCAGAAGTTCTCCACCAGAAACTGCTCAGAATAAGTCAAAACAGGATCATTTCAACTGCTCCACTGGCTAGGTGCGTTGCATTGCACCTAAATACACTGGCTAGGTGCGTTGCAACGCACCTAAATGCACTATGAGGGTGCGTTGGGCGAGAAATGACAAATGGCAGTGTCATTCCGCAAGGTGGAGAGACAATGGAAGCTTCCAGAATCTTCTCCTGTGACACTTGCCTCACTGAATTCGACTAAGGATGAGTAAGAGGCCTTCAGTCTCCAAGTGAAAGCAAGAACTGACAGAGAGAAGACACTAATCAAATCACAAGCTGACTCATCCTCCTTACACATATCTATATATGGATCCCTCATCCCAGAGATCCAGAGGCTGGAATTTTGCACATTGTAAGGAATTGTTGTTGGTTTTGAGACAAACATCAGAGTATTGGGTGATCTATGCTTTGTTGGAGGTGAAGAGGGGCTTCTTTGATGGGAGGTTGATGCTGGCTCAGGAACCATCGGTTGTAACTCCTCCTGGATCTATTCTTGTTTATCAATAAAAATTATTTGAGTTTTTCCTCCATGCTTTTGTATCATTGATGCTTGTTACATTTGTATGGTTAACTTAAATCTGATCCTAAGTTGTTTATGAATATAGATCCATGTCTTTGTACAGTGTTCCTCTTCTGTGATCTTACAGGTACTTGGTGAAGCTGGGCAAGTAAGGGAGTAGGTAGCTGGAGGCTGTCAAAGAAGAGAGAGATTGGATCAAAGGATTAGCGCAAGACACAGGTTGGTTCTTTCTATTCCTCTCTATCTATAGTTCATAAAGGAAATAAAAAAGTAGTTTTTCTCTGTTTGTTTCTAAGGCAGCTGTCACACCTTAGTGGGATAGAGCAGTTCTAAATAGACACTTTTCCCGGTAACAAAATGGCGACTCCACTGGGGAAGTCTAATTAGTTTGTTTGTGTATCATTCTTTGTTGTTTGTTTCATAAACTTATAAGTAGCATTCGAACTACATTTGCCATAACAAATGAAAAGTAGATATCTGCTGCTTCAGTCCATTCACTGGATCTGTTTATGATTTGAACAGCTGATTCACAAACTATCTGATTGCCCTTGTGATAGCTCTTAGACCCTCCTTAGATCTACCCATGATTGCTTTTACTCGGCCAAAAACCAAAGACTGAACTGCAAACTGTGACCCAGAACCCCGATAGATTCTCGTTTCTGACCCAGCGCAGGTACTATTAAGAGAAACTGAATTTCAGCGCACTTCCCGAAAGGGCAACCTGCATTGCAGTGCAGTTTCTCTGTGTTACAGGTGCGCTGATCAGACTAGCCCTATGCAGCTATGGTTCTTGTGCTTCATTTTCTCCAGTTCTATCTCTAAATTTTGCTGCTCGTGATCAGTATATGTGTCTGTTTAAAACCCCTTTTCCTTGTTGTTATTCCGCCTCCTTTGTACAAAAGAACTGTAGATGTTTTTGTGTGTTTGTTGAGTCGTTTACAGTTTTCCATTGCAAAAGTAGAATAGTCGTACTATCGTCCTTTGATTTGGATTTGTCGCAAGTGTCGATTTCGATCATAGGATAAAGTTTGATTGTTGTTGGTGGTTGATTATACTATTACTATTGCTTTGGTTTGAATTTGTGATTTTCTAGTGTCAAGAACAAGTGTTCATTTCAAAATCACAAGGTGTCGTAATCGTCTCTATCTTTTGATTTCGAAAAGAAGCTTGTTTGTGTTTGTCGCTTGAAAGCAAATTCAGATTTGTACATCAACTTTCTTTTTAGCATCAATACTAAGAAAGTCGAAAACAAATACATGCATGTGCATTTGCATATAGACAGTTTGTTTGGCTTGATTTAGGAAAGTGCATTTACAGTGTGCTCTTTGCTCTTTGTGAAAAGATTGTGTCTTTCTTTTCCTCTAGTAGCTAGGATTTTCATTGCACAAAAGAGATAAAAGTTTGTTTATCATCTTTAGAATGCATTTTAGGAATTACATCTACATCTCATGGTGAACCCAAAAGGCAAACTTCATAAGCAAGATCAACTTAAAATAAATTCAATGAATCTAACAACGCTTTGGAACTTAACGCACAACATTTAGAGGTCTAGGCTAGAGACGTATTCCGGCGTCGTAAATCCTGGTAACTATTGTCCTCATTGATGGTTGGGTGATTCCTCCACTTTGAGACGATAAGTGCCAGTACGGACTTGTGCTCCCACGTACCGTCGAGCATATTTTGGGAGACCCCTATAGGCTTAAATCCTTTATCCATAGGAAGCCGTGTCTGTCGCCCTATCGATCACAATGCACTGAACACAGCATTCGGGAAGATTGACTGCCGTACCGTTAAAAGTATTCTGCAGTTTGCGATTGGTTTGGTACTCCCTCTACCTAGATCTCCAGAGAAGTCCCTTTCGTTCCTTTTCAGACTCCTTAGTGGAAAAGGTCCATATGAGCACTTGTCACTTCAGGCTCATTAAAAATTGAAGGAGACTAGAGTCATCTTTTGTTTTTTCTTGACTCTTAAAAATTGAAAAAACAAGTTGTGTCAAAGCGTATAAAAAATTATTTTAACCAGAATATTCATTACCCTTTCCTACGTTGATCTTGGGTTGAGAAAATGGAGTCTACCAACCAAGGAATTCTCCTTGAAGGAAATCCTAGTCTCTTCTCCTCTTGGGGAGATGTTGGTGCGCCCCATATGGCCACATTGTCGCTTCCAGGACTGACAATTGGTTTGCCTGTATGGCTCTTCTCAACCTCTGTCGTTCAGAACACCACTATTCCTGAACAATCGAATCAGTAATTAGACGAGTCTAGAGTTGCCCACCAACCTTCTACTTCCTCTAATTCTTCCTCTCCTCTTTCCTCTTCGCTTGATGGGGCTGGTAAAGCCAAAAGTCAAGTTCCTAAGGAGAAGAAGGAAAAGAAGAAGAAAGAGAAGAAGAAGAAGGAGCCAAAGGCGAATGGGGGAAAATGAGTGTCGTCTAACGAAAATCCACACACTGCACCGACCAGGCCTAAATCGCCATGTGTCATTTGCAAAGGAGACCACTTTCACAGAGATTGTCCTTGCATCCCTCGGATATTAAGGGACTGTCTCCTCATTTGCACAACCCGGTGTCGTCAACCTCTGATGATCATGTTGAAAGCACACCGTCAACTAGTGAAAGTGAAGCCCCAAGACAAAAAGGGAAATGTAGGTTTCCTTGTAAACTGTGCGAAGGCGATCATGCCGTCCACTGTTGTCCCTTCTTAGACGAAGCTAAAAGAGTTTTGGATGATCGTCCGGTTTCACCGTTACAACTTCCTCCTGGATATAAAAAACTCTTGCCGAGTCCGTCACTAGTTGAAAATCCAGCTGGCCCGCTCAGGTGGTCGGCTGAAGCACCTATCATTGAAGATAAACCATCTGTATCCATACCAGACGAAAGTCAAAAGGTCGAGGCAGCAGTTGACCCGGTCTTGCCTTCAGAGGTTTCATCTTCAGATGATACAGTCACTGAAAAGAACAAGGATGACACTGTCCAAATTCTCTTCATAAACACAGACTCCGACGAACAAGGGGGCAATTTACCTGTTCCTTTATCGCAGGAAGGAAGTTCGTCAGAGCCGTACCCGGCCGTCTATTCGGTCCCACCTCCAAGCAACCTAGTTGTCTCCTTCGACTGGAATCAACTAGGCAGACCTCGTTTACCAGCAAGCATACCATTCCAAATTATCGTTCAAATATATATAATGGTTATGGCTGGTACCATCATAGATGAGGGAGCTTCTGTGAGTATCCTTTCCTCAACTGCTTGGAAAGCGCTTGGTTCACCATCGCTTTTGCCTGAGATGAGAAATCCGACAGGCTTTGATAAAGGAACCAGTCAACCTTTAGGGATCCTTCCCGATGTTTCCATAACATTGAGAAGGAAAACAGTTCACATGAACGTAATGGTAGTTCAAGGACCCCTGGAATACAATATACTCCTTAGATGAGACTATATTTATTGCATGGGAGCAATTGTCTCCTCACTCTTTAGAGTAATGTTTTTTCCGCACGAAGGAAGAGTGGTCAAGCTCGTAGACCAACTTTCATTTCCTGGATCACACATAACAAATAGTCATATACCATCCCTGAATGGTCTTTTCACGCAAGAAATGTCTCAATTTCCAGTCCGTCCTCCCGATGAATGCGAGTAATTCGGAGGGATATGACTGAAACCCAGGGGGCATGCATCCTGGTCTGCTTCGGCAGGGAAACTTCGGGTATAAGGTAGGTTTCCGCGAGAGAATATGACCTCCGTACTCCCGTCCGTGAGTGGAAGAGGGAGTTGGACTGGAACAAGATCCTCTTGTCAAAGTTATGTCAGGGATGGTCACACTATACCATCTGCTCACCTTTGTTTATCTCGGTAGAAATCGCCAGAGAAGTATTTTGTTTGCGCTGTGAATAGAGCAATCTTTGGGTAACCTGAAAGAGGTATACCCTTCCTGATAAAACAAATGTTTTGTCAGCTCGAATAGAGGGTGACCTTGAAACTCCGTTTTATACTTGGGGGCATGCAAACCTTTCGGAATGCAAGCAAAGAGCGATCATTTATCTGTTTTTTGGATTGGTCGTTTCCTAACTTGCATAAAGAAGGGATGTTGGGCAAAACTCTAAAAATTGCAATTTTATATGAGACATTCTTATCACACGACTGGATTAATCGAGCAGTTTTAGCACATAGTTCAAGCTCGTTAAAAAATAAACATAAGACATGAGCAAATGTTTCCACCTGCGTTTAAGCTCGTTAAAAAATGAACTATCCCCCGGTAAATAACCACCGTGAATGTAGTACTTCAGCCATTAAAGCCTTGGTCGTGTTTGCACCGTCACCTCCACTTTTTCATTGGCCGATCATTCACCTCCACTTGATTGTTTACCCATTTTGAGGAACAGCTACGAAGAGTGATTTCACTAGCCATCCTTGTGACACTGCCATGATTGGAAAATTCCAAACCTTACCTGGAATCAGCTACTACCCGTTTTATCACTCGTTCCTCAAAAGACGAGTCTTATTTAAGCTCTTTTCAACTGACTCGTAAAATATGAGAAGATTACCGAGTCCTTGGCCTTCTAGCTCGTTAAAGGGATAGGAAGTGCTATCCCTCCTCTAGATTTTAATCTTTTTGGACCTGAGGGATTATTGCACAAAAAGATCGAGCGCTTGTTTTGTTCGGCTCGTTAAAACTATCGAAAATTCATCCCTTCTGTATTGTTTTATACTTTTTCAGACTTAAGGGATTAGATGATGAAAAAGGAATTTTGGAGTCACCTTTACGTACCTTTTCAGACTCTCTAAAATTGAAAAGGACCGAGTTATCTTTGTCGTTAAACTCGTTAAAAAGATTAATAGCGACAAACTTGTCTTTAGACGAGAACGAGTTTCACTATCGCTAGGCTCGTTAAAACATAGAGATGGGTTTGCCTGAAGGGCAAATTATAGAACAAGCATATGTTATCCTCCTCAAGCTTGACAAAAATAAAGAGGTACTGGTTAGCAATGACTGGGGAAAAATTGGGAAGAAAACTCAAAGAATCTTTATTGGTAGCAAGTCGCTCTTGAACATGACACCTCCACTCCATGTCCGAGTCAGGTTGGGTTGTTTCATTCACCGGCCACATCGCCATGGTCACACCATACCATCCACATTTGGGGTTAATGCTACCAATCCATCACATCAGTGTCGCCGACATGTTCAAGAGAAGTCATCCAGAGAAGCCACCTGTGTCTCACCCACTACCATACATTATACTCCATTCTTTCATGACCGCCACCCTGAACCGTATATCATCAGATCGTTTTCACCTCCATCAAAATCATTTGCTCCATTCCATGTCATTGATGTGGGATTCATTAGGGCCCTCCTTTGACGGATCACTTCTTGTCGACATCAGCTCATTATCCAAGAAGTTGGTCTAGGAACACCCCATTCAGTACTTTGAAGCTTGCATGCCTTAATGGCAAGTTTCTCACTTCCGGCGACAGGTTTACATCAATGGCCTTCAACCGAAATATTTTGCGTGGTGTTTGATGCCAAGTCCTTTATTCACACCACGTGAATTGTACTGCAGTACCTTGAGGATCATTATCATTATCGGTGATTCCTCTCGCGCTTGTTAACAGTTTACATCATTGACTGGTAATCAAGCGATGTCTTTCCATGTCCGACTTCAGAACATTTCTCACATGGATCGACTTGTACTTCGAGTGAAGATCGGACGAGATTGAAGACCCCGGATCTAGTTTCATCCATCCGGGCTGCGATATATATTCAGGGAAATAAAGACATTAAATGTATAGCATTGCAGCACAGATAATCATCCTACCAAAAGGATGGTGGCTCTATCAGAATCATCAGTCTACAATTAGACGATTGTCTATCCTATGTACATGAAATTGAATTTATAAAGCTGAGCATGGGAATGCCCACCTCAGCTAGATCATGAAAAACAGTATGAAGATAATGTATTGTATTGTATCTTATTACAGGTCTCCTCCCAGCATTGAAAGAACTTCGGATCCTCATAATAAAGCATTTCACCCGACACCAAAAGGTTAACGGCCTCATACTTTAGGAGGCAACTGTTATAGACATTTTTGTGCCTTACAACTCCAAGCATGAAATGTACATAAACCAAGGGCTCCTAAGTCCCTAAAAGTGTTTTTCTAACCCCTAAAGGAACAAGGTCAACAAATTACAGCTTCTCCCAGAAGTTCTCCACCAGAAACTGCTCAGAATAAGTCAAAACAGGATCATTTCAGCTGCTCCACTGGCTAGGCGCGTTGCATTGCACCTAAATACACTGGCTAGGTGTGTTGCATTGCACCTAAATACACTGGCTACGTGCGTTGCAATGCACCTAAATGCACTATGAGTGTGCGTTGGGCGAGAAATGACAAATGGCAGTGTCATTCTGCGAGGTGGAGAGACAATGGAAGCTTCCAGAATCTTCTCCTGTGACACTTGCCTCACTGAATTCGACCAAGGATGAGTAAGAGGCCTTCAGTCTCCAAGTGGAAGCAAGAACTGACAGAGAGAAGACACTAATCAAATCACAAGATGACTCATCCTCCTTACACATATCTATATATGGATCCCTCATCCCAGAGATCCAGAGGCTGGAATTTTGCACATTGTAAGGAATTGCTGTTGGTTTTGAGACAAACATCAGAGTATTGGGTGATCTATGCTTTGTTGGAGGTGAAGAGGGGCTTCTTTGTTGGGAGGTTGATGCTGGGTCAGGAACCATCGGTTGTAACTCCTCCTGGATCTATTCTTGTTTATCAATAAAAATTATTTGAGTTTTTCCTCCATGCTTTTATATCATTGATGCTTGTTACATTTGTATGGTTAACTTAAATCGGATCCTAAGTTGTTTATGAATATAGAATCATGTCTTTGTATAGTGTTCCTCTTCTGTGATCTTACAGGTACTTGGTGAAGCTGGGCAAGTAAGGGAGCAGGTAGCTGGAGGATGTCAAAGAAGAGAGGGATTGGATCAAAGGATTAGTGCAAGACAAAGGTTGGTTCTTTCTATTCCTCTCTATCTATAGTTCATAAAGGAAATAAAAAAGTAGTTTTTCTATGTTTGTTTCTAAGGCAACTGTCACACCTTAGTGGGATAGAGCAGTTCTAAATAGACACTTTTCCCGGTAACAATAGAGCACGGCACAGTGGGCTCGTAAACACAGTCAAGATTACATGTAAAAAGCTAGCTATCAAGCGTATGATAACGCGTTATTTATAACTGAAGATGCTATAACTGATTCCTAAATTCTACGCTGCCAAATAGACACGTAAATCTCCACGTCCTGAGATCTAGCAGTATGGTAGCCGTGACAAATAAATCTATGGAGTGGTGGTTGTTCGATTTGGTTCACGAATTGATCCACAGGTGTTAGCACACCTCCGGAGATTGAGGAACTTGCCACACAAAACTTCACGTGGGAAAAACAGAGCCGTGCCACCACAAAATTCTTGGTTTGACCACTCCTTTGACCATCCTTGACCATGGCTGTTTGTAAGTGATTCAACTGAACCAAGGGGACGCGCTCCATGTACATGTCATTTGCAGCTTGCCCATGTGGCCGAATTCTCCAGTGGACACCTGTAACATAGTCTTCAACAAAATGGCTGCGGAAACTTGAGCTGGCTACGGAAAGTGACAAGTTTCCACAGCTGATTGAACAAAAATCTAAATCAAATAGCAGTCACAAACATAGTTAGGAAACCATTTTATAAGCTCTTTTTAAACTAATATGCAATGATTTGACAGCTTGGTGGGTCAAGTAAATGGAAAAGAAGGCTGAAAAGGTGTATAGGGAAGATGCAAGTTTGGGACTCAACATACCCCCACTGTGAAGGTGTTGCATGTCCTCATGCAACCAAAATTTTAGTCATTCCCCTTTAATCCATATGTTCTGAAGCCTCTGCTAGGACATATAGTCCTCTTTTCTTCTTTCTTGGTGCTACATTTTTAATCATTTTGAGTCTTGAAAATGTCATTCATTTCCATTACACTTTCACTATTATGTCCATTATATCACCTCCATTTCACCTCCATTTCACTACTATGTCACCACATTCATCCCACTTTCATTATCATTGGGCCACATTTATGTTTTTCCAATCTTTATTAATTCTAAGCCTTTTAAGTGAATTTGTGGTTAAAAATTAGAAAATAATGTGCATATGCTTATACCTAACAAATGAGTTGAGATTGTTGACATGTGTAGGTTGAAAGGAGGCTTCTAGAAGACCCTTATGTGGCACTCTAAGGCCAAATTCGAATTTGAGTGGAAAGAATCATGGGATCATGAGGATATGTGTCACATCTCCTAATTGTATTGTAACTCTAAGAAGACATGTGTCTTATCAGTTCCTATTTTGATTAGGACTCTAGAGGTAGAGGGAGAGATTCATGGACTCTCATTAATGAGATGGCTTCTCATCCTTTTGTATAAATAGGAGATCTCTCTCCTTCATTTGTTAGTTCTTAAGTCTCAATTTAGAGTTCTTTAGCTTGGAGTTTGTAGTTATTCCTTGATGGCTCTTGAAAGCTTTGGAGAGCTTTGTTGTACTTTGTAATTTTGAAGAATTTGAATAAAGCTTTGATGTTCTCAACATGGAAGGAGATGTGAAGTAGATGTCATGGAGCATATTATAATGTAAGGTAGAGTAGATTTCATTTTGTAAAGTTTGCTTTGATTTCATTATGTCATTTGATTGCTTTCAAGTTTGGTAGATTAGATTTTTCATTCATGCAATTTTAATTCATACAAGTGTGTTCAACCGGTTGATTATAGATTAGTAATGCACATAGCTTTTTAATGACTAATGACATGATAGAATTATCTTGTCCTTTTGCTTATTTATTTTCTTAGTTCTGATTCTAGCACTGTTTATTTCTTTCAGTTTTGTTTTGTTCATTTACTTTTTTGCAAGATAGATATTAGACTGCTCATGTCATTTTCAGTTACCTCCTATAGCCAGAGCGACTCAAATGGTGAGGGATTGAAGTATGAATGCGTAGTTTGATATTAGTTTATTTTTCTGCAAGTTAGTTATTGAATTGCTCATGTCATTTTCAGTTACCTCCTATAGCCAGAGCGAGTCGAATGGTGAGGGATTGAAGTATGAATTTGTAGTTTAATATTAGTTTCATTTTATGAAATTTAGATATCAGATTACTCAATTTGTTTATGCTTACTTCCTATAGCCAGATCGAGTTGAATGGTGAGGGGTCAGAATATGAGTTGATGTAATATGATTAAGTTTACTTTTCTTACAGTTTTTGAATTGCTTTAAGTTCAGTTTTCTTTTTGTACAGTAGCAAGGATACTGGGTTTCATAGTCACTAGCTCATTGTTTGGTTGTCGCATTCTATTTTGATTGAAGTAGCTGCATATTTACACTTTTGTTTAAGTACTAATTCCATCAATAACATGTTTTGAGATCTTTTGAAGTGCTAAGTTTTGGAAGTTACCATTAGGGACATAGGCCTTGTCTTGAAATCTCTATCCATACTTGTCCTTTAAAAGTATTCTTAAAACCTTAGAATAGGATTACCATTTGCATTAGAAACTTTAGGAAACCAACAAGAACAAAACCCCAAAAACAACATAAACTATAAAACAACGAAGTAAGAAAAAAGGTTAACTAAGCACATATGGTGCACCACACTTCATCAGTTTACGATATCTGGATTGATAATTTATGTAGAGCAATTTAAGATGTTAAATTGACTAGACATTTTGGCGCCGTTGCAATTTTTACCTTCCTTGAAATTTTCTTGTTTTTTTTTTTTTAAGAAATTGGCTACCTAGTTTCACTTCCCCGGCAACGGTGCCAAAATTTTTGGTCAATTTAGTGTGTCCTAAATTGCTATTTAAAATGTCAATCCGAGAGTCGTAAACTGCTGAAGTGAAGTGCACTGTATATGCAAGATAACTGATTTCTTAGTTCTTTGTCGTTTTGAGTTTTTTATTTGTTTTTGGGTTTATCTTCCGTTGATTCCCTAATGTGAGATGGAAAAATTGAAAGTCAAGTATGGATGGTAATGGTGATTTCTACAATGATTTTCCAAACTTTAAAGTTCTCAAAAAGGTTTCAAACTCGCTATGATGAAATCAATTCTCAAAAGAAAATAAAAATGTACCAAAACAGTGAACTAGCGACAATGAAGCCCAGTATCCTTACTGCTGTATAAAAAGAAAATATAAACTGAACTCAAAGCAATTCAAAGATTATAAGCAAAGCAAACTAAATCACACTACTTCAACTCATATTCTGACCCCTCACCTTTCGACTCGCTCTGGCTATAGGAGATAATCATAAACAAATTGAGTAATCTGATATCTAAATTGCGGAAAATGAAATTGCATAAAACGAAACTAAGATTAAACTACTCATTCATACTTCAATACCTGAAAATGACATAATTAATTTAATCACTAACTTGCAGGAAAGTAAACTAAATCATACTACATCAAGTAATATTCTCATTCCTCACTATTTGTGTCGCTTGGCTATAGGAAGGTAATCATAAACAAATGAGTAATATGATATCTAAATTGCATAAAAGTAAATAAGCAAAGCAGAACTGAAAGAAATGACAACGCTGGAATTAAAATTCAGAAAATGAATCAGCAGAAAGGACAAGATGATCTCATGTCATTAGTCATTAAAACTATGTAAATTGTCCAGGCTGCCTACAAGAACCTGAAAGAAAAATACTGATCAGCTAACAATCATGAGAAAACATAAAAGGAAATATGGACAGCAGTTAACATGAATAATATACAAGTAAACGATTATGAAAGAAAATGAGAAACTATACAGTAGATACAGAGCCTTGGTGTACAGGGACCCTCTGCAACCTCGGCCAATCAATACCCAGTCACGAATTGAACTTAAGAATGTTGTCTTCTCATATATTAAAGTGCAGTCAAA
Source organism: Pinus tabuliformis (assembly GCA_031772625.1). Taxonomy (NCBI): domain Eukaryota; kingdom Viridiplantae; phylum Streptophyta; class Pinopsida; order Pinales; family Pinaceae; genus Pinus; species Pinus tabuliformis. Next base: position 2,014,458,137 of record CM062818.1, on the reverse strand, counting down.
ACATAAAGATAGAGCACGACACAGTGGGCTCGTAAACACAGTCAAGATTACATGTAAAAAGCTAGCTATCAAGCGTATGATAACGTGTTATTTATAACAAAAGATGCTATAACTGATTCCTAAATTCTACGCTGCCAAACAGACACGTAAATCTCCACGTCCTGAGATCTAACGGTATGGTAGCCGTGACAAATAAATCTATGGAGTGGTGGCTGTTCGATTTGGTTCACGAATTGATCCACAAGTGTTAGCACACCTCCGGAGATTGAGGAACTTGCCACGCAAAACTTCACGTGGGAAAAACACAGTCGTGCCACCGCAAAACTCTTGGTCTGACCACTCCTTTGACTGTCCTTGACCATGGATGTTTGTGAGTGATTCGGCTGAACCAAGGGGACAAGCTCCATGTACATGTCATTTGCAGCTTTCCCATGTGGCCGGATTCTCCAGTGGACACCTGAAACATAGTCTTCAACAAAATGGCTGCGGAAACTTGAGCTGGCTGCGGAAAGTGACAAGTTTCCGCAGCTGATTGAACAAAAATCTAAATCAAACAGCAATCACAAACATAGTTAGGAAACCATTTTATAATCTCTTTTTAAACTAATATGCAATGATTTGATAGCTTGGTGGGTCAAGTAAATGGAAAAGAAGGCTGAAAAGGTGTATAGGGAAGATGCAAGTTTGGGACTCAACATACCCCCACTGTGAAGGTGTTGCATATCCTCATGCAACCAAAATTTTAGTCATTCCCCTTTAATCCATATGTTCTGAAGCCTCTGCTAGGACATCTAGTCCTCTTTTCTTCTTTCTTGGTGCTACCACCATCCTGGATTTCCTTATCAGACATCTAAATTTGAGATTGATCAATTCTCTGCTCAACTTTCTGCACTTTTTCTTTAGTTTCTTGTTTTTCTTTTGCCATAGTCCCAAATGAAGCATAATATTATCATGAATAATTTTATCCACTTTGCTCTGCTCCTTAAGTGCTTCATTTTCCTACTTAATATGCCTGTTTAGAACCTCTAATTCAAACACTTCTTGCTTTAAGGATTGGACTTGTGCATCTTGTGTCATGTGGGGCAGAGTGGTACTTGGGCCTGCAGCTGTCTTTTCTAAATATTCAAGGTAGTCATACACTTCCTGTTGACTTGGATCTATTTCGGGTGTTTTTCTTGGACTGATTTCAAAGTCTTGTGGAGGAGGAGGACTGCTTTCTAACTCTGGCCGAGAAGGGCTTTCATCAACATGTGGAGGACTAGTTTCAATACTTGGCTGAGGACGAGGTGGACTACAGCAAGCTGGAGGTTTCTCGGGTGTTTCCCCACCCAAGTCAATGAAGTGGGGCCGTTTTACTTATGTTTTACTCCCCCTTCCTCTAAGCCTGTTGCTTCTTCTTAAATACGGTGGACTAGTACTCCCTTCTCCTATGCTTTGTTTTCCTTTCTCCTTTTTCTTTGTTGTAGCAGCTTGTTTTTGAAAATGCATTAGTCTCTCAGACAATGTTTGATAGTCTTCCTCTATAGATGGCTCGGGTGATTGGTAGACTTCTTCTATGTTTCTTTTGCCTTTCAATTTTCTCTGTTTCTTGTCTTTAGTTCTGTTCTCCTTTTATTTTTGACCAACTTCTTGAATTTTGGTAATAGGAGAGTCTTAGACTATGGCACTCTTTTCTTTTCTCCTACTCCTTCTCGGTGTCTTTGGTGTACTACTTTCAGGTGCCTCAGATGGCTCTTGAAAGTAATTCCTTATTAAGAATTGTTCCCAGGTATCTTTTTTTTTCTTCAGTTGGTCTTCAATGAGAATATTTACAAGTCCATGATGATACAGATGAGGTTCTATATTTCCTATGTGCTTTTGGATTGTGGTACTCATATTTTTCAAACTTAGCAATAAGAAATAAGGCAAATTAAGAGTTTGACTCTCTAAGATGTTCATCAACAACATAGCATGGTACATGTACATTGAACCAAAGCGTCCTTCGCAAGTGATAAACTTTTGGATAACTATCAGTAGGCTAGCCCATTCTTCTTTCAATGCATGAACAAGAATTACTTTTGTAAACACAGTAATGTCCATACATGGGTTTCGTAGCATAATTCTCCATGCCTGTTCGTCCACACTTTTGTTTTTAAACCATCGCTCACCTTCTTAGGGCAAGTCTGTGGTAGCTGCTACTGTTGCTTCAGTGACCGTGAGCTTTAAGTCTCAAATTTCCACCATCTGGCCGTCGAAAGACTGTGCAAAAGCTTTCGTTACCTCCTTGTTATGGCCCTTAAATTTCTGGATGAAGCGTAACCATTTTTCTTTCTTCAGCAAATCTTTTGTTTGAGGGTAACTGTCTAAATATTTAGGTCCTTCCGGTTTTTCCCTTAGTAATCGTCCCATCCTTTCCTCTGTTTTGAAATTCAACTGAAAATTCAATTGCGTGTGAGGGTTTAGCAGAGGTAAGGAGGTTCGGTTGCAGGGTTTATGGCAAGAACATAGTGGCTGCAATTGGAGGATAGCAGGTAACGAGAATGTTCCGGAACTACAAATGGAAATAGAGGATGAGCAGTCGAGGTGAGTTCACAAAATGAAGTGCAGACGTATGTGAAGAAGATGGTCTTAACAAAATGGTAAGGAAATGGAGAGGAGTCGGGATTTTGAATTGAATGGTCGCATACGAAATCTTACACGTTTAATGAATGGCTGCGGAAAATGCGGTGGAGAAGAGCCGTAGTGAAATAGGTCACATCTCATTATTACAAGTGGTGTATGAAAGTGCAGTCGACTATGAGTTTAAACCCGAAAATCAATCATAAGACCGTTAAGGAATAAATGCATGGTGTGCAGAATAATGTCCTGGGATGGTAATGGGTAATGGAGCTATCATGATAATCATTGCACATAGTAGAGCTTTTATGGTTTGACAACTATGCAAAATTGTGCCTTGAATTGCTATTTGAAAGAAATTTTTTCTTATACCTTTGGGAACCTTGTCATTTGTTGTCCATTAGCTTTTAATCAACTGCTCTTTATTGATGTCTCGAGATGCTCCATATCTTCATAGCATATGCTCAATCACACCTGCATTTTCATTATTATTGCACTAACATTTTGACTGTGAATTTGAAAAATAGAGTGGTGGCTGTGGAAACTGTTTCTAGCTGTGGAAACTGCTTCCAGCTGCAGAAACTGACACAACACCCACTTGGCTGAACAAAAATAGTTAGATAATAACTAACTGAGTGAAAATGGTCCTGAAAGAGACATTTATTGATGAAATGGAATGAAATGAATGAAATGGAGTGAGATGAAGCGGAGTGAAGTGAAATGAAAATGAGATGGAGATGGAGTGGGATGGCAAGTGAAGTGGAGAGAAGATGGAAAAATAAGGAGAGAAGAAATTTTTTTTTTGGAAAATATAGAGTGTCAGGTGTCCCTGATTTTCACTCTATATTTTCTGTATAAGACCACCAATCAGTGATTGGTTTTCAGGCTTATACAATTTTTTTTTTCTTTTTTTTTTTGAACCTAAAGAAACAAAGGCTAGGCTGGTGGGAAAGAAGGATTCTTCTTCACCAACCTTATTGCAGAATTCTCTTGAAACATTTTGAAAAATTCCTCTTTTGAGAGTGGCTTATAATAAATTTTCAATCGGTGGCCATTCACAATAAGAGGAGTTTGAAATTCATCAATGGTCTTGATTCTTACCACTCCATTGCTAAAGACTTTGTCAATCTCATATGGCTCAAGCCAATGGGTCTGAAATTTACCTTTGAAGTCTCTAAACTTGGAATCAAACAGTAGTGCCCAATCTCCCTCTTGAAACTTTTTCTCTTTGATGTATCTGTCATGCCACTTAGCTCTTTGATGTTGAACTAGATCAGTTCTTAAAATTGCTTCTTGTCTGATCTCATCTAGCTCATTCAGCTGCTCCATTCTGTGCTTTTGGGCTTCTGATAGATTCATCCCCAACTGAACTGCCATATTGAAAGTCCTGACTTGAAACTCAATGGGGAGAAGGACTGCCTTCCCATAAACGAGTTCATAGGGAGAATGTCCTGTTGTATTCCTCCATGTAGTTCTGTAGGCCCACAAGGCTTCAGGAAGCCTTTCTGCCCAATCTCTTCTGTGTAGATGAACATTTTTGGTGATGATGTTCTCAATAACTGTTTGTAGACTCCACTTGGCCATTTGCTTGCGGATGGTAAGGAGTAGATTTTCTGTGCTTGATTTTGTATTCTTCCATCAGCTTCTCCATCAAGTTAGATGTAAATTGACTTCCCTGATCTGTCACAATTTCTCTTGGGACACCAAAACGAGTAAAAATATCCTCATAAAGAAAATTAACAACTGAATTTTCAGTAGCATAAAGTAATGCTTTGGCTTCTACCCATTTAGTGACATAATCAGTGCATACCAATATATACTTCTTCTGTTTAAATGGTGGATTAATGGGTCCAATGAAATCTAAAGCCCATTCTTCAAAGGGTTCGATGAGTACCTGTGGTTGTAATGGCATTTCATTTGAAAGAGTTGGTTTCCCTACTCTTTGGCAGCTGTCACACCTTCTGACATATTGTTTCGTATCTTTGAAGAGGGAAGGCCTATAATATTCTAAAGAAAGGATTTTATGTTAGGGTCCCACCCTAACCCCCTTATTTATGTCATGGGATCACGTCATAGTCAAGAGTCAATAAAGCCCATATTAATATTTGTAAGTGGTTAACCCGTAATTAATGACGGGACCACAGTTAGTTGCAAATGGGCGGTAGTATTAGATAGATGGTAAATGGGCGGTAGTATTAGATAAATGGTAAATGGGCGGTAGTATTAGATAGATGGTATTAATAAAACCCACGATATTGGCTCGTGGTATTGCATGTATGAGTCATATATAAATGATAGAGACTCCCTGCGAGGAGCATTGTGTCTTGTTTTGTAATCGAGCTCTGCTCTATTGAAGGTTGCCCCCTCGAAGAGGCCTGTGAACATTTCTCCCTGAATAATAAAATCATTGCTATTCTGTGCTCTGGGTATATTTTCTTCGCATATTTTGTGTTCTCGGTATCTTTTCTTCGCAAATTCTATGTTTGGGTATTGCTTTGCAGGTTAAGAGCATAACAAGTGGTATCAGAGCACTTTCCAGGGCTCGGTGGGATCTCCAAATTTTAGCAAAATTTTTTAGGCTCGAGACGTGTTCCGGCGTCTTTAAACCACAGGATCTGTCGTTAAGCGCATAAACCTGCGGATTTGGGGAGGCATGCACGCAGGAAATACAAGAGGTGGTCACGTCTGTTGACTCCCTTGTAACCCCTGTGGGTACCCCTTCGAGTAGTAGCGCATTAGACAGAACCGCGCACGGACTGTCTTCCACGTACCCTCTGGGTATATAGGAAGCCCCCTAGCTCCCTTGAAACCTCGCCATAGATAAACCTTCGGCCGTCTTGTGGCTACAGTACACCGAGAACAGCACTCAGAGAGATTACTCGCCCGTACGATAGGGTAGTCGGGTTGTGCAGCTAAGGGTACGGTCGATCCTCCTTAGTTAGAGCCCTGAAACATTGGGCCGAGTACTACTGTCAGACCCTTATGTATATTGCGATATGTAGCACCTGACACTCCCCAAGACCATAGTTCCCTTTCTATCGGGGGATCACACATCACCTATTCCAGATCAGCAGCAGCAGTTGTTCCACCATTCAGATCTCTCAGATCCACCAGATCGGATATTCCAGATCAGCAGCAGCAGTTGTTCCACCATTTAGATCTCTTAGATCCACCAGATCAGATATTCCAGATCAGCAGCACCACCAGATCGAAGTAGTTGTGAAGGGTTCCTATACCTGGATATAATTTTCGCAGGACTTTTTGCGGCATTGACATTTTGAGGATTTGGCGACTGCAGTATTGATCAGGAAGGAGTAAAACTCTGTTGGGAGTTTTCCAAAAAAAAAAAAAAAAAAAGGTCTGAGATCTTCCGGGATGCTTATTGGTGACCTAGCCCATCAGTATCAGGACGACGAGCTGAGCAAGGTGGTACCATTCAATTTCTTAGTAAAAAATTTTCGGCGGTCCCAATTTTTCATCAGGTTGGTGTATGGTAGAAACTCGTGCCCAAGCAATGGCCAATGAAAGGATCGAAAAAATTGAAAACCATATGCAGTCCCTCCAAACTGCGATGAACAAGATCGAACATGAGCTTCAAGGAATGAGTAACTTCATACAACTTGAGCTTAAAGGAATGAGTAACCAGATACAGCAGGCACTCCCAAAAGGCAAGGAGCTAGCCCACGAGGAGGAGTATAATGGCCATGACTACCATGAGGGTGAGTCTATCCACTCTCCTCACGTTTGGCACTCCCGTCCACCACCCAGTCAGCGTCCTCCTAAGTTGGATATGCAGAAATTTGACGGTTCTCACACGTCAGCATGGCTAGCACAAATGGAGAAGTATTTCCAATTGAATCATATCACAGATGAGGGGACTAAGCTTATGGTGGGCACCATGTACTTGGACAATGAAAGATGGCAATGGAAGGAATGGCATCAACGTTGCAATGGACATTTTCAGAATTGGGCCCAATTTGCCAAAACTGTTCGCAGTCGCTTTGAACAGGAAGACTCTTTTTTGGGCGTCTCACTAAGCTTCGACAGACGGGTACAGTGGAGGAATATATGACTGCTTTTGAGGCTTTAGCCTTCCACACTAAGGGTCTCACAGATGAGTTCTACATGGAATGCTTTATCAGCGGTCTTAAAGAAGCCATCAAAGCTCAGGTTCTACTCCACCACCCTCCCACATGGACCGAGGCTTGCCAGGTAGCCCGTAAGGTGGAACGTGCATTAACAGCCCAATCCAACCGCCCCAACTTCCCCGCTAAAGGTCGTCCCTCACAGGCTCCCAATATGACTCAAACACTTAAGATTCAAAAGGTGTCACCTGCGGAAATGGCCGAAAGAAGGAAGCAAGGACTATGTTACTACTGTGATGAAAAATATTCCCCGGGTCATAAATGCAAAGAGAACAAGTTTTTTCAAATAGATGCCACTGACTACAGCTCCACCGAGGAAGATCCACCACTTGAGGAACCAGAGGCGATCGAAGAAGATAACCAACAGGAGATGGTATCTGATGAACCAATTATTTCGCTACATGCATTGGCAGGAATTTCTTCCCCTCAAACTCTCAAAATCAGGGGTTTTCTTAAACATTGCCCAGTAGTAGTCTTGATTGATAGTGGAAGTACCCATAATTTCATCCACCAAAAGATCGCTGAAGCAGCACATTGTTTTGTCCGGGCAGTTTCTAACTTCCAAGTCCAGATTGCAGATGGGGGCACAATGAAATGTGAAGGTCGCTGTGAAAATGTCAAAATTCAAATGGGGGATTATCAATTGAAAACCCACATGTTTGCAATACACATGGGGGGTTGCGACATTGTCCTCGGTGCGGAATGGCTCCGCACTCTTGGGCCAATCACAATGGATTTCTAGGAGTTATATATGAGTTTTAAGCAGAACAACTCCACACATACCCTCCGTGGACTACAGGCGGGAGCCCCCTCTATCATAAGCTCGAATAGGATGGAAAAATTGTTAAAAAAGGGCCATCATGGAGTGGTAGCTCAATTTAATGCCATCCAGGTAGTAGACACCATGTCTCCGCCAATTCATCCTGAGATGCAACAGATTTTAAATAAACATCGGACGGTCTTTGACAAACCTCATGAACTTCCACCCTCGCGAGGGGAACATGATCATAGCATCACATTGGTTCCAGGGGCCCAACCCCCAAATGTGCGGCCATACAGATATCCGTTCACCCAAAAGAATGAAATAGAAAAAATCATCAAGGAATTGTTGGAAGCAGGTGTCATTCGTCCCAGCATTAGCCCTTATTCATCTCCAGTCGTCATGGTCCTCAAGAAAGATGGGGAGTGGTGGATGTATCCAGACTTCAGGGCCCTCAATAAGTTAACAGTAAAAGATAAATTTCCCATCCCAGTGGTTGACGATTTGCTGGACGAACTCAATGGGGCTCAATTCTTCACTAAGTTGGATCTTCGCTCAGGCTACCACCAAATTCGCATGAAGGAAGTCGACATTCCCAAGACAGCTTTCAGAACTCATGAAGGCCATTATGAGTTCCTGGTCATGCCATTTGGTCTCTGTAATGCCCCCTCTACTTTTCAGAGCCTTATGAATCACCTCCTCAAACCATATCTCAGAAAATTTGTCCTGGTCTTCTTCGATGACATCCTCATCTATAGTGGCACTTGGGCGGCACATCTTCAGCATGTAGATATCCTCTTGCAACTGCTCCGCACGCATAAATTATTTGTCAAGATGTCTAAGTGTGCGTTTGGCATGGAAGAAGTTGAGTATTTAGGCCACATTGTGGGGCGTGAAGGTGTCAAGGTGGACCCAAAAATGATCCAGGCAATGCAAGAATGGCCTCAACCTAAGACCTTGAAAAGCTTGAGAGGATTTTTGGGTCTCACAGGCTATTATCGAAAATTTGTCCGCAACTATCGCCGCATAGCGAAGCCCCTAACGCAACTGCTAAAGAAAAATTCCTTCTTCTCGAACGAAGAAGCACAACAGGCATTTACCGCTCTCAAAACCGCCATGTGTTCCACTCCGGTCTTAGCACTACCGGACTTCACCAAATCATTTGTCATTGAATCTGATGCTTCGGGAACAGATATTGGAGCAGTCTTAATGCAGGAAGGGTGACCATTGGCCTTCACCAACCAACAACTAAGTGGGAAGAACTTGGGCTAATCTACCTATGAGAAGGAAATGATGGCCATCTTACATGCAGTCGAGACCTGGTGACCCTACTTGTTGGGGCGACGTTTCCAAATCCGCACAGATCATCACAGTCTTAAATATTTTTTGGAGCAACGCCTATCTTCCCCACAACAAAATAAATGGTTAGCCAAAATGCTGGGATATGATTATGAGATCATTTACAAGAAAGGGAAAGACAACAGGGTAGCAGATGCATTGTCGCGCCAATTTGAGGAGGAAAGTACTCTGCTCGCAATATCCCTCCCCATTCCAGACAGGATTGAAGAGGCTCGCAGGGAATGGTTTTCACATCCCGGGCTCTCCAAACTCATTTCTCAATTGCAGGCAGATCCTAATTCCAGCAAGGGCTACTCGTGGCAGAATGATATTCTTCGCTACAAGGATAGAGTCGTAATATCACCAACATCCACCCTCAAAAGTCGCATTTTGGCAGAATTGCACTCATCTCCCATTGCAGGACATTCAGGCTTTCAGAAGACATATGCTCGCACCAGAAGATCATTTTTTTGGGCCGGCATGAAACAGGACATCCTTACTTTCGTAGCAGAGTGTGACATCTGTCAACCCCACAAAGGGGAAACCGTCAACACACCAGGCACATTACAACCATTGCCCATTGCGGCGTCAATTTGGATGGAGGTCTCCATGGATTTCATTACAGGTCTTCCAAAGTCTGGGAACAAATCAGTCATCATGGTGGTTGTGGACCGACTGTCGAAGTATGCTCATTTCTGCGCCCTACCCCAACCATTCACACCCACTTTGGTTGCTCAAACTTTCATGGATCAGATCTTCAAATTGCATGGCATGCCCACTTCTATTGTGTCCGACCGCGACCCAATCTTCACCAGTAATTTTTGGCAGGAGCTCTTCAGAATACAAGGCACTCAACTCAAACTCAGTACTTCATATCATCCGCAAACAGATGGTCAAACCGAAGCCGTCAACAAATGTCTAGAAACCTACCTTAGGTGTTTCACTTCAGAAAAACAACACCTTTGGGTACAGTGGTTACCTCTGGCGGAATGGTGGTATAACACCAACTATCATGCCACCACCAAAATGACTCCCTATGAAGCCGTCTATGGACAACTTCCGCCTTCCCCTACTTCTTATCTCATGGGGTGCTCCAAAGTACAAGCCTTGGATCAACTCCTACAACACCGTGCAACCATGCTTGCCCACCTGTGCGAGAATCTTCATAAAGCTCAGAACCATATGAAGCAACAGGCCGACCAACATCGCTCAGAGTGCCAATTTCAAGAAGGGGATCAAGTCTTTTTGAGGCTGCAACCATATAAGCAAACATAACTCAAAGACAAGGGTTGTCAAAAGCTCTCTCCAAAATTCTATGGACCATATCAAGTACTTCAGCGCATTGGAGAATTGGCTTACAAGTTGGCTTTGCCACCTACAGCAAAAATCCACCCAGTTTTCCATGTATCGTGCCTCAAGAAAGTGATTGGGAACAATTGCCGAGTTCAAACCAGTCTACCTGAATTGGACGAAGAAGGGTCAATCTGGCTTCAACCTGAACAGGTTCTAGACACACGAGACAAGCACCTGCGCGGCCGCATGATTAAGGAGGTCCTCGTCAAATGGAAAGACACCTCGCCGGAAGATGCAACTTGGGAACTAGCCACTATTCTTCAGCAGTTTCCGCAGCTTCAGCCTTGAGTACAAGGCTAGTCTTAAGGGGGAGGGCATGTTAGGGTCCCACCCTAACCCCCTTATTTATGTCATGGGATCACGTCATAGTCAAGAGTCAATAAAGCCCATATTAATATTTGTAAGTGGTTAACCCGAAATTAATGACGGGACCACAGTTAGTTGCAAATGGGCGGTAGTATTAGATAGATGGTATTAATAAAACCCACGATATTGGCTCGTGGTATTGCATGTATGAGTCATATATAAAGGATAGAGACTCCCTGCGAGGAGCATTGTGTCTTGTTTTGTAATCGAGCTCTTCTCTATTGGAGGTTGCCCCCTCGAAGAGGCCTGTGAACATTTCTCCCTGAATAATAAAATCATTGCTATTCTGTGCTCTGGGTATATTTTCTTCGCATATTTTGTGTTCTCGGTATCTTTTCTTCGCAAATTCTATGTTTGGGTATTGCTTTGCAGGTTAAGAGAATAACATTTTATAGGCCGTCCTTTTCTCAGAAAAGTGTCCACCGCATGGTTCATCATGACATGCCTTGAGGATGTCAGGCATTTCATCTTCCCTAAGACATCTTCTGATCACACAATCTAGCCCTGTTTTAAACAATTCGTTAGAAATCCATGAATAATTTGAACTCTCTTGAATAATTCTTCTTTTTTCACTAGGAAATAAATGTGGAGTTAGCTTCCATGTAACCAAATAGTTAGCAATATCTATATACCAAGGGGTCTTAGTAGTTACTGCAAATAAATATTCATCTGGAAACTTATCCTCTACAGGAGAATCTTCATTAGTATTTTGGCTCCTAGACAAGAAATCAGCTACTGTATTTTGTTTCCCTGGTCTATCTAATACAGTAATATTGAATTCTTGTAAAAGTAAGAGCCATCTTGTAACTCTGCCATTAGTAACAGGTTTGTTCATTAGATATCTAATTGCAGAATGATCAGTATGGACAAAAGTTTCATAGCCTGTTATATAATGTTTAAACTTATTGATTGCATGAACAACAACTAAGAACTCTTTTTCAGTCACAATATAGTTCAACTCGGTGGGAGTCAAATTTTTACTGGTGGAGTAAATGGCATAAGGAACTAAGTCCTTTTGACTCAACACAGCTTCTAGAGTTGTATCTGAAGCATCTGTAGAAATGTGGAAAAGAAGTTTCCAATTTGGCCCTCTCAAAATGGGTGCTTCAGATATTCTTGTTTTCAAAGTTTCAAATGCAGATTGACAATCAAGATCCCATTTGAATTCATGGTCTTTTGTAAGTAATTTGAAGAGTGGAGATGTTATTTTGGTGAAGTTTTCGATAAATCTTCTATAGTATCCAAGAAATCCCAAAAAACTTCTAACATCATTTTGACAATTTGGAATAGGCAACTTGGAGATGACTTCAACTTTTGATCTATCAACTTTAATCCCATCCCCTGAAATATGATGTCCCAAAACAATACCTTCAGTAAACATCATAAAGCATTTTTCATGACTCAATGAAAGGTTTGTTTCTTTACACCTTATAAGGACTTTTTCCAAATTCTCTCATACCTCTTCAAATGAATCACCATAAACTATAAAATCATCCATATAAACCTCTACACAATCATGGATTAGATCAGAAAAGATTCCTAGTACTGCCCTTTGAAATGTTGCGGGTGCATTACATAATCCAAAAGGAAGTACTCGGTAAGAAAAAGTTCCCCATGGACAGGTAAATGTGGTCTTATCTTGATCTTCAGGTGCTACCTGAATCTGATTATAGCCACTAAAACCATCCAAAAATGAAAAGTACTTTTTGCCTGCTAAAGTATCTAATACCTGATCAATAAAGGGTAAAGGAAAGTGATCCTTCAAAGTTGCTTTGTTCAATTCCCTGTAATCAATGCATACCCTCCGTTTACCATTCTTTATAGGTACTATAACCAAAGGAGAAACCCATCGGCTATTTGAAATTGGATAAATGAAGTTTACATTGAGTAGTTTTTGGAGTTCTTCTTTCACTATCTCCCTAAGGTTTGGATTCATCCTTCTATGAGGTTGTCTGATTGGTCTACTGTTTTCCTCAATGTAGATGTGATGAATGCAAGTCTTAGGGTCAATACCTTTCATATTAGTATACTCCCATGCAAATGCAGTAGAATGTTTTTGCAAGATTTTGGTTAGATCTCACCGTTGTGATTTTTCCAAGTTTTTGTTGATATTCAATGTTTTACTTGGAAAGATCTCAATGGCGGAACTACCAAATTCTTCCATAGAGTAAAGAGACATTTGTCTAGATGATAGATACTCAATGTTAGAATCTAACTGAAATTGTGTGTGGTCATATTCTGAAGGTGTTTCAAAGTTTTCTAATGTGTTCAGAATTTGACTATCTTCACTGATTTCAGAAATGGTAAAGACAGGTTGTATAGTATCCTCATCATCAACCCACTCATTATCTCATATTTCTGTAATTTCTTTTGCTGGATGATACAGATTGAATTTCTTTGTCGAATTACCATCAGAAATATACATATCCCCCGATCTACAATTGATAAAAGCATCAGCTGTGGCTAGCCAAGGTCTTCCTAAGATGAGAGGGTGTCCTCCTAGATTACTCTTGGGAGTTAAGATCATGAAATCTACTGGATATTCCCAAGAATCTAAGGAGACCGAGATGTCTTCTAATACACCATCTGGTTTGATAATTGATCGATCTGCAAGTTGCAGTAAAGTAGGTGTAAAAAGAAGATTAGGAAGTTTTAGCTGTTCCATAGTCTGTCTACTCATAATGTTGATAGCAACCCCTAAATCAATCAAAGTATTTGGAATTTCTACCCCATTTATATGTGTTTTGACAATTGGACTACCGAGATCTACATACTTCTGCATAGTAATTTTTCCCATCATGATATCTGCAATTTTTCCTACCAGGTGGATTCTTCTTGTATCTCTTGGTTTCCTTCCTGGTCTTTTAAGACTCAACTCCTTTATTGTTTTTGCTAGAATAGGAATCTCTCTAATGGATTTTAATAAGGGAATCTTGATACAGACATTCTTTAATTCATCTAGAAAATCATAGTCATGCAACAAGATTTGTTTTTCCACCCCTTTGTCAATTTGTAATCTTTCAGGAAAAGGAGGTGTAGATGAAGATGCAGGTTGCTCAACTTTAGGAGTTGTGGGGGTTGACTCTTTTTCTTTTTCTCTTTGAGTTCTTGGGTTTTGAAGAGGTGCTTCAGAACCTTTATTGGCTTCAAGAGAATCTTCCTCAGAAATTCTTTGCTTTTGAGCATCTATAGAAGGCTTGTCTAAAACTCTACCAGATCTGAGTTGTACATCATTAAGAGGAACAATCATATAGGTAGTAAATTGTTGTCCTTCTACCATGTAAGCATTTTGAGGGTTTTTATTGTTGGGGTTCGGCAATGGCTGGGAAGGTAGTTGATTTGTCTTCTGTTGGAATGGAAGCAAGAGTTGAGAATTTGGATTCTGTTGAGAAGGTTGTTGTTGTTGTGGAAATGGCAATGATAGTTGTTGATTTTGATTTGGAAGTTGTGGAGTTTGTTGATTTTGGAAAGATGGAGGATATTGATAAAATTGAGCAAATCTCCCATAAAGATTTTGCATACCTTGTACCCATGATTGAAAAGGATTTTGAGGTTGGGACCAAGGTTGTTGTCAAGGATTCCAATTTGGTGGGGGTTGAAAGTTCATAGAGTTGTTAAACCCTTGATTTTGTTGCCCCTACCAAGGTCTCCTTGCAACAAAACAGAGAGACTCAATTGAATTTGGATCTTCTTTAAAGACAGCTTTCAGCCCAGGAATTGAAGGACAATCCTTGGTCTCATGGTTTTCTGAACAAATCACACATGTTTCTACAACTTTTGCATCCAAGGGACATTCCCTTAGAGCATGTTTCTTCCTACATTTTGGACAAAAGATGGCCAAAGCTTCAGCTTCTGCTTTCTGCTTGTTTTGTATCTTAAGAGTGTCTAGTTTCTCACTAAGACTCCCTAAAATATTAGTTTTGAATTCATCAAGCATGTTGCCAATCTCAGCCCTACTTACTGATCCAGTTGTAGATTTGTTTGCTCTAATGAGAGAAGGATCTCTAGGCCCTTTTCCAGTTTTAGATTTTCCCCTTGAGAGATGGACACATAGCTCTGCTATATCATGGAGTGGAAGTTGAGATATATCTCCTTTTCCCATCATGTTCAAAATATCTATCCATTCATCTCTAATGGCTTTTAATAGAAGGGCTTTCAAGGTTTCCTCATCTAGGTTATTCATTTTTGCTCTTTTCAGGTTGTATTGAAATATTTCAAGTAAATCCTCCAAGTTTTCATCTTCTCTTTGCACCATTTTGAATACCTCATCCTTGTGATTGGTGGGCATACAATAGTCCAGGTATCTATCCAAAAATGTTTGTTTCATGTCATTCCAAGTCCTAATGGATTGAGTGACTAATCCCATGAACCATTTCAAAGCAGCTCCTTTCAATGTTGAAGGAAACAATTTGAGTTTTTGAGAGTCTTCCAGATAATCATAAGTTCAACACACGACTTCAAACTAAAATAGAAATGTTTCAGGATCCTCATTTCGTAACCCATGAAAGTTTGGGAGGACAAATGGTGAGATGTTTTTCATTGTTGCTCAAGAATCCTCATCAACTATAAGAAATCTGAATGAGTTATCTCCATCCCTATTTCCCCCATTGTTACCTCTACCTCCTCCATTGTTTCCTCCTCCTCCTCTACCTCTACCTCTACCAAATCCATTTACTACTTCCTCTGTCATGATAGTTTCCTCAAAGACTTCAGAGTCCTCTGGTTCCTCTACTAATGGCAAGCGAGGAGGAATTTCTCCCTCTTCTTCTTCAGGTGATTCTACTTCCTCAATTACAATGTGTTTTCCTATAGAAGTAGAGAAAGGGTCTCTTCCTAACTCAGATTCGGTGGATAGTGTGGGAGAGTCTCCTAATTCAACTACTGCCTCTTGAATTCCAGGAATCCTAAGGCTAGGAGTGTGAGTTGGAGATGATGGATGTGTTTCTTGTCTATTCCTTGAAGTAGTTGGAGTTGTAAATATCGAACTCTTGGCCCTAGCTAAAAACCTTCCCCTAGAATCTCTTGCTCTATGCATGTCATTTTTTTTATTTTTCTTCAAGTCGGGCTAATAATTCTCTTTTTGATCTTCCAGGTCACTCTAGGTGCAAGAAGAGAGCATACTCAAGAAATTATTAAACCATTAACTCTCTTTTCTGATCCTCCAGATCACACTTGGTGCAAGAGGAGAGCATACTTTGAAAAGTTATCAATTTTTACCTTCCTTGAAATTTTCTTGTTTTTTTTTTTTTTAAGAAATTGGCTACCTAGTTTAACTTCCCCGGCAACGGCGCCAAAATGTTTGGTCAATTTAGTGTGTCCTAAATTTCTATTTAAAATTTCAATCCGAGAGTCGTAAACTGCTGAAGTGAAGTGCACTTTATATGCAAGATAACTGATTTCTTAGTTCTTTGTCGTTTTGAGTTTTTGATTTGTTTTTGGGTTTATCTTCTGTTGATTCCCTAATGTGAGATGGCAGAATTGAAAGTCAAGTATGAATGGTAATGGTGATTTCTACAATGGTTTTCCAAACTTTAAAGTTCTCAAAAAGGTTTCAAACTGGCTATGATGAATCAATTCTCAAAAGAAAATAAAAATGTACCAAAACAGTGAACTAGTGACAATGAAGCCCAGTATCCTTACTGCTGTATAAAAAGAAAATAAAAACTGAACTCAAAGCAATTCAAAGACTGTAAGCAAAGCAAGCTAAATCACACTACTTCAACTCATATTCTGACCCCTCACCTTTCGACTCGCTCTGGCTATAGGAGGTAATCATAAACAAATTTAGTAATCTGATATCTAAATTGCAGGAAATGAAATTGCATAAAATGAAACTAAGATTAAACTACTCATTCATACTTCAATACCTGAAAATGACATAAGTAATTTAATCACTAACTTGCAGGAAAGTAAACTAAATCATACTACATCAAGTAATATTCTCATTCCTCACTATTTGAGTCGCTTGGCTATAGGAAGGTAATCATAAACAAATGAGTAATACGATATCTAAATTGCATAAAAGTAAATAAGCAAAGCAGAACTGAAAGAAATGACAATGCTGGAATTAAAATTCAGAAAATGAATCAGCAGAAAGGACAAGATGATCTCATGTCATTAGTCATTAAAACTATGTAAATTGCCCGGGCTGCCTACAATGACCTGCAAGAAAAATACTGATCAACTAACAATCATGAGAAAGCATAAAACGAAATATGGACAGCAGTTAACATGAATAATATACAAGTAAACGATTATGAAAGAAGTGACATAATGAAAGAAAACGAGAAACTATACAGTAGATACAGAGCCTTGGTGTACAGGGGCCCTTTGCAGCCTCGACCAATCAATACTCAGTCACGAATTGAACTTAAGAACGTTGTCTTCTCATATATTAAAGTGCAGTCAAAACATAAAGATAGAGCACGGCACAGTGGGCTCGTAAACACAGTCAAGATTACATGTAAAAAGATAGCTATCAAGGGTATGATAACGCGTTATTTATAACTGAAGATGCTATAACTGATTCCTAAATTCTACACTGCCAAACAAACACGTAAATCTCCATGTCCTGAGATCTAGCAGTATGGTAGCCGTGACAAATAAATCTATGGAGTGGTGGTTGTTCGATTTGGTTCACGGATTGATCCACAGGTGTTAACACACCTCCGGAGATTGAGGAACTTGCCACGCAAAACTTCACGTGGGAAAAACACAGCCGTGCCACCGCAAAACTCTTGGTTTTACCACTCCTTTGACCGTCCTTGACCATGGCTGTTTGTGAGTGATTCAGCTGAACCAAGGGGACACGCTCCATGTACATGTCATTTGTAGCTTGCCCATGTGGCCGGATTCTCGAGTGGAAACCTTTTTGAGAACTTTAAAGTTTGAAAAATCATTGTAGAAAGCACCATTACCATCCATAGACCAGGGAAACAAAATACAGTAGCTGATTTCTTGTAAAAGTAAGAGCCATCTTGTAACTCTGTCATTAGTAACAGGTTTGTTCATTAGATATCTAATTGCAGAATTATTAGTATGGAAAAAAGTTTCATAGCCTGTTATATAATGTCTAAACTTATTAATTGCATGAACAACAGCTAAGAACTCTTTTTCAGTCACAGTATAGTTCAACTCAGTGGGAGTCAAATTTTTACTGGTGTAGTAAATGGCATAAGGAACTAAATCCTTTTGACCCTCTGAAAATGCGTGCTTCAGATATGCTTGTTTTCAAAGTTTCAAATGCAGATTGACAATTAGGATCCCATTTGAATTCACAGTCTTTTGTAAGTAATTTGAAGAGTGGAGATGCTATTTTGGTGTAGTTTCCAATAAATCTTCTATAGTATCCGGTAAATCCCAAAAAACTTCTAACATCTTTTTGAAAATTTGGAATAGGCAACTTGGAGATGACTTCAACTTTTGATCTATCAACTTTAATCCCATCCCCTGAAATATGATGTCCCAAAACAATACCTTCAGTAAACATCATAAAGAATTTTTCATGACTCAATGAAAGGTTTGTTTCTTTACACCTTATAAGGACTTTTTCCAAATTCTATAATGCCTCTTCAAATGAATCACCATAAACTATAAAATCATCCATATAAACCTCTACACAATCATGGATTAGATCAGAAAAGATTCCTAGTACTGCCCTTTGAAATGTTCCGGGTGCATTACATAATCCAAAAGGAAGTACTCGGTAAGCAAAAGTTCCCCATGGGCAGGTAAATGTGGTCTTGTCTTGATCTTCAGGTGCTACCTGAATCTGATTATAGCCACTAAAACCATCCAAAAATGAAAAGTACTTTTTACCTGCTAAAGTATCTAATTCCTGATCGATAAAGGGTAAAGGAAACTGATCCTTCAAAGTTGCTTTGTTCAATTCCCTGTAATCAATGCATACCCTCCATTTACCATTCTTTTTAGGTACTATAACCAAAGGAGAAACCCATCGGCTATCTGAAATTGGATAAATGAAGTTTACATTGAGTAGTTTCTGGAGTTATTCTTTCACTATCTCCCTAAGGTTTGGATTCATCCTTCTCTGAGGTTGTCTGATTGGTCTACTGTTTTCCTCAATGTAGATGTGATGAATGCAAGTCTTAGGGTCAATACCTTTCATATCAGTATACTCCCATGCAAACGCAGTAGAATGTTTTTGCAAGGTTTTGGTTAGCTCACCCTGTTGTGATTTTTCCAAGTTTTTGTTGATATTCAATGTTTTACCTGGAAAGATCTCAATGGCAGAACTACCAAATTCTTCCATAGAGTAAAGAGACATTTTTCTAGATTATAGATACTCAATGTCAGAATCTAACTGAAATTGTGTGTGGTCATATTCTGAAGGTGTTTCAAAGTTTTCTAATGTGTTCAGAATTTGACTATCTTCACTGATTTCAGAAATGGTAAAGAAAGGTTGTATAGTATCCTCATCATCAACCCACTCATTATCTCCTATTTCTTTAATTGCTTTTGCTGGAGGATACAGATTGAATTTCTTTGTCGAATTACCATCAGAAATATACATATCCCCCGATCTACAACTGATAAAAGCATCAGCTGTGGCTAGCCAAGGTCTTCCTAAGATGAGAGGGTGTCCTCCTAGATTACTCTTGGGAGTTAAAATCATGAAATCTACTGGATATTCCCAAGAATCTAAGGAGACCAAAATGTCTTCTAATACACCATCTGGTTTGATAATTGATCGATCTGCAAGTTTCAGTAAAGTAGGTGTAAAAAGAAGATTAGGAAGTTTTAGTTGTTCCATAGTCTGTCTACTCATAATGTTGATAGCAGCCCCTAAATCAATCAAAGTATTTGGAATTTCTACCCCATTGATATGTGTTTTGACAATTGGAGTATCAGGATCTACATACTTCTGCATAGTAATTTTTCCCATCATGATATCTGCAATTTTTCCTACCAGGTGGATTCTTCTTGTATCTCTTGGTTTCCTTCCTGGTCTTTTAAGACTCAACTCCTTTATTGTTTTTGCTAGAATAGGAATCTCTCTAATGGCTTGTAACAAGGGAATCTTGATACAGACATTCTTTAATTCATCTAGAAAATCATAGTCAAGCAACAAGATTTGTTTTTCCACCCCTTTGTCAATTTGTAATCTTTCAGGAAAAGGAGGTGTAGATGAAGATGCAGGTTGCTCAACTATAGGAGTTGTGGGGGTTGACTCTTTTTCTTTTTCTTTTTGAGTGCTTGGGTTTTGAAGAGGTGCTTCAGAACCTTTATTGGCTTCAAGAGAATCTTCCTCAGAAATGCTTTGCTTTTGAGCATCTATAGAAGGCTTGTCTAAAACTCTACCAGATATGAGTTGTACATCATTAAGAGGAACAATCATATAGGTAGGAAATTGTTGTCCTTCTACCATGTAAGCATTTTGAGGGTTTTTATTGTTGGGGTTTGGCAATGGCTGGGAAGGTAGTTGATTTGTCTTCTGTTGGAATGGAAACAAGAGTTGAGAATTTGGATTCTATTGAGAAGGTTTTTGTTGTTGTGGAAATGGCAATGATAGTTGTGGATTTTGATTTGGAAGTTATGGAGTTTGTTTATTTTGAAAATATGGAGGATATTGATAAAATTGAGCAAATCTCCCATAAGGATTTTGCATACCTTGTACCCATGATTGAAAAGGATTTTGAGGTTGGGACCAAGGTTGTTGCCAAGGATTCCAATTTGGTGGGGGTTGAAAGTTCATAGAGTTGTTAAACCCTTGATTTTGTTGCCCCTGCCAAGATCTCCTTGCAACAAAATAGAGAGACTCAATTGAATTTGGATCTTCTTGAAAGACAGCTTTGAGCCCAGGAATTGAAGGACAATCCTTGGTCTCATGGTTTTCTGAACAAATCACACATGTTTCTACAACTTTTGCATCCAAGGGACATTCCCTTAGAGCATGTTTCTTCCTCCAATTTAGACAAAAGATGGCCAAAACTTCAGCTTCTGCTTTCTGCTTGTTTTGTATCTTAAGGGTGTCTAGTTGCTCACTAAGACTCCCTAAAATATCAGTTTTGAATTCATCAAGCATGTTGCCAATCTCAGCCCTACTTGCTGATCCAATTGCATATTTGTTTGCTCTAATGAGAGAATGATCTCTAGGCCCTTTTCCAGTTTTAGATTTTCCCCTTGAGAGATGGACAAATAGCTCTGCTATATCATGGAGTGGAAGTTGAGATATATCTCCTTTTCCCATCATGTTCAAAATATCTATCCATTCATCCCTAATGGCTTTTAATAGAAGGGCTTTCAAGGTTTCCTCATCTAAGTTATTCATTTTTGCTCTTTTCAGGTTGTATTGAAATCTTTCAAGTAAATCTTCCAAGTTTTCATCTTCTCTTTGCACCATTTTGAATACCTCATCCTTGTGATTGGTGGGCATACAATAGTCCAGGTATCTATCCAAAAATGTTTGTTTCATATCATTCCAA
Organism: Pinus tabuliformis; assembly: GCA_031772625.1. Taxonomy (NCBI): domain Eukaryota; kingdom Viridiplantae; phylum Streptophyta; class Pinopsida; order Pinales; family Pinaceae; genus Pinus; species Pinus tabuliformis. Next base: position 2,014,437,135 of record CM062818.1, on the reverse strand, counting down.
GTCCTAATGGATTGAGTGACTAATCCCATGAACCATTTCAAAGCAGCTCCTTTCAATGTTGAAGGAAACAATTTGAGTTTTTGAGAGTCTTCCAGATAATCATAAGTTCGACACACAACTTCAAACTCAAATAGAAATGTTTCAGGATCCTCATTTCGTAACCCATGATAGTTTGGGAGGGTAGATGGTGAGATTTTTTTCATTGTTGCTCGAGAATCCTCATCAACTCTAGGAAATCCGAATGAGTTATCTCCATCCCTATTTCCCCCATTTTTACCTCTACCTCCTCCATTGTTTCCTCCTCCTCCTCTACCTCTACCTCTACCAAATCCGTTTACTACTTCCTCTGTCATGATATTTTCCTCAAAGACTTCAGAGTCCTCTGGTTCCTCTACTAGTGGCGAGCGAGGAGGAATTTCTCCCTCTTCTTCTTCAGGTGATTCTACTTCCTCAATTACAATGTTCTTTCTTGTAGAAGTAGGGAAAGGGTCTCTTCCTAACTTAGATTCGGTGGATAGTGTGGGACAGTCTCCTAATTCAACTACTGCCTCTTGAATTCCAGGAATCCTAAGGCTAGGAGTGTGAGTTGGAGATGATGGAGGTGTTTCTTGTCTATTCCTTGAAGTAGTTGGAGTTGTAAAAATCGAACTCTTGGCCCTAGCTAAAAACCTTCCCCTAGAATCTCTTGCTCTATCCATGTCATTTTTTTATTTTTCTTCAAGTCAGGCAAATAATTCTCTTTTTGATATTCTAGGTCACTCTAGGTGCAGGAAGAGAGCATCCTCAAGAAATTATTAAACCAATAACTCTCTTTTCTGATCCTCCAGATCACACTAGGTGCAAGAGGAGAGCATACTTTGAAAAGTTATCAATTTTTACCTTCCTTGAATTTTTTTTTATTTTTTTTTAAGAAATTGGCTACCTAGTTTCACTTCCCCGGCAACGGCACCAAAATGTTTGGTCAATTTAGTGTATCCTAAATTTCTATTTAAAATGTCAGTCCGAGATTCGTAAACTGCTGAGGTGAAGTGCACTGTATATGCAAGTTAACCGATTTCTTAGTTCTTTGTCGTTTTTGAGTTTTTGGTTTGTTTTTGGGTTTATCTTCTGTTGATTCCATAATGTGAGATGGCAGGATTGAAAGTCAAGTATGGATGGTAATGGTGATTTCTACAATGATTTTCCAAACTTTAAAGTTCTCAAAAAGGTTTCAAACTGGCTGTGATGAAATCAATTCTCAAAAGAAAATAAAAATGTACCAAAATAGTGAACTAGTGACAATGAAGCCCAGTATCCTTACTGTTGTATAAAAAGAAAATAAAAACTGAACTCAAAGCAATTCAAAGACTGTAAGCAAAGCAAACTAAATCACACTAATTCAACTCATATTCTGACCCCTCACCTTTCGACTCGCTCTGGCTATAGGAGGTAATCATAAACAAATTTAGTAATCTGATATCTAAATTGTAGGAAATGAAATTGCATAATATGAAACTAAGATTAAACTACTCATTCATACTTCAATACCTGAAAATGACATAAGTAATTTAATCACTAACTTGCAGGAAAGTAAACTGAATCATACTATATCAAGTAATATTGTGATTCCTCACTATTTGAGTCGCTTGGCTATAGGAAGGTAATCATAAACAAATGAGTAATATGATATCTAAATTGCATAAAAGTAAATAAGCAAAGCAGAACTGAAAGAAATGACAATGCTGGAATTAAAACTCATAAACTGAATCAATAGAAAAGACAAGATGATCTCATGTCATTAGTCATTAAAACTATGTAAATTGCCCGGGCTACCTACAATAACTTGAAAGGAAAACACTGATTAGCTAACAATCATGAGAAAGCATACAAGGAAATACGGACAGCAGTTAACATGAATAATATATAAGTAAACGATTATGAAAGAAGTGACATAATGAAAAAAAGCGAGAAACTATATAGTAGATACAGAGCCTTGGTGTACAGGGGCCCTCTGCAACCTCGGCCAATCAATACTCAGTCACGAATTGAACTTAAGAATGTTGTCTTCTCATATATTAAAGTGCAGTCAAAACATAAAGATAGAGCATGGCACAGTGGGCTCTTAAACATAGTCAAGATTACATGTAAAAACCTAGCTATCAAGCGTATGATAACGCGTTATTTATAACTGAAGATGCTATAACTGATTCCTAAATTCTACACTGCCAAACAGACACGTAAATATCCACGTCCTGAGATCTAGCAGTTTGGTAGCCGTGACAAATGAATCTATGGAGTGGTGGCTATTCGATTTGGTTCAAGGATTGATCCACAGGTGTTAGCACACCTCCGAAGATTGAGGAACTTGCCACGCCAAACTTCACGTGGGAAAAACAGAGCCGTGCCACCACAAAACTCTTGGTTTGACCACTCCTTTGACCGTCCTTGTCCATGGCTGTTTGTGAGTGATTCGGCTGAACCAAGGGGACACGCTCCATGTACATGTCATTTTCAGCTTTCCCATGTGGCCGGATTCTCCAGTGGACACCTGTAACATAGTCTTCAACAAAATGGTTGCAGAAACTTGAGCTGGCTACGGAAAGTGACAAGTTTCCGCAGCTGATTGAACAAAAATCTAAATCAAACAGTAGTCACAAACATAGTTAAGAAACCATTTTATAAGCTCTTTTTAAACTAATATGCAATGATTTGACCGCTTGGTGGGTCAAGTAAATGGAAAAGAAGGCTGAAAAGGTGTATAGGGAAGATGCATGTTTGGGACTCAACATACCCCCACTGTGAAGGTGTTGCATGTTCTCATGCAACCAAAATTTTAGTCATTCCCCTTTAATCCATATGTTCTGAAGCCTCTGCTATGACATATAGTCCTCTTTTCTTCTTTCTTGGTGCTACCACCATCCTGGGTTTCCTTATCAGACATCTAAATTTGAGATTGATCAATTCTCTGCTCAACTTTCTACACTTTTTCTTTAGTTTCTTGTTCTTCTTTTGCCATAGTCCCAAATGAAGCATAGTATTATCATGAATAATTTTATCCACTTTGCTCTGCTCCTTAAGTGTTTCATTTTCCTGCTTAATATGCCTGTTTAGAACCTCTAATTCAAAAACTTCTTGCTTTAAGGATTGGACTTGTGCATCTTGTGTCATGTGGGGTAGAGTGGTACTCGGGCCTACAACTGTCTTTTCTAAAGATTCAAGGTAGTCATACACTTCGTGTTGACTTGGATCTATTTCAGGTGTTTTTCTTGGACTGATTTCAAAGTCTTGTGGAGGAGGAGGACTGCTTTCTAACTCTGGCCGAGAAAAGCTTTCATCAACATATGGAGGACTAGTTTCAATACTTGGCTGAGGACGAGGTGGACTACGGCCAGCTGGAGGTTTCTCGGGTGTCTCCCTACCCAAGTCAATGAAGTTCAACCGTTTTACTTGTGTTTTACTCCCCCTTCCTCTAAGCCTGTTGCTTCTTCCTAAATACAGTGGACTAGTACTCCCTTCCTCTATGCTTTGTTTTCCTTTTTCCTTTTTCTTTGCTGTAGCAGCCTATTTTTGAAGATGCATTAGTCTCTCAGACAATGTTTGATAGTCTTCCTCTATAGATGGCTCAGGTGATTGGTAGACTTCTTCTATGTTTCTTTTGCCTTTCAATTTTCTCTATTTCTTGTCTTTAGTTCTGTTCTCCTTTTCTTTTTGACCAACTTCTTGAGTTTTGGTAATAGGAGAGTCTTGGACTATGGCACTCTTTTCTTTTGTCCTACTCCTTCTTGGTGTCTTTGGTGTACTACTTTCAGGTGCCTCAGATGGCTCTTGAAAGTAATTTCTTATTAATAATTGTTCCCAGGTATCTTTGTTTTTCTTTAGTTGGTCTTCAATGAGAATCTTTACAAGTCCATGATGATATATATGAGGTTCTATATTTCCTCTGTGCTTTTGGACTGTGGTACTCATCTTTTTCAAACTTAGTAGTAAGAAATAAGGCAAATTAAGATTTTTACTCTCTAAGATGTTCATCAACAACCTAGCATGGTACATGTACATTGAACCAAAGCGTCCTTTGCAAGTGATAAACTTTTGGATAACTAACAGTAGGCTGGCCCATTCTTCTTTCAATGCATGAACAAGAATTCCTTTTGTAAAAACAGTAACGTCTATACCTGGGTTTCGTAGCATAATTCTCCATTCCTGTTCGTCCACACTTTTGTTTTTAAACCATCTCTCACCTTCTTGGGGCAAGTCTGTGGTAGCTGCTACTGTTGCTTCAGTGACCGTGAGCTTTAAGTCTCCAATTTCCACCATCTGGCCGTCGAAAGACCATGCAAAAGCTTTCGTTACCTCCTTGTTATGGCCCTTAAATTTCTGGATGAAGCATAACCATTTTGCTTTCTTCAGCAAATCTTTTGTTTGAGTGTAACCTTCTAAATATTTAGGTCCTTCTGGTTCTGCCCTTAGTAATCGTCCCATCCTTTCCTCTGTTTTGAAATTCAACTGAAAATTCAATTGCGTGTGAGGGTTTAGCAGAGGTAAGGAGGTTCGGTTGCAAGGTTTATTGCAAGAACACAGTGACTGCGATTGGAGGATAACAAGTAACGGGAATGTTCCAGAACTGCAAGCAGAAACAGAGGATGAGCAGCCGAGGTGAGTTCACAAAATGAAGTGCAGACGTATGTGAAGAAGATGGTCTTAACAGAATGGTAAGGAAATGGAGAGGAGTCGGGATTTTGAATTAAACGGCTGCGTACGAAATGTTACACGTTTAATGAATGGCTGCAAAAAATGCTGTGGAGAGGAGCCATAGTGAAATAGGTCACATCTCATGATTACAAGTGGTGTATGAAAGTGCAATCGACTATGAGTTTAAACCCGAAAATCAATCATAAGACCGTTAAGGAATAAATGCATGGTGTGCGGAATAATGTCATGGGATGGTAATGGGTAATGGAGCTATCGTGATAATCATTGCACATAGTAGAGCTTTTATGGTTTGACAACTATGCAAAATTGTGCCTTCAATTGCTATTTGAAAGAAATTTTTGCTCATACCTTTCGGAACCTTGTCATTTGTTGTCCATTAGCTTTTAACCAACTGCTCTTTATTGATGTCTGGAGATGCTCCATATCTTCATAGCATATGCTCAATTACACCTGCATTTTCATGATTATTGCACTAACATTTTGACTGTGAATTTTAAAAACAGAGTGGTGGCTGCGGAAACTACTTCTGGTTGAGGAAACTGCCACAACACCCACTTGGCTGAACAAAGATAGTTAGATAATAACTAACTGAGTGAAAATGGTCCCGAAAGGGACATTTATTGATGAAATGGAATGAAATGAATGAAATGGAGTGAGATGAAGCGAAGTGAAGTGAAATGAAAATGAGATGGAGATGGAGTGGGATCGCAAATGAAGTGGAGTGAAGATGGAAAAAGAAGGAGAGAAGAATTTTTTTTGGAAAATATAGAGTGTCAGGCGTCCCTGATTTTCACTCTATATTTTTTGTATAAGACCACCAATCAGTGATTGGTTTTCAGGCTTATACAATTTTTTTTTATTTTTTTATTTTTTATTTTTTTTAACTTAAAGAAACAAAGGCTAGGCTGGTGGGGAAGAAGAATTCTTCTTCACCAGCCTTATTGCAGAATTCTCTTGAATCATTTTGAAAAATTCCTCTTTTGAGAGTGGCTTATGATAAATTTTCAATCGATGGCCATTCACAATAAGAGGAGTTTGAAATTCATCAATGGTCTTGATTCTTACCACTCCATTGTTAAAGACTTTGTCAATCTCATATGGCCCAAGCCAATGGGTTTGAAATTTACCTTTGAAGTCTTTAAACTTGGAATCAAATAGTAGTGCCCAATCTCCCTCTTAAAACTTTTTCTCTTTGATGTATCTGTCATGCCACTTAGCTCTTTGATGTCGAACTAGATCAGTTCTTAAAAATGCTTCTTGTCTGATCTCATCTAGCTCATTCAGCTGCTCCATTCTGTGCTTTTGGGCTTCTGATAGATTCATCCCCAACTGAACTGCCATCTTGAAAGTCTTGACTTGAAACTCAATGGGGAGCAGGACTTCCTTCCCATAAACGAGTTCATAGGGAGAATGTCCTGTTGTATTCCTCCATGTAGTTCTGTAGGCCCACAAGGCTTCAGGAAGCCTTTCTGCCCAATCTCTTCTGTGTAGATGAACAGTTTCGGTGATGATGTTCTCAATAACTTTGTTTGTAGACTCCACTTGGCCATTTTCTTGCGGATGGTAAGAAGTAGATTTTCTGTGCTTGATTTTGTATTCTTTCATCAGCTTCTCCATCAAGTTAGATGTAAATTGACTTCCCTGATCTGTCACAATTTCTCTTGGGACACCAAAACGAGTAAAAATATCCTGATAAAGAAAATTAACAACTGAATTTTCAGTAGCAGAAAGTAATGCTTTGGCTTCTACCCATTTAGTGACATAATCAGTGCATACCAATATATGCTTCTTCTGTTTAGATGGTGGATTAATGGGTCCAATGAAATCTAAAGCCCATTTTTCAAAGGGTTCGATGAGTACCTGTGGTTGTAATGGCATTTCATTTGAAAGAGTTGGTTTCCCAACTCTTTGGCAGCTGTCACACCTTCTGACATATTGTTTCGTATCTTTGAAGAGGGAAGACCAATAATATCCTAAAGGAAGGATTTTATAGGCCGTCCTTTTGTCAGCAAAGTGTCCACCGCATGGTTCATCATGACATGCCTTGAAGATGTCAGGCATTTCATCTTCCTGAACACATCTTCTGATCACACAATCTAGCCCTGTTTTAAACAATTCGTTAGAAATCCATGAATAATTTGAACTCTCCTGAATAATTCTTCTTTTTTCACTAGGAAATAAATTTGGAGGTAGCTTCCCTGTAACCAAATAGTTAGCAATATCTGCATACCAAGGAGTCTTAGTAGTTACTGCAAATAAATATTCATCTGGAAACTTATCCTCTAAAGGAGAATCTTCATTAGTATTTTGGATCCTAGACAAGAAATTAGCTACTGTATTTTGTTTCCCTGGTCTATCCAATAGAGTAATATTGAATTCTTGCAAAAGTAAGATCCATCTTGTAACTCTGCCATTAGTAACAGGTTTTTTCATTAGATATCTAATTGCAGAATGATCAGTATGGACAAAAGTTTCATAGCCTGTTATATAATGTCTAAACTTATTAATTACATGAACAACAACTAAGAACTCTTTTTCAGTCACAGTATAGGTCAACTCAGTGGCAACAAATTTTTACTGGTGTAGTAAATGGCATAAGGAACTAAATCCTTTTGACCCAACACAGCTCCTAGAGCTGTATCTGAAGCATCTGTAGAAATGTGGAAAGGAAGTTTCCAATTTGGCCCTCTCAAAATGGGTGCTTCAGATATTCTTGTTTTCAAAGTTTCAAATGCAGATTGACAATTAGGATCCCATTTGAATTCACAGTCTTTTGTAAGTAATTTGAAGAGTGGAGATGCTATTTTGGTGAAGTTTTCGATAAATCTTCTATAGTATCCAGTAAATCCCAAAAAACTTCTAACATCTTTTTGACAATTTGGAATAGGCAACTTGGAGATGACTTCAAATTTTGATCTATCAACTTTAATCCCATCCCCTGAAATATGATGTCCCAAAACAATACCTTCAGTAAACATCATAAAGCATTTTTCATGACTCAATGAAAGGTTTGTTTCTTTACACCTTATAAGGACTTTTTCCAAATTCTCTAATGCCTCTTCAAATGAATCACCATAAACTGAAAATCATCCATATAAACCTCTACACAATCATGGATTAGATCAGAAACGATTTCTAGTACTGCCCTTTGAAATGTTGCGGGTGCATTACATAATCCAAAAGGAAGTACTCGGTAAGCAAAAGTTCCCCATGGACAGGTAAATGTGGTCTTGTCTTGATCTTCAGGTGCTCCCTGAATCTGATTATAGCCACTAAAACCATCCAAAAATGAAAAGTACTTTTTACCTGCTAAAGTATCTAATACATGATCGATAAAGGGTAAAGGAAAGTGATCCTTCAAAGTTGCTTTGTTCAATTCCCTGTAATCAATGCATACCCTCCATTTACCATTTTTTTTAGATACTATAACCAAAGGAGAAACCCATCGGCTATCTGAAATTGGATAAATGAAGTTTACATTGAGTAGTTTTTGGAGTTCTTATTTCACTATCTCCCTAAGGTTTGGATTCATCCTTCTTTGAGGTTGTCTAATTGGTCTACTGTTTTCCTCAATGTAGATGTGATGAATGCAAGTCTTAGGGTCAATACCTTTCATATCAGTATACTCCCATGCAAACGCAGTAGAATGTTTTTGCAAGATTTTGGTTAGCTCACCCTGTTGTGATTTTTCCAAGTTTTTGTTGATATTCAATGTTTTACCTGGAAAGATCTCAATGGCGGAACTACCAAATTCTTCCATAGAGTAAAGAGAAATTTGTCTAGATGATAGATACTCAATGTCAGAATCTAACTGAAATTGTGTGTGGTCATATTCTGAAGCTGTTTCAAAGTTTTCTAATGTGTTCAAAATTTGACTATCTTCATTGATTTCAGAAATGGTAAAGAAAGGTTGTATAGTATCCTCATCATCAACCCACTCATTATCTCCTATTTCTGTAATTGCTTTTGCTGGAGGATGCAGATTGAATTTCTTTGTCGAATTACCATCAGAAATATACATATCCCCCGATCTACAACTGATAAAAGCATCAGCTATGGCTAGCCAAGGTCCTCCTAAGATGAGAGGGTGTCCTCCTAGATTACTCTTGGGAGTTAAAATCATGAAATCTACTGGATATTCCAAAGAATCTAAGGAGACCGAAATGTCTTCTAATACACCATCTGGTTTGATAATTGATCGATCTGCAAGTTGCAGTAAAGTAGGTGTAAAAAGAATATTAGGAAGTTTTAGTTGTTCCATAGTCTGTCGAATCATAATGTTGATAGCAGCCCCTAAATCAATCAAAGTATTTGGAATTTCTACCCCATTGATATGTGTTTTGACAATTGGAGTACCAGGATCTACATACTTCTGCATAGTAATTTTTCCCATCATGATATCTGCAATTTTTCCTACCAGGTGGATTCTTCTTGTATCTCTTGGTTTCCTTCCTGGTCTTTTAAGACTCAGTTCCTTTATTGTTTTTGCTAGAATAGGAATCTCTCTAATGGCTTGTAACAAGGGAATCTTGATACAGACATTCTTTAATTCATCTAGAAAATCATAGTCAGGCAACAAGATTTGTTTTTCCACCCCTTTGTCAATTTCTAATCTTTCAGGAAAAGGAGGTGTAGATGAAGATGCAGGTTGCTCAACTATAGGAGTTGTGGGGTTTGACTCCTTTTCTTTTTCTTTTTGAATGCTTGGGTTTTGAAGAGGTGCTTTAGAACCTTTATTAGCTTCAAGAGAATCTTCCTCAGAAATTCTTTGCTTTTGAGCATCTATAGAAGGCTTGTCTAAAACTCTACCATATATGGGTTGTACATCATTAAGAGGAACAATCATATAGGTAGGAAATTGTTGTCCTTCTACCATGTAAGCATTTTGAGGGTTTTTATTGTTGGGGTTCAGCAATGGCTGGGAAGGTAGTTGATTTGTCTTCTGTTGGAATGGAAGAAAGAGTTGAGAATTTGGATTCCGTTGAGAAGGTTGTTTTTGCTGTGGAAATGGCAATGATAGTTGTGGATTTTGATTTGGAAGTTGTGGAGTTTGTTGATTCTAAAAAGATGGAGGATATTGATAAAATTGAGCAAATCTCCCATAAGGATTTTGCATACCTTGTACCCATGGGTGAAAAGGATTTTGAGGTTGGGACCAAGGTTGTTGCCAAGGATTTCAATTTCGTGGGGGTTGAAAGTTCATAGAATTGTTAAACCCTTGATTTTGTTGCCCCTGCCAAGGTCTCCTTGCAACAAAACAAAGAGACTCAATTGAATTTGGATCTTCTTGAAAGACAGCTTTGAGCCCAGGAATTGAAGGACAATCCTTGGTCTCATGGTTTTCTGAACAAATCACACATGTTTCTACAGCTTTTTCATCCAAGGGACATTCCCTTAGAGCATGTTTCTTCCTACATTTTGGACAAAAGATGGCCAAATATTCAGCTTCTACTTTCTGCTTGTTTTGTATCTTAAGGGTGTCTAGTTTCTCACTAAGACTCCCTAAAATATCAGTTTTGAATTCATCAAGCATGTTGCCAATCTGAGCCCTACTTACTGATCCGGTTGCAGATTTGTTTGCTCTAATGAGAGAAGGATCTCTAGGCCCTTTTCAAGTTTTAGATTTTCCCCTTGAGAGATGGACACATAGCTCTGCTATATCATGGAGTGGAAGTTGAGATATATCTCCTTTTCCCATCATGTTCAAAATATCTATCCATTCATCCCTAATGGCTTTTAATAGAAGGGCTTTCAAGGTTTCCTCATCTAAGTTATTCATTTTTGCTCTTTTCAGGTTGTATTGAAATCTTTCAAGTAAATCTTCCAAGTTTTCATCTTCTCTTTGCACCATTTTGAATACCTCATCCTTGTGATTGGTGGGCATACAATAGTCCAGGTATCTATCCAAAAATGTTTGTTTCATATCATTCCAAGTCCTAATGGATTGAGTGACTAATCCCATGAACCATTTCAAATCAGCTCCTTTCAATGCTAAAGGAAACAATTTGAGTTTTTGAGAGTCTTCCGGATAATCATAAGTTCGACACACGACTTCAAACTCAAATAGAAATGTTTCAGGATCCTCATTTCGTAACCCATGAAAGTTTGGGAGGACAGATGGTGAGATGTTTTTCATTGTTGCTTGAGAATCCTCATCAACTATAGGAAATCTGAATGAGTTATCTCCATCCCTATTTCCCCCGTTGTTACCTCTACCTCTTCCATTGTTTCCTCCTTCTCCTCTACCTCTACCAAATCCGTTTACTACTTCCTCTGTCATGATAGTTTCCTCAGAGACTTCAGAGTCCTCTGGTTCCTCTACTAATGGCGAGCGAGGAGGAATTTCTCCCTCTTCTTCTTCAGGTGATTCTACTTCCTCAATTACAATGTGTTTTCCTGTAGAAGTAGAGAAAGGGTCTCTTCCTAACTCAGATTCGGTGGATAGTGTGGGAGAGTCTCCTAATTCAACTACTGCCTCTTGAATTCCAGGAATCCTAAGGCTAGGAGTGTGAGTTGGAGATGATGGAGGTGTTTCTTGTCTATTCCTTGAAGTAGTTGGAGTTGTAAAAATCGAACTCTTGGCCCTAGCTAAAAACCTTCCCCTAGAATCTCTTGCTCTATGCATGTCATTTTTTTATTTTTCTTCAAGTCAGGCTAATAATTCTCTTTTTGATCTTCCAGGCCACTCTAGGTGCAAGAAGAGAGCATACTCAAGAAATTATTAAACCAATAACTCTCCTTTCTGATCCTCCAGATCACACTAGGTGCAAGAGGAGAGCATACTTTGAAAAGTTATCAATTTTTACCTTCCTTGAAATTTTCTTGTTTTTTTTTCTAAGAAATTGGCTACCTAGTTTCACTTCCCCAGCAACGGCGCCAAAATGTTTGGTCAATTTAGTGTGTCCTAAATTTCTATTTAAAATGTCAATCCGAGAGTCGTAAATGGCTGAAGTGAAGTGCACTGTATATGCAAGATAATCGATTTCTTAGTTCTTTGTCGTTTTTGAGTTTTTGGTTTGTTTTTGGGTTTATCTTTTGTTGATTCCCTAATGTGAGATGGCAGGTGTTATCTCAAAATCATATCCTGATAGGCTGCTGGTCAGGTTTACTCTAAGTAACTATTTCAAACCGACTTTAGGCTAAGGCTTAGCCTCCTTAGCCTGAGAGGGCTCTCTCAAAGGGTTAATGATATTGATTAAAGATATGGATAGATGGCTAACTCTATGGTTTGTGATTTTATATGTTTGTAGATTGGAAGATGGAGACTTGCTACCATTGGGCTATGGAGTCAGTGACACCTCAATATAACAATGAACTCAACCTTACATGGAAGTCAGGGCATTCAGCATTTAAACATTCAGAACATAAACTCATAGGGGACCACACAGTTTATAAATGTATACAGGAAGTCAGAGCACATTCAGTGAATTCTGAGTGATTATACATCCATACCACTGTAAGAATTAAGGAAAGGACAACATCACATATTCTGAACATAAAAAATCCTTCATGAATCCTGAGAAGTAAAGTCAAGCATGTATTACTGAACTCAATTCACCATAGTTTAACACTTAAAGGAAGTCAGAGCATGTTCCTCCATGAATTCTGAGTAATAAGCATTAATACTATGGAAGTAAAGCGTTTCAAAGATAAAATATGAAGCTCACTGAAGTACACTAAGAATCTCAGCTTCAGAAAAGTCCAACTGCTTCTGTATATATCAATCCCTGCATATCATTTACAAAAGTAGTCTTTTTCTGTAACATTTTCAAACCCTTTGTACATCAGATGTTCTTCTATATATAGAGTTCTTTACATGCTTAGGTTCCTCTTCTAGGAAGAGGAAAATTTGAATTCTACCTGACCTGACACCTACTGACACTCAAAACTAACTATTAAATTCAAATGACACCTAACTAGCAGTCCTAGAGACCTAATACAACTAGGAGTGTAACTCCTTATCATGATTACAACAACCTTATCTAAGCATTAAACACTCCTTTTGACGAACAAAAATCCATGAAGTCGAATTTTATGAAGCCCATAACCTTCCAGCTGGCCCTTGATGACTCATCCTTTTGGTGTTCCTAGAAACTAGGAGACTGTCCCTTGCTCTGTTCTGGCTGAAAAATAGGTCTTGGGACAGAGCTCATAACTTCTCGTAAAAAATGTATTTGGAAAAAATGAAGGAGGCTTTTGTGAATCAATCCATTCTGAACAAAAACCTCTCTTGGGTTTTTTAAAAACCTTCCCTACCTCCTAGAATGTGTCTTTGAAAAACCTGTGTTAAACAGAGAAATATGCCTGTGAAAAACTTGCACCTACAGCAGTTTCGTAGCGCACGTTTTAGTCACCCGTTTCTCCCAGCTCATAATCAATTTGAAGAAAATGAAAGAGGTTTTTCTAGTTAAATGTGTTAGGAATAAAAACCTCTTTCAATTTCCAAAAATATGCTTTCAGTTTCTCTAGAGACCTCCTGGAATGTAACCACCTAAAACAGTTTTTTTCCTAAAAAACGTTGCTTCAGTGATTTCGCAGCGCAAGGTTGAGCACTTGTATATGTCTTCATTTCTTGTATTTCCTTTTCGATTAGGGCTCAAACATTCTCAAACAAGAAGTTTTCCCCTGCTTCCATGATGGCCACTTTACTTTCACTATTAAAGGAATCAATCACTGATAGCAACCACATTGCAACTGTTCTGGCTGAAACATAGGTCTTGGGACAGAGTTCATATCTTCTCATAAAAGTTGTATTTGGAAAAACTGAAGGAGGATTTTGTGAACCAATCCATTCTGAACAAAAACCTCTCTTTTTTTTTTGAAGCATATTTCCTACTGCCCAGAATGTGTCTTTGAAAAACAGGAGATGAAAAACTGCACCTACAGCAGTTTCGTAGCGCAACTTTGGTCATTAATTTCTCTCATATCATAATGTATTTGGAGAAAGTGGAAGAGGTTTTTGTACTTAAGTATCTTAGGAATGAAATCCTCTTTCACTTTTTAGAGATGAGTTTTTTAACTGCTCAGAAACGCTCCTAGAAGTTGACTGGTTAAAAACAAAGAGAGAAAGTTCCCCCTTTTTATGCTTTTCATTCTTATGCTTGTCTTCGAATCCTTCTGCTGACCATGTTGTCTCCTTTGCTTGATGTTTATACCTTGTAAGTAATCCCTTTCCTTGAATGGGGCAATCTCAAGGTTGGTAGACATCAATTTCTTTTCTGACTTCCTCAAAGCTACATTCTTCTTCTTGAGTGCTAACTGCCTTACTTGAGTTTAAATGGAAAACTCTGATGTATGTTGAACCTGAGCTTTGCCATGTGCTTCTTATGCATGAAAGGAGCATGAGAATAACCAAGACCAATTCTCCCTTACCTTACCCTTTTTCTTTGAGAATTGTTTCAGTGATAACAGCAGGATTGAAAGTCAAGTATGGATGGTAATAGTGATTTCTACAATGATTTTCCAAACTTTAAAGTTCTCAAAAAGGTTTCAAACTGGCTGTGATGAAATCAATTCTCAAAAGAAAATAAAAATGTACCAAAATAGTGAACTAGTGACAATGAAGCCCAGTATCCTTACTACTGTATAAAAATAAAATAAAAATTGATCTCAAAGCAATTCAAAGACTGTAAGCAAAGCAAACTAAATCACACTACTTCAACTCATATTCTGACCCCTCACCTTTCGACTCGCTCTGGCTATAGGAGGTAATCATAAACAAATTGAGTAATCTGATATCTAAATTGCAGGAAATGAAATTGCATAAAATGAAAATAAGATTAAACTACTCATTCATACTTCAATCCCTGAAAATGACATAAGTAATTTAATCACTAACTTGCAAGAAATTAAACTAAATCATACTACATCAAGTAATATTTTGATTCCTCACTATTTGAGTCGCTTGGATATAGGAAGGTAATCATAAAGAAATGAGTAATATGATATCTAAATTGCATAAAAGTAAATAAGCAAAGCAGAACTGAAAGAAATGACAATTCTGGAATTAAAACTCATAAAATGAATCAGCAGAAAGGACAAGATGATCTCATGTCATTAGTCATTAAAACTATGTAAATTGCCCGGGCTGCCTACAAGAACCTGAAAGAAAAACAGTGATCAGCTAACAATCATGAGAAAGCATACAAGGAAATATGGACAGCAATTAACATGAATAATATACAAGTAAACGATTATGAAAGAAGTGACATAATGAAAGAAAGCGAGAAACTCTACAGTAGATACATAGCCTTGGTGTACAGGGGCCCTCTGCAACCTCGGCCAATCAATACTCAGTCACGAATGTAACTTAAGAACGATGTCTTCTCATATATTAAAGTGCAGTCAAAACATAAAGATAGAGCACGACACAGTGGGCTCGTAAACACAGTCAAGATTACATGTAAAAAGCTAGCTATCAAGCGTATGATAACGCGTTATAACTGAAGATTCTATAACTAATTCCTAAATTCTACGCTGCCAAACAGACACGTAAATCTCCACGTCCTGAGATCTAGCAGTATGTTAGCCATGACAAATAAATCTATGGAGTGGTGGCTGTTCGATTTGGTTCAATGATTGATCCACAGGTGTTAGGAAACCTCCGGAGATTGAGGAGCTTGCCACGCAAAACTTCACGTGGGAAAAACAGAGCTGTGCCACCGCAAAACTCTTTGTTTGACCACTCCTTTGACCATCCTTGACCATGGATGTTTGTGAGTGATTCGGTTGAACCAAGGGGACACGCTCCATGTACATGTCATTTGCAGCTTGCCATTGTGGCCGGATTCTCCAGTGGACACCTGTAACATAGTCTTCAATAAAATGGCTGCGGAAACTTGAGCTGGCTACGGAAAGTGACAAGTTTCCGCAACTGATTGAACAAAAATCTAAATCAAACAGCAGTCACAAACATAGTTAGGAAACCATTTTATAAGCTCTTTTTAAACTAATATGCAATGATTTGACAACTTGGTGGGTCAAGTGAATGGAAAAGAAGGTTGAAAAGGTGTATAGGGAAGATGCAATTTTGGGACTCAACAGATATCATGACAACCAAGATAATAAAATTCAGGATGTTTGTTGGCATCCTCATGATTTGATGAATTACACATAGGGTTAGATGAGAAGCAAGAATGTTTTCCCTCTATGTTTCCAGAAAAAGAAGATGAAGAATCAAGCGGATGTTCAATGAATGATATGTCCTCTCCACTGTCGAATGATGGACTAACATCCAGTGTGTTCTACAAGAGATCAACGATAGGTGCATGCATAGACGAAGATACATGAGTGAAATTAGGGATGGCAGAATCACCAAAGATGTCAGGAAAACATGGAGGAGGCTCGAACATAAGGGAGTCATCCTTTGCTGAGGATTGATGCTCAATCTCCCAGTCTTACTCTTCATGAATGAAATCACAAGTTGTTTGCGCAACACAAACTCCATCAATTGCTCGATCCTCATTCACAATAGGTGTAGAGTCTCGAACGGAAGAACACAACATAGTGCAATCTGGAGGATCAACAGAAAATGAAGACAAAGGTTGAGGTACGAAATACATGTGACAATCCATGGGATTCACAACCAATTCTGCATGAAACATGAGAGAAGTGGTGTTGGGAGGATGTGATAGATGAACAGATGTGTGCGCATATTCGCCCACATCACTCTGTGGTGGTGAAGCTATTTGATGCTATTTGATGAAGAGACGACAGACAGTCACTTGTGACAGTGACTATGTCTATCTGTGATTGCACAACTCCATCACCAAAGTATGTTGAGAGGGGTTTGAGCTTGAACTTATTCTTGGGATTGACAGATTTGATAAGGCAATATTCAAATTTGTCCATGAGATACTCAAATTTCATCTAACTTTTCGGGGCTTCAAACATGAATAGACAGAAGCACTCTGAAAACTCCATAGGTGATTTGTGCAGGACCTTCCATTGTTTTAACAATTTTTTATCAAGGACTTCAGGATTAAAATGGTGGAAATAGATTCGATTAGATCGTTGAACTACTTGAATGAGTGTATGGAGTTATGAGGTAGTGTGCCACACCATTGCGATGGGTGATCGCGAAGTGTGTGTGCGAGTGGCGAACATACCTCTATTTCATTAAAATGTTCCATGCCCTCCATGAGTGCATGGAAGCCATCTAAGTGCTTAGGCCAGGTCACTTCACCTTCACCATCATATGTGATTTGTGACAAGTGATCCTAGAACTCCCTCTTTATGTGAATGATATGTCCATTGGACAGATATTTTAGAGGTAGAACTATAACAAACTCCTTGATAGATGTTCGAAGACTCAAAATAGATGATGAGGACTCAGCTTCTCATCTATCCCTCCCTCTAGTGCCATAAATGTTGATGATGTTGGACCTGTCAACATGTCAAGGGATCTCCTCGGTAAGAAGTCCCAACTAGACCTCAGAGCATTTGGTGTAGGAGTCCGAGCAGTGGGTCATATGGTATCGCCTTCACCGCAGTTGTGCATAGAGGCAAGTAAGGTGTCCTTGTTGGTAGCAATGGTATGACCTATATGGCAAGCGAAGGGAGGTGCATGAATGGTTCTAACACATGGAAATTGGGATGAGTGCACCCCTTGGAAACTTGTGATAGCATGCAGCCTGGAAGGGAACACACGAGTGAAGATGCATCACAAACTGGAAAGAAATTTAGCCAACAATCCAAAGTGATGTTTAAACTAACATCACATCTCAGTAAGATTCATACATACTTATACAGAAAGGGTCCATACACGCATGCAGAAGAAAACAATACATACATTACTAGAGTAACTAAGATATCTAAGATACAATAACAACATATGCATGAAACGTGATGGATCTGTTACAATAATAAGTGGAAGTTTCGATCATATAGTACAACTATGACTAACCACTAGTCCCAATAGCGGAACATTACAGTCAGTGTTGCCTACTCCTCCAAAGAGATGTACTAGCTTTGCATTGTGGAGAAGCCAAGGCTCATTACAATACTCTACAAGCTTTCTCTCAGTACTCCTATCAGAAGCTTGGCTGAACAAATCCCTTTACAATGCGTTATGAGGTACTATAAATAGCAAAGGTTTGGGTGACCTTTTGACATTCCCCTTTGTGATTGTTCACCTACCCTCATGACTCTTCAACTACTCTATGATTGTTACATTCAACTATCGACACTTGGACATCCACTTTAGAAGTTGTTACATCCAATATGAACATGTACCCATGTGAGACAAAATGGCTTAAGCATGCCATGAAAGACATCACTAACACTCGAACAGTTGTGGTAAGGCCAACTCTTTGACATCCTTGCGATGATTGACAATGGTGAACTGATGCCAAGCTTTGTCGTCTATGATGGTGTCTGTGTGCTCAATGGTGACATCCTGTTGAAAGCGAACTCTTGCCTTCGTTGCATTCGGGTACACTGATATGGCTCCTCTATTTGACTCATTTGATAACATGCACATCATCTTCATGAGTGCAGCTAGACCCGCAACATACTGATCCATAGTGTCTGTGCTGATCTCCAAGTGTGCGCTAGTGACCATGCACATCAACTTTCTGAAATACATGTTGAACTCTAGTCGGACATGCTCCTTGTCTTTGCCTCAGTGAGTGTGCCAAATGGGTGGGATCGCATGCATGCGAACAATGAAATCCATGCTCCTGAATACCCTTGCATGCGATAGATAGCACTACTCACCTTGTCTTCTCCATGCCAACTGCTGGATGGATTCATAACCTGTATGGGTGCAGTTTCATCAGTGCGTGCATGTTATGCCTCCTGTTGTGACTGTTCGCGCTGCAACTCCTTATGTTGTCTGTGCAGCTCATGTTCTTCCTTGAGTTTCTTCTTCAGCACCTACAATCCCTTCTCTATTTCTCTCTCTGCCTTCGTGTGATCCTCTTATCGCACTATCACCTCATAGCCTCAATCTCCAAAGCTTCTTTCATCACAAGTGGATTTGCTTGAGCTTGAAACTTTGTTCCGCCTCTACATTGTCAACAACCTTCCTCTTGCATTTGTGGCATACAAGTGTGCTACCTTCTATTGTTGCTAATGGTGCTGCTCGTTGTGATACTATTTCCATTTCATCTTGATATCCTTTTCCATGAACAACTTGATGTCTTCATAGATAGGAAAGTTCTAGAATCCATTGTACCTATGCTGTTGAGAGGTAGATGAGAACCTATGATACCTAGAGACATAGCAACACTCATGAAAAGCAATCTGTCAATCGAAAACCAAAACAAACTGGAGGACTGACATGCAACATACCTATGTGACTGTCTGTGAAGATTACACAATTTTCACGGGGAGGTTGGGACACTGACTACCAAAACTGTGCAAGGCACAGTCTGGGCTGTCAAGAGGTTGACTGACCACTAGAATTATGCAATGCACAGTCCAGCCTCACTTGTTGAGGACTAAAAATGTGTAATGCATAATTTCAATCAATAGTGACATGCAAACCAGCAAACTGCATTGCGCAGTTTCTGGGGCCAGCAAGGTACTACCTCCCAGAATTGTGCAATGCAAGCCTAGATTTCAGTGGTGGGCCAGACTTGCCTAATTTCTAGAGGGAAGGAAAAGCCTTCGCTTCCATAAATGTGTAATGCTAGCTGGGCAAGGCAAGATCCGGGCTAAGGCAGCCCAGACCCGTCAACGGGAAACTAAAAACATGAGAAGTCTCAATGCATGGTGATATTGAATGTAAACAAGAGTGAATGATCATTCATGTAAATAGTCAGTGAAGGATTCAAAAAAAAGGAAAGCATGCATGTGTGTGAAGTGAGTCGTCGCAACGACGACTGTTGGTGCAAAAGTAGTGTCATGCATGCGACAACAGTGAGATGTGAACGAAAACTAAAATGGTGCTTCTACAAGCTAACATACATGAAAACGAAAACAAGCACTCATTGAAATCAAGCAGAGATCACTCACACAAATTGAAGCACAAAAAGAGACAGAAACGTAGTACAAGACATGAAAAGAATACTTACCCTGAAACAACTAAGATGAAAGTGTGAAGACTCCTAGATGTGATGTGGGGTGTCAGAGATGTAAGATCGATGTGAGGAATGAGCTCTGCAACATTCGGTTAATGAATTTTGATAAAATCGAGGTTATGATGCACATGCCACAAATCCAGGAAAAGGGACACTTGGCAAGAGGTTTCTAAAATGATCCTTGCATGTAACCTCCAGCTACTAAAAATAGATCCCTAAATCTAGGGATGCCTTTTGCATGCTTCCCTTCGCTATTTAAAGAAAAGAAGAACATGCATGTAAATCAGTTTTTCTGGGTCCCGGAGGGAACTAGTTAATCTGAAGGCACATGCATTAGTCTCTGAGCCTGGGATGAAAATTTTCGTAGTTTCTGGGCTGGCTGTCCCAGTGGGATTACACAATTTCTGGGATGAGAACATGACTGTCTCCCAAAGTTGCACAATTTATGGGCTAAGCTACAGTGCCGGGACAGATTGCGTAGTTTTGGGAGGGAAGAGAGTCTGATTTCTCTCCGAAATTTTGGAATTGAGCAACCTGTCCAGCTGCATTCCGCAGTTTATATAGGGAAGGTTGGTTCCTCTCTAGAATTGCATAATTTTCTAGGGGAGCTACTCAACCAGCAAGTAAGTTAAGTCCGGGATGGAATCCTGTGAAGGGAGTGAGGAAAACTAACATGCACAAGCTGACAAGACACTGTAAAACAACTGAAGACTATGTGCTTGACAGTGCAAGTCATGGTGCTGAGTATGGTTCATAGGGAGGCTCCAAAATGAAGCTAAGGAAAAATTTCCGAGGGCGGTTATAGTTGCTACAACAAAGTGGCAATTTAATTTGCTCACTAATTTTATTTTTCTATGGATTCATTTCTTTTTTATATTTTTTCTTTTTTTCATATTCATTTTTTTATATCCCTTTTTATTTTTCATTTTCTTTTTCTTTATATATATATATATATATATATATATATATATATATATATATATATATATATATATATATCTTTATTCTTTCTTTTCCTTTTGACATGTGAATGTAAAATATAAAACAATGTTACAACATCGGCTCCATCTGGGGATTGTGTTTCCCTATGAGATGCAAAGAACATGCAGATCCATGTGCCTTCTTCTTGGGCTCTAGAGTCTTTGTTGTGAAAATCACACTTGCCACGAAAATATAAATAAAAATGGTAATCTACAATGAACTATGGCTATAACATGTTTCACTACTAAATATAGTGCTTGAGATACTATCCATTGACACGCAATGAAGAATATCTCCCTTCTAGCTTCTGCAAAATGAAAGTATTGTTTCCTTTGAACCCTGTAATGCTAAATTGCCCCAGCTTGAGATTATCAAATTTACCATGTTTCCCTTTTTCTTCTCTTTGGCCATCCCATTTTAAAACCAAATATCTTTCCCTAAAATATCTTTCTCTATCTTTCCTATCAAACAAACTTTTCATCTTGTTTTGATATTAATGAAATTTGTACTAAACTTCATCTCTATTTTCATTTAATTCTATAGTCTGATTGATTTTTCTACAAAAATTAGCAAGCTCTTCATTTTACTCTTGTAAAAACTTCATGACAGGAAAAGCTAGTTGTGTAGGAAGAATGGCCTTAGTGCCATAGACAAGATGAAAAGGGGATTTTCCTATTGATCTTTTGGGTGAAATTATGTTGGCCCAAACTGCATACTTGAGATGACTATCCTAGTTTCTCTTATGATCTGCAAGTACCTTTTTTATCACTTTTACTAAACTCTTGTTAGATGAATCTGCCAATCCATTCCCTTGACGGTAGTATGGAGTAGAATGATGCAATAAAATGAGTTATTTCTGGAAACATTCTATCATTTTAACACTCCTAAATGCTTGTGCATTATTTGTGACTATCTGTTGAGGATAGCTAAATATAGATAATATATTTTCCTCAATAAATTTAATGACATTAGTATCTCTAGCATTTTTGATCGGGATAGATTCTACCCATTTTGTAGAGTAATATGTGGCAATTAAGACCCATTTGTGTTGATTCCTGGATGTTCGATGTATCTCTCTAATGAAATCTAGTTCCCATTGTAAAAAGGGTGCCTCAGTCAAAACTAGAACTAGGGGGAGTGTCGCTAATCTTTGCTTGCCAACAAAAATTTGACATGGAATGTAACTTCTAAACTTTGCCCCAACCTGTGAAAAAACTTTGGCAAATAGAAACCTGCTCTCAAAATATTGTGTGATGTTTCTCTCCAAGCATAATGAACCCCACATATTCCTTCATGAAACTGATCAATAACACCTTCTCTTTCACTCTCATTCATGCATAGAAGTAAAATATTTAATGGATCTTCCAAATATAGGTTGGAATTTGTTGGATTATATGGGCTTGACCCAAGTTTTGAAGAATTATTTAGCCAAACAAATCCCGCAGCTACTGGCCCTTTCGGAAATAGTCCACAGAGCGCTGACTGAGGTCTCACTCGAGGTAGCAAGGGAGGGTGCTGGAACCAGGTTTCCACACCCTTGGGATGTCTAGATGTGGTCTGGAGGGTTCGCACATCATTCTGCAGCCTCGTGCTACTCTACTTCTGCATAGATCTCGATCCCGGTTAATTCGTAATATTAATTACTTCTATAAATCAGATCTACTTCACAGGGTCTTTAAGCAAACATTTAACAGATTTGCCTAGTTCGCGCACTTAGAATAAACTCAGATTCACATACATTCATAACATAAGCATATGCACATAGGTCAGACAGTTTATTAATCATACAACAAATTAGATCCGCGATAATTTAGATTTAACACAAAATTATAGAGCAACTTATATTTATTTCCACTTTATCACCAATACATCTAGATCCGCCCTACGCACTTAGCTGTAGGGGTCCACACACATAGCTGCGGACTCTTCCAGGTCTCTGTGCACACAACTGTAGAGCCTCTACCTACTACCCAATACCCTCGACTCGGACTTACAGACGCTTTCAGTCTTTCCTTCTCAGAAACCCATTACACATCAGATCCAAGATTACATACCAAAAAAGAACTACCTTCTCCCCATAGATTTGCGCTCTATTTATACCTTCCTATGGTCCGTAGACCGACTTACTTCCTATTATTCTATATTATTTCTTGGGTGGACAACCCTTTGACTTGACCTTTCACATTTCGCGCTCCGCATATTTCGAAGGTTTACAATATTTTTATCCTAATTTCTAGGCTATCAGACCCAAAATTGTTACGCGGGACCTCTGCTACCCAATAGTCCCCCAACACAATCATCATGACTCGTCCTGAGTCACTCGTTGGTGTAGCGAGATGCGCTGCCTTGGCTTCACGGTTCACCTCCCTCTGTGTGACGCTCGTCATCCTTCTGCTTCTTTGTTGTCTCCTCCAATGCTTCATCTGACTCCTGCTTCATTGTTTTGACCAATTCTTGCAACTGATAATGCTCATTCTTCTCTACTCGGTTAACACACAACACCCCCTCATAGGATTTTAGCTCGAGCAGGGGAGCCACATACGGGACCGCCTTGTACCAATGTAGCCACTTCCACCCTTCATATCTATGCTTAGCACTGTCTGCTGCAACTTGTGTTGCAATTTTACAAGACCTTTGCTGCTGTCTGTGAAATCCCAATCCTCAAGGTACCTCAGAGACGACGTATTAACTGCATTGCTGCCAGTGGCCTCCATCTTTCCATCCTTTCTTTGTTTTGTTGTAGTCCACTGGCCTGCCCCTAGGCTGGGTGACAGCATCCAGACCAATTCTAATTTGTGTCTCCCCTTTTCTGGTACATCCGCTACTGCTGATGCTGCACTCGGTGAGATGCCCGCAGCTATCAACACCATGTTCCTTAGTGAGTCTTGCTTTTCCATCGGCCATATCACCACCCTCGGGCTTACTCCTTACACAGAGATAATGAAAAGCTCCATATCGATAACCAACATATGTTGTCCAGAAGTGTCGATTGCCCAGTGGATGCCCCTCGATGATTTATAATCGATTCGAATTTCAAATTCACTAGTCCCCGCCTATTCTAGCGTCCTCATGTAAAATCTGTGCAGCTCGTTCCATACCTGGATCGTACTCCTTCTCTTAATTTCCCACCGCTCACTCCCTTTTGCCATGATGTAGATATCTTGCCATGAATAGTGACAGGAATGGTCACCTCGCCTCTTAGCAATGCATCAGGACACTTCTTACCACGCAACCATGATCTTGATGATCGGCCAAATCGATGTGTATCTTGCCACTCGTGCCTCTTTCCGCTAGACTACTTTACCATCCCATGCTCTCTTTCAACTGGCTGGAGCGGTGAGAATGTCCCTCGAATGGTTAGTCAAGCGGCCGGCCCACCCATTTAGAGCTTCAGGCAACTGCCATTCACTCGGCTCGGGAAGGGGTCTCCATTGAGTTTGGCAAGCTAAACCGTGCCCCCATCGGTAACTTCTTTGACGACATAGGGTCCCAACCAATGCATTCGGAGTTTGCTAGGGAATTTCTCGAACTTACTGTCGTATAGCAATACTAGATCATTCTCCTTGAAGGTGTGCACCTTGATATGGCGATCATGTCGCTTTTTCTCGCATTGTTTCTATACTTTCTAATGGAATCCAACCAAAAACTATTCCTCCTCTAGTTCTTCTAGTTGCACGAGCCGTTCCTCCAAAGCCCCACCATCGGCCATTCCTTTTATTGCCGCGATCCGCAGACTAGGCACAATATATTCAATAGGCATAACAGCCTCCTTGCCATAGACCAACCAAAAAGGTGTCTGGCCCATTAGCTTCTTGCATGCGGTTTGGTATGCCCATAGCATAGCAGGGATGCACAAGTCCCAGTCATTTCATTGCGCATTACAGACCTTCGTCATCACAATCTCCAAGATTTTGTTTAATGCCTCAACGGCCCCATTTGCTTGCGGATCGTATGGCATACTCTGTTGGTGATATATCTTGAATTCCTCAGTGAGTGCACTGATCATTTCATTTAGAAAATGTGTTCCTTGATCACTCATGAGAATTTTGGGACATCCAAACCGTGTCAGTACATGCTCGAACAAAAACTTCACAGCTGTCGCAACCATTCAGTCCTTAACCGACTGTGACTCTGCCCATTAGGTCAAATATTCTATTGCGGTTATGATATAGTGCGTGCACGTCTTCCCTCACCACTCGATAGGTCCTACGAAGTTGATTGCCCAGTTCTCGAATGGATGTAGCGTCATCTATGGCTAGAACGGTATTTCATCTCTCTGCGATGGTTTCCCTATCCGCTGACATATGTCGCAGGCTCGGCAGTACACTTTTGAATCTTGATGTATAGTGGACCACCATAATCCTGCACAGAGAATCCTCTGGGCTGTGGCACGACCTGCATAATGTCTACCAGCAACCCTCCCATGTGTTTCGGCCAGGATTTGTCCTCGCTCGAACTCCGAGACATACCTTCGTAATATTTCGTCGTTGCCCATTTTGTAGAGGTGTCCTGCAATCACGGTGAATTCTACTATGCATATCACCAATTCCTTCTTCTGCTGAACAAAATATCCCTGCGGCGCAATTCCTATAGTTAAGAAATGGATTATATCCTCAAAATGGCCATCCACTACGCGCACCGCATATAGCTGTGCATCTGGGAGTCCGTCCTCTAAATTTGTGGGCTCTTCACCGGTCTCAATTCGGGACAGGTGATCTGGGCCTGTGTTTAGATGTCCCGGCTTTATGACAACCTCAAACTCATATTCTTGGAATAGCAGCAACCATCTACAAATGTTCCCCCCTAACACAGGCTTATTCACTAGGTATTTTAACGCAGAATGATAAATATACATCATAAAGTGGCCTTCGAGCAGATAGTGGTAGAATTTTTGAAGCGCGTATATCATCACTAATCCTTCTCACTCGGTAGTGGAGTAATTTTTCTCATCTTTTGACAACCAGTGACTTTCGAACGCAATCAAATGGTCAATTCCCTCCGCTCCTGGTTGAGTAAGTACCGCCCCCAACGTGATACATGACTCATCCACATGCACATGAAATTTGACATCCCATTTCGGAAAGACCAATATAAGGACGAATGCCATCTTTTCCTTAAACGTCTCCAGACTTTTGTTGCATTCCTCATTCCAGCAATAAGTAGCATCCTTCTTCAGCAATTGTTCTATTGGAGCCATGATCTAGGTGTAGCTTTTAATGAACTTCTGATATTAGCCCGCGTGTCCTAGTGTGGCACGTAGTTGTTTGACACTTCATGGTGCTTGCAGATTGAGTATGGCAATGATCTTGGTAGGATCGACCATCAGGCCTTGCTTATAGACCACATGGCCCAGCAGCTTCCCAAATGGGACAATGAAAGTACACTTCTTTAGGTTTAGCGCAATCTGGTGTCAGCGGCAAGTATCCAGCATTAACCGTAAGCTCGCTATGTGTTTCTTAACCAGTCCAAACATGGGTCCAGTCATCAAGATAAACCTCTAAGAACTTTTGTATAAACTCCTTGAATGTCGCTACCACTATTCGTGAGAATATCGCCGATGCGTTCTTTAATCCAAAGGGCATCACCATGTACTGAAAGCAGCCCCATTCGGTGGCGAATGTTGTTTTACTCCTTTCCTCTGGCGCGATCTTGATTTGGTGGTATCCTAAGAACCCATCCATGAAGGAGTAGGCTTCCTGCCCCACCACATTTTCCAGTACCTCATCTGTAAATGGTGTTGGAAACGGATCGTTAACACAGGAATCATTGAGCTTCCTGAGATCCATGCAGATGCGAATCTCACCCTTCTGTTTCTTCTCCTACACAACCATCGGACTTACCCAGTCAGACTCCTTGACTGGTTCAATGATTCCTACTGCCAGCATCTTGTCTAGTTCTTCATGGACCTTTGCTTTATATTTTTTATTCCATCGGTAGAGTCATTTCTTAACTGGTTTTGCGTCTGGCTTCAATGTTATCTTAATCATTCCCAGGTCTCCTAGGATCCCTTTTAGCTCCGTGATTTTTGTTGGGAATAAATCTCAATATTCCTGAAGCAATTCAACGACCTTCTCCAATATGGCGTCATCCCAATAGTCTCCAAGCATTGCATACCTCAGCTCCTCTTCTATTATGATATTGACTTGTCTCGTTTTCAACGGCATCGTGATGTCTGGATCTTCGATTTCGAGTCCGCGCACCTCACAGCTTCCTTCTGATTCGGGAATATTGACGTTCTACAGATTGTCCTCATCATCTTCTACCTAGACATTATAGCATTTGAGAGCCTTTCTCAACTGTCGTGACCAGTCGGGCTACACCGTTTCTTCTGGTTCTAGTGGCATCTTGAAAATGGCAGCCTTTACCAGCTGTAACGCGTCGTCCACGGGATCCATCCATTGATCTTCAAAGAGGAATGTCGACAAAAACCCTTCACGCAAGATATCCCATTCGCCTATGTCGTGCCAGAGCTCTGCTTCAGTATACCAGTTTCTGGGAATGACATCCAAGGTGTGATAAAATAAGTGCACCCATTCTGGTTGAGGTTCCTCACCATAGGCTTTGATCAATCTGGTAAGGTGCATGCGCGGATCATCACATCCGTTGTATTTCTCCGTTATGCATAGTTCCGATTTCCCAAATCTGATCTTCATCATGTGCCTGCAGCCGCACCAATGTTCGAAAGTCCCTTCATGTGTGCCCCACCATCCTATAGGCATTGCACGTAAATTCCCATCTCAACGCATCAAACCATTGGTGCTCTAGTACTATGATTTCAAATTTGGTCAAGAATTCATCTATTATTGTTAGCCCATCATACGTCGGCAATTTGCGATCCTGGGCCCTTACGCAGTGCGGAGATTTAGTCACCATATTACAGTGTAGCGTGGTCACTCCGTTCAACCTGTTGCGCCACCACTCGTCTTCTTCATCTGAATTGGTGGTGCAAGACTCTGCATAGCCTTGTGATATTTTTCTATCCCCCGTTGTCTTGACCCATTCTTACCTTTATGCAGCCATTCTATAGATACCATTTGATTCGTCGTCGCTTTCTTTGTTGCACACGGGTTCAATATGGCGTGTTCCTTCAGCCGGATCTAGCGGAATGACTACGCGAATAAACTTTGTTTCAAATATCATTGTTCGCTTCTTTAAATTAATAACCCCATTCATGTTGGTGGCCCAGTCTATTCCTAAAAAACCAGGATAAGGTGTACTTTCATCCATGATTTCAATCACTTCAAAGTCCATCCAAGTGCTTGCGCCATCAATATCTACCGTAATTCCTTGCAGCCTTCCCATGGGCAAGACCTTCTGCTGGTTTTCCATCTACAATTGGATATGGGACCATTTTAGTGTAGTCTTACCCATGCGCTCCCAAGTCTGTTTAGGTAGTGCGTTGGCATCTGAGCCTAGATCCAAAATAACCTGTTCCATCTCATAATCGTCGATCTATGCTGTTAGTCGCATTTCCCTTCCGATCCACGATGCATGTCTTCCCAACTTTCGAACTAAGCGAGGTTCACTCCATCCTGCGCATCTATTTATCAACTCCTGTAAGCCCTTAACTACCCTGCTGTCAAGAAGCAACTTTATGCATGTCTCTAAAAAGGTAGTTATCATCAAGGGATCCCTGTCCAGCTCAGGCTAATCCCTACTACCTGTAGTAGAGACCTCCGTGAAGCTCTCCCTAGCTTCCAGATATGTCTCCTTACCTGCCCCTGTGTCTTCCTTACTTATGTTCCTTCTATCCGCTCCCGTGGTCGTGCCACTTCTCAGTACCATGTTTACTTTGGGATCTCCCTCGCGAGGTTCAGACCTCATCATCTGCACATTCTAGGTCATTGTTGGTTGCGCTACCCTTTTTTCATGAATATGTGCTATCAGTGTAGGGCAATCTATCAGCTCATGATCGAATTGCTCACAATAACTGCATGAAATTCTAGTTGGGTTGGTACAATCCCGTGCATAATGTCCTAGACCTCCACAGTTGTAATAGATTAGCTGCCCGCGACCCCTTCCTGGCCCCATTCCACCCCATCCTCATCCACGGCCCTGGAACCCACCGCGCGTGATCGTTGCAGCTAGATCCTAACTTCATGCCTCAGCTTGCATTCTGTAAGCAGGTGACTGGTCCATTAATAATTGGTAGCTACGACAGTCTCTTTCCTCGTGGTCCACCGATTTGCAAAAGTTACAAAATAGCTGCTGGGGGGTCTGGTTGTATTTTGGAAGTAGATGACAATTATCAGTTTTGTGTTTTCTTCCCACCTGACAGATTACGCACCAAAGCAAGGTTGTTGTGCTTGGCCCTACATGTGCCTCTGGTCACAATGGTGTTGGTTCCCCCATTGCCACATAATTCACTCAGACCGGGTAATGATCTTTATCGTGCCCCTAGCTCCTGCACTTTATACCCCATACTTCCTCTTGGACTTCTAGTTGCGGTGCCTATTCTTGTTTTAACTTCCTCATTTCTAAACACAAATTTTGGATCTGCGCTTAGATTCGGTAAACTCCCAACCCCGGGTCTTGTAACAGAGTTTCATGCAACCTCATCGCTATCTTTAATGTCTCAACCTGGGTTGAGATCTTCTGTTGTGACAAAGCCGTCCTCAGATGTGGTGTTAAGGATGCCATAAACCAAGCGCAGTGCTACGCATCCGTCAATGTCATGTTAGCCTCGCGAATAGTACTTTTCAGTCTTTGGTCCAAATCCCATAGGGTTTCACCAGGCATCATCGTGATCTCTTTGAACCCTATGATCGACTGTGTTTCTGAATTTGGCCGACTAAACTCTTTCTTTAGTTCGGTTTGGATTTCTGCTTCCCCACAGTTGGGTGATCGCTTGAGTACTTTATGTACCATGTCAACGCCCGGTCTTGCAGTGCGCTAACTAAGGTAGCCTTTCTGATATTATCATCTGCAATTCTATGTGCATTCCATACTGAGGTTAGCACGAACCAAAATTGTTCTGGGTCTTCGCTTCCTACTCCTTTGAATATCGGTAGCTGGATCGCACTCGTCATTGTCAAGTCTACCACCATACTCTGAACTACTACTACTCCTGTTCTATTCGATCCTTCAATTCTTTTTCTACAGAGTACCCGCGTTCCACTTCAAACACCCCTTAAGCAGATCCCGGTCCTGGAAATGGAACCATTTGTTGGCTTATATGGGCCTGACCCATGTTCGGAGGAATTATTTAGCCAAACAAATCCCGCAGCTACCGGCCCTTT
The DNA here is from genome assembly GCA_031772625.1 of Pinus tabuliformis. Lineage (NCBI taxonomy): Eukaryota > Viridiplantae > Streptophyta > Pinopsida > Pinales > Pinaceae > Pinus > Pinus tabuliformis. The sequence continues at coordinate 2,014,407,203 of CM062818.1, read as the reverse complement.
CGGCAACAGTCCACGGAGCGCGGATTGAGGTCTCACCTGAGGTAGCATGGGAGGGTGCTTGAAATAGCTTTCCGCACCCTTGGGATGTCTAGATGTGGTCTGGAGGGTTCGTGCACCGTTTTACAGCGTCACGCTGCTCTACTTCCGTGTAGATCCAGATCCGGGTTAATTTGTAATATTAATTACTTGTATAAATTAGATCTACTTCACAGGGTCTTTAAGCAAACATTTAACAGATTTTCCTAGTTCGCGCACTTAGAATAAACTCAGATTCACATACATTCATAACATAAGCATATGCACATAGGTCAGACAGTTTATTAATCATACAACAAATCAGATCCACGATAATTCAGATTTAACACAGAATTATAGAGCAACTTATCTTTATTTCCACTTTATTACCAATACATCCAGATCCACCCTACGCACTCAGCTGCAGGGGTCCACGCACATAGCTGCGAACTCTTCCAGGCCTCTACGCACACAACTGCAGAGCCTCTACCTACTACCCAATACCCTCGACTTGGACTTACAGACGCTTTCAGTCTTTCCTTCTCATAAACCCATTATACATCAGATCCAAGATTACATACCAGAAAGGAACTGCCTGCTCCCCATAGAGCCGCGCTTTATTTATACCTTCCTATGGTCCGCGAACCAACTTACTTCCTATTATTCTATATTATTTCTTTGGTGGAAAACCCTTTGACTTGACCTTTCACATTTCGTGCTCTGCATATTTCGGAGGTTTACAATATTTTTATCCTAATTTCTAGGCTATCAGACCCAAACTGTTACATGAGACCTCCACTACCCAACAACATTGATGATACAATACTTCATAGCCTTTAATCTAATAGTCCTGCACTGACTTCTTGTGAAATTAAGAGGGTACTCAAAATCACGAAGAAAGTGTACAATATCAGCATATCATTCATATAAGAGGAACTTTTCCTCAATATGAAGTGGAAGAGGAGCTAAGTCTGTAGAGGAAGAAGGTTCTTGCGGATTCTTCTCTGTTGATCTTGGAGAAGGTTCTTGTGGATTCTTCTCATTTGATGTTGGAGAATTTTATTATGGATTGTTATCATTTGATATTGGAGAAGATTCATGTGGATTCTTCTCTTGTGATACCTACATGATAATTCTTATTCCCGGAACTTTGTAGTTAGATTCGGTAACCATCTTGGCTAAACCCTGTCCTTTTAGCATCTTGGTAAATTTGATGTCTTGATCAAATTCAAGAATTTTAGCTATCCATCTCCCTCTCCTACCATCTGCATCAGGTTGGGTCAAAATAGTTTTGGCAGCATTATTTGGGGCATAAGCAGTAATAGGGGAATGAAGGACATAAGTTCTGAAAGATTTTAGAGCTTGTACAAGGGTATAGGCTTGTTTTTCAATGATGTCATATTTTATCTCCATGTCTCTCATAAATTTGCTAAAGGAAATTGGTTGGTGATCTTGGTTATCATTCTTTTGTAGTAAAACAACAGCTAAATTAGTGTTAGAGGCAAAAGAAAAAATGCTAAAGGGCTTTGTATAATCAATACTAGCTAGTACCGAGGCTTTAGAGATAACCTTTTTGATTTGGGTAAATGCATATCTAGCCTGCACTATCCATTTAACCTCACGATCTTTCTTTAACATATCAATAATATCTTTATTAATATCAACATAGTTTGGTATAAATCTCCTTATAAAATTAATCTTTCCTAAAAAGGATTTAATTTATTTTATATTTCTGGGTAGACTAATAGACTCGTTTTGGATCAATTACCACTCCTTTTGATATGATGCGGCAAAGTAACTTTCCTTCCTTTATTACAAATAGAGATTTCTTTGGGTTGAGCGATATTCCAAATTTTTCGCACCTATCAAAAACCTTTGTCAAGTTCTTTAAGTTCGTTTCATCAGAGTTTGACAACATAGTTAGATCATCCAGATAAATAAAAATAAACTTATTAATTTTACCAACAAACGCTAAATCCATTGCTCTTTGAAATGTTTCTCCTACATTGGTTAAGCCAAAAGGCATCCTAGCATACATAAATGTACCCCAGGGAGTTGTGAATGTTGTTTTCTCTTTGTCTTCTGGACTTACCAAAATCTGGTTATATCCAGAAAAACCATCTAGCATGGATATTCTATTAGAACCTAAAACTCTTTGGAGTAATTGATCCATTTTAGGCAATGGATAATTGTCTTTTAAGGATAATTTGTTTAGATTTCTAAAATCCACACAAAGTCTAATTTCACCATTTTTCTTTCTTACAAGAACTAAATTTGCAATCCACTCAAAATATCTAAGAGGAACAATAATATTGGCATCCAACATTTTCTTTAGTTATTTTTCAATGGTTGGAAGAAAAATTGGATTTATTCTTCTTAATTTATGTTGGAATGGTTTGGCTTCTGGTTTTAAAGGGATCTTATGCTCAATGAGACTTGTGTCATAAGTTTTGAGCTCTTCATAGGACCAGGAAAAGACATATTTATAATGTTTTAGAAGATTGATATACTTGTCTTTTATGTCCTTAGGTAATGATGCTGAAATTTTCACATTCTTGATTTCTTCATGAGTTCCAATGTTACAGTCTTCTACATCCTCTTGTTGTGTATTAAATAACAAAGTTTTTAGAACATCATTATTGTCAAAAAGCTTTTCAAGAGGGATTAGACCCTTGGGAATGTAATTGTTTGGAAATTGGAGGATATTATGATCAACTATCTTATTATTTAACTGTGAAGCTTCATTTTCATGAGTTGATTTATGATCAATAATTTGTTTTTCCTCAATTTGTAACGCTGGAATTCATCAATGTCCTACAAGAAAATCTTCAATTGTTCATCATCTTCAAACAATTGCTAGTTTCTAAGATTATCAGAGATTGAAGGCCTGTATTTTACCTGAATTTGATATTGTAATTAAATTGGATCAAGATTTTTAAAAGAGCTTGCATGAAACTGCTAAAGAGTTTGCATAAATTTCTCATCTCTTGGGATTGTTGTAATGTTTAAGGGTAGAAAATAGTTCTTTATAGAATCCCATACCTCATTTCGGTAAGATATAATTCTAGGACATTTTTCTTGGCATAGATTGCTTACTTGTTTAACAATCAATTTTGAGTCACTGAAAACACTTAAGTTTTGAACTTTGAGACTTTTAGCGAACTCAAGGCCTAGAATCATGGCTTCATATTCTACTACACTATTAGTAACATCAAAGTCTAACTTAAAGGATTGGGTTATGTTTTATTTATCTGGAGAAATCAATACAATTCCCGCTCCATCCCCATCTTTAGAAAAAGCCCCATCAAAGTATAACTTCCAGACATCAATTTTTATATATTTGGGTTTATTCATGATCTGCTCAATGCTAAGTTGATAATTTTGGAGATCATTAGATGATAATGTGAATCATCCAAAATCCTGATCAACAACATGAATCAGATGATTTATTGCTTGATCAGCCTTACAAATAGTATTAATGAATCTTACCTCTCTGTATAACCTAAGATGTTCACCCCCATATATAGGAATAGTAGCATAAGACATATCTGTCTATAGATTTCCTCCTAATTTGGCACAACATGATTTGATAACAACATTCCAAATTTCGGGGGGATATCTGTGACTACAATTTCTAGCATTGCACTCTTTACAAGGAGTTGCGCTAAAGTTACAACTAGGTATTTGATTAGTCCGAGACAAGGAACTTTTTTGGAGTCAAAGGTGTACAAATCATGGTAAGGTATGGTAATTTTGATGGAAATTGATCCATTATTACTTTGGGCATCAAATTATGAGAGGCCCCAAAGTATAACATACATTTATATAGAAGAAAATCATGAACTTTGAAAGTAACATAAAAGGGAGGAACGTTCTCATCAATCATGTTAGAACTAGGACCAAAAACCACTGAAGGTTTTTCATCCTCTAAATTGCTCACTCCCCCCTCAACATCTATACTTGAGGATTGGATCCACTTTGATACTTGGTTTTTGTATCCTGGGTTTTTGGAGAGTTCAAATAGTGGAACAAGAATTTTGACTCTCTCTAACTCTTTCTCTACATTAAAAGTTGTTAAAACAGTATTTTCAAATGTATTATGTTCATTGGGTTGAGTTAATGATTGAATCACAGTTGTTTGAGTTTCAACAGTTTTATTGGAGGCTCATTTATTGTGACATTATTAGCTGGCCTACCAGGGCCTAGTCTAGGCCTTAAATCATACGTTCTATTTGGTTCTATTATTAAAAATTCGGAGAAGGCTTGATATTTAGAAACCTGAGAAGTTTCTTGATTTTGAATTAAAGCTTGATCATTGGAAACTAGAATTATAGCATTCTTCTTGATGGATCATCAAAATAATTTATATCGTTGGTAACTAATGGTCTAACTTCTTTGGGTTCTTGATCATCAATCATCAATGGTGGTTGAATTTGTTGATTAAGGTTGGGTATTTGTAGGATCTGGGGTTGAAAAGGTATTTTGTACTAAGCCTAAGGTCTATTAGATGTTTTTTGAACAACTCTAGGTTGTGTTTCAATATTTGAAATCCTATTTGAAATATTTCTAAGCAAGGAAGTGATTTCATCAATTTTGTGATCCTCAATTTTACTTTTAGAGGAAGAAGTTCCTTCCTCCCTAGCTTTCATTTTTCTTTCATCCTTTTTTGCCTTTGCTTTAATTTTAGCAAATGTTGATCTATTAACCTCAACTTGTTGGGTTGTGTTATATTCTTTCCATGACTAGCCCACGTAGTTAACCAGGGGATTAGAAGGGGGGCGGAGCCCCCATTCGTCACACTGATTGTGTAGTGTGGGGAGTCACAAGGGTTTTGAGGGTTGCAGGTAACCCCACTCTACGGGGTCCGAGGCAGTGCCCCAAAATTTTTTGTTTTTGGACCCTATATTAGGTTGGGCAGACCTACCTGTGGTTTTGTGTATGATTTTTCGCACATGGTTTTGGATGTGATGGTTTTTTGTCCATGGTTTTGGACGTGATGGTTTTCGGTCCATTGTATTGGATGCTTCAGCATGTATAAATATGTATTGTAACATTGAAAGGAACATAATGAAAAATCAAGTTGGTAGTCCCAGTTTTGGGATCCAGGGGAAAAATGTTTGTGTATATGTGTTTTATGTGTCATGCTCTCGCATTGTTTATTTTCTGTGTTTTAGAATTCTTATGCGGGTAATTTTTGTACGGGGTTAAAACCTACAACTGGTATCAGAGCTATTTTGGCTTCAAGGGGATGCCTTTGTTGCTGAGGGGTTTTACCCGGGCCTGTGGTAGACCCTGTTCAATGGCAGATCTGCGGGAACGATTCTGGTGGTGAAGGAAGATGGCGAGCAATGGAAAGATAGAGATCGAGAAATTTAATGGTCAGAGTTTTGAGTTATGGAAACTCAAGATGGAGGATCTGTTGGTGGATAAAGATCAGTGGATCGTGGTAGATCCAGGTAATAAACCAATAGGAGTGTCCGATGAAGAATGGAAGAAGTTGGATCGGAAGGCTAAGAGCACAATACGATTGTGTGTCTTAGATCCAGTATTGCTGAATGTATCAGGGGAATCTATGATGAAGGCTTTGTGGGACAAGTTAGGAACTTTGTACCAATCTAAGTCTCTGGTGAATAAACTATTCCTACGGAAAAAGCTATATAACCTGAGGATGAAATATGGAGACTCGGTGATAGAACATCTGAACGCATTTAACACTATGGTAATTCAGTTATTATTTGTTGATATTAAAATTTCAGATGAAGATAATTCCATCAGTTTGTTGTATTCTCTACCAAATTCATGGGATATTCTGGTTATTACAATAAGTAGCAATGCAACTGCCTTGCAGTTTGATGAAATAGTCTCGTCCTTGCTAACGAAGGAGATGAGAAGGAAAAATATGGAGAGCCAGAATGGTGATGCCTTGTCTATACGAGGACAGTCCTAGAATAGAAACAAAAATAAGTCATCGAGTGGGAGATCTAAATCTAGAAGGAGATCTAAATCTCCAGGAAAACCTGTAAAGGTGGTATGCTGGCAATGCGGAAAAGAAGGGCACTACAAAAGGAACTGTAAATCTAAAGCTCCTGATAAAGGAAATGGATCTGATGATGCTCCTTCTATAGAGGCAAAAACCACCTCAGATGAAGGTGGGGATGTGTACTTGGCTTCTTCAAGTACACATGTAGATCATGAGGCATGGTTGATTGACTCAGGTGCACCCTTTCACTTCACTCCCCATAGAGAGTGGTTCTGCGAGTATGAGAAAAATGATGGTGGTGATGTCTTCTTAGGGGATGATAGGAAGGCTAGAATCGTTGGTCGCGGAAAAGTAAAGTTGAAGTTGCAAGGTGGAATGGTTAGAACACTTGTGGGTGTTTTGCATATTCCTACATTGGCCAGAAATCTGATTTCTGTAAGCAAGCTGGATGATGCAGGTGTAAAAATAGTGTTCGCGAAGGATACCTACAAGATGGTTAGGGGAGCACTAGTATTGATGCAGGGAGTTCAGATTGGAACTCTATACAAGCTGCAAGGTAGCACTGTTGCTGATGGGTGCAACAGCTCTATGGTTCCTGAAAGTGGAGCAAAAAGTCTAGTGATCTCTGGAGAGAATACCATGTTGTGGCATCAAAGGCTTGGACATATCGGAGAGAAGGGCCTTCAAATACTTCATAGAAAAGGTATTGTAGAAGGCATGAGTAAAAGCTCTATGGATTTTGATTTCTATGAAAATTGTGTATATGGGAAGCAAAATCGGGTGAGTTTCCCCTCTCGTGGTAAGAGGGCGAAACAGATATTAGAGCTTGTGCACAGTGATGTGTTTGGACCTGTGAAGGTTCCATCATTGGGTAAGTCTGTGTAGTATGTATCATTTATAGATATCTTCTCAAGGAGTACATGGATACATTTCCTTAAGAATAAATCTTAAGTCTTTGACAGGTTTAAATAATTTAAGTTTTTGGTGGAATACCAGACAGAGAAGAAGATAAAAGTGCTGAGGACAGATAACGGTGGAGAGTTTTGTAGCAAGGAATTTGAAGAATTCTGTAAGAAGTGTGGTATAGAATGAAAAAAGTCTACTCCATATACACCTCAGCAAAATGGAGTTGCAGAAAGAATGAACAAGACGTTGATGGAAAGGGCAAGAAGCATGCTCAGTGGTGTCGGGTTAGGACAATAATTTTGGGTAGAGGCGGTGGAGACTGCATGTTACCTGGTCAATAGATCACCTTCATCAGCATTGGAGGATAAGACTCCATAAGAGGTATGGACTCGTAAGAAACCATATCTTTCGCATCTGAGGATATTTGTATGTGATGCATATGTACATGTTCCAAAGGAGAAAATAACAAAAAGTGCATATTTATTGGGTATAAGGATGGTTTAAAGGGTTATAAGCTTTGGAACCCAGTAACAAGGAAGGTTGTGTACAGCCAAGATGTGGTGTTGAGAGAGGTGAAAGATGTTATTAAACATGAAGTCCAACCAAAGGAACCTAAGAAGATATAGTTTGAGCTTAAGGAGGAAGATTCTGACTCTACAGCAGAGGAGGAATCAGAAGATGAAGAGCCACAAACTCCGGGTGTGAGAAGATAAATTCGAGAAAGAAGGTAGCCAGAAAGGTATAGTCCATCTGCTTTCTGTTCAAATTTTTCTTTATCTATTACTGATGATGATCCCAGAACTATGAAGGAAGCAGTAGATTCATAGGATGGAAAACTCTGGAAAGAGGCCATGGTTGATGAAATGGCATCTTTGCACAAAAATGAGGCATGGGATCTGGTGGAGTTGTCGGTTGGAAGGAAACCCATTGGCAGCAAATGGGTGTTCAAGAAGAAGACAAATGTAGAAGGAAAGGTGGAGAAATACAAAGCTTGGTTGGTAGCAAAAGGTTATTCCCAGGTGCCGGGAATTGATTTTGGTGATATTTTTTCTCTTGTTGCCAAGGTAGCTTCTATTAGATTACTTTTATCTGTTGTTGCTGCTTTTGATTTTGAGGTAGAACAGATGGATGTGAAGACAACATTTCTTCATGGTGATCTGGAAGAGGAGATCTATATGAAGCAACCTGAAGGTTTTGCTGTGAAGGGTAAGAAAGAACGGGTATGCAAGTTAAAGAAGTCTATGTATGGGTTAAAACAGTCACCAAGGATGTGGTATCAAAAATTTGATACATTTATATGGGGACTTGGCTTCACCAGAAACAAAGCAGATCACTGTGTGTATTTTAAATTAATTGGTGACCATGTTATTTATCTGGTCTTCTATGTGGATGATATGTCGCTGGTTGGAAATGACAAAGAAATTATCCAAGATTTTAAGACCCATTTGTCCTCCAAATTCGACATGAAAGATCTTGGTGATCTAAACTATATTTTGGGCATGGAAATTAAAAGAGATTGGACAAAGAGGAAGCTCTAGTTAAACCAGAGAAAGTATGTCGAGACAATACTGCAGAGGTTTAATATGCATGATAGTAAACCGGTGAAGGTTCCTATCCCTGTAGGTGTGAGGTTATCTGTTGAAAAGTGTCCCAAGACATAAGAAGAGGAAGAGGAAATGTCCCATGTTCCATATGAAAGTGCAGTCGATAGCCTGATGTATGCAATGGTCTGTACTAGAGCAAACATTGCACATGCAGTGGGAGTATTGAGCAGGTTTATGTCAAAACCAGGGAAGGAGCACTCGACAGCAGTGAAGTGGGTTTTCAGGTATTTGCGTGGCACTAGTGATTATGGTTTTTGCTACCAAGGAAGATCAGGATTGGACAGAGTGTTGAATATTCATGGCTTTGTTGATGCAGACTGGGCTGTTGATATGGATCAGAGAAGATCTACAAGTGGGTATGTGTTTAACCTATTTGGAGATGCAGTCAGTTGGATGAGTAAGAAACAATTTGTAGTGGCACTATCAATTACAGAGGTAGAATACATGGCAGCCACTCATGCAAGCAAGGAAGCAATTTGGTTGCAAAGATTGTGTTAAAGTATGCGGTTAGTATAGGGAGCTATAAGGATAGGTTGTGACAGCCAAAGTGAAATTTTCTTGGCAAAAAACCCTGCATATCATTCAAAGACAAAGCACATTGATGTTCAGTATCGCTTTGTGAGGGATATGATAGAAGACAAAAAGGTGTTGCTAGTAAAGGTGGACATTTTGAAGAATACTGCAGATGCATTGACAAAATCTTTGAGATCTCAAAAGTTCTCTTCGTGTAGAGAAACAATGGAAGTTGCAAGGTTGGATAAATGACTAATCTCTCATGTGGCTCCCTGTGGAAAGAAAACAACAAGTGGGAGAATGTTGGGTTGTCTTATATTCTTTCTAGGACTAGCCCACGTAGTTAACTAAGGGGTTAGAAGGGGGGGCGAAGCCCCCCCTTCGTTGCACCAATTGCATAGCGGGGGGAGTCACAGGGGGTTTGAGGGGTGTAGGTAACCCCACTCTATGGGGTCTGGGGCAGCAACCTGGAAAATTTTGTTTTTGGACCCTATATTAGGTTGGCCAGACCTACCTATATTTTGTGCATGATTTTTTGCACATGGTTTTGGACGTGATGGTTTTCGGTCCATGGTTTTGGATGTGATGGTTTTTAGTCCATGGTATTGGATGCTTCAGCATGTATAAATATGTATTGTAACATTGAAAGGAACATAATGAAAGATCAAGCTGGTAGCCCCAGTTTTGGGATCCAAGGGAAAAATCTTTGCGTATATGTGTTTTATGTGTTATGCTCTCGCATTGTTTATTTTCTGTGTTTTAGAATTTGTATGCAGGTAATTTCTATACAGGGTTAAAACCTACACAACTTCCATGACATTGGTCTGCATGTCTTCTAGGGTGAGAGATGTTATTTCTCTAAGCATAACAACAAAATCATCATCAAATCCTTTAGAGAACTTAACTTTAGCAACAACCACTGTTGGTTCACAACCTTGTGGAATTTTATTGCAAATTGTATTAAATCGTTTTATAAAATCAGCCACAGGTTCACCAAGGTTTCTTTTTAGGTCATCAAATTCAATCAAATAGTAAACAGGATCCTTTTTCACTCCCCTTTGGTTTTTAAACATGGTAATTAATTCATTCCAGTTAGCGATAGAATTATCTCACAATTGTCTAAACCAAATCCTAACATTACGTTCAAGAGATTGAACAAACAATCTCATGTAGACATATTCATGCTCTATATTCATGTTATCAGCAAAATCTAAGAAAGTAGCCAAGTGATCTTCAATAAACAAATGAGATTCGCCATTGAATCTAGATAAGTTCTTCAAATATCTATCGGGGAATTTATTTAGTTTATTGGGAGGAACTAAGGTTGCATAATGAACCTGAATGATAGGCCAAATACCATCCACTTGATTAGATGAGGATGAGGAGGATGAAGATGAATTTTGAGAAGATAAAGAATGGTGAAGGGGATGAAGATGCGCTTAGAGGAGTTGTAGGGTTTGAAGATGAATTGGAAGAATTTATGGAAGTTTTTATTTTTCTTGGAATCTATATTACCAACTTCTATACTTCTAGGCCAAACTTCCCTTCACTATCAAAAAAATGATTTGTATACACAGAAAATATTTCTTCGCGATTAACACAAGTGGATGGGTAAGTGTGAATTACTAAAGAAATAAAATCACTAGGTCTTAATTATAGTAATTCTAGCCCTAATTCTGCTTCTAATTTAGCAGATTTTGAAAGAGGTTTAGGAATCTGATAAGATTTCAACTGATAAACAAGGAGAGCTGACTGAAAATAAACTCCTTTAAATAGAACTTCTAACACTTTTTGTGGTAGATCTGATATTTCAGGAGGAATTGGAATAGGTCTAAAGGGACCAGTTTCATAAACAATTTCATATGGATGTATAATAGAAGCAAAAGTATATGCTTCTAGTATTTGTCTTGCAGAGGCAATTCTTACTAGTCTCTCAAGATCTGATAGTGGAGAATAAAGTTGTGGATCTGAGAGAGACCTAATGTGTCTACATGAAGCCAGTTTATTTTTGTGGAATCACTAGGTGAATGATTTTAACCTACTAACCTTTTATTCACCATTAAAAGGTAATATTAATCGTTTTCCCGGGGAAAAATAATTCAAGATTTTTTGTTCCTCGGCAATGACATGAGTCTGATGTTGTACCTCTGAAGATAATTCTAGGTCAGGAATTATGCCAAAGAATCTATAATGTTTTGTTTAATTTTTTGAATGACAAATGCTCTAAACTGTTTAAACAGGTGAAATTTATTAATTACTTATGATTTATTAGAAGGGATGATTCTTCACCTCAAACAATAATTTAGCTTTAATGAGATATACAAGGTTGAAATTTTTATAAACTATATGATTTGTTAAACATCAAACAGATTATTTAACCAGTCACATACAATGGATGTCTGTAATATACTTTTATAACCAAACAATATGTGTTTGAAACTCAAGGGAAGGTGATAATTTAGTGATGTAGAGGAGTTAAATCAAACAAACATTTTAAATAACTTATCTCTGTAAAAAATTATAACTTCATAAGGGATTTCAGATAAGTTGAAAATCAATATTATCATACCCAGAATTCCCACAAACTTTAAGAATATATAGATTAAAGCATGGTGAAAAATAATAACAAAGAAGAACTTACAAGGACACAAGCTACTTTAAAATGAATCCATAATCCTTTTATTATTTCAGAAATAACTTCGAAGGGTACAAGTCTGCTCAAAGTCTATCACAATGGTTTAGCCATTTCTAGGTTTCTATTATAAGTATTTATAGAAACTTTTACATTCTAGATCAGATTTCAAATAAAATACATTTACAAAATAATATCTATTTAAAAGACAGATATTTGTAGGAAAAATAGGAAAATATGCTAAAATTTTACTGCGTTGTTGAGACTATGTAGGAGTCTCATGCTGATTGTTGCTACTTTTCTAGAAATGATGTTCCTTCAATTATCTTCAATCGATCAATTATAGGAACTGATCCCACCTTTCTTCACATGGGATAGAAAAGCTAACCATATTTTTGAACCTTTCATCCACCTCTATGTAACTGTCAAAAGTTGGTTTATTTGAAAAACGGTGGTGGACCTCGTGTTGGATATTTAAGTAAAACTGAATTCTCATTATGAATGCCTCCCCACTGATGATTCCTTTAGCTTTATTTCTCCTTATCTGGAAAAAATGCTCTGCTGAGTAGAAACCTGTGAACTGGATGATACTGGAGATTAGACTGTTGCTTCCACAGTTGGTGATTGTATTGTTTCCTCTACTTGAGTAGAAGGAGTGATAGGGGTCCCTGATAAAATCACTGTGGCTGGTTGCTCTGTGTTCCCTTCCTCTGGAGTTTCATCCTGAATAGTTATTATTTGAGGCCTAAACAAAGGATTAATTGGAGAATATGATTTTTGAGTAGTATTAGGGTCCTTCTTCTTCCTTTTAAAAACAATAAACTCTGCATCTAGATTATCAGAATATGTAGGGGACATATGTTCTCTTTCTCTTTTCTGCTCCTTCTCTTTGGGAATTGGTGTCTGCATGGATGATTGGCTGACAAGTTTTTCTTCAGCTTCCTATAGAGTACCCTCTATAAATTCTTCCTGATTGGCATATTGTTCGATCTCAGGCCTTGGTGTGTGTGCATAGGGAGTACTTTTCTGTTCCAATCTGAGCTTGGAAATGATGCCCTGAGGATCATAAGACCAAGAAAAATTGAGTTTGAACTTCATGTGACTCAAGATTGCTTCTATTTCCTTTGTTGCAGCTCTAGTGTTGATGATGTATGGCCCTATGTGAGTTTTCAGCTTGAATTGTGCTTTCTTATTATAAGAGACAAAATGCACTTCATCCATATTTAACATCTTCCTATATTATTCCAATGCAAATATCCTAATAGGTACAAAAATGGGCAGCCTATAAGGAGGAAATTCTAAAGAAAAGCTTGACAGAATAAATATGAGGAACAAAATTACCTGTAGAAATTGTCGGTTTTGAGCAAGAATATTGTTGTCGAAGGCTAGCAGTTTTGATTTTCACATGTAGGTCAAATGGCTAGCAAAAGGAAAATAACTTTTGTTATCAAAATATTTTATAGTAGTTGAATTATTTTGATAATGACCAGATTAACAGATTCTGTGGAGTGCAAGGTTTTATTTGGAAAACATATATATATGAATGGGAATTTAATGAGATAACATTCACAAGGGATTTCACGGCGGACTTTAAACATTAACATATATGTGATGTGGCAGGGTTGACATGGCGAGACAAGTGGCAGAAGAAGAGTGGCGAGGGGTAATGGTTGTAAGGTGGGGAAGGAGTGGCGAAGGGGAAGACACATTGGTGGGAGAGTGAAGATGGTATTTTAGGGGGGTGAGGGTGGTAAGTGGAATTCTGAGGTGACCCCCCAAAATAGCCTAGCAGCTACCATGTTTAATTAGTACCTTAAGAGGAAACTAATTTTCGACCCCCCTGCCCCCCCTCATGTTAATTGTTGGGAGTGCAGTGGGGGGGGGGGGGGGGGAATTCCTTGTACGCCGTAGTGCAATGCATTGTTTATTAAGAAACGACAAATTAAATTTGTCCTTTTATAAATTTATCAAAATACTTATATAACAATCATAAAAAATTAAAAAAAAAAAATCATAGTACCAAGGTTTTGAACCTTAATAGAATTTTCATTTTCTAAATTTAAAGTGCCATTTTAATTTGCTTACTAATTTTATTTTTCTAAGGGTTCATTTCCTTTTGATATTTTTTCATTTTTTTATATCGCTTTTAATTTCTCGTTTTATTTTCCTTTATATATATATATATATATATATATATATATATAGATATATATATATATATATAGATAGATATATAGATAGATAGATAGATATAGATATAGATATATATTATTTCTTTTCTTTTGACATGTTAATGTAAAATATAAAATATTGTTACAATAGCTATCATCATATCTTTCATTTTACGCCAGTCCCCACTAGGATGAAGAATAAGAATATGAAACAAAATGCTTCAAACGAACCCCTTCATGTTTATTATGCAATGAAAAATGACATTTTATTAATCAATGTCTAGCCTTGAAGCAGATTCTAGGTTTTCTTCATTCCTCTTTCCCACACCCTCGACCTACGCACAAGAGTAAGTTCGGGCATAAGCACTATAGTTGTTCTATTTGTGCAGTATATATGCACCACACATGCCATTTCTAATGCCTCATTAGGTTTATAGAGGTATGGGTTGATTTGTGACAAACTAACGTGGAATCATCTCTTCCTCTCCCTACATTTGATAAAGCAAATATTAATAGGTGGCATGCACCCACTATAGGCACACCATCTTTGGATGTTCCTACCAATTCACCACCAATCGCTATGTGTGAATTTGCACAATATACTATCTACTACATAGCCTCAGAAGTTGCACCACATGTCGTACACCCATGTGATATTTGCACCATCACTTCCCATGCCTCATCCACATGTCCACTTCTTTAGATATTTGGGTGGCTTACCATAGAGTGATGACCCCCGCACACAAACCCAAAAGAATTTCATCCTAGAGAGGATAACTCCTCTGCTTTGGCTCCCAGGAAACTCACACCCTCCTAAGAATATTCTCACATTCATCCTCACACAAAAATAAGGGAGATACTCTTGCCCCTTAGTGTTGATGACGTGCAACATCATATACGCTTAATTTCTACTTCCGTAGGAACTGTAATTAAATGCATATCCTCATAATTCCATAGTGTCGAGATCACATAGACCATTGTGAAGGTTTCACAACCTATGACTGAACATGGTCAATCCATCTATCCATTTTCAACATATCTTAATTCCACGACTACAAGTATAGAATCAATCTACGACCACAAGTATAGAATAAATCTTTTGATTGTCAGCTAGCACCTCTAGGTGCCAACCAATACCTCATAACGCAAAACCCATTTGTCACCTTTTGCAAGTGTATTTTATTTTGATGAGGACATCCTTGATGTTGTGACATAACCTAAATTTCCATGGGAAGCCATGCATCATCATTTTTTCTTCCTCCTACAAAAATCATTTACACCTATTGACGCACTAGTCGATATCATTTGTGTAGTATAAACCAAATATTTCTTTCCTTCGGGCCATTTAGATTGGCTCAAAAGCCCCATTCTAGTGCTTGATGTATTTGAAGAATAAAACATGTCTAACATCTTGCATACTATTAAGGTAGATATCTCAACCAAGCCTGGCATAGTTGAAGAGGTCTCGTTGGGGGAAACATGTTCTCCCAAAGAGATTGCCTAATGCAAAGCCCTCTTCCATGAATGTAGAAATGTTTTCACTTGGTTGTATTCCAAAATGTCTGGAATTAGCCCTACAATTATAGAGCACCACATCGACACATGGACCGATGCCTACCTTGTTAGATAAAAGCATCACTTGCTCCATCCATCCAAAGTAGAGGAAATCAAACTTGAAATCAAAAAGTTGCTTAGGGATACTTTCATTTACTCTATTGCTTACACATATTTGGTTTCCAACCTTATAACTATGTTGAAGGCTCAAAAATATCTACCTCAACATTATAAGGGAGACAACCCAATCAGGAACTTACAACAACTCATTTTCTGTTGAAATGGTGTTCTAACTAGTTAAACTATGTCTAGTTACCTTCTCTCTATCTCTATTGGCTTAAAGTATGCCCTTTTCCTACCAAACGAGAAGAGACATTAGATAAAATATTCTTGATGATCTGGCAATAAAGTGATCCTTAAAATGATCTAGGACCCAACCAAGCCACAACTATTTTTTTCCTCTTTGATAAGAGGGCTTCTAGAAATGTAGAATTAAATGCGAAATAATCCTAGAATGAAAGGAAAAGTAAAATTATCCTAAGACTATCTTGATTAGGAAGATATAGATCTAACCTAACCGAGAGAAAAGTATTTAAATGATTGGGATTTAAATATAGCTAGCTTATAATGAATATCATGCTAACGAAGTAGCTCAACTAACTGATATTATGAATACCAAAACACATTTTTCCAGAGATCTATTAACTGAGATAATTAATCAACAACATTTAGGAAGTCGTTCACAAAATAATGATGATTGTCAAATCAGTAAATCGAATGATTAAACAATAATATAAGGAACTAGTTCACAAAATATTATTGTTTGTTAAATCATAATTAAAATATTGCTTTCTGAGTAAATAGTTACTTAGAAATTAGAGTTTGGCACATAAGAGCAGAGATAAATAACAACAAATTGTTCAGGCAAATTACTCACATCAACAATAGTGCACAAATATGAATTAAAATGACACATTTATGCTATTATAAAATGAAACCAGTATCAAAACAATAGTATTTTAAATACCAATTTATTGAAACCATTTCTTTGGCTCTAATCTCCAACGATCCTCTAAAACTCATAAATTTTGTTGTTAAAACAAGAACTACAATAGTACATGCTTTTCTCTCCATACATACTTCAGAATGAAAAAGAAAAATCCTCAATTATCCCTCATATCTGAGACTTACTCTCCTCTCACCTACAACTCTAAATCCCCATTACAATAGTTCTTTTAAGAATTCCAAAACTATAGAGAAGAGAAGCCCCTTTGTACCTTCTACAAACCACTATTTATAATTTACAAATTGAATTCTAAATCAGAGAGTTGTTAAAGAGTAATTCCACTTCAACAATTTTTATTGGTCCAAATTCCTATACTTCTATAGCTAGAAAAATCCCATTGATTGAAATCTTCTTTTCTTCATCTCTTTTCCACTTCAACAATTTTTATTGGTCCAAATTCCTATACTTCTATAGCTAGAAAAATCCCATTGATTGAAATCTTCTTTTCTTCATCTCTTCCACTATTTCCCTGTCAAAACTAATCAAAATTTAATTAAAATAAAAAATATGAAATCTAGAAAATAAAATATCCTCAATCAAAACTTTATTAAATAAATAAATAAAAATAAATATGAGCTTTCCATTAATCCTTGTAAAGATCTAATTTTTCAATGAAAACATAGTCAAATGGATTTGCACTCAGTAAAGACTATGAGCAAATGAAAACACAGAAAATTAAACATAAAAAATTAATTTTGTTTAAAAAATTGGATCTTGATCTTCTGCTAAATTTCAGACTCACTAAATGATCAAATATGGGTATGCAATCACTTAAAAATATTCTCCATAATTGTATCTATCCAATGAGCCATTCTAAGTCTTATTTGGCCATGTACAACTTAACTTATGAGCTTCCAAAGTTGAAGAATCAAAACTTCTAGAATTCTGGAATATTTGTTATCTAGGCCAAAAATAGGAATTTTAAAAATTTAAATCTAATCTTAAAATTAAACTAGATTAATTACAAACTAATTGTAATAAAATTTAATCAATTTAAAAATTAAAATAAATTTAAAAATTAACTAAAATATAATATTATAATTAAATTATATTAAAATTATAATTAAAATATATTAATATTATATTATTAATATAATATATATATATATATTAAAAACCATACTAACCAAAATTCAAAACAAAAGCCTTTAAATGATACGTGGTTGAAGCAATCCGAAATAGGAGGAGGAGTTAATGATACGTGGTTGAAGCAATCCGAAATAGGAGGAGGGGGAGTTTATGCATCTGAGGTGGAGAGTATAGGGAGGTATAAGGAACGTCACCATGATGGAGGAGGGGGAGGTATAATGAGGTGAAGTGAAACCATATGTTATAAAAAATTAGTTATTGCATAAAACTAAATATTGGAGGTTGACAGTGATTAATATCGGAATTTTTTAAATGTGCGCAAAACCAATAACGTCGATATTTTGATATCAGGATATTAGAAGTTTAAAGTTTTGGAAGTTTTATTTCGGAAGAATTATTTGGAGACTTTTAAATTTTGGAAGATTTGTTTCAGAAACGAAGAGGTGAGGTGAAGTGGGGTACACTTGGAGTCAAAGAATAACAATCAGTGTGCAATTTTGAGATTTTGGTCTCATAATTTCTTTTAAAATTAGGAATTAGAATAAATTATCGAGATCCCAAAAATGCATTACTTTAACAGTTCTACAATTTGGCTTGGTGATTTTGTAGGACCATTAGTGAAAAATGAAGAAATTAGTAAAATTTAACTGTGGATTAATATTTGCAATAAATTACTAATTTAATTACAAAAATTAAAATAATATAAATTTTATACATTTTTTAACCCAGACAGTAAAAACTATCTAACTTCAAATGAGCACCATTTGCAAACCGTGTAACCAAATAAGATGAAACAGGTACCAATAGAAAGCTAGTGAAAAATCTAACTCAATGAAGCAATCAAAATAAAAATCCAATGAAAACAAAAATGGAAAAATGGTAGGACACTTAACCAAAAGAAAATATTAAAAAGTGATTTAGCCAAAAATTTATGGAAAGTGTCCCCATCATTTGAAGTAAATAAGTCAAAAATGGGGGGTGTTGGGTTTTCCCTACAACATTGGTGACACACTCGAAAGAACCAGTTATCTATTAAATATAATGAACTTTAATTTACCAAAAGGTTAAAAATAATGGATTCCATTGAATCATCAAATAATAAAACATTTTCACGGGTCCCACATAAATAGACTAAGCAATATGAGTTTGAAAAGATAAGTACTCAAAGAAAACTTGAGTAAAAGTCATGAATCCAAATGTTGGGAAAATTTTATTTTAAAAGTACCTCATATGAGGAATAGAAGAAGGTACATACAAGAGGTTTTTGATAAAGCATATATTCATTGTTATGAATAGTTTCTGACATCACTTCGCTGTCAGCGAGCCTGAAAAGTGCCCCGACGAAATTGTCTTTTATGCCATACAAGCCTAGCCCTACTGCTAGCGAGCGTTCATAGGCTTGTCAGGTTTACCTGTATTTTCCCTACTTCCTTTTTTAATCAGCCTTTTGATAAGCGCATTTGTAATCTTTAGTTTATGATGTATTTGAGTGAAAGAGGTGGGATGGTAATAGAGACTTATGTTGATGGATATAATAATTTCATAGTGTTGACTCCAAAAATATTTCCCCTCGACTATCAATCAAAGGTTTTATAAAGTGGAGGGGTGCAAGGGACCCATTCAATTAAACTAAAATAATTTCTTTTTTTGGAAAGGTAAGCCCTATTACTTATACAGGATGTGTGTTCCTCCATGAAAATGTTTTACAACAAGAGGGCTTTATGGTTCCATAAATATATACCTTTAATGATAAATGAAATTCACTTAAATAGACAGAGTAAATATTTCCCATGTATGCCAGCCATTGTTTAGGCAAAGAAAAAGCCTTCCACATGAATCATGGAAGAGTCACCAAAATCAACCAAATAAAAATAGAAAAAGTAAAAGAACTTCAAATTAAAGTAGAAAAGGAAATCGACAAACTCTAACAATGTAAAAATCAAGAAAGCCAAAGTTGAAAGAAAAATCCAAATTTAGAGAACCAACTCCAAGAAGATTAACTGTACAAATGTTTCAACAAAACAGTAAAAGAAGAAAAGCATATGTACATTTCTTTTTATGTTGATATTTAAAAAATTTTATCTTGCAGAGTTATAAGAAATGAGGCTCTCAAAATATAAAGAGTGAATAACAGTCATGAGGTAAAATTCAACCCAATTAAAAAACTCTATGTTTGCTGCAATTTTTCTTATTTCAAAGAAAAAACTACATAAAAGAATTGCAACCATTTTCTAATAAAATAAATGCTTAAGAAATTGGTTAAAGGTTCTAAAACTACCCCAGTTTAGCTTATTTGATGAGGATCATTACTGCTTCGCCCAAAAACTTGGAATCAAACCAAACAAAGGAGAATGAGCTCCAAATCGGATTTGGTAGAGATTTGAAAAGTTTATGCAAAGCCACAAAATAGAGTTTTATATCAGAAAAAAAAAAAAAAAAAAAAAAAAAAAAAAAAAAAAAATTGAAACCAAAAGTATAAAAGAAATGAAAATAAATGAAAGTAGGCATATGAAACTTACCATTGAAATAATTCCATTTAAAACTTTACCTTAAAGGTATGGATTTTCTCCAATGAAGGATGGCATCTTCTTTCGATTAGAATTAAAGTCATGAAGAAGATAAACTCTTTTGAAATCTCATTAGCCCAAAATCATTATTTATTAAATCTAACTAAGGCAAGCAGTAAACTAGAAGAAAACAATATTTTATGTTCAAGGAATCAGAAATAAACCAAATCCATCAGAAATGAGAACGTTGATATACTTCTTTATGAATTGCAATGATGATTGTTCTCTTTCCTTTTTCCCATCCTAAATTTATATCAGCCCCAAAATATTGAAACTGATTCAAAATCCCAATTAACATAGAAATTTATGTATATGAAAAGGATTTGAATCTTTCTATGATAAGTATGGAGCGATTTATCAAAAATTCAAATAAAGGACAATTCGAACATGAATTAACCATGGTCCATTACCTTTACTTGTTACAAATTCCTTATCAATCATTACATTACCAAGGCATTTTCTCAAGAGTGCCTTGAAAAGAAAATGAAAATGCTCACTAAACGATGATTGAGATAATAAAATGTGCATCCAATAATGAGTAAAAGGAAAAAGAGTAAACAAATCACAGGTGATGAAATTTCTCTTTAGCCAGTAGATTGTCAAGAAGAGTACGACATGAAGAATTTATATCCCTATAGCCACAAATTCATCCAAATGAATGAATATTTAGATTTTCTTTAATAATGATTAAAATACATCCAAGCTCTCGACCACCATGATAACATGAAAGTAGCATATATATACAAATATAATCAAACAAGACTTCATATTAACATAGTGAAAGATCAGAATGAATTGATTAGATACCTACAAAGATTCTTAACCTGATATTATGAAGTTCTGGGTGTCTGAAAGAATCAAACTAAAAGGTAAGAGCTCACTTTTCCAAAAATCTTAATGAGAAAAACTCCGATAAACAAAATCCTTGCTTCATAATGTTTTCGATGACATTTGTTTTTAGAATTTTAATTAAATTTCACCTCCAATATAAGAAGTCCCGTATTTAGAATATTAAAGGGAAGCAAGATCTTGGAACAATTTTTTTTTGTAACTTTTACAAACAAAAATTACGATATTGATCATGCTTGATAATGAATGTTTTTTTAAATGTATAATGCAGGAACACTGCCTTTATAGTACATCAAACATTCATATATCAGAGGTAAATATTTCATAAGAATTTATAAATTAGTTCCGATGAGTTTCATTCCGATAATGAGATGAATTTGAAGTTTTGTAAAAAACTAATTGCAATAGCACTCACATTTTACCTGTAAAATAAGCATCTAAGGAGAGGAGTTTGAGATTTAACAAATATGAGAATAAATCGGGTGTCAGAGATCTCAAAAACATTTTTTGAAGCCAAAATCAACTTACAAAACTCTGAGACCACAAGATTCCACTGAAGACAATGAAATAGGGGCCATTTTTGTTGCTAAGTATAATGGACATGATAAAGAAGGAAAAGGAAATGTGGATCTCGGAGAGGTAAATCTCAGAATTCATTTTTCAAATGCTTATGATATAATACAAAGTCAAGAGTCCAATAAGCCAACAAATCTGAAATTCTGAGGAAAAATCCTGAAAAAATGAAAAGCAGAGGATTGAGATTCCAAAATTTACTAATTAGATGCTCTAATTCCATTCAGAAGAAAGAAATATGACTAAAGGTAAAACAATATGAACAAGTGTGATGCAATAGGCATAGATAAAATCATGGATAAGACCATTTACTACAAGTGTTTTGTGTGAATTTTCCTCCCCATTTGTAGAAAATATGAGCAATTATGAGAGTATGGGTTTCATTTTAGTTTCATCGAGGAGAGGAAAAATATGATTATTGACTCATATTTCTAAGTGAAAAAACAGGAATTCACGTGGGTCTGCACGCATGAGCATATCGGAAGAAAAATATCAGAGAAATCTTATGGTTGTATCTTTGAAACATGTGATATTCTTACCTTCCGATAAGATTTTATTATTAAAATGTAATGGCTAAAACTATAAGCAGGAAGGGATATCAGAGGTCTCGTATCGAAGATTTCATTTCGAGGGTTGAAAATAGTGACAACCAATAGGATGTTCCAATATAAATAGGAGGGTTTTATCGGAGAATCTGAGGATTGGGAATATCGAAGATCGGCAATATGAGGATATCAGAGTATTGGAGATGTCATATATGAGAGGATGGGTGAAAAGAGATATTGGAGGATCGGAGAATCAGGATATCGAAGTATTTTGAGTGATGCTTATATGAAAATTTTTGATACTCAGAAGCTTTAATAATACTACGTGGAAGTCCTGTCAGTTCAACATCTCTTAAAGTATTTAATTCAAAAGACAAAGTCCAACTCAGCTTTTCCTTTTAATAAAAACCCCTTTAATAATTATATTAACTATCAAAAATATTTGATTGGAGAATTATTTTATCATAACTTTCTTATGAGGAGAGTTATGATATTATAATGATCCGATGAATCTTTCGATAATGTACTAAAGACATATATAGGTTTTAATGAATAAAAGTAAAACTAAAGAATACCCAAATTCTAATGAAACAAAAAATACTTCCTTGGTCATGTTGCAGATTTTGAAATGGTTTTCTATTTTCTTATCCCAAGTCTCCAAAATCAAGCCAATGAAGAAGACCTACAAAAGAAAGAAAATAGAAATAAGAAGTAAACTATGAAAAATAAAAACT
Source organism: Pinus tabuliformis (assembly GCA_031772625.1). Taxonomy (NCBI): domain Eukaryota; kingdom Viridiplantae; phylum Streptophyta; class Pinopsida; order Pinales; family Pinaceae; genus Pinus; species Pinus tabuliformis. The sequence goes on along the minus strand of CM062818.1, from coordinate 2,014,384,405 downwards.
AACAATAGATGAAGATGAACATGTAAAATGCATACCTAGAATAATTTTGACTGTAAGTTTACCTCATGAATCTTCAAGTTCTCCCATGTATTTCTCAAAATTCACGTATGTTCAACATCATATACTTACTTAATCTAGAATAAAAAAATTGCCAAGTTGTATCAATTCCTTTGAATTTCTTCATATATTATTAAATAACATTTTTAACAATGTGATGAAGGTTTTTGCAAGAACAAGCCAATCAAGCACTTAACAAGTGCCTATGATCCAACTATATAAGAAATAGATATCATTTTTTTTGGATTCAACTGCGTTACGTAAGTCATTCATCTAAGTTTTGATATGTTCCAAGTCACGTTGCATGAAAATGAAAGGGAATGCCCAGAAAAACTCGGATTCGTTACTTGCTTATTAAAAATTTGAAATAATAAAATAAATGCAAACATAAAAGGATTCTAATATAAATTAATCTATCATATTCCTATGTAACCATTCTCTCATGTTAATTCCTACATGTATGTACATGTCAAACATTAGTAACAAGAATATAGTTAATTGAATATAGTATGTACACTAAGTTCTAATATATTTACATGAAGCAGCTTATTTATAATCACCTTCTCTTGAAATGTCCTTTCCAGATGAATATCAATTGGATCATAGAAATCTAGATGGATTTCCATTAATGATTGGGAGAGGTTGAAAAGAGAAGATAACATGCCATATTGTGGAAATGGATTTTTAGATACAATGGACAACAAAAATTTGTCAGTTTTATGTGCAGATGTTAAATTATTAATAATCTTTTGTGAAGGAAGACTTTTCAAATGGGTCAATGGAGTATGGATGGAAGTTTGATAGTTTCAATGGAAGATCATAGTTGAATTAGATTGTTGGTCATATTTTGAAGATATACTCTCTTGTTGGCATTTATTTTGAGAGGGAAGAAGCAAGTTATAAGAGATGAACATCAATTGGAAGAGTAATAGCCCTTGATGTTCATGATTATGATTTAGAACTTTATTTTCCCATTCAAGCAATGTAGCAATTGAGTGTTCAATACTGAACTAATCAATATATTAGCATAAGATATCTAAAAATTGAAAAATGAAAGAAGAAAGTAATTCTGGAAACAAACAAAATAATTGAACGAAAAAAACAAAAATCAATCATAGTTTACAATATCTGCAGTAGTAAATATAATTATTGTTACAACACAATAGGGATTGACATGAAGTAATTTCCTTTTCAAAAGGATTGGCAAAAATAATGGAATTAGAATGATTTCCAACACCAACTTGTTAATTAAAGAGAGGGTTAGGATGTTGGCTTAGTGGGTCCTGGCCCAGGTTTAGAGTTAAGTTTTCCAAAAAATCCCTACACTGCTGGCCCTTTCGGCATCAATCCACGGAGTGCAGACTGAAGTCTCACCCAAAGCAGTATGGGGGGGGGGCGTTGGAACCAAGTTTCTGCACCTAGAGATGATTGTGATATCATTTTATGCCCTTAAACTATCTTCACGCAGGTTGATAAGCCCTTAATTCTTATCGATATTACTTCCTCTTACCAGCCTCTAGACCTTCACAAAGGTCAATGACTATCTTTCGCAGACCTTAACCAAGCGAATCAGCCGCTTACACACCTCTGTAATTGTTCCTATCTTTGTATTTACCCATACCAACCTAATTATCTGATATCTTTAACATGCATTAAGGTATTCTTCGTGTAAACATATATTAGTACTTTCATTCGTATAATAATGTAAACCATGCAAAATCGTGCATCAATACAGTATTAATTCATGAACCCAATATTTATCATAACATAGTCGCATTCATAACTGAAGTAAGTAGGAAAAACAAAGATATTTCCAGAATAATCTCTTTATTGATACTTCAGTTCTGCTTACAGACTCAAGACTACCCTGTGCACTCAGTTGCAGGGTCCGCGCACTCAGCTACAGACTCTACTCTAGGCCTCTGTGCACATAGTTGCAGAGCCTCTCTTCTACTCTAAGACTCTTCGCTCTTCACTTCTTAATGACCCATTACATTCATTGATCTCTCTATTACTATGCCTTAGACTCTCTAAGACTCTCATTTTTATATAATCCCATGGTCTGCGGACCATGGGTAGATCTACTAAAGCTGACACAACTTACATAAAAAAAGGGTAAAACCCTTTATGACACTTACTATCTACGTGCTCCGCGACCACAACTTGTAGAGACTTTTCACTTTACATAGCAAAAACTTGGGCTTTTGCCCCAAAATTGACCTTAGGGGACCCTGTCCCAATAGGCCCCCAACACAAATATCATGACTCGCCTCCGATTCAATCTTCTGTCACAGACATATTACTGCGGAGACCACCCAGCTCGACCTATTACATTGCTACCTCAACCGCGCTTTGTGTGGCTGCCTGCTTGATCTGATCCACAAGCTGCTTGGTTACTAGTCTTGTGTTGTCTTCCTTTACTTTCTGTTGTGTCCTCTCTAGTCCTACCATCTTCTCGTCAATGGGGGTAGAGATAACATAGGACTCATCCAGCCAAGGCCCCAATCTAGCCTTGAGGACCACCTCCTTCCTTTACTGCCTCCACCTATTCGAGAAACTACTTTGCCTCATGCAGCTTAGCTAGTCACTGTGATATAGTGATGTTGCGTGTCGTCGCTCTTGCTTCGTCATATTCTTTCTACAATTCCTTGGCCTCTATGTTCAACCTCTGCAAGATAGGGTCCTCCTGCAGAGTCGTAACGACCTCCATAGACTTCTCAAAGAGAGTGGTGCAATCCAACACCGCGACATCTACTACTGTGGCTACATCCTTTACAACTACCTCACGCTATTCTCTCACCTTTGGTGGAGTTGAAGGTTGTGACTTCAACTCAAGCTCTATGATTTTAAGGTTCAATTCAAACTGAAACTTGGCCATCTTTGTCTTTGCATCATGCACACCTGCAGCCAATTTCCTACTCTTGGCCTCCATTAGCGCTTCTTCTAGGATATGTAGTTCGGGAATGGTTATGCATGCTTCAGCTGCCACTGCTGTGGTTCCCTCATTCTTCTCCTGAACCTTCTTCCATGCTTCTAGTGTTGCTATCTTCTCAACAAATATATATTCGTTTTTGACTTTCTGCTCGCTGATCATGCTCAACACACGATGCTCTCAGGCCTTAAGCTCTGTAATCACACCTGCTTGGAATGTGTGAAGGAATTCACTGGGGAGAACAGCTAAGTTGAGGCCAACATTAATCAAAGCACTGACAGTAGCCTTGTCCGCATCCATCTGCGCGCTCAGAGCTCCATCCAGAAACACGACTACTCGGAAATCTAAGGATTGAACCAACTGTGCTGCTTGAGTGGTCCCCGATGCCAAACTGGTTGATGTCACGCTACTCTGCCCTGCACCTACCTGTAGTCTAGTTGTTTAGATCTGCAACTCATGCAGACCCGTCTTTATAGCGACCAATGCTTTCTTCTGTTGCTACTTGAACTGCTACAACAGTTTTGCTATCATATCTCTTACGTTGTCACCAATATCGTCCAAGTCACCCTCTATCAAGGTGATTGGATCGAGCAATGATTTGGAGGCTTTGGTATTCTTTCGTTGTCCCTCCTTTTCCTATTCCCTATGTCTCTTTACATGAAAAGGAGTGCTCTCTAGATCTCCACCGCCCTGTGTAGACTATTCATCGTCCTCCAGTTGGAGCGAAGGAGATTTCTGACTTCTGTTAGAGTCGCGCTTTTCCTACTCTGCCTGTTCCTTTGTGGTGTGCTCTGCTTCTACATGGGCCTTCTCCTTAGTCTTCTTCTTCCTCTTTTCTGCCAACTGCTTAACCTTCAATTGGGTTGCTTCCTTTTTTTACTTCTCCACGAACCTGCTAGTCCTAGTGGCAAAATCCGTTGGTGTGTGCCAATCGGCTGGCCATCACTTAAGGACTACAGAAATGGCATCATCCATAGCCAAGTATGGAAGATCATACCACTTCTGATCCAAATCCTTTAGGGACCGGATGTAAACGTAGTGGAAGTCTGCTTTGAACTTCGCGTACCCAGATAACTGCTCAAAGACAGTTGGTGACAACTGTGGCTTTCAGCTGATGGCCATATGAAATCTCATCTCCATCAATACCCAAAAAACTTTACTTTCTTGAACGCACGCAGTGTCCTTTGTGGCCAATAGTGAAGAAAACTTCACTGCTTCTGGTAAATATGTCTGAATCGGAGGGAACTGGCTATCCTCTGACAACTCCCACATGACCAGCACAATTAACAGTAATAGCCATGAGTAATGGAAAGTTTTTCTTTGGTCCTGTGCCTCTCGGCAGTTTGCAAGGAACCCACTACACAGGTAGCACGCCCAGTTGAACTATACGCCCTCTGCACACTTAGTTGCTAACGAAACTACTAGTGTCAACACCTCGTCCACGCAAAACTTTCTCATCAATTTTCCAGCCAAAATTTGGGTGGCCAACTTCACTGCGGGGTCAGTAATACTAGAAATAGAATACACGCATGCTATCTTGACAAGTTTTAACTTGTCCTTCATCTTCTCGGCAAGGTCGCACTCACCCGTCTTTCTGCCAAATGCCTTTGCAAGATTCAGTCCAGAGTGAGGTAACAATGTGATTTCATGGATCAGTATATCAGTGATTAGTATTGGCTCACTCAACCACAAGAACCTATCATGCACAAGAAACAACAACTGCTTAATTATTATCAAGTTTATGGGGGCATGGTGATAATTAGGCACCCCTAGGAGGTTCAACAACCCTGCCTTGTTTACCCCGTGAATCCATTCCACCGGCTCTAGCACGGTGATGCCAGACTCCTTGTAGAATACTCACTTCATGAAGGTATTAGTAGCCAGGTGGGGAAACCGCTCAACGTCTCTGAAATCCCAATCTTCAAGTTTCAGATGTGGGATGTGCGCAAAATGTGGACCTTCAAAAGTGATTTTTTTGGCAGCAAGGGTGTGTTTAGGAGGAATTGTCCCTCATCTAGGTCCTTCTGGAGCTTTGCCTTGCCTTAGCGTGGAGGGATGTACTCCAGAAGCTTCGAAATAGGGTCTACCCCCTCAATATCTATGTCTTCAGCACCCTCCTCGGCCTCCAAGTCTACCACTTTGCCTTTCTCCTACGTGGTTGGCATTTCTTTCTGTTGTGCCTGTGTAGTTGCATGTTTCCTTGGTGACTCGTGCACTAGCAATGCCTTCTTCTGTTTATCCTTCTTCGGCTTGGGATCCTCTCTTGGCGGCATAGGATTTGGCCTAATTGACCTCAGTGCCTTAGGAACTATTGTGGGAACCTCCATACTCATGACCTTAGGGGTAGCTCCCTCAAAGACGACATCGCCCCGAGTACTAGATGGTGTAGATATGACATTGTTAATGAGATTCTGAGCGAACTCAGCCACAGGGTTTGCACACAAATTCTTAAAGATATCACACAATAGATAGCACAACTCAGAAATTCTCATAATGTAAAGTGTTTCTCACTGGGAAACCATCTATAATTTATAGGCAATTTCAAATTCAAATTCGACTGTTCCCCCCAAAATCAATCCATTAATGTGAGAGTGGTGGCAAATTTCCAAATATTTCACACTTGATTTCAACCTTAAATGCTGGTTGACCTCTCCTCTTAACCATATTCTAGAAGTTAAATCATGAACAGTGACAGTAATGGTCACTTTCTGGCTATGCTACACAATCTCTCATCCTATAGCATAGCTCCTTTCATGTGTCTATTGATACTGTGGCACCCTTCTATTCCGCGCAGACCCCTCACCGCACAGCGCTGCAACCTGGGCAGTGTAGTTTATAGTCCCACACCTCCTTACAGCTACCTAGATTGCTAAGATTTTCTACCATCATATAGTCATCTGGTCAGATTCCTAGTGTAATTATTCAATCAGCTACCATTTACCTTTCCTGGAAATGGATCTCCATTCACTTTCACAAGATGAACTGCTCCACCATTAGTAATCGCCTTGATCACATATGGCCACAGCTAATGCATCTGAAATTTTCCTGTAAATTTATCAAATTTGCTGTCATATAAAAAAACTAAATCGTTTACCTTGAAGGTGCATAGTTTGATGTGCCTATTGTGCCATGCCTTTTCGCACTCCTTCTGAAATTGTTGATGGAATCCATCCAAGAATCTATCTTCCTCTAGCTCTGTCAGCTGCACAAGCTGCTCTTCTAAGGCTCTGCAGTCCACCATTCCTATGAACACCGCTATGCGTAGGCTAGGCACAATATACTCCATAGGCATCATAGCCTCTACGCCATAGACCAGCCTAAACAGTGTCTATCCAGCCATCCTTTTGCAAGTAGTTCTATAAGCCCATAACATCGTTGGTATGCGCACATCCCAGTCATTACTCTGCACATTGCAAACTTTTTTCAATGCATTCTCCAATATATTATTAAATGCTTACACCATCCCATTAGCCTGAGGATGATATGGAATTCTCTTTTGATGATAAACTTGCAACTCTTCTGTCAGCGTGCTAACCATTTCATTAAGGAAGTGCATACTACAATCACTCATCAAAATCTTCAGGAAACTTAACCTAGTTAGCTCATATTCAAATAGGAACTTCACTGTTGTTGTCCCTCTACAATCCTTCACAGGCTGTGCCTTTTCCCATTTGGTCAAATACTTGGTCGCGGTGATGATATACCGCACACCTATCTTCTTTCCTGGAGGCTTAATCGACCTTACAAAATAAATTGCCCATTTCTCAAATCATTGTAATGATACCTGTGGATTCAAAGGTAGCTCATCCCTCTGCGACAGCCTGCCGGTTCTCTAATATGCATCGCACACCCTACAATATGCTTTGGAATCCTTATGCAAGGTTATCCACCACAACCCAACGCGTAAAATCTTCTGTGTTGTTGCTTTTCTTGCATAATGGCCTCCCGCAACCCCTACATGAGCTTCAACTAAGATACTGCTTTGTTCAAAATCAGGCACATAGCGTCGCAGTATCTCTTCTATTCCCATTTTATACAAGTGACCTTAAATAACAGAGAGTTCTGTCACGCGCACCACTAATTCCTTCTTCTGTTGACTAGTGTACCCCTCTAAAGCCATTCCCATAGTCAAGAAGTGGATGATGTTTGCAAAATGATTGTCTTCCACACACACCACAAAGAGCTGTGCATCAGGTAGTCCTTCCTCAAAATTAGTAGGCTCCCCTCATGTTTCAATGCACAACAGATGATCCGATCTTACATTCAATCGCCCTCACTTCACAATGACTTTGATATCATACTCTTGAAACAACAACACCCATCTACATATTTCCCCCCCCAACACAGGCTTGTTGACCAGTTACTTTAATGGAGAATGGTCTGTGTACATCTTAAAGTGTTCACCTAGCAAGTAATGCCTGAACTTCTGGAGCACGTACATCATAGCCAACCCTTCGTGCTCTGTCGTTGAATAGTTATTTTCAACCTTAGACAGCTTCCTGAAAACAAATGCTATTGGGTGATCCAATTCTCTTTCACCGACCTATGTCAGTACTACTCCCAACGCAATACATGACGTTTCCACATGCACATGAAATTCCTTCTTCCAATCCGGAAAGACTAGGATCAGCGCGGTAACCATATTTTCTTTTAACACATCTAGGCTCCGCTGACATTCCTCATTCCAACAAAATGTAGCGTCCTTCTTCAACAACTTTTCCATAGGCATGGTAATCTGAGCATAACTCTTGATGAACTTCTAATAGTACCCTGTGTGACCTACCATTGCGTGCAACTGTTTGACACTCCTTGGCTCCTCCAAGTTAATTACGACCGTAATCTTAGTAGGGTCCACCATTAATCCTTGTCTTGACATGACATGACCCAGCAAGATTCCAAAAGGGACGCAAAATAAGCACTTCTTCAATTTTAGCATGATCTAATACCTCCAACACGTATCCATCATCAAGTGCAAACTAGCTACATGGCACAGCACCAGCCCAAACATTGTCCAATCATCAAAGTATACCTCTAAAAACTTATGAATGAGCTCTTTGAACACTGCAATGACTACACGTGAAAATATCATCTTCGCATTCTTAAGTCCAAAAGGAATTATAGTGTACATAAAGCATCCCCACTCGATCGCAAAGGTCGTCTCACTCCTATCTTCCAGTGTGATCTTTATCTAATGATATCCAGAGAACCCATCAGTAAATGAATGTGCTTCCTGTCCGCCAACATTATCCAATACTTCATCGGTGCACAAAGTTGGAAAAGGATCATGTACGCAAGCATCATTCAGCTTCCTTAGATCTACACATATCCCTATTTCATCCTTCTGCTTCATTTCCTAAACTACCATAGGACTTACCTATTCAGACTCCTCCACTGGTTCAATAATATCTGCTACCAACATCTTGTCTAACTCTAAGCAGACCTTTTCCTTGTACTTAGGATTAAGGCGATATGGCCTCTGCTTCACAAATTTCACGTCCAGTTTCAATGTTATTTTCATCACTCCTAAATCACCGATTATCCCCTTCAGTTTTGAAAACTTTGTAGGGAACAAATCTTGGTATTCATGGAGAAACTCAGTGACCTTATCCACTATAGCATCATCCCAATAGTCCCCTATCTTCGTAAACTTCAGCTCTGACTCTGCTTCAATGTTCACTTGTCTCATTTTCAGTGGTGCAGTGATATTTGGGTTCTCTATCTACAACCCCTCAACTTCATGGTGACCTTTTGCCTCTCGGATATTAATGTTCCTTGGATCCTCCTCTTCTTCTTCAACAGTCACATTGTAGCACTCGAGTGCATGGCACAGCTGGGTGGTCCAATCAAGTTGAATCAAATCCAAGGAATCCCATGGGATTTGGAAGATCGATGCCTTGACCTCCTGCAATGCTTCAACGATGCACTTGAATCCATCCTCAAAGATCAATGTCATCAAGAATCCCTGTCTCAAAATATCCCATTCGCCCGTGTCATGGCGAAGCTCTATCTCCAAGTACCAATTCATTGGTATTACATCTAAAGTGTGACATAAGTGATCGCGTGGATCACTCCTCCCATCGTATTTCTCTGTCAATCGCACCTTTGGGTGACCAAACGGCACCCTCATAATTCTTTTGTACTCATTCCATCCATTGAAATTGTCTTTATGTGTACCCCACCATATTGCAGGCGTAGCATGTAGTGCCAAGTCCAAGGCTTGGAAGTGATGCTTCTCTGGCACTTCCCTTTCAAACACATCCAAAAATTTATCAATATCAGTTAAACCATCATAATAAGGAAAACTTCTTACCTCTGACAACACACAATGTAGCAATTTGGTCATCATGTTACATCATAGTGTAGACACTTCGTGCAATTGATTATGCCAGTGTTCCAATTCCTCATCTGAATCTGATGTGCAGGAGATTTCGCGGTCCCATGCAATATGTCCATCAGCTGTCAGATTCACCCAATCTTGATCTCGCATTGTTATCTTATAAATTTGGTCCAAATCATCGTCACTTTCATAATCGTGGACTAGTTCAATATAGCGGGGTCCTCTTGCAGGGTCCAAAGGTACTACTATGCAGAGATATTTTCTTTCAAATGACATCATCTGCTTCTTCAAATTGATCACTCCATTCATGTCAATAGCCCAATCGATCCCAAGGAGCACGAGGTAGGGATTGTTGTCATCGACAATCTCGGTCACTTCAAAATTAGCCAACACACTTGTGCCTTTAATATCTATTGTCACTCCCTGCAACCTTCCCATGGGGATAATATTTTGTTGATTCGCCATCCTTAATTGAATAGGAGACCACTGCAGCGCAGGTCTCCCCATTCTCTCCCATGTTTGTTTCAGAAAAACATTCACATCTGACCCAAGATCCAAAATAACTTGGTCCCTTTCATATTCTCTTATTTGCACGATGAGCCTCATCTCACACCCTGTTCTTGCCTTATTCTTACCAATTTTCCTAACCACGCATGGTCCCTCAGGAGTCTTTTCTTTACCAACACATTTATTGATCAACTCCTGTAATCCTTTTATGGCCTTTCTATTGCGTAGCAGCTTCATATAGGTCTCAAAAAAGGTAGTAAGCATGGATGGGTCCATTTCTTCAAACTGATTATCTTGGCTTCTTGAGGTAGAAGCCTTAGCGAATATTTTCTTTGCCTCCATGAAGATTTCCTTTGTGTGCTCTAAATCAAAGCCAACCTCCTTTTCAGGATCTTTGTGGACCCATTCACTTTCTTCTGGCTACTTTCCCTTTTCTTCGCCAATGGTCATTCCACTTCACAGCACAATATTCACATTAGCATCCTCTTGGTGGGGTTCAACCCTCATCATCTGTAGGTTTTGGGTAGGATGTTGAAGTTTCGTCCCCTTTTACCCCATCTTAGTTATTAATATAGTGCAGTCTTCTGTCACTTGGTCAAACTAAGTACAGTATAGGAACGATAGACGTGCTGGGTTCGTACATTCTCGTGCGTAGTGTCCTGGCCCCCCAAAATTGTAGCAAATAACTTGTCCCCAACTTCTCACCGGTCCTCCTATGCCTCGGCCTCATCCACACCCCTGATACCCTCCTCATGCTCCCCTAGCACCTTGATCCGAAGGCCAAGTTTTTTTCTGCATCTAATACGCAGGCATTTTTTCCATTATTAACTCATAGCTATGACAATTGCACTCATCGTGCCCTACTGATTTGCAGAAGTTGCAAAAAAGTTGTTGCTGTGTCTGTACAAATTTTTGCTACAAGTGACAATTGTCTATCACATGTTTTTCAGCTACTTGAAAAATAGCACACAACAGCGCGGGTCCTGTACTTGGCCCTTCTTAAGCTTCCGACCTCAAAGGAATCAGCCCTCCTCTTGCAACATAATTTGTAAAGACATGGCAATGATCTTTATCATGCTCTTGACTCTTATATTTCAAACACCAAACTTCTTCGCGCACCTCTAGCCGAGCCGCTCTATCCTTCTTTAGACTTTTGAATTCTAGGCAACGATTTTGTAACTCCGTGTGAATTTTCTGAACTCCCAAAGCGTCATCTTGAATTAGTGTCTCATGCTTAATCTCATCGCAATCTCCAAGGCTTCCACCTAGGTCCCAATATTTTGTTGTGATAAAGAAACCCTTAGATGAGGCAAGAGCTAAGCCATAAACCATTTGCGATGCTGCCCATCCATAACATTCATGTTAGCTTCGTGGATCTTTCATTTTTGTCTCTGGTCCAGCTCCCAGGGTGTCTCGCCCAGCTTCATCATGATTTCCTCGAACCCAATGATTGATTATGATTCAGACTTGGGCCTACTGAATTCCTTATTCAACGCAGTCTAAATGTCTGCCAATGCAGCTATCGCGTTATCATTGTAGTAATTAATGTACCATGTTAGTGCATGATCTTGTAAAGTAGTAACCAATGTTGCTTTCTTCATATGATCATCTGTAATGTTCTGGGCTTGCCACACAGCCTTCGCAACGAACCAAAACCAGTCTGGGTCCTCATTTCCCAAGCCCTTGAAAATGAAAAACTTCACTTTATTCACCATATTGAATAGTGGTGGAGGTGGAGGTGGTGTGGGGGAAGGTGTATGTGGTGGAGGTGAAGATGGAGGTGGTGTGAGGGGATGGGGTATCCATGGGAACCCTTGCCTTATTAACTGGACAATTCTCTGCGGTGAAGCATGTGTAGCTCCTTCATGATCACTCAGAGGAGGCTCAATCAACAAGCTATATTCAGGACCTATCCCCCTTCTATCCTTGAATATCTTTCCACTTCGTGTACCTCCAAACATCAAAGTAATTTCATAACCCCCTTTTCACACAAGAGCATTTTAATTCAAAGTATTCAAAGATCTAAAATACTTACCTTGCAGTCCTTTGAAGAAGTGTCGCTCTGCTTCATTGTATCTGACCGAGGTATCGACCGAGAACTCTGTCACAAATCCTCTGATGACATGATCAAGCCAGTGATCGATAGCACCCACGATCTTGTCTTCAAAGGCTTCCAATCTCTGCACTAGCTTCGAGGTCCATGCTATTGGATCGTCAAGCCTCCACCTTCCCTAATCATCTGCTAATTTAGCGATCCACTTGCATAGCTTGATTGGGAAGGAACAGAAGAAAATTTCATGTATCTCTATGTACAGATACCAATCCAACCACTTTTCTTTTGTCAATCATGGATTTTTGTTTTCTTACGCCGTGAATTCGTGGATATTTCTATCCAACCAATCTTCAATTTCCTTCTTAGTTGGATTCTAGTGATGCGACATCATACATCTCTTTGTGTAAATCCCGGTCCCAACAACAGAACTATTTGTTGTATTAGTGGGTCCTGACCCAAGTTTAGAATTAAGATTGCCAAAACAATCCCTACACTACTTGCCCTTTCGGCATCAATCCACAGAGCACGGACTGAAGTCTCACTCGAAGCAGTACTGTGGGGTGCTGCAACCAAGTTTCTGCACCCAGAGATGATTGTGATGTGTTTTATGCCCTTAACATGTCTTCATGTAGGTCTATAAGACCTTAATTCTTATCAATATTACTTCCTCTAATCATCCTCTAGACCTCCGCAAAGGTCAATGACTGTCTTTCGCAGACCTTAAACAGGCGAATCAACCACTTATGTGCCTCTGTAATTGTTCATATCTTTGTATTTACCGAGATCAACCTAATTATCTAATATCTTTAACATGCATTAATTTATTATTCACATAAACATATATTAGTACTTGCATTCATATAACAATGTAAACCATGCAAAATCACACATCAATACATTATTAATTCATGAACCCAATATTTATCATAACATAGTCGCATTCATTCATAACAGAATTAAGTAGTAAAAACACAGATATTTCCAGAATAATCTCTTTATTGATAGTTCAACTCTTCTTACAGACTCAATACTACCCTACGCACTCAGCTGCATGGGTCCGTGCACTCAGCTGCAGACTCTACTCTAGGCCTCTACGCACACAGCTACAAAGCCTTTCTTCTACTCTAAGACTCTTCTCTCTTCACTTCTTAATGACCCATTATATACATTGATATCTCTATTAATATGCGTTAGACTCTCTAAGACTTTGTTTTTTATACAATCCCATAGTTTGTGGACCATGGGTAGATCTTCTAAAGCCAAAACAACTTACATAAAAGAAGGGTAAAACCCTTTATGACACTTACTCTCAGTGCGCTCTGCGACCACAACTTGCGGAGACTTTACACTTTACATAACAAAAACTCGGGCTTTATGCCCCAAAATTAACCTTAGGGGACTCTGTCCCAACATAGGACTATGAATATGAGTGAGAATTTGATCCATAAAAATCATAGATTGGAATGGGTTCTTGAATGTTGAAATCATGAGTATGATTAATTGTTTGAAAATGAGAACTAGTTGGAAAAATTTTAGAGTGTTCTTCATTTTCACATGTGATTTGAATTTGATCATGAGGATTCATTTGAGAAGAAGACAAATCAACATCCTCAATGTCAGAGTAATCATCATAAATAACTTCACAACATTCTCTAGAATTCTCTTCATTCACATCCAAAGTATCAAAACAAGAAGGAATATGGAGCACATGTTCATTAATGCCAGAAGAATGATCAATAATTGTCTCTCTATCTTGATAAAAACTAATAGGAAATTTATTTAAATCAACCTCTCTGTTTTGTGGAATAACATTAATGCAAAGAGGGGATAAATTGCTATCAGCAAAAATATCAGGATAGAGGGAAAAATGAGAGCTTGAAGAAATGAATATGAAACTATCTCTATTTGTGAATTCTTGTGCATTTTCTTCATTGCAAATTTCATATTTATGATCATTCATTTGTTTATTAATTCTTTCTTGAAGAATATTGCTTGGATTCCATAAATTTTTCCTCTAATCAACATGATCAAATTCATAAATTTGTACAACAGGTCGCATATTATTGGAAATTTCAAATTTTTCTTGTACTTGTTGGTTTATGATCTATTTTTATTAATTTAATTCATAGTTATTTTCATATTTCGTTGTAGATGGTATTTCAAGTTTATTAATGATTTCTTCTTGTAGTTGTTTATCAAATTCTTGCAATATTTGTGATAATGGTTCATCAACATGATTATCGTTAACACTGTAAGAGGTGTATACTAAACTTAGGAATTTGTCGTACATGGTTGAGGCCAGTTCATCATAATTAATATGCACCTTTATATCAAAATTTTTGATAACATTACTAGAAGTTGAAGGAGAGTCATCAAAGCTTGCAATTGTTTCATATGGATTTGAAATGGGAGGAAGAGAACAAATATATTCAAACCAATCTATCAATTCAATTCCTAAAGGTTTATCTTCATCTTTGAATCTCAAGCAAATTAACTGAAATCTAATAGTAAAATCTAAGAGAGACTCATTTTCAAAGCTTCGTAGATCTTCAAATTCATTACATACATGTTCATAATCATATTCGTCAAATTGCTTAAGGAACATTTGAAATTGATCCCAACTATGAATAGAGGCAACTGGAAGAGATTGACACCAGTTTCTGGCTTTTCCTGAGAATGTATGAGTAAAAAGCCTCCATAGAATACCTTCATCAATATCATGAAAAGTATAATTTGAAAATTTTTGAATGAACTGTAAAGTATGATTAAATGTAGAAAAATTCTTCTTACAGTTAAACTTTACCTTTGACAAGAATCTTACTATTTTCGGTGGTGTGTTGACAGATGCACATCTAGAGATACGACTCCAAATGGGAAGTTTAAGAGGAGCCATTGTGATTAAACAAATATTTAAAATACAAAAACTCAAAAAGACAAGAAGCCTTCAAGCCCTCCTTCTAGCACCAAAAATGTTGAAGGCTTGCAAATATCTTCCTCAACATTATAAAGGAGACCACCCGGTAGGGAAATTAGAGCAGCTCCTTTTCCATTGAAATGGTGGTTCTAACTATTTAAACTAGGTCCAGTTACCTTCTATTTATCTCCATTAGTTAAATTATGCCCTTTTCTTACCAAAAGAGTAGAGACATCAGATCATGTCTTCTTGCTGATCAGGAAATAAAGTGATCCTTATGATGATCTAAGGCTTAGCCAAGCCGCAACTAAATTTTCCCTCTTTGATAAGATGATTTCTAGAAATGTAGAATTAAATCTAAATGCGAATTAATTCTAGAATGCAAGCAAAAGGAAAAAGATCCTAAGTCTATCTTGATTAGGAAGACATAGATATAACCCAACTCGGAGAAAAGTATTTAAATTATTGGGATTTAAATATGTCTAACTTATAATAAATATCAAGCTAACAAAGTAGTTTAATTAACTGACATTATGAATACCAAAACACATTATGTTTAGAGATATATTAACTGAGATACTGATCAATAACATTTAGGAAGTAGTTCACAAAAAGATGATGATCGCCAAATCAATAAATAAAATGATTAAACAATACTATAAGGAAATAGTTCAGAAAATATTATTGTTTGTGAAATCAAAATTAAAAGACTGATTTCTAAGTAAATAGTTACTCAGAAATTAGAGTTTCGCACATAAGAGTTGAGATAAATAACAACAGATTATTGAGGAAAATTACTCACATCGACAATAGTGCACACATATGAATGAAAATGACACATTTCTTCTATTATAAAATGAAACCAATATTAAAACAATAATATTTTAAATACCAATTTATTGAAATTGTTTCTTTGGCTCTGATCTCCAACAATCCTCTACAACTCATAAACTCTATTATTAAAACAAGAGCTACAATAGTACAAGCTCTGCTCTCCATATATAGTTCAGAATAAAAAATAAAAATCTTTAATTATCCCCTAGATCTGAGATTTATTCTCCTCTCACCTACAACTCTAAATCCTCATTACAATAGTGCTTTTAAGAATTCCATAATTACATAGAAGAGAAGCCCCTTTGTACCTTCTACAAACCACTATTTATAATTTACAAAATGAATTCCAAATAGGAGAGTTGCCGAAGTCTAATTTTGCTTCAACAATTTGTATTAGCTCAAATTCCTATACTTCTATTGTTGGAGAAATCCCATTGATTGAAATCTTATTTTCCTCATCTCTTCAACTGTTTCCCTCTCAAAACTAATCAAAATTTAATTAAAATAAAAAATATTAAATATGGAAAATAAAATATCTCCAATCAAAACTTAATAAAACAAATAAATAAAAATAAATATGAGTTTTCCATTTCTCCATGTAAATATCTAATTGGTCAAGGAGAACATAGTTCAATGGATTTGCACTCAGTTAAGACTATGAGCAAATGAAAATGCATAAAATTAAACTTGGAAAATTAATTTTGTTTAAAAATGCGGAGTTTTATCTTCTGCTAAATATTAGATTCATTAAATAATCAAATATGGTTATTAAGCCACTTCATGAATATTATCCATAATTTTATCTATCTAACGAGTCGTCCTGAGCCTTATTTAGTCAAGTAAAATTCATCTTATGAGCTTGCCAAGTTGAAGGATAAAAACTGCCAGAATTCTGAAAAATTTGTTGCCTGAGCCAAAAATAAGAATTTTTGTACTTAAAATATAATCTTAAATTAAATTATAATTATTTATTAATTAGTATTAATTTAAATGTAATTAGATCATTTTGGGATTCAACTGCGTTAAGTGAGTCATTCATGTATGACCATTTCCATGAGAGGTAGTCGTAACTGACTAATTTCTCATGATTTTTGAATAGTTCACTTAGCACTCATTGCATCGGGTGATGCTCACAGGGGTGAAGAAGTGGGATTGAAACTAGTGAAATGAATCACATAGCATCAATCATCACTTTCGGGGCTTGCACCCGGTAACCAGGACTTCCCAGGAGGTCACCCATCCCAGAACTCCTCTGGCTCAAGCGCGCTTAACTGTGGAGTTTTCCCCACAATGAAGCCCACTTAGCTTGCTACCCCATTTGCAAAACCTTAGCAAGTATTGTGCCTCATGAACCATTCAAGTAGAGATCCCTTGACTCTTTTTGAATTTAAGTATGGGGGTTTACGCAGTGCATTATATTAGATCATTTTGGGATTCAACTGCGTTAAGTAAGTCATTCATGTATGACCATTTCCATGAGAAATTAGTCAGTTACGACTACCTCTCATGGAAATGGTCATACATGAATGACTTACTTAACGCAGTTGAATCCCAAAATGATCTAATATAATGCACTGCGTAAACCCCCATACTTAAATTCAAAAAGAGTCAAGGGATCTCTACTTGAATGGTTCATGAGGCACAATACTTGCTAAGGTTTTGCAAATGGGGTAGCAAGCTAAGTGGGCTTGATTGTGGGGAAAACTCCACAGTTAAGCGCGCTTGAGCCAGAGGAGTTCTGGGATGGGTGACCTCCTGGGAAGTCCTGGTTACCGGGTGCAAGCCCCGAAAGTGATGATTGATGCTATGTGATTCATTTCACTAGTTTCAATCCCACTTCTTCACCCTGTGAGCATCACCCGATGCAATGAGTGCTAAGTGAACTATTCAAAAATCATGAGAAATTAGTCAGTTACGACTACCTCTCATGGAAATGGTCATACATGAATGACTTACTTAACGCGGTTGAATCCCAAAATGATCTAATATAATGCACTGCGTAAACCCCCATACTTAAATGTAATTATAAAATTTAAAGAGATTAATTACAAACTAATTGTAATAAAATTTAATTAATTTAAAAATTAAAATAAATGTAAAAATTGATTAAAATATAATTAAATTATAATAAAAAATTATAATTATATTATATTATTAATATAACATATATATTTTTAAAACCATACTAACCAAAACTCGAAACAAAAACCTTTAAATGATACGTGGCTCAAGCAATACGAAATAGGAGTTTATGCATGTGAGACGAAGAGCATAGGGAGGTATAAGGGACGTTACCATGATGAGGGAGCGGGAGGCATAAAGAGGTCAACGGATGATTAATATTAGAGATTTCTAAATGTGTGCAAAACCAAAAATGCTAATACATTGATATCTCAATATAGGGATATCGGAAGTTTTAGATTTTGAAAATTTTAAATTCTGGAAGAATTATGTGAAGACTTTTAAATTTCGGAATATTTGTATCAGAAGGGAAGAGGTGAGGCGAAGTGAGGTCTACTTGGAGTGGGATTAAAAATTCTACAAAATCAACTACAACTACTTTGCAATTTTGAGATTTCCGGTCTTGTAAATTCTTTTAAAATTAGGAATTGGAATAAATCACTGAGATCGTGAAAATGCATTATTTTAACTATTCTACAATTTGGCTGGGTAATTTTCTAGGGCCGTTAGTGAAATGAAGAAATTAGTAAAAATTAACTAGGGATTAATATTTACAATGAATTACTACTTTAATTACAAAAATTATAATAATATACATTTTATACATTTTTTAACCTAGGCAGTAAAAATTATAGAACTTCAGATGAGTACCATTTACAAACCGTGTAACCAAATAAGACAAAATAAGTACCAATGGAAAGGTAGTGAAAATTTTAACTCAATGAAGCAATCAAAATAGAAATCCGATGAAAAAATGGAAAAAATACAGGACACTTAACGAAAAGAAAATATTAAAAGGTAATTTAGCCAAAAAGTTATGGAAAGGGTCCCCATCATTTGAAGTAAATAAGTCAAAAATGGGGGGTGTTGTTTTTTCCCTACAACATCCTGTCATGAAAACCAAATCACCATATGTGTTTGTACTAACTTCCGTGATTTGAATAAATCTTTCCCTAATGATAATTATCCAACACGCTTTATTGACCAAGTCATTAATGCTTGTGTTGGGTATGAAGCCTTGTCCTTCATGGATGGCCTCTCAAGATACAATCATATTCAGATACATGATATGGATTAAATACAAATGAATTTCACCACACCCCTGGGGTACTTTGAAATATTTCGTCATGCCCTTTTTCCTTAAAAATGTTGGATCTACTTTTCAGTGGGCTATGAAATACTTTTTTCATGATCTATCTCATCTCATTCCTGCCTATTTGGATGACCATATAGTTTATTCCAAGAAGTGGTCAGATCATCTTGAGGATGTTCGCTTTGCGTCTCAGCGATGCTGACAATATAACTTACACTTAAACCTTGTCAATTGTGTCTTTTGTGTAAATGTCAGTAGATTTTTGGGATTCATTGTTTCTCGGCAAGGCATAAGGGTAGACCCACTTAAATTACAAGACATCCATATAATTCCACCACCCAAGACTTTAAAGCAATTGCAAAGCTTGTAGTATAGCTAATTTCTTATGCCACTTTCTTCCTAAGTATGCCACATGTGCTCATGATTTTATACATCGTCGCTTTCAATATATCCCATTCCAATGGGTCAAGCAAGCTCAATAGCCATTCAAGGCTTTGAAAGAAACACTGTCGTAAGCTCCATGTTGACAGTGCCAGAAATCCTTCAACCAAGGGGGTCTCCCCAGTATGAAGTCTCAACTAAACCTCACATGTTTGGAGTAGGATCCCCAACCAGAAATAAGGTTGGTTGCCATAAGCTTAGGAATTTTCCATGGCTGCAATTATCAACATAAGATATTATACAAACAATCTTTGAAACAAGCAAGTTGACACTATGAGGCATATAACTATAATGTATATAATGTACTTTCACAACAAGGAATGAGAGAGTGAGTCTCTAGAAGAAAGTAATAGTACTATCCTAAAAGAGACACAGAAGAGAATGCAAAGAATCATTGATTAACATACAACGTAGTTCACAAGATAACAATGATCATGAAAGCAACAATTCAATTCAATAGGATGCATGTTTAATCCAACGAAATAATTCATTTTCATTAGTATGTGTTAACATAAATGTACACCAAAAACAATGAAAGGTAGCCTCACATTAATTCACGACATATGAATAAAAGTGCACCAACTCTAAGAGCTTCATATATTAAGTGAAAGTCCTGAGATAGACAATTACATTGCTGACACACTAGCCCCAATAGTGGAAACTTAAGCCACCACTTCCTCAAAAGAAATATCTTCTCTCCTATGCCAAACTAGAGAAGCCAAGGTGAAAATTCCAAATTCCTCTCTCTTGAGCTATGAGGGTGTATTTATAACAAATGAGGTAACTCTCCACCTCCCATGTGACTCTTTACCTTCCCTCATGACTCTTGAGCTCCCATGTGACTTTTCGAATTCCTATGTGACCTTTGAGCTTCTACATGACTTTAGAAATTTCTAAAGACTTTTCGCATTCCATGTGCGACCCTTGGGCATCCACACATTTTACATTTTCTCATTGTTTAAAATATAATAATTGTGTTCCACAAATAATGTGGCAAAATACATGGACTCATATGACTTTGTAATGACACTTTCAGAAGCCATGACTTGGCGATGATGATATAAAACTTCATTTCATCAATGCCAATCTGTTCTCCTTAATGTTATGACTTTGACTTCTTCATCATGGATCTTTCCTTGTTCTTGATATTCACCCTCCAAAGGGTGTAGATAAGTGTTGGAACCTTCCAAGTCAAGATGAGGTGCCATGTCTTTGTCTTGGTCCATGATTTCTACATGTCCTTCATGATGGCTCTTTTTGGTGCTTCTTCTCTGCAAGTTCTATCCTTTAGCATCTCCTTGATGATTTCCCTTGAGGATCACCTTGCATGTTGGAATGATATAAGCTACAGAAGAAGCCCACTCATGCAAAACCAACATCATTCTAGAAACCACCTATTATACCTTTTCTTTCTCATGGAAGATGTTGACTATGAGGAGGAAATGAGAAAGGATTTTGAAAGAAACAAGTTAAGTATTGTGCAGCTGAGGACTATATGGATCTAGGGATGTCCACACTATCCTCTAGAACTATCTAATGTGTAATCAAGGAAGGCTTATCAAGATTCTACACAGTGGGGAAGTCCAGACTGAAGAGGAGGACACAAAGTAGCACGGCACGGATCCTCAAGAGACATCCACTCGTATTAAGCACCCGAGAGAGCTGGAGAAGGGATGGTCCAGAAAGATATCCAAGGCAACCAAAACCTCGTTGGACCCTATCACATTGACAGAGGGTGACTTATATGACATTGGTGACACAGTCCGAGATGTCACCATGGAGGCCCTACAGTAATTCGAAAAGTAGTTGTAGATCATCCTAACGCCCATCTAGACTGGACTACAGGAGTTGCATACCCACGCGTTGCAAGTTGTTAGGGTGTCTACCAACTTGGCTATCGGCACATCAGACGTTGCCGATATGCTGTGCACGAAGGCTTCCAGTGCGCTAGTGCTGCCAGATGGAGCACTTACAACAAAAAATGAGGCTGACAGACCCACTGTCAGTGCTTTGAAGGGAGCGGGATTGAACCTGGCAACGCTCCTACGCGAAGCACTCCACCTCCTGTAGAATGGAGTCATTGCAAAGTTGAAGGCCCGTGAGCATCGTGCCCTCCAGTGATCAGTGAACAGAAGATAAACAACGAGAAGATGGCCCTGCAAAGGAATGTTGCCATCGTCGCTAAGGCCGACGCGAACAACCAAAGCAATAAGATCCTACAGGTCGTGGAGGAGGCATGTAGAATGGTCCTAGAGTTGGCCATTCTAGAGGAGGAGCTAGTTGAGGTCCGCATCTACAAATTGGCCACAGAGGTGCGTGACACTCAAACAGAGATGACATGATTCAGTTGGAGCTGAACCTACAGATTACAGAGCTCCAATTGAGGGCCCAGCCTTCAACACCACCATAGGTAAAGGAACAGTAGGTGGCTGCTATCACAGAAGCAGTCATGGGAGTGGAGACTGCACACAGTTGTTCGAACAATCATTTGAGGTCCTGCCCAGCTTGTATGACGACCCAAACATCCAGAGGCTAGAGACGGAAGCACGTGAACTCCAACAGCTCTATGATGAAGTTAAGGGAACAGCGCAAATAGTCGCACCGACACAGAGGTTAGCCAAGCTACAAGAAGCTAAGCAGCAGAAGGAATAGTTGGACGCAGCGTTGCACAAGGAAGCAGTGTTGAAGGCACGACTAAAGCCATGGCTGGAGGAAGCTTACGCAGTCATAGGAAATATTGAAGGCAAGCTTGCAACTCTGCAAGCGACGCATAATAGATTCAGGCTGACAGCGCAAGGGCAGTAACTGAGAAAATAGTTGAAGATGTGAAGCATGCAGTAGCTCAGTGCACGGCTGATGTTGCAGTCATCAAGGTCGAGCTGGACGAGCTTCGCGCAAATATCTCCACGCCTACCGAGTGACTCAAGGGCAAGTCACAATGTTTATGTTGGGGGCCTATTGGGAACGGGATCCCCCGAGGGCAGTTTGGGGCTAAAATCCCATGTTTAAGTCAATTTTTGTAATATTATTGTAAAGACTACAGATTTTGTGGTCGCGAAGCACAAAGGTGTTATGTGTCATAAAGGGTAGTCTGCCCTTAGTTTTGTAAAGTAAATTTGGCTATAAGAGATCTACCCATGCTCTGCGGACCATGGCATTGTATAAAAAGAGCTAATCTCTAAGTAGTTTGGGAGACACAACATGTAAGAGAGTCATAGCCTTGGAGCAAGAAATCTAAGTCTTGGGTTGTAGCATAGGTAAAGGCTCTGCAGCTAAGTGTGCAGTGGCCTAGGGTCGAAGTCCACAGCTGAGTGCACAGACCCTTGCAGCTATGTGCACAGGGTGAACAAAGTCTATAATACTTGGAAGATATTAATAAAAGGAGTTATTCTGCAATTTCTATGTATTTGTTCTATTGATGGGTTTGGATATTTTGTGTATAAATTTCCTTTAGTAAGATTGTATGATGCGCGAATGAATGTAATTACATTGAATAATTAAATGCAATTACGAATATTTGATTACACGATGATAACTTTAAGTACTCGACAAGATAAGAAAATCACTTAGGGTAATTGAGGAATATACATGGTGCGCTGCCATAACAGCGCGAAAGCACTTGAGCCATAGGTTAGGGCTGTGCGAAGGTAGATCATATATTTTCACGAAGGTATTGAAAGCCAGAATAGAGGGTTTGTCTTACAAGCCCTAGAGCAAGATCACTTGCACGAAGGCAGGGATAGAAGAAATAAAACGACATCACAAACATTTCAGGGTGCGGAAACTTGGTTCCAGCATCCCCCCCATATTGCTTTGGGTGAGACTTCGGTCCACTATCCGCGGGCTAATGCCGAAAGGGCCAGTAGTGAAGGAATTTTTTGCTAATTAACGTTGAACCTGGGTTAGGCCCCCTCAAGCCAACACCTTTTCTAGTGCTTTGCAAACCCATTCACCTTCTGCAAACTGCTTCCCTTTATCATCCCCAGTCGTGGTTCCACTTCGCAACATAATGTTTACCTTAGGGTCTTCCTCGTGAGGCTCAGTATTCATCATCTGGAGGTTCTACGTCGACTGCGAAGGTTGTGCCCCCTTTTCACGAATCTTAGACAACAATATAGGGAAATCCTCATTTTCATGGTCAAACTGAGTACAGTAGGGGCATGACAATCACATCAGATTCAGACAGTCCCTCACATAGTGTCCTGGTCCTCCATAATTATAACAAATAAGTTGCTCTTGACCTCTACAAGGGCCCCCTCCATCTCATCCTTGGCTGCGCCCCTGATACTCACCTCGTGTTCCCCCAATTCCTCGGTCCAAAGGCCGTGTTTCTGCCTGCACCTTGTATGTAGGTGTCATGTCTATCATTAATTTGTAACTATGGTAATTGCACTCGTCATGACCTACTGATTGGAAAAAATTGCAGAAGAGTTGTTGTGGTGTCTGTACGAATTTCTACAGCAAATGGAAATTGTGGGTCACGTGTTTCCCAGCCACCTAGCATATAGTGCACCACAGCATGAGCCCTACACTTGGCCCTGTCGCAACTTCCAGCCATAGAGGCATTGGCCCCCCTACTGCAAAATAGTTCGCAAACACTAGATAGTGATCCTTGTCATGCCCCTGACCTTTGCATTTTTGACACAAAACTTCTTCGCGCGCCTTTGGCTAAGCCGCTCTGTCCTTCTTCGGACTTTGCATTTCGAGGCAAAGGTTCTACAACTGTCCATGCATCTACTGAAACCCCAGATTAGCATCCTGCATTGGTGTCTCATGTAGTCTCATCATGATTTCCATATCTTCTGCTAGGGTCCCAATCTTTTGTTGTGATAGTGCAACCCTTAGGTGGGGCAAGAGCGAGGCCACAAACCATTCGCGGTGCTTCCCATCAGTTAGGTTCATGTTGGATTCATGGATCATACAGTTCAATCTTTGATCCAAATCCCAGGGTGTCTCGCCAAGCTTCATCATGATCTCCTTTAATCCCACAATTGATTGTGCTTGAGACTTAGGTCTATTGAATGCAGACGTTGGGTTATCAATATTGTACTTAATGTACCACGTTAGTGCGTGGTCCTGCAAAAAGCTAACCATTGTGGTTTTCTTCATTTGGTCATCTGTGATACTCTGATCTTCCCATACAGCCTTCATGATGAACCAAAATTGGTCCGCATCTTCATTTCCTACACCCTTGAATACAGGTAGCTTTACGAAGTTCGTCATGTTGAACAGTGGTGGAGGTGGGGGTGGTGTGGGCAATGGGGTGAGTGGTGTGGGTGAGGATGGAGGTCGTGTGGATGGATGGGACGAGGATGGAGGTGGTGTAGGTATTCGTGGAAATCCTTGTCTTATCAGCTTAACAATGCTCAGTGGAGAAGACTGCACTACTCCTTCATCATCACTCAAAAGAGGCTCGATCAACGGGATATACTCAGGACGTTTTCTTACTCCATCCCTAAAATACCTTCCACTTCGCATAGCTCCACACATCAAGGTAACCGCATGACCTGCTTTTCACACAAGAGAATCTTAATCTAAGTATTTAGTGACTTTAAATACTTACCTCGTGGTCCTTTAAAGAAGCAGCGCTCTGCTTCGCTGTAACTGACAGAAGTATCGACCGCGAAATCTGTCACAAATCCTCTTATGATGCGGTTGAGCCAATGGTCGACAGCATGCGCGATCTTATCTTCAAAGGCTTCCAATCTCCGTACTAACTCCGGCATCCAAAAAATCGGATTGTCAAGCCTCCACCTTCCTTGGCTACCTGCCAACTTCGCGATCCACTCATATAAATCAACTGGGAAGGAACAGAAGAATATTTCATGTATTTATGTGTACAAATATCTATCCAAACACTATTCCTTCACCAATGGTGGATTCTTGTTCTCTTGTGCTGCGAATTCTTGGATCTTTCTATCCAACTAGTTTTGAACTCTTTCTTAGTTGGATTCCAATGATACAATATCACACATCTGATTTTGTAGATCCCCGTCCCGAAAACAGAACCATTTGTTGCCTTGATGGGCCTTGACCCAAGTTCAGCGTTAAGCAACCAAGAAAATCCCTACACTACTGGCCCTTTCAACATCAATCCGCAGAGTGCTGACTGAAGTCTCAACTGAAGTAGTATGGGGGTATGCAGGAACCAATTTTTTGCACCCTAAGATGGTCGTGATGTCGATCTTATACCCTAACCCATGTCCTAGCGTAGATAGATAAGCCTTTAGGGCTTATCGATGTTACTTCTCCTCGAACCTTCAGAACGTTCGCAAAGGTATATGACTGACCTTCGCGTAGCCTTAACCAGCGATCTAGGCACTTACACACCTCTGTAACTATGTACGGTTACAAGTTCTAGAATTACCTTAAGGGTTCGCCAATTTTACCATGTAATTAAGGTTATCTTTCGTGTAAACATATATTCTTACTTGCGTTCTAATAACAAATAGAAGCAGATACATTCACGCATTAAATTAGCATTATAATGTAAATCTAGAACTCAACATAACATAATCGGGTGCAATAATCAGAGACAAAATACACAACAATTTCAGAATACTTCTCTTTATTGATGATTCAAGTTCCCAGTACAGACTCTATCCACCCTGCGCACACAGCTACAGGGGTCTGCGCACTCAGTTGTGGACTTCTATCCTATGCCTCTGCACACTCAACTGCAAAGCCTCTACCTACGCTAAGACTCTCGCTCTTAGCTCTCCTATGACCCAAAGCACTTAGAACTCTACTTCTTTTCTCTACTACTCCTATAACTTACTTAGCTTCTTTTTATACAATCCCATGGTCCGCGGACCATGGGTGGATATTTACAGCCGACATGATTCTTTACAAAACAAGGGTGGACAACCCTTAATGAATCTTGACATCTTTGCACTCCGCGACCACAAAATGCGGAGACTTTACATTCTTTATACAAACTTTGGGCTTTCTGCCCCAAAACATAGGCTTTTAGCCCCAAAACTAACTCTTTAGGGAACCCATTCCCAACAACAATACTTAACATAACATAATCACAACATTCATAACAGAATAACGCATACACAGATAATTCTATCATACTTCTCTTTATTAATAATCCATATTTCTAGTACAGAATCTGACTTCCCTACATACATAGCTGCAGGGGTCCATGCACTCAGCTGCAAACTTCTACCCCAGGCCTCTACGCACTCAGTTGCAAAGCCTCTTCCTACGCTAAGACTCTTCTCTCTTAGATCTCACAGACCCATAAACTTACTTATAACTCATAAACTTATCCACTTGCCTTAGACTCTTATAAGACTCCTTTTTTATAAATCCCATGGTCCGCAAACCAAGGGAGGATATCATCAAGCTGACACTAACTATCTAAACTAAGGGCAGAAATCCTTTTTGACTACTTACATCTTTGCGCTCCATGACCACAACATGCAGAGACTTTACATTCTTTACACAAAACTTCAGCCTTTAGCCCCAAAACTTCATCTTTTAACCGCAAAATTGACCCTAAGGGACTCATTCCCAACAGATCGAATGAGTCTACAACCTATATGGGTGCAATTTCATTAATCTGTGAATGTTGCACCTCCTGCTAGGTCTATCCCTGTTGCACTTCCTTTTCCTATCTGCGCAACTCTTGTTCTTCCTAGAGTTGTTGCTTCAACTCTTGCAACTCCTTCACTGTTTCCTCCATCCTCTATTTCTCTCTCTTCATTTGCACATTACTCCTGTCGTGTTGTCGCGTCTTCACCTCTATCTCCAAAGTGGCTTTCAGCACAAAGGGATCTTCTTTGAACTTGTAGTTTTGTTCTACCTCTGCGTTGTTGCCTTTGTCACGTGCAGGTACATTACCCTCTACTACTACGGATGATGCTGCTCTCTGAGATTCTGCTTCTCTCTACTTTGCTAACCATTCTATAGCTATGCCAACCGGTTCATTGAGCCTAGAGAAGTTGTGAGAGTATCTCCATGGGTCTTCCTCAAGCCAATGACATGCCCCATGGATCCACGGAAACCACACTCTCGAACAATGTTCTTTCACCAAGCAATGCGGGTCATACGAATTGAAACTCCTGGTGTCGAAAGTAAATCTTTTGAACTCATCAGCATGCTTAAGATTCTGTATCTCGTAGAACCCGATCTGCAATAGAAGAGCAGACCAGGGTTTCTTCTTCTTCTAATGCAGTCTAGCTAACAGTCCTGTCGAGATGTGGTATGAAACTTCTTACATGATGAGCTTGTCGATGGAAAACTTTGGTAAAACATGTGAAGGATTCTCCACGTTGTACATCTGTATGAAGGTTCCAAGAGGTGAGGCATACCAATCCACTATGCCGATCAATGCCTCCATTATTTCCTGCGACATGCAAGGTGGATCATGCTCAAATATCATCTTGTACACCGGGGCGAAAAAATGCTCTGACAATTGTGTGATGACTCCATGGAAGATGCATTTTTAAAACAATCTATAGTAAGTGTTTATAGAGATTTTCGCTATTATCCATGCCCAACTCAAGCCTGGGAAATTCTAAAGGGCACATATTGCACCCAAAATGTATGTGGACATGTATATCTCTGCTTGTTGAGCTTTGGACAGCTATCGGGCTTCTGTTACCTTTTCCTTCATCTTGTGAGCCTGTTGTCTTAGGGGTCCTAACCTAGGTTCGGAGTTATCTATGCCAACCAACAAAACCCTACATTACTGGCCCTTTCAACAACAACCTACATAGCGCAGGCTGCAGTCTCACCCGAAGTAGTATGGGACGATGCAAGAACCAAGTTTTTGCATCTAGAGACTAGTGTGATGTCTTCCAGTGCCTCAGATCTACCTCCGCTCAGATCAATAAGCTCTTAGGGCTTGCCACTGTACTCTGTTAAAATGGCCTTCAGATCTTCACGAAGGTCTACGATCAATCCTTGCGGACCTTTATCAGTCAAGTTTCCTACTTACGTGCATCAGAGAGAAGTCCTACACTAGTGTTCGCGCATATTTACTTAAGTTATTAGTAAACATAAGAGAATTCATCAGAGTCTTCACGAAAGTACTTAGACATGCATTTCGTACATCATTAACACTTATTCAAGAGAATCGTGTAACATTCAATCAATATTCCATAAAACACATCATTCATTGACAGCATATAACATTAAGAGAGATAAACAGAAATATGCAAGAATTCTTCGAACAACTTTATTTATTGATCTTCAATTCAGGATTACATACTCAAAATTTCCCTACACACAAAACTGCTGGGTTCCAACTAAATATTTGGAAAAACAGAGCCAACATGTCAGACCATTTTCATGGTCTGCCTTCACTAGCCAGTTGGTCCAACGCGATCACCCAACTCTGCAGGAAGGTCTCTGTGCTCTCTTGGCTATATAAGCGGCATGCGAAGATGACCAAGTATTGATATGCCTTATGCAGTATCTTCATCTTGTAAACCTGGTTGGGTGTCATCCTTAACTTGGTTGGCTCCTTCACCTAGCTCTTCAAGATATCCCTGGAGTTTGCACTATTGCTAGGTCTGTTGAAGGGTGTCTCCATTATGATCACAAGCTGCGGCAAGTGGTACACTTGTTGATAATCCTGTGCCCTGAATGTAGCAAGCTCTGTCTCACTGACACTTCTTAACGCCATCATCTCAGGATTAGTGTACGAGATGATCCATTGTATCATGTACGCGCATAGAAACACGGGATGTCTGCATGCAATCCGGTACAAGCCAGACTTGTGAATATTCACATAGACCCTGCAGTCTTCCATATCTTTCCCAAATGTTCCTGATAATGCATAATTGATGTCCTACCATTTCAACTTGATGTCTTTTTTTATGAGCATCTTGGTGACTTGGTAAATCGGAAAACTCATAGACACTTGCTCAACTGCATCTCAATTTGCACTTCCGACGATGTCCTTTGACCCTGCTCTCTTCGAGGCCATCGAAACTGAACTACTAAGAGACAGGCGAACATTCATGGCAAGAAATCTGTCAGTTGAAAACCAAAGCAAACTTGAGCACTGACATCCAACATACCTGGGAGACTAATTGCAAGGATTGCACAATTTTCACTGGGAGGACGAGAGACTGACTACTGGACTTGCACAAAGCACAGTCTAGATTTTCGAGAGGTTGACTGGCTACTCGAATTGCGCAGTGCGCAATCCAAGCTGAACTGTTGGGGCTGAGATTGCACAATGTGCCCTTTCCGCCAGCAAGTCCTGCAAGCCCAGGGACTGCATTGTGTAATTTTGCAGGCCAGCAGAGCACTGCCTCTCCCAAATGCGCACAGTAAGCCTGGACGACAATGCCTGACCAAATTTTCACATTTTCTAGGAGGAAGGCAAAGCCTTTCTTCTCATAAATGCGTAATTTTTTTCAAGCAAGGTGAGGTGCAGGTCAAGGTTACCCAGAAAATAAGTGTAAGTGAGAGTGAATGCATGAAAAAACTAAGTGTAAACAAGGGTGAATGATCATGCATGAAAATAGTAAATGAAAGATTCATAAAATGGGATGACATGCATGTGTGTGAATCCTGTCGCCGCAATGGTGACCGTCGGTGCAAAAATAGTGTCATGCATGTGATAGCAGTGAGATGCAAACGAAAACTAAAATGGTGCTCATGCAAGCTAACATGCATGAAAAAAATAGCAAGTGTTCATAGAAATCAAGTAGACAACACTCACACAAGCCAAAACAAAAAAAAAAAGTGACAGAAATGATGCACAAGACTTGTAAAGTAGACTTACCCAGAAAAAGCTGAGTTGAACGTGTTGATGACTCCTAGATGTTATGTGGAATGTTAGAGCTCCAAGGTCGATGTGAGGAATGAGATCTACAGCGTCGAATAAATAAGTTTGAGGCTCATGACGCGCATGCCACAAATCTAGGAAAAAGCGACACTTGGAGGGAAGTTTCTAAAACAATATTTGCATGTAACCTCCAGCTGCTAAAAATAGATCCCTAAAATTTAGGGATGTTTTTTGCATGTTTCTTTTCTCTATTTCGGGAATAGCAGCCCATGCATGCAAATCAAGTTTTTTGAATCTCAGAGGGGATCGGTCAACCTAAAGGCACATGCAACAGCCTCCAAGCCTGGGAGAGGGATTTGCACAGTTTCTGGCCTGAGATGGGCTAGTTGTCCCAAGGGATTGCACAATTTCTGGGGTCAACATGTGATTGT
The DNA here is from genome assembly GCA_031772625.1 of Pinus tabuliformis. Taxonomy (NCBI): domain Eukaryota; kingdom Viridiplantae; phylum Streptophyta; class Pinopsida; order Pinales; family Pinaceae; genus Pinus; species Pinus tabuliformis. The sequence goes on along the minus strand of CM062818.1, from coordinate 2,014,353,872 downwards.
CTCCCAAAATTGCGTAATTTCTAGGTTGAGGCCCAGTTTCGGGCCATATTGTGTAGTTTTCTGTGGGAGGCTTGTCTAACTGTTCTGCGCAATTCTAGAGGTCAACAGGCAGCCCAACAAATTTGTGCAATTTTTGGAGGGAAGGTTGGTTCCCCTCCAAAATTGTGCAATTTTTTGGGGGATTTGCTCAGCCAGCAAATAAAATAAGTCTGAGATGGCAGCATGTGAAGGGAGTGAAGAAAACTGACATGTACAGGCTGGCGAGCCACTGAAAATCATTTGAAGCCTATTTACTTGACAGTGCAAGACATGTTGTTAAGGATGGTTAGTAGGGAGGCTCCAAAACCAAGCTAAGGCAAAAGTTTTGGAGGGTAGTTGTGATCGCTAGAACACCGGAATAGGTATTAAGCTTATTAGTTTTATTTCCAGATTATTTATATCAGAGTTATATAATTATACTCTATCTATTTCTCATTATTTCAGGAAAACTGGTCCCATAATCCCAGTCAGAGCCACCATCCCAAACAAAAAAGTATCTACTCTAAGGTCCTGACAAGGTGGTTTTCCCTAATGTTGAGGCAGACAATTCGAACCTTCAACATTTTTGGCACTATAAGGAGGGCCATCAGACTATGAATTGCAATCAAGTCTAATCCCTAAAGGAAAATTCATTCAAAGAGTCAGTCCCCACCAACTTCTAGATCCCCTAGTCATAAATCTTTATTTTTTCATACATTCATCATATCTCCTAGTTCACTTCCTAAATCAGTTGGTCAAACTTCTACAGAATCACCTGAAGTGCATAATTTAATCCAGAGACTCGAAGGAATTTCCATTTCCAGGGAAAAATCTACTGAGACTAATATATTGGAAGGAAGTGTTACTTCATGTCTACAATCATCTGGAGTCTTGACTAGGTCCCAGAGTGAAAAACTTCGAATCAAACCTTTTGAGTTTCCATTACCCACTCATCGAAGAAAGAAAAACACTCCAGATACTCAATCTTAGGCTAGTGAGATTATCTCATCATCTCCACCTCATACTCCTTTTGTCGATCCTACTTCTTCTTCTCATCCTCCTCTACCTTCCTCTTATCATCCTTTGATTCCTTCCATTATCAACTAGCACTATTGTAATTGGTAGTGCTACAGGAGCTACTTCTTCAACTATCTAATCTCCTAAAGCCTCCACATCAACCGCAACTTCCTATGTTCCTACTGCTCCCAGAATAGAAAATAGACCATGGAACAACCCAGGCGCAGTTGCGATGACACCACCACTGCATCCTCTCCCTAAACATCAAGAAATATGGTTACCAAAGTTTAATCTAGATGATGGCTTGCCTGCAGAAGAACATCTACATAATTTTATGTTGGCAATTAATATTAATGGAGTTTCAGAAGAGGATTGTGTTTGCAGACTTTTTCCTTACACATTTGAAGGATCTGCAGGGTCTTGGTATTTCTCCTTGCCTGTTGGATCAATCACAAACTGGGATATGTTTGAAGAACATTTTTTGTTGAAATTTGGATATGACCGCACAACAGTGTCTTTAATTAACAATTTTTCAAACCTCAAAACCAACCCGAATGATAAAATCAAGGATTTTAACTCGAGATTCAACAAATTGTTAAACAAGATCCCAGATACTTCCAAACCAATTATTGATGTGAATATTGAATGGTACATCTCTTCTCTTCATTCAAATATCGCTATGTTCGTAGATAGATCTAATAAAATAGTATTACTTGATAACATGAAAGAAGCTTTATCTATGGAAAAAAGAGTTCTAACTCTTGAGAAGAAAACTACCCTTGAAGAAAGAAAACATACCAAGAAAGTCACCTTTAAAGATGAATCCAAGAAGAAGGATCCAAAATATCCTTTTGACTTGGAAGGATTACATAAAGTTTTGAAAACAATGTCGAACAATATGGTCGAAATCAAGAATCAAGTTGTTGAATCTTCAAAGAAGACTTTTTGACCTTTCAAAATAAATCAACCATCACAGTCACAACCTGTTGTTGATATATCAAATGCAAATTCTGATGAAGATGATGAAGAGGAAGTTACATCTTTATTCATTGATGATACATAAGAAGAGGAAATAGTTGAAACTCATGTTTTATGGGACTTCATGTTTACCACTTCAGATAATGAAGAAGGAGAGGAAGCTTTGTCTGTAAGTACGAGAAGTAAGGGGTCCTTATTAGTACTACTTCAACAAGTAAGAATCAAAATTATCCAACCCCTGCTACTAAAGAGAAAGGCATGGTAAAAAAGACTCCTACTCAATCTTCTGATTCTACTCCAGCTATTTCTAATTCTACCTCATCATAAAAAACTTTTATGGTATCGGATAACATTGAATATAATATTGTAGAAGACATGAAAAAGACCAAAGCTAACATTTCCTTGTATGAGGTTGGTAAATTAAATAAAAAACATAGATTATTACTTAATGAGTTAAATTCAGTCCATGCATCTTCATTACCTTCTACTGCTATTGCTGCAAAAGCCTCAAAAGTGAAAGGAAAACACCCAAATGTCTGTACAAATAAGGTTGATTCTTCTGATGTTATTTTGAATGGAGACAGATCAAATCATCAAACTCCTCCTTTTATCTTGACTTTTCAAATCTTTAACAATAATGTTCATAATTTTTTAGTAGACTCTTTATTTTGGACTCTTTAATTTGATGGATCAAAATCTAATTATGGTGCAGGAGATGGATGCATCCTAGTAAACCCAGATGGAGAAAATAATATGCTTGTATGAAGATTGGAGTTTGATTGTACCAATAACATTGCTAAATATGAAGCATTGGTACAAGGATTGTAGAAAGCCAATAGTCTTGAAGTAAAATATATGAAAGTTTATGGTGATTCAAATATTTTCATTAAACATGTAAGAAAAATATCCATTGTGTTTCTAATCACCTCAAACATTATCAATCTTTGATCCAAGATTTACCAGAACATTTCAATGCATTAAATATATCTCTGATTCCAAGATTACAAAATGCTAGCACTGACCTCCTAGCCAATGTTGCCTCTAAGCTCATTCCACCTCAAGATTTCAATCCTGATAGATTTTTGATTGAATTAATGTTTCGCCCCTCCTTTCTAGAAAAAATGACTAACTCGCATGTATTTAACGATGACAATGACATCTTAAGTTTTCTGACTTCTGAAGGATCTTACTCTGACCATATCATTGATGAAGATGAGCACAATAAGTAGCTAAATAAATATTTTGAAGAAAATTCTTTACCTAAACCTGTAGTGAAATTGGAAGATTTGTCTGATTTGAAATATAGATTTAAAAAGGTTACAAATTTCAAACTTCAGAGCTCTACTTTGAGATTCGAATTGGTTAACCTAGGTTCTAATCATAAACCCCAAAACATCAATTTAGGCCTTGGAATTATACCAGATGAGAAATCTGCTTTCACTCATCTGTTGAAAATATACAAGGATGTATTTTCTTCGAGATATGATGATATTAAAACCTTTGACACATCCATCATTCAAAATATTATTCCTATTCTGCCAAATGTAAAGCCTATTCAACAAAACATTAGGAAGATTCACCCTAATCTGGAAGCCCAAATTAAAACCCAATTAAATAAGTTGCTCAAAGCCAAAATCATTTTCCCGGTCAGACATTCCAAGTGGGTCTCGAATCTTGTGTCAGTTAGGAAAAGGAATGGAGATATCCGAATTTGCATAGATTTTAGAAATTTAAATAAAGCATGTGAAAAAGATAACTTTCCTTTGCCTCCGATGGAACAAATTTTGCAATTTGTTATTGGTTCTAAACTAATGTCTTTCTTAGATGGTTTTGTAGGTTATAAGCATATCCTTGTACATCTTGAAGATAGACTAAAAACCACATTTAGAAACAGGTGGGGAAAGTATGCTTATCAAAAGATGCATTTTTGATTGATTAATGTTGAAGCCACATTCTAGAGAGCCGTGGATATTGCCTTAAAATGTTTGATCAATAAAACAATTGTTGTGTACTTAAGTGATATTACAATTTATTCAAAAAAGAGAAATAATCATCTTCATGAATTAAAACAAATCTTTGAAAGATGTAGAAAATTTGGAATCTCCTTGAATACTAAAAAGTAATTTTTTGCTCTTAGTGAAGGTAAGATTTTAGGCTTTATTGTGTCCAATGAGGGAATTTGCATAGACCCGGAAATAATTAAGGTGATTTCTGAAATCCCCTTACTACAAAACAAAAATTCCATGCAGTCCTTTCTTGGTCAAATTAATTTTTTCAAACGATTTGTCTCGTATTTTTCATAAATTTTCTTACCCTTACAGCCCATGATAAAAAAGAAATCAGTTTTCAAATGGGGAAAAATCGAAATAAAATCATTTGAATCAATAAAGAAAGAAATCATAGATGCCCCTTCATTATCAACTCCCAATTTTTCTAAAGAATTTATTATATACACTTTTTCTTCTGAACAATCCTATGAAACAGTGTTGACCCAACCCAATGAACAACAAGTTGAAGCTCCTATTTCCTTATTTAGTTCCAATCTACAAGGAACTGAGCTAAACTATTCAGAAGTCAAAAAACAAGATTTTGCAGTGTTTAAGTCAGTAAAGCATTTTAGACCTTTTCTCCTAAAATCACATATGAAAGTAATTGTTCCATTCCCTTCGGCCAAACAACTGCTCATTTAGAAATAACTAGGTGAAAATAGGGATAATTGGGTTACTGCTTTGCAAGAATATGACCTAGAGATAAAGCCAGCTAAGATAGTCAACGGTCAAGGTTTTTTTAGATTAATAACTGGAGCTTTTGACACTTTATCTGGCGAAGATTCAAGTAACAATGTTCAAATTATAGAGGTATGTCCTATTGACATTGAATCTCAATATGGTGATTTAATTTTCTACTTAAAAAATGGTTATGCTCCAGTAGAACTAAATTACAAAAGAAAGAGAGATTTAAGAATTAAATCTAATCAATATCAACTTATCAATAATGTCTTGTTTAGAAAAAATTATGATTATGTCTTACTAATATGTTTAGAGAAATCTGAAGCAGAAAAAGTGTTGCAGGAGCTACACGATGGACCAGCTGGTGGACACTATAGTGGGGATACTACTGCTCATAATATCCTTCATGATGGTTACTATTGGCCAACTCTATTCAAAGGCACTCATTCTTATGTAAGAAAGTGTAAAGTATGCCAAATAGTTGCAGGGAAGGAAAAAAAACCATCCTTGCTTTTGCGTCTAGTTAACATTGAGAAACCTTTTGAGAAATGGGGACTGGACATCATAGGTGAGATCATTCCTTACTCTTCTAAACAACATAAATACATCTTGACTGCTATGGATTATTTCACCAAATGGGTGGAAGCAATACCCCTGAAGGTGGCCAATTCTAAAACCATTATCGATTTTATCGATCAATTTATAATTACCAGGTTTGGCATTCCTTATGCCCTTATGTTTTACAATACATCTTATTTCTCTAGAAATATCATTACTGAATTTTCTCTAAAGAGAGGTTTCAAACTCAAATATTCTAAAAACTATTATCCTCGAGGACATGGTTTAGCAGAATCCACCAATAAAAACCTCAGAAGGATCATTAAACGAACTATTGAACAAAATCAAAAAAACTGGTACGAAGCTCTAGTTTTTTCTCTATGGGCTGACAAAATTACTCATGAGGCCTCTTTAGGCACTTATCCCTTTCACTTAGTGTATGGAAAAAAAAAATTATTCTACCTACTAATCTAGCTCTTCCTTCACTAGTGCTAGTGCAATCTATAGAAGAAAAACCTTCTTCTTATTTACAATTAAGGATGTCCCAAATTCTTAAGTTAGAGGAAGAAAGAGATAAAGCCAAACAAGTTCATGCCCACCACCAACAATTGGTCAAGTCCTTGTTTGATGCAGGTTCAGTAAGTAACAAAACTTTTCAAATCAGTGACTTAGTTCTAAAATGGGATAAGGCCCATGAAGAAAAATTTAAACAGACTAAATTTCAAAAACTATGGCTCGTCCCATTTCAAATCATTCAAAACTTGGCCCATCTACTTTTATCCTTCAAGATTTACATGGAAAGAGGGATGCTCTTCCATAAATGGGCTAGTTTTGAAAAAAGAATTTTCTTAAAAGAGAAATTTTCTTCTGTAAATATGTAAATAAACATATGTACATATCGGTGTCCCTAGTTTAGTTGTGTTGAGTAATACTCTTTTGACTTCATATTGGGTTCTCTCATCATTAACATGGAGATTTATTAATTAAAGGAGAAGTTATTGGAAAGAAATTATAACACTGAAATTTAGTATTTCTCTTGTTAAAATCTTTGAAATCTTTATAACCATTACTTTATAAATATTTCATGACTTGAAACATTAAAAGATCCTGTTGTCCTTTGGTCGGTCATGAACATACTCTTTAAAAAAAAAAAAAAAAAATACTATCCTAAATTTTTAGCATATTTTGTCTTTGATTGTCATCCACAACTCTTAAGGAGTAATTTTACCTCCCCATCCACCAAGTTTGTATTTTTAGAGTGTAATTCAAAAATATTTAAATAACTTGAAATATAAGAAGTCTCATCATGAGTCGACTTACAATGATCATGGGAAACTAATGATGTTGACTTTATCACAATTGGGCACCAAGCCAGGATAATGGCTTATGGCTACATAACTATGGGACAAGAGGTCTCATCACGAGTTGTCTTGTTCAAGATCACTATTACCTGTGAATGGCATTGTCATTATCTAGATGCCAAACCAGGGCATTGGCTTTTAAGAAGCTAAAACAAAAAAGTTTAAAAAGAAAGATTAATACCTCTAAAATATTACTATAAGTGGAAGGGATACTGGTATTATTTGGTTAAATGGTAACCATGTCAAGGCTATTGACACTTGTTGACAGAAGTGGCTCTACCAGTGACAAATAAGTCTATCTTAACACTAAGATTCTATAGTTCTCTATTTTATATTTCTAACTGGTTAAATGACTAACAAAGATAATAAATATTTTTATTAATAACAAGTATTGAAGATTTACAAAGTAATGAGTTATGTTTATTCAAAGTAATGTTAATCAATCTAAATTTTAAATATTTACATCTTTCTAAGTCTTTTACATTAGTTATTAAAATTTCATTTACTTTTTTAGAGATAATTGTTTCGCCCAGTATATCGCCAATTGTTGTATTATTCAACAACCCCCCCATTTATTTATTTTTTCGTTATTAATAAATAATGTGGACCCTTCTTTCTTTTTAATAAAACTCTTTAATTTTCAATAAAGATAGAACATTTTTTTAAGTTTATTGTAAAAATATCTAAGGCTTGAAATTTTCCCTCATCGGAACTTTCTTATCAAAAGCTCAACCCTTGTAATGATACGACTAATTAAAATCTTGATAGGCCCTCTTTTCATGAAATTGATGAATTATTGGAAAATTTTCTCGGGCTCTTACCTTATAATAATTTTCCTTTTAAGAAAGTTACGATAAAGTCATTCCCCGATAAAATATTCCGGATGATTAATTTATTCATTAAAAGGGTTTCAATTAAAGGATAATATATGTCACGCACCCCCTTTTTCATCAATATTATAAGATTTGTTGTCCCTATAACTACCACTTAGCCTATCATCCCTTTGCAATACCATAACTTTCTAAATGTGCCACTTACGATACTCAATACTTCTAATATCTCTAAGCTTTGATGCCTTACTCCTTTGAAATCCGACATCTCCAATATTCCTCTCCTCCGATATCATGAAACCTTCGATATTCCTGTCTACAGCTATATCGGGTCTTTCATATCAGGGGCTTTCACTTTAAACTTCCAATATGCCACCTCCGGTATAGAAACCCTGATATCATTTCTCGCCTCTGCTTATAGCCACTACTTCTTTAAATACCATTTATCAGAAGTTACCAATATCATAACTTTCCAATGCATATCCAATTGGTTTCTCCAATATTTTTTCTTCAAATGCGTTGATATGGGCAGACACACATGAATTCACATTTTGGAATTTAATATTTGAAAGTGGTGAATTTATGATTTTTGCGATTATAATCATCCTCATTCATTATAATTTGATTCTATCATAATTCGCCCTTAAAGACAATATTGTTATATGAAATTAGTTATTTTCACTAAGTCTTTCGTGTGAAGAAGTTATTGTTCATATCAGTGTTTTTCATTATAGGCTAGTCCTGGCAAGCATAACCCTGAAGAAAGGTATAAAGCAACAAAAGCAAAGAAGAAACTTGTTGCTCAGCAACAATCTGTCATTCCTCCAACTGAAAACGTCGATACACCAGGATTATTTCCCAACACATTTTTTTTCTAGATGTTGGAAGTGCCTCTTGGGAATATATCTATAAACTATTTGAGGATGAACGACCCGGGGTTACATAGAGTACAATTACAGCTGATGATTCTACCCCTATTTCGGACACTACTTATAATGATGTCACCAATTCATTCTTGCATAGAATTTCGGCCCGACCCAAAATCCTTCCTTATACAGACATGGTTATATGTGTGGTTTATAATTTAAGCATTGCATAAAAAAATATCGTGACATAGAATCACACAGTCATCGAATCATTCACTGGCAAGGATTTGAGCGTAATATAGCATTTCCCAGAGCCTTAGTGTAAATATAATAAATGGTTTGTGGAGAAATTCATGAGCGATAATGACCATGCATCAGAGCCTATTAAAGCATGGAGGAGAGTTTTGAACAAGCATAAGTGAGAGGATTTAGGCAAGTATGCAATTGACTTCCTTGTTTCTCACTATTTTGAAATAGTCGTTATGATGTGTAGACTGTTCGCTTACCTTAATACACAGAATTTTTATGATCAATGGACACCACTAATTTATGGAGCTTCATAAAGTTACATTTTTTATTGGGGAAATTACTATCAGATAACCTTTCCTAACATATACTGGCCTTTAGAAGCAAGTAGAAAGTCTCAGAAAACATAATTCCTCCATTTTACATAAGTGCCTACATAATGGATGCCCTCTATTTCACAATGGATTTCACCTCTATGGGGTGGAAGTGGACATTAGATGACCTGACCCCCATCCACATATATCACAATATTCTCTGGGACTCAAAGTATCAGCCTCACTTTTATAAAATCTTCCATTGAGTAATGCTGCATATTTACCAAATCATCTTTGATAAAATAACCCCAAGGGTTCCCCCAGAAGCCGAAACTGACTTGTTCCTAATAGGAAACTAGTTTGGGGAAGATTCATTCACCTATGTCTGAATATTTGGTAGTCTTTCTAACCCCCATGTCTTGCCTCTGTATGTCCCTAATAAGATTCTTTCCCAAGAAATAGCATACTAAATGGTAGGAAATGGTATTTCAAAAGTTGTAAAGGATTCTAATAAGAAAATGTGGCTTGTCTTTTCTATTCATTGTGGCATATATGCTTTGGATAATTTGATATATGAAAGCATTAAAATTAGTGTTATTGTATATTTTAATTTCCCCACCATTCCTTATAAACAATATAACCCCCATCAAACTGTCAAAAACGTTACTGCACAATCAAGCATCAGGTAAATCCATGAACCAAACAAATTCGATGATCTATTTAAAAAATATTCTACATATTCAATGGTTACGAGACAAGTAGTAGAATTATTGACCCCACAAGAGATGATTCAATTCATCGAATACAGAACAACGAGGCTAGCTCATTTACCTATGGATTCATTCAAGCTTCCTCAAGAAATCATGGTTCAAGATGATGTTATAGTTGTTGGTTTCAGACAGGCTATTGATATGCATCAATCAAAAGAAACAGGTGCTTCCTCCTCTTCTCAGGAAGAAGGAATCATACATAACACCAAGCCTAAGGAAATATAGGAACAATATAACCAATTTTTTAAGGTCAGTGAACCTCAAGTTTTAAAGACTCATGCACAAGAAAATGTTCAAAATACTTCCAAAGATATTAAACAAACTCCGATCACGATAAACGCCTCTAAGAAGCCTTTGGGAGATGAAGATATTGAAGTTATACTAGCTTTTGCTACATCCCAAGTTGTATTAAGGGTTGAATAAATTCCTCCACTTGATGTATTTTATAGTCTTGAGCATAAGGTTGTCGTCAAAGGATAAAGAAAGAAAATGAATATCGATTAATCGTGGGCTTTAGTTCCTAGAAATACTTCGTTCCAAGTAGTATGGAAAGTCTCTTTGTCCACTCCCACAGAGGAGTTGGGAAGGCTCACTCAATTCACAGGAGCCTATGCTTCGACAACCATGGATAAAGCCATTGAAGTACAACAGTTGTTGAAAGAAAAGGAATACAAAATTGTGTAGTTGGAACAGAGTTTTTAGATTGAGAAACAAAAGAATGTTGATCAATGGTAAGATCAAATTACTGAACTCTAGAACAGATTCAATGCACTCAAAATTCAATATGATAATGATTTGCAAAACAGAAACATTCAAATATAGGAATTGCATAAAAGTATTGAACAGCTGAGTGTTAATCCTAAATTCACAGAATTTAAGAAGGAAGCAAGAGAGTTAAATACTCTCGTTTCTCAACAACAAATTTTGTTTTGTAAGAAGTTAGCTACTATTCATGATTTGTGCCATAGAGTTGCTTGTTTGGTTGATCAATTATCAGATATCAAAAAAAATTGATGACATTGAAGAAAATATTGCAGCTTTCCTTACATGGTAGGACAACACCGATGGAAGATTAGCTAATCTTCCTCGAATTGAAGAGTCACGCAAGGAAATGGTCTTTAGAGAATGGGAAATTAGTCTTAAACATGTAGAGGCAGCAGTGTTCAATGCAAAAGATATCTCTAATAATCTCATTGAGGTGATTAGTGATAATTTATTTCAATTGAATCTTATATCAAACCGCCCTAAAGGAGTATTGTTGGACATTAAATTGCTTAATAAAACGTGGTAGGAGTCATCCAAAAATTAGGCCAAAATAATAGATCATCTATCTAAAATTGATTTGGAAAGTCATTGGCAGTTTTCACTCAAACCACACAGCCATTAGTTGATGCTCCAGTGCCTATCTAATACCACCACTCACATGCTACCAACATTAAGGGAAAACATCTTTATCATCTATATTCAGACTCAACCGAAGTCTCCTCCTGAATTAAAAAATGTGACAGATATCTACGAGTTGCAGTAGTGAATGGGAGGACAGTCTTCTTCACATGCCTAAAGGATTATGTTGCAACAAATTCTAAATATATCTATGTTGGTTTATTTTACCTTCATTAGTTAAAATTTCTTCAATTTGTTACTCCATTTGCTATATTTGTATTTTACTTTGAGATTATAAATCCCCTCCATTTGTAATGAAAAAGGGTTCTGAATTTTGGAAAGAAGGCTCAAGCTTGCACTAATGTAACTTCAGTTCTTCTTAATACATAGTGGAACCACCGCCATTTTCTCATGAGGAGAGTTTCAATTTATCGAGTACTATTATCTGTTTATTATTTCTTTTTTCAGAGTTGAATGGAAATCTAATTCTGTTTATCATATGTATTATAATAATTGTACATGTTTCAGTACTGATATGTGTGATTGGAATTATATATTATATGCATAAACAAATGAAATCTTATATATGTGAAAAAGTCATCAGCTAATTTAATTTAGTATTTAATTAAATTAGTTATCATTTTCTGTTTTAACCTCATAACAACACTATAATCTATATTGTCGTGTTTCTTATGAAAATATTTTTAAATCACATATACAGATAACTTCCCCGAGATATGTATTAAGTTTATTAGTTTTATTTCTAGTTTTAGTTATATCAGAGTTATATAATTCTACTCTATCTATTTCCCATTATTTCAAGGAAATTCGTCCCATAATCCCAATCGAAGCCACCATCCCAAACAGGAAAGGATCTACTCTAAGGTCCTGACTAGGTGGTTTTCCTCGATGTTGAGGAAGAAAATTTGAGCCTTCAACACATCTCCATTTAGTGTCGCCGATATGTTCAAGAGAAGTCATTCAGTTGATATATGCTATGATACTCTTAAACCTTCATTCCATGTCTTCCATTCCTAAACCAGTTCCACATCAACATCATTATGTCTCAACTCATGATACCTGTTTCGTATCATTGATGGGGGATACATCAAGACCCTCCTACGATAGGTCACTTCCTCTCGACATCATCTCATTATCTAGGAAGTTGACTTAGAAACTCTTCCTTCAGTACATTGGGGCTTGCATACATCAATGGCAAGTTTCCTCGTTCTCAACAACATGTTTTCATCCTTGGCCTTCGACCGATAGATTTTGTGTGGTATTCGACTTCAACTCATTCATTCACACCAAATGGATTGTACTACTATACCTTGAGAGCCATTAACATCATCAACAGTTTCTCTCGCATATGTTAATGGCTTACATTGTTGGTCAGTAATCAGATGGTGCCTACCATGTTTGAATTCAGCGCCTTTATTCGCATGGTTAGACTCATACATTAGACGATTGAGTGAACGAGGATAAAAACCCTTGATCTAGTTCCATCCATCTGGCTATGATTTTAGGATTAATGCAAGATTACAAAGCATGATGGTGATGATCATAAAAATAGTCATCTAAGCATGAATCCACACTTTATCATCAATGGACACAACTTCTTGATCATTGTACGTGTAATGCTATCTTATGTGTCGAGCAATGGTATGCCTCCCTCGGAAAAGATATCATGATGAAAATGAATTGTAACAAATGATGATCTTGACCAGTTGTTCTTGATCCAAACTCATCACAAGATAAAGCAATTTAGTCAGCATCCATTGTTTATAACTTTGTGCTTTAAAGGGAAATATGTTATAGGCCATTTTGTCGCATCTGGTCAATAGGGCTACAAATCTTATCAATCCACATCTATGAACACCTTTTCACCATCCCTACACAAATCCCTAATCATGACTCTTCCAAATCCCTAAGTTTTTGGGTCTGACTACGTCAAATCAGTGCTTTTAAGGCCCAGCACAGCCTGGCCCTTTAGGGACTTGCGTTCAGCAGTAGGTAGCTCAATTCTACACTAGCACTGATCAGGAGCAGGTTGTCACTTGTTGGGGGTGTGTTTATTCTAGAAATTCAGGAAAAATAAAAAGAATCTCAAAGCTTCCTCTTCCAGAATCTTCCAGGAGTTGTCTCAACCATTTAACTTGGATAAGAACTTTGAATCCTATCTGATCGTACCTTCGAGATTTCACCTCTTATCCCTTGAGCTCATCGCCCCATCAAGAGTGGATATCAAGCCTAGATTGGTAAATGGATAAGAATTCCCAAAATACCACACTCTCCTATAAATTTACAGCCATCTACAGCATCAGGTTTGGCTTTTGGAGACTAATCATACCCTCATGTTGTTGCCTTGAACCTAAGAGAGTTATCATCTTCATGCATTAGGGTGACATTGAGGTGTGCTTTGTGATAAGGAAGGAAGGGTCAACTTGTAGAGATCTCTACAAGATCATATACTATTCTTGGTTTTAAACTCTCTCCTATTCATATTAATACAAAGAGTATATTGTTTTCCTATATGTGTTATGTTATGTTTACATTCATGTATTTCAATGCTTTGTTGGTCCATTGAATAGATTAATTCGCTAACATTACATAGATGTCATAGATATCTGCTTTGTGTTGATTGTATGTGCAAGTTCTAATTATAGCAATCGGAGCTACGATTGGATATTACAAGTCGAGAGGAGAGAAGTGCTTTGGACGGATTCCAAGTAAGCATCTTTCCATTCTCCAATTTCTCTAAGGGGAACTTTATATTATTTGCTTTTTGTTGTTCTAGATTAATCCACTAGTCTAGGGAAGATAATTATGTTCATAGTCGTAAATTTCACATAATGGAGAGGTAGATGAGTGGAAGACTGCATTTAGTACTAATGAAGGTTTGTATGAGTGGATGTTCATGCCATTTGACCTATCTAATGCACCCAGTACATTCATGAGGTTAATGAATGAGGTACTAAAGGAGTTCATAGATAAGTTTGTGATTGTGTACCTAGATGACATTTTAAATTACAGTCACCCTAAAGAGGAGCATCTGAGGCATTTAAGGTATGTATTAGAAAAGTTACATAAAGAAAAATTGCTTGTGAACTTGAAGAAATGTTCCTTTTTGAAATCAAAATTAGTAATATCGAGGATTTTTAATTTCTAGAGAAGGATTGAATATGCATGCAGGTAAAGTGAAAGCTATTTTTGAATGACCCTCTCCTAGAAATGTTTTTGAAGTCAGGAGTTTCCATGGTTTGGCTGGTTTTTACAGGAAAATTATTTGAAATTTTAGCAAGATATTGCTCCAATTGTAGAGACAGTGAAAAAGATTCAACATCCATTTAAATGGACCGATGTAGCTAAAAAAGGGTTTCATATATTGAATAAAAAGAGTCAATTCTTGCTCTTCTTGGTTTTAATAAACCCTTTCAAGTGAAGATCGATGTTAGTAATGATGTAATTGGAGTAGTGCTCAGCCAGGAAGATAGGCCCATTGCCTATTTTAGCGAGATGTTGAATGAAGCTAGGAGGAAATACACGGCCTATGAAAAGGAATTTTATGTAGTGGTTTAGGCCCTAAAGAAGTGGAGGAATTATTTATTATCTAAAGAGTTTATTTTATACATTAACAATCATGCTCTTAAATATATTATGTAGCAGCCAAAACTGAACCAAAAACATATTAAATGGGTTGATTATTTGTATAATTTTACGTTCTTTTTTAAGCACATCAGTGGTCAATCTAACAAAATTGCAGATGCTTTGAGCAGGATACAACTTTTGTTGCAGGAAAGTCAAATCCAAGTGCTTGGATTTGAGTTCATAAAGGAGTTGTACGAAAGAGATGCAAATTTTAAGGAGACCTTTGAAGCTTGTAAAATCAAACTTTACAAGACATAAGTCCGTGACTTGATTATATGATTCAAGATGGACTACTCTTTAAAAACAGTCAATTGTGCATTATGAATTGTTCTATGAGGGAGAACCTGGTCAAGGAAAAACATAATGGAGGTCTTGGAGGACATTTTGGGAAAGACAAGACATATGACCTACTAAGGAGATATTATTATTGCAAAATTTGAGATCTGATGTGCATAAATTTGTAAAGAAGTGTTGAATTTGTCAATATGCCAAAGGAAGAAGCTAGAAGATAGGTTTATACAAAGCATTACCAATTCCAGAAAGAGCCTAGAATTCAGTGGGTATGGATTTTGTTTTGGGATTACCTAAAACACAGAAAGGTAATGATTTTATTTTTGTTGTGGTAGATAGGTTTTCAAAGATTGCTCATTTCATCCCTTATGCTAAGACAAGTGATGCTAGTCACATTGCTAAATTGTTTTTTAAGGAAGTAGTAAGATTACATGGAATTCCCAATAGTGTAGCTTCAAATAGAGATACTAAATTATTGGGACACTTCTGGAGGACATTATGGAAGAAGTTTGGAACATAATGGCAATTCAACTCAGCATATCACCCTCAAATTGATGGGAACGCTGAATTTGTGAATAGAAGCCTTGCGAAAACACTATGCAACCTAATTGGAGACCATCCTAAATAGTGGGATAAAAAAATTTCACAAACTGAATATGCCTACAATGATAGTCCCAACAAAACTATAGGACAAAGCCCTTTCCAAATTTTTATGGAATGAACCCAAGACGGCTACATGAACTTAGAAATTTGGGAAGAACAGAACAAAGGAACACACCAGGAGAAGATTTTTCGATATCCATACAAGAAATTCATAACCAGGTCAAACATAAGTTGTTGGAAAACACTCTAAAGTATAACAGCAAAGCAGATATGAAGAGAAGAGAGAATATATTTGAAGTTGGGGACCTAATATTTGCACACTTGAGGAAGGAAATATTTCCTAAGGGTGAGTATAATAAATTGAAAATTAAAAATATAGGACCCTGTAGAATTTTGAGGAAGTTTTTCGTCAATGCATATGAATTAGAGTTACCACCTAGAACAATAATTTATCCAATTTTTAATGTAGAATATTTATATAAATATGAACCAGAAACATAACAGCTAGCCAATGACAGTCAAGAAATCCAATGGGAGAAACTTTACAACCTAAGAATATTCTAGATAATATATTGATCAAGAAAACCATGTTGGAAACTGTTGGGCACGGGATCCCCCAAGGCAAGTTTTGGGGCTTAGAGCCCAAGTTTTGACTAAGTCTAATGTAAAGACTCCGCGAGGTGTGGCCGCAGAGTGCAAAGATTATAAAAGAGTCAAAGGGTTGTCCACCCTCATTTTTGTAATGTAATTTCAAGTTGAGAGATCTACCCATGGTCGCGGACCATGCGATTGTATAAATAGAGTGAGGCTCTAAGTTGTAAAAGACACCAAATAAGACAGAATGGAAGGAATAACAATGAATTGAGTCTGATCTAAGTATAGGGTGAGTCGTTGGATCGTAGAGTAGGAGAATACTCTGTAGTTGAGTGTGCAGAGGCCTAGTAGTCCGCAGCTGAGTATGCAAAACCCTACAGCTGAGTGCACAGGGTGAAGTAGAGTCTGTAACCAATTGAAGAGGTAATAAAGAGAAGTTTCTTACCGTTCTATGTATCTTCACCTGTTTTATGCATTGAAGTGTATTGGGCATGAATTGTAAAGTTACTATTTATTTGTTGCACGAACTTATATGAATATGTTGAATAAGTGAATATAAGATAAAGTGTTTGTTCACACAAAGATAACTAACTATTATAAGATGATAAGTAAGATCCATAGTGTAACAGTGTGAAAGCTCCAAAGCCCCTGGTTAGGGTTGCGCAAAGGCCAATACAATAGGGCGCGAAGACCTCGTGGGTCAGAAAGGTGCGCGGAGTAACCTGCATGAAGGTATTCACAGTTGGACTAAGTCAACCCCTCAAACATCTCAAGGGTGCAGAAACCTGGTTCCGGCATCCCCCCATACTGCGTTGGGTGAGACCTCAGTCTGCGCTCCGTGGGCTATTGCTGAAAGGGATAGTAGTACAAGGATTTTTTTGGCTAACTAACTCCGAACCTAGGTCAGGCCCCATCAAGCCAAAAAATGGTTCCATTGCCATGACCAGAATCTGCATAGAGATGCCTGATGTCGCATCATTGGAATCCAACTAAGAAGGAAATTGAAGGTTGGTTGGATAGGAAAATCCACAAGTTCGCGGTGTAGGAGAGCAGGAATCTGCGACTAACAAAAGAAGAGTGGTTAGACTGCTACCTGTACATAGAGGTCCATAAAATTTTCTTCTCGCGTCTTTCCCCACTGAGATGTATAAGTGGATCACAAAGCTAGCAGATAGCGAAGGAAGGTGCAAGCTCGACGGTCCTATTGTGCAGATGCCAAAATTGGTATGCAAATTGCAAGTATCGGAGGATAAGATCACGTGTGCTGTTGATCACTGGCTCGATCAAATTATAGGAGGATTTATTACTGAGTTCGCAATAGACACTATGGTAAGCTACAGTGAGGCCGAGCGATGCTTTCTCAAAGGACCGCGAGGTAAGTACGTTAAGTCTTTCAACACTTGGATTAAAATGCTACTGCGTGAAAAGTGGATTATGCAAATACATTGATGTTCAAGGCTATGAGAAGTGGGAGAATCTACAGAAACGAAGGTAGCATAGATCTAGAAACTAGCCCCTTGATCTCACCTCCGCGAGGGGGTGAGCAAGAGATCGCAAAGGTCTCACAAAGAAGTGCGATCAATTTGATAAGGCAAAGGATCCTGCACATACCACCCCGACCCACACCACCACCAGCTTCACCGCCTTCACCCCCATCTTCGCCCATACCACCTCCGCCACCACCACGTTTTGATATGGCAAGCTCGATAAATTTGCCTGTGTTCAAAGGAGTGGGAAATGAAGATCCGAACCAGTTTTGGTTCGTGGTAAAAGTTGTATGGGAAGCACAGGGAGTGATGGATGATAATATCAAGAAAGAAACGTTGGTTAGCCCTCTACAAGATCGCACACTGACATGGTATATTAAGAACTCTAGTGATCACCCAAATGCAGGAATCGCGACTATCCAAACTGCACTAACTAGGGAGTTTAGCCAACCGAAGTCAGAAGCACAGTCAATCACTGGGTTAAAAGAAATTACAATGCTACCAGGTGAGACCCCTTGGGAGTTGGATCAAAGGTTGAAGTGCACGATTTGCGAAGCTAATATGACCCTGACAGATGGATAGCACCGTGAATGGTTTGTAGCATCGCTATCACTGCATTTGAGGAACGTGTTGTCACAACAAAGGTTGACAACTCAGGCCGAAGCTTTAGAGACTGCGATGAGGCTACATGAGACCCCCATACAGGATCCTAACCTAGGAGTTCAGCAGATTCATGCGCAGTTGAAGAACCTATGCCTTGATATGCAAAGCCTGAAGTAGGACAAGGCAGTTCGACAAGAAGTGCGCGAGGAAGAGTGGTGCAAAAAAATGTAAGGCTTAGGGACATGACAAGGACCACTACTTGGTATTCGTGAATTATCACACAGGAGGAGGACCGATGCTGGTAAGGCTAGAAGCACAAGCAAGACCGATCGCAGTGCCTGCCTTATGGTACATGATTTGTCAAACAGGAGGAAAGCATGTTACGGATGTTGCAGAAGTACATGCAGAATTCGCAACAGTTGTTTTGTAATTTCTGTATATCAGTGAAACATGATGAGCACACCTATAGAAGTTATGAGCTAATTATGGATAGAAATCCTACTTACAGGGTTCAGGCCGAAACACGACCCCTAAACTACGGCACAGGGATGGCGTGGGCCAGATTCTAGGGGCGCAGATGAGGTTGAGGTGAAGGAGGACCTGGGAGAGGCCGCAGACAGTTGATATGCTACAATTATGGAGGGCCAGGACATTATGCCCATGATTGTAAAAATCCACCGCATCCATCTTGTCTATATTGTAGTAATTTATCATGAGATGGAGGACTATCTCACGCTGATAGCTATGTTGCACGATAAGGGAGAGCTCCAACATCCACCGACTCAGATCTTGCAAATGACGAGGTCTGAGCCGTGCGAGGAAGATCCAAACGTAAACATTGTGCTCCGAAGTGCGATTACGATGGGAGAGGATAAAGGCAAATAGCCTGAAGGTAGTACTTGGGTTTGCAAGGCTCCGATGAAAGAACCAGAGTTTGATTTGGAGTGCGCTAATGAAACCTTCATGGAAGCTAGGAAGAGATTCGATGATGCCTCCACTTCAGGAAGCAAAGATAGGTCGAAGCTAGAAATGGACCCATCTATGCTTACGACATTCCTAGAAACATGTATGAAGTTACTGTGTGACAGTAAGGTGGTAAAGGGACTACAGGAACTCATTAACAGATGTGCTGGGACCGCGCCAAGAGAACCGCGCGTGGTCCGGAAGATTGGAAAACACAAGACAAGAACAGGAAGAGAAATGAGGCTAACTGCGCAGTTTGGAAAGTATTAGATGGACCAAGTAATTCTGGATCTAGGATCAAACGCGAACGTTCTACCAAAGCAGACATGGGAGAACATGGGGAGGCCTACAATGCAGTGGTCTCCTATTTAGCTGCGCACGACGAACCAACAAAAGATAATACCCTTGGGCTGATTGCAGGGAATCACAATGAATATTGAAGGAGCGAGCGTGCTAGTTGACTTTGAGGTAATAGAGATTCTCGATGATAGCAATCCCTACCCCACACTCTTAGGAATCAATTGGGCCACTGACATGAAGGGGGTGATTAACCTGAAAATGCACAAGATGATTTTTGAGAAGAATTTTTTGCGTGTAGTGATACATTTGGACCCTACAGGGGGATCATGCTACACTGAGCTAGTGTGTGACTATGAAAGAGACGATGACTTAGACTGCATCTACAAGATAACCGCGTGAGAGCAAGACTAATTAAATCCCGCTGCGGATGGACGAATCTCATGGGAGAGCGAAAGCTCTTGTATGTCGGATTCGGATAAAGAAATAGAGCGATGGCAGAACCGGTTACATGAGGTAACCACACTGAACTGTAACATGATGACAAGATCGCTACACTGCGTATCGACAAAAGTAAGGGATCTACCTATGTATGATGGGTTGAGTGAGGTATATGTTTTCTTCAATATTTTTGAAAGGGAAGTGCCAGAACAACAACGTTTCACAGCTTTGAAGTGGGTACTGCACGCTACACCCACAAGGTGATGGGGTACATGCCAAGGAAGCTTTGAGGACTGGCACAAATGTAGGAGAATGATTTGCATGCACTTTGGGAAGCCTCAAATGTGACTAACAAATAAATACAATGTACGGGATAGTCCGTGCATGCATCTGTCCAAGTGGGTACAGGTGTATGATAAACAACCTATGCGGATGCACATGGATTTTGCGTTGGGAGACACGTTCAATAAGCATGTGTTGGGGAGGAAACTACGCAAATGGTCCCTCGAGTTGGAACGATAGAGGGTGAAAAAAATAAGTGCACAGAAGGTTACACACGCAAAAGCATTTAACGAAGTACGCGAAGCACTGAATAGGGTATATAATGTGCAGCGAAGTGATTGGGACCTGCACATACCAGTAGTTTTGTGGGCTTATAGGACAACGTGCAAGAAACTGACGAGACAGACACCTTCTAGGCTAGCCTATGGAGAAAATGTTGTAGTCCCAATAGAATATAATATGCCTAGTCCACGCATCACAATGCTGGTGGATATGACAGTTCGCAGAGCCTTGGAAGAAGGGATCGTGCAACTGAACGAAGAAGAATGCTTGGGACCTGAGGAAGAAATCCGACAGGGTGATCTTAGGCTCCAAGAACTCATGAAAGAAAGAGTGCGATTAAGGGAGAAAAGCGCTCTAGTGGAAGCGGAAGTCAAGAAGCTTGAGGAAGAAATAAAGAAGGATTTTCTCGATAAGAAAACCATGGTGATAAAACAAGGTGTGCATGATTACGTTGACAAATTTGGGGACTACCACCGAGAGTTGATTAGCTTGATGCCGTGGATTGGACCATATATTACTAGAGGGATCACCCATGATGGCATGGTGTAGATGGTAAAGTGTGCGATGCAGACAGTCAAAATAAAAGGTGGATTTGTTCCAGGCAAAGTGATGGATGGCCAGTTGAAACCCTATATAGGTGGCACTACCACCTGACTAACTGTAGGAAGCACAGTCTTAGCACTCTAGGCAATTGAAAGGAGGCATGGGACTATAAACTACTCTGCCCAAGAGTTGTGCGGTGTCTGGGTTGCGCATAGGAGAGAAGTGTCATAGGGTCCGTGACAGCGCAAGGGTAGCTGCACTGCCACGTGGGTCAGCTGGAAAGTGACCGTTATAGTCACTATTCACGATGTGATGCTTGGTTTGAGACCAAATGGAGTGGGCAGCAGGCATTTAAGATGAGTTTTATGGGCAAGATTTGTGAAAATCTGCCGCCATGGGAGAATTAATGGACAAGATTCTTGGGGAATGGTCGAATTTGAATTCAAAAGACACTATAAATTACCAAGGACTACCCATCACATAACACTTGGTCATTTGAGAACTGAGCTATTGTGCACCCCGAGTATTCTAAACTGAGACATGTTTGCCCTATAGAGAGCATTGTTTAAGCACCTAAGTGAACAAAGGATCAACATTGAACAGTTGAGCTTCTGCACGACGAGTTCGTGTCTCAGAACAGGCAGATGGTATAGGTAATTAAAGATTCCTATCATATGGTCCCTGATCTGGCCATCCCAGTAGAAGCACCAGCAGAGGCGCACATCCAGAGGTTAGTAGCAGGGGTGCGCGAGGCACGAGAAGAAATGGCTAAGGTTTAGTCGGAGCTGAACCTTCAAATAGCATAGCTACAATTGAAGGCGTAGTCTTCAACTCCTCCAGAGGTAAGGGAATAGCGCACCAGCGCCATTACATCGAGGATAGAGGATATCAACAGTGTGGTAAAGGACTTCACCAAAATGTTGGAAGAATCATTCGAGGTCCTCACCACTCTACAGGAGGACCCGAATATACAGCGCTTAGAAACAAAGGTGCGTGAACTACAACAATAATATGACGACGTCAAAGGGACCGTGTAGACGATGGCCGTTACACAGAGGCTAACACGGATGCAACAGGCCAAAGTGCTTAAAGAGCAGGTAGATGCAACGCGACACAAAGAGGTGGTTCTAAAGGCACGCATCTAGCCTTGGATCGATGAGACCTTCATTATCACAGCAACAATTGAAGGCAAGCTCGCGCAGATGCAGGGGATACTAGAGCAACTATAGGGAAGCGGTTCATATACCACAGTCTCCGAACAGCGCATCCAGGAGATACAGCAGGCAATCGCTCAGTGCGTTGCCAACCTTGTAGCGGTGCGAGCAGAGTTGGGAGGTTTCCACGCGAAGATCTCCACACTGACAGGGTTACTCGAGGGCAAGTCACGATGTTTGTGTTGGGGGCCTGTTGGGCATGGGATCCCCCAAGGCAATTTTTGGGGTTTAGAGCCCATGTTTTGACTAAGTCTAATGTAATGACACCGCGAGGTGTGGGCGCGGAGCATGAAGATAAAAGAGTCAGAGGGTTGTCTTCCCTCATTTTTGTAATGTAATGTTGGCTTGAGAGATCTACCCATGGTCCGTGTACCATGGGATTGTATAAATAGAGCGAGGCTCCAAGTTGTAAAAGACACCAAATAATACATAATCAAAGGAATAACAATGAATTGAGTCTGATCTAAGTATAGAGTGAGTTTTTCAGTCGTAGAGTAGGAGAAGGTTATGCAGCTGAGTGTATGTAGGCCTAGTAGTCCGCAGCTGAGTGCATGGACCCCTGCAGCTGACTATGCAGGGTGAAGTTGAGTCTGTAACCAATTGAAGAAGTAATAAAGAGAAGTTTCTTATCATTCTGTGTATCTTTTCTTGTTTTATGAATTGAAGTGTATTGGGCATGAATTGTAACATTACTATTTATTTGTTGCACGAACTTATATGAATATGTTGAATAAGTGAATATAAGAAAAAGTATCTGTTCAGGCGAAGATAACTAACTATTATAAGAATATAAGTAAGATCCGCAATGTAACCGTGCGAAAGCTCCACAGCCCCTGGTTAGGGCTGCGTGAAAGAAAATACAATATGGCACAAAGGCCTCGCAGGTTAGAAAGGTGCATGGAGTAACCTGCACGATGGTATTCATAGTTGGACTAAGTCGACCCCTCAAAATCTCAAGGGTGCAAAAACCTGGTTCCAGCATCCCCCCATATTGCTTCGGATGAGACCTCAGTCCACACTTTGTGGGCTGTTGCTGAAAGGGATAGTAGTACAGGGATTTTCTTGGCTAACTAACTCCGAACCTGGGTCAGGCCCCATCAAGCCAACAGAAACCTTTGAGCACTACTAAGAGAGGGAATGAATTAGTAGTGTGCCTTATTACCAATTTTTACCACTTAAAACTTCTCTACTGAATCATGCACCATTAACCAGCAACATATCATATCATCACATGAATATAAACAATATAAGAAACTAAATTAAAAACCATGAGATCAACAATACATAGAAAAACATCAAACACAACCACAAAAACCATCCACACAAGAGACATAAGGTATCTGGTGGAAAACCCTTCACCAGGCAAAAAACCACCCTTGTTGCTATTGCACTACTTTGAATCTTCTATTAAGAAAATATATTCTTTTACATAGATTACTAACTTCGATCAGCTAAGAGACTTGACCTCATATACAATAAGTCGAATCCCATCATCCTGGAGACTCAATTCAACTTATCAGCTTGGAAGACTATGTTCTCACATGGATCTAAGAACTACCATTCACTAAACACCACCATGATCAATTGATCCTCACCCAACTCTAACTGGACTATCCAACTCCAATTGGATTGAAAATTAGTTCCTTTCACTAATACTTCACAATCACTACTCCACAGCCATGAATTCATTGCTCCTCTACTCTATGCAGACCTCGTTTAATCTATTTTCAAACTGGATCCCAAGACTTTCCTCTCAACTTGATTCAAATTTGCAATACGAACTCTATCATCAAGACAATATCATCAAACCAAATAAAAATACCACAAACATATGCTCTCCGCACAAGAAAAATAGTGGCCAAATCAAATCTGAAAGACCATCACCAACCAACAACAAAAACACAACTCATACTCCACCATAATATCAAACTATCACACCAAAATATAATTGATGTATACTACAATTAGAAACATACAACACATTTGGTATGCGCCAAACGAACTAGCAGCACCATGCAAAATCTCACCAAACAATCTCTGCTACATTAGCCTCAAATCTGATATGAATATTGATGTACTGCTTCATAAATCTACTCCATTCACTGCCATTTACACTCACTCACTCAAGAAATTCTTCTCACAACTAGATCTAAATCATATTCACACTAGACATCCTTCTTGTCCTCACATACACTCACCATCAACCATAACTGAGCTCCAAAGTGAAGTATATAAAGCATGAAGGGTGAAATTCACCTTTCGGTTGGGATCAAAGATGCACAAATTGGACTAAATCAATCCACTAACACCACTACTTGTGCACTAAAGTTGTTCACATCATTACAGGACCTTTTCAAACCATTCTCGACTATTACAACTTAATCTAAAAGTCTCTAGGAATTTCCATGCCAATTTTCATCTAATTTGCACGATGAATCTGGAGGATTTTTTGTGAAAAATCTTAGTCGCACACACAACACTATTTGAACTTGATTGGACTCATGTAAAAGCCTGATTCCCAATGACTAGAACCTCTAGGTCGCATGCATGAGCCTGCATGGGAGCTATTGGGGCAGAGCATAAGGAAAATCAATCAACCCTCAGCTCAGAACCTCTTCCACCAGTTGGATCACCTTCTCCACCATCAGTACATGCCTCTAAACCTCTATTAAGATCAATAACACCTGGATCAAACATGTCTCCCAAGTGCCACTTCTAAGTTGACCTAAAATGCCAAGAAACAATGTTGGTAAGAGTGCCAACAAGTCCTCCACTCTCCAACAACACCTACACAAGTTGCAACACCTATGAATGGAAATGTAATACCTATGTAACATCATCATCATCATCATCATCATTATCATGGGGCCATCATATACAATAGATCATCCCCATGAGCATAAATATGAAGACCTAGTATGCCAACTCTTCAAGTGTGTTGTCATCTCCATCACATGAAGATTTGCATCATCCACCTATAGCAGCAACCTATACCTCCATAAACACCATATTGTCATCATATAACCATCATGAGTATGACATCATATAGTTGACATCAATGTCAACACAACCATCTCAATTTCAACTCAACTAGTTGCAACCATGCTACAATGAATGGCATCAACACATCAGCTAGACTACATAGGGTTGACATCAATGCCAACATTAGCTAGCTTCCATCATGAACCAATTCCAACATCATATAGTTGGATCCATGCACATCATAATGCCAACAATCTCCCTCTTTGGCATTGATGGAAACCATACACCAACTCTCCATACCATTGTCCCCTACCACTCCTCCTTTGACATCAATGTAAAAGGGTCAACTCCATCTGATAAGCCAGCAAGAACTGAAGCACAAAGACTGGAGCAACTGATCTCTACATGGCTAAAAAATTATGCACATCAACAAGCATCCATGGCTCTCATATCAGTAGCAGCAAGCAACAAATATACAAATCATCATCTAGGGCAGCATACCAACTAACAACCTCTACCAACATGCATCAATATGCTAACATGAGGCAACCACAAGCATCAATGAGCAGCAATAAATAAACACCAATATCCTCATGAATCACCAACCAACACTTCTCCATAGCAACTACATAGCATCAACACCAATGGCTACCAACAACAATCATAACATAGAATGAGTCACACCATGAACACCTCCAAGCGGATCATAATGCCAACAATGTACGGTTGAAGTAAACAAGAGATAATAGATGCTCCCCCTAAACATGTTTCATCTCTAATATCATATCAAGGTTGTAGTGAACCACTTTTACTGCAATCAATGCTTCCTTTCAATAAATAGAAGCACCATATGAACCATAGATGTAGTAGATATGACCTGCAAATATATAAAAATATAAGAAATGCCCAAGAAATAACACGATAGATGATAGAACTATAGATCTTTATTAATATCAAAACCCTTGAGGTAGGGAAACACCATACAATTACTCCTTAAGGAAGGAGATCACTCCACAAGCCATATGCTTGTCAATACAATAATCCTTGACATCTCTCAATGGGGATTCTCTAGCTTCTATAAAGGCTTCATACATATAATACCATGGGTCTCTCAATACCATACATCTAATACAATGTCTTATCACATTATTCCTAACTACTTGTGGTCCCTTACATAATGCGGGTTAACCACTTTATTTATTAATTATGGCCCATCATATTATTATCTTATTCCCTTGGGTACCTACCTTTGTACCGCATATTATCCCCCCTAGGTATACTACAATAGACTCGACATGACCATGACTTAATGACATATACATGATAAACACATGACTATAGTAGTAACATAAAAACTCATATATGACCAATGTATGACATCATTACTAACGTTTACATGAATGTCCAATTCTATCACCAAATCACTAGAAAGTCAATGATGAAACAATACAAGTACAATGCATCATGAGTATTTTACATGGATTTTACAATGAAATACATTTTTTCTATCATCATCTCCTATGGGACAATAACTCAAAAACATGATACATCATGACTATTACATCATTATTAACCCATACATGTGGTTGCAAAAAGACTCCATACACTTGCATATCACCATGACAATTTGATCTACTAATGACTAGACCCTCAACCAACATAAAATGATGAATCAATGATAAGTACATGGTTGTAATAATCATCATATAACACCTCATGCATGGTCGGTCCATGTCTTATGTCATCTCTATGCATCATGTGCCATTGAACTCATTCTTTGCATGGTTGCATCTTTTCAACAAACTTGTCAATGAAAACAAAAACATGTATATGGCTGAAATTTTACTACTTTCACTCAAAAAACATGTATAAAATAGCTACAAATATCTGAGTGAAAATAATGAAGAAAATTCCAAATAATCTATGAAATTATCATACCATGCAGACCTCCCCCTGAGCTCAATATACCTCCCATATGTCGATTGATCCTTTGGATCTCCAAGTTATGAAATTTAGTCATATATTATCCCTCTGAGTCTTATTTCCAACTCCACAAGTCTTACCAAGATTGGATGTTTCAAGAAATAGTTATGCCCAATCTCCCACGATGACCTTATTATAGACTGGTTCGGTAGAGCGATCTTGTACGGAGTGCCACATGTCAATGTTTCAACCTTAGGCCCTGAAAAATGATACAGAAAAAACTACAGTCCATCTTCTTTCAGTCACATTTTACAAAATTCAAATCTAATGCTCAAAGATAAAGTTATCATGATTTTCCCTAGACCACATGTTTTAGATGGAATTCTAGAGCCTACTCCACATATCTCTGAAACTATAGCGAGACAAGATCTAAAATCTGTACATGAGGTTCACCAATATTTCGTCTCCACATGGTTTCAATTTAAGCTTCTAAAACTTCATATAAAAAAAAATTATAGTGAAAATTCCATGATGACCTGTTTAAGAAGTGAAACCCTAGAATCCAAAGCTCTGATACCAAATGTTATGCAACCAACTCACAAATAGATAGATCAACGACTTAAAAAATATCTTCTTTGTGGGGGAAACCTCCTTTACATTAAATGAATGAAATATTCTTGTATTATACAAATGACAATACCTCCCTTGTATATATAGGAGTCTAAGAGGTCACAATATAATCAGAGCCTACATAACAATAATAATGTAAGGGCACATAATAACAATAGTGGGCTTCTATGGGGAACAACCATAACAATATGAGGGCTACATGGGCACAATAATAATAATAAGGGGGGTACACTAGTATTATAGGGACCTAACACATACCTTCCTCAATTGTTTTCAGATTCTGCCAATTTAATATTTAAGATGATTATCTCCTCCTTGATTTTGACCTCCTTATCATCACAGATCTGCAACAGTTTTTTTTTATCCTTGCATGCAACTATTAGTCTATAAATATTAGCTCCAAGACCCTTAATAACAGTCTCATCTTCACGATGTGCTTCATCATGATCAAAATATGAATCATCAAAATTATAGCTCAATAGAAAATCATTAATATTTATACCTTTAGGTTTAAGATTTTTTTATCTCTTCTCATCATCAGTTGAATCATGTGCACTAGAGGAATGAGACTCTTGTAGCTGAGTTTCTTTTTTTTGAAGGCCCTTCTTCTTGTTCTTCTTTTTGTTTCTCTTTTTCTCAATTACTTATTTTTGTTGGTACCATATGTTGGGTCTCCATTTTGTTGCCTTTAATACCCTATATTGTCCTCTATTGTTTACCAAATTTACCTCGAAACCTACTCACCACTTGCTTACCTTCATCAAAAACATGACTTTAAGCATCCTTGTGTATATATGAGGTAATTTATATTTAAAGCATGGTTTTTATGTTTTCTTGTAGTAGAAATAGAATTATTGATTCTTTATACTCTCTAATTAATTGGATTGACTCACATAGATGTTTATACCATGTTCCTACTCATCCGATACCATCCCAGCAATCCAGTACTAGTGCAGCATTCTAGTAGTTGTGTTCACTCATCCGACACCAACAGAAGCGGTCCAGCACCTATGGTCATTTAGGTCCAATCCTATAGTCATATGGTACCAATATTCCAGTGTTGTGTGATTCTGGTACCAATATTCCAATACTGTGTGATTCCAGTACCATATTTCCAGCATTATGTGATTCTAGTACCAATATTCCAGCTCTATGCTCATCCGGTACTCAATTAAAGTCAAAATTTTGGAAGCTTCTAGAAGAAAAATGGGAACATGAGTTTTGTCGAGAACGACGCCGACATGAAGACACCTAGGTAAGAATTTGCTCAGCTCGCACATGTGGAACTCCAACTCAAGGGGGATATTTTCTATGCTATTCCGGTACCAGATTGTAAAAATAGTACAAATCTCAAACTATGAATTTGCGCCTTAATATTTCTAACAAACAAATGGCTTTCGAGAAAACACAACCTGCTACAAAACCCAGAAATGGTTTCTAACAATCCATTAAGGATAGATATATATTGAAGGGTTTTTGAACCAAATTTGTAATTTCTACATAAAAACCCATATTTTTTAGATTTCATTCTAAAAATTGTAAAATTGGTTTTAACCAAAATCTAAGTTGGGGGAATTCAGTTTTATCCATTCCTCTATGGATTTCATGTATAAATAAGCCTCATAGGGTTGTGAGAGAGAGGATTTTGTTATTATGATCATTCTTTTGTAATGGAGGAGGAAGAGAGTTATGATTTCATTGTTGTAATTTGAGCTTAGTTTTCAATATATGGAAAGTGATTGAATCCATATTTATGGTGCATCCTTAGATTTCATCTGAAGTGCTTCTAGTAGAAATTTCCAACTTGGGATGGCCCCTCAAGATTGGTAATATGTTGTTCATTGTACTTTTAATTTAAATTTATTATTTTCTATGTTTACATGCATCTAGTATCATAGATTTCTTTGTAAACTCTATTTCTCGAGTTGTATGTTAGAATTATCGTTTGCTATCTTAAAGAACAGGAAGAGTTAAGAATGAATATCTCACCATTCACCTACATGTGTTGTTCGTGAAGACCCTCATCGTACATTTCATGTACTAGAATGTAGAATTTCTTTCAGAACTCGTTAAATTAGGAATGATTCCTTTGTTTAATATTTAAGTGTAGTAAGTTGATTTTAATTAGTTGCTACAAGAAAACATAGTTGTATCCATCTTTATATTTCATGAGCTTGTAAATGGGCAGCCTTATTACCTAAGGAAGAACTTTTTAGATCACATGCTTGCTGAAATTTTATTTATGAGTTTTTAATCTTTAAATTAAATGAAATTAGAATAATTATAAAATGGAAGCTTCATATCTAGGCTATACTCAACAGACATAGGAACTTACCTGTTATCGACACATATAGCGCATCATCTCTACTAATTACGACTCCTTGGTTGATAATTTAATTTGTGGCAATATATCGTTCATATAATTTGATACAGGTGGATATTGGCAACCACCTGCCAATTCTACTTGGACCCCCACCATTGTTTCTTTCAGTTTTTTAGTTTCCTTAATTGTAGCACAGTTTACTATTTTTAGCAGTTTTTCGAGTCCTAAACTTCTGGCGTTGTTTTGAGGCCCTAAACGGCATTTTTTTGGCAATTTTGTACCAGCAATTTTCTCTTTTAGGACATATTTTCCGTCATAGTCCTCAGAGAGATCTTTCCAACGAGTTATCATGTGCGTCAAACGGAGATAATATGACCAATTTTCTACCTCGAGAAGTTGGTTGTCCAACTAACCCCATTGGGGCCCATAAACTCTTGGTGTTACATCTCCTCGGGTTAGGGTTTTGGTTGTTTAGGGTTTGCTCTTATTGTTCAATAATAAAAAGGCCCTTGAGCCTCATTTTAATGTAGTTCACCACCACATATCTTCTCATAGATAAGCTACCATCGCCCGAGATGGCCTTATTTGCATTCTTTTTGTAAGCATATTTCAGTATTTGATATTAATGAATTGAAGTCTTACTTCTACTGCATCTTAATATTTATGGTTATATCTGTAATTTGTTGTGTTCCTGTTTAAATATGGATCATAATTGCCCAAACAGTTTTGGTGTCATTGTCGGGGAGTTATAAATGATAATAGGTAATGATTTGTTTTTTTGGATTACTTAAGGGCGGATAGAAGATGGTAAGATGAGAGGTAAGAACCTGGGCGTCCACTTTGGTGGGGTCACTCCAAAGTTAAGTTATCCTCTCTTTTGGTAAGTAGTTGAAATTTGATGTTTTGGATTCATGGAAAAAAGAGAAGCCTAACTAGTGTGAATAGATAACATGGTGACAGCAGGGTCTTAGTAGCATGGTGGCGCTTAGAGTACATGATTGGTTTGCTTGGATTCTTGTTAAGTGTGTTTTCTTTTTCAATTACTTAAGATTTAAAAAAAAATGGTACTTTAAGAACTCCATACACTAATACATGTCCAGGACAGCGATTAACAATCAGCAAAGCAATATTCAAGCATGATCATCATCTTGGAAGAACTCTCTCAAATTCTAGCAGCAGCTGGGAAATCTGCTTCTCAAGAAGAACAAATCTTGACAACAGTCAAGAACTTATCTACCTCTCCAGAAGTGATAGAAGAACAACAAATCCATGAACCACATCCATAGGAGGATCTTCACACTTGCAATCTTCTCGAGGAAACTGAAGAATCATGGACCACATCCAACGGAGAGTAACCTTTAGAACCTGAGATTGAAGAAGTTTCGACATGCCTATCTATGGATCCTCTAAGAACACAAGAGGATAGTCATCTCATAATAGAATATTTGCATGGTATGGTAAAGGAGGATATGCTAAATGAGCCAAACAAAGAGGTAAACCATGAGCATTTTGATTTTATTGAAATTTGGTTTCAAGAAACTATAAGGCCATACCACTCCTTCATTTTTCCTTACTTCTTGTCATCATCATTAAAATTGTTGGTACTTCATACTTAGGTATGCATTGAGAATTATACTATGAACTTGAGTATGAATGCATTTTTACACCTATTGCACACATGGTTACATTGGAAATACTCCTATACTTGAGGAGGGGAATTTATTTTTCTCAAGTAGAGTAGGATAATAAATAAATGAATAATTGATGCATATGATAATTATATTTGTTTATAGTTTTCTTTTTAATAAAGTAAGCTATGGCCTTATGTTTGGAATCTTATGTGAGATTGGAAATGATTGCATTACAACATCGTCTGGTATTGCATACCAATTGTCTGGTACCTTGTTTCAGCTAATCGGTACCATTTTGGTACCAATTTGTTATTTTGCAAGACAAAACATGATTCAAGGATATTCTTCATTTGGTATGCTTAAATACTGGAAGAATATTTTCAAAAGCAGAAAAGACATCTTCATCAACCGAATGGAACACTTAGGGGAGTATTTGATGTTATTTTTCTTTTCTCCTTAAGTTGTTAAAAATTATGCATTCACGATTTACGATTAAGACCAGTATTTCACAAAGATGATTGAATATACAAATGTTTTCCATAGAAGTTGAATCAAATGATAATTCCAAACTATTCATGGTTGACTTTCATTTTTCTTATTCATATAGATTTATGATTATCAACAGTTGCTCAAAATATAGTTACCAAAGCATATTAAGGGGATTAAAACAAAGTTAAGAGGTCCATATAATGATACAAATGAAAAAAAATCAACTTGAATACCATAACCATAACACCAAAGCATGATCTTTGAGCATCTTTATTAAGACTTGCAAGAGAATTAATGAAGTCTCTACTCATAGTGTAACACTACTTTAAAGGAAAGAGAATACATGAAAACTATTATTAGTAGGACTTTATGTGTCTTTTAGTTATTCTTTTGCAGCCTCATCCATTTCACAATAAAAATGACTCATTCAAGCTATGTCCTTTAAGTACCTTACGAGTCCAAGACATTATGTAGGTAACCTAAGTCACTCTGAAAGATATCATCCTATGCCTTTGAGGGGTTTCCTGAAGCCACTCCCCCATCTACCAATTGCAAAAGCAATTTTCATAAGATAAACCTAAAATGGTAGGAAACATGGGACTAGAGCCTTCAGTGTAAAATAGGTTTAAGAGGTTAACCATGTTAACTCTCCAAAATTTCTCTAGAGTTGTTGTGAAAGAAATGATAGCGGTAACCGCAAACCTACTTTGGAGATTAGGATCTAGCCTTCCTAATGCTCAAAGAGGGCTCCCTCTTTACGATTTAACTTTGTTTAGTCAATTGATTTTAGGCTAGTTATGATTGTACTTGGGTTTTGGTTTTGATTTGGTGGTGGGATCACTGACTTAGATGGATAGAGGGATGTCTTTTACCATTGGGCTATGGGGTCAAGTGTCAAGCAAACAAGACTGGAT
The DNA here is from genome assembly GCA_031772625.1 of Pinus tabuliformis. Lineage (NCBI taxonomy): Eukaryota > Viridiplantae > Streptophyta > Pinopsida > Pinales > Pinaceae > Pinus > Pinus tabuliformis. The sequence goes on along the minus strand of CM062818.1, from coordinate 2,014,320,662 downwards.
CAAGTTCTAAAGATAGTGTTTACAGGGAAAGGTAGCTGAGTAAATTCAGATCTTAAGGCTGGATGGTGAAGTGGTTTTCAATCAGATCCAAGAAGCAATTAAGGGTTCCTTAAACTGGATAATGAAGGAAATGGTAGGGGTCAATCGAAACTAGGGAGCAATAAAGGATTCCCTAATCTGGATATTAGAAGAAAACATTAAAATGATTAACTATTCAAGACAGAGTGTACTTAAACAAATTATGTAATATAATTCCAGTTAATTCATTCAATTTAGATAACATGCAAGTTTGTGAAACACTTAAGAAAATAACAATTTGACAAAAATAAAATACTTCACTGAAGTAGCTCAACACATGAATCCTATAATGCAATCTCTTTATTACTCAGTCCAGTCTGCTGACTTGAAAAATTGGTACAATGAACCCTCAGGTTACAAATAAATACAACTATAGAAATGTCTAGAAATCCACACTCTATACTTCAAATTATGAAGTATTTATACAAAAATAGTTACAAAATATCCCAAAATGTCTTGGGAATTAATCTAGGAAAAAGAAATATCTTCATGCAAGAAGATAGAGACAGATGTTCAACTACTGCAAGCTGCCCCTATTATTAGGTTTTGTCGTCAAATCTTTTGCTGCCTTTTCTCCTTTGTTGTTTGTCTTCACTTTGACTATTCTTTTTACTTTTCCCTTTTAACTAATACTCTTTCATCTGATACCCTTTGACTAGGCTGACCTGTTGCTTTTCTTTTACTGTTTTGTATTTACCTTTACCTTGCATTTTTACAGTAAGTCATTTAATTTCTCCCAAGACTCTGCATCTGGTAATTTGATATTTACCATTTTTCTGTATATTTCATCTGCTTCTGTGTACTTTGCAAAGGTGGGTCTGTTCACAAAAAGGTGTTTTACCTCATGCTCAAGGTAAAATAGGTTCTCAAATGTTTGGTGCAAAACCTTTCCTGTAGGCATCCCTTTCATGGAAGAATTATTTGCTTGATCTCTTGCCACTTCTCTGATTTTCTTGTTGTAGTCTTCATGTGGCATCAATATGTCATTTATCACCAAGGGATTTGGCATACCTTTCTACCTCAAAGCATCAAACCTAACCATGAACCTGTCTATAGCTAGCTCCATGGTTTGTCATTTTTCCTCAAGTTTCATCATTAGGTTCCTCTTGGTGAGCACTTTCTTAACCTCTAGTATGGTGCTAGTCCTATTAGCGATGTCCAGCTCCTACAATTCATATTTATTTTTAGAGTTAAGGAATTGGATTATCCTGGTGGCTTCTTCTGGCGTGTCTCAAAGTTTAGCCTTAACTCTCTTAATTGCTTTAGTAGCCTCTTTGACTAAATCATTTTGTTCAAAGATGACTTGTATAGATGGCCAAATATAATTGACAGAGTCAATGATATTGGCCCATAGCTGTTCTTTAGCTTGGGCAAGTGGCTCCTTTAATGTTAACTCTTTCTCCAAATTCTTCATTCTTTCAGTTAACCTGTTTGATTTTTGTACTTCGTTCTTGTGCATAATCTGTGCCAGTTTCTTCTCATCCTCATGACTTGTTTTTTATTCTTTTAGTTTATTTATCTCTATGGTCTGAATGGACATGTCCTCCATGGCTTTAACCAATTTTCTTGCCTCATCACTTGGCTGAGCTGCTACTGTTGTTGAACCTATTGCTGATGTAGATGTTGTTGCAGCTCAAAGTGATGTCGCTAGTGGAGCTGTGGGGGCCAATGAAGCTGCCAAGGTTGATGGAACTGTTGTAGCCACTGTGAGAATGGTAGTGGTAGTGGTTGTCTCAAGGCTAGCTTGTTTTAGTTGTATTAATATGTCCAACTCCTTCTCCATTTCTTTCAATTGATCATTTAATTGGAGAATGAGATCCTGTTGGAGCCTTCGTTAATTTTGAATGGTTTTGACCAGTTTTGACTGACCGAAGGGTGGTAAAGGTACAAATGGTAGTAATGGTTGGGTGGAAGAACGAATAGTTACGTAGGAGGGATGGCAAGGTGGCAGCGGAAGGCAAAGGCAGCTAAGGAGACGGGAAGGGACAAAAGCGGCCGAGTGAGAACCGGCAGTCCACGCAGCCAGGAAGAACATAAAAGGGAAAGAACAGAGAGGAAAGAGGTTGTTGTTGAACCCGCCAGAATCAGAATGAGTTGGTTGCAGAAGAGGTACACAGTTGTAGATGCTGAAGCAGAGAGAGCTGGGATCTGAGGAACTGGGTTGCGGAGTTGATCTAACCCAAGCAACTGAGGCGGGTATTCTATGTAATGTTTATGGCAAAATGTCAGATTATGATGTATTATGTTATGCTAACTTAATATAAGTCTGAGCTGTTGGTTGTTGAGACTTCTAATGTATTGAGCATCGTGCTTACTAGGCCTATTAAAATTTTAAATAGTCTGCATGTTGCATGTAAATGGTAATTCATAGATCGATGCAGGTATGTTGTTAGTTCTAGGTTCTTTATGATGGATCTATGTGTATGAGTTATGGGTACTATTATCTTTGTTTCCTGTATTATGGGTGCATATGTGTGTGATTGCCTGTGCCTGGTTGATATGCTCTCGACCTCATGCTGAACCCTTCTCCCTTCAGTCGCGGCATGCTTCACATGACACTCCTTGCCCTTCAGGGTGAGGTAAAAATGCGAGCATTGTCCTAGACTACAGTGAACCACTATTGGCCTCTTTTCCCTGATGACTCTTTCGAGCCAACAAATGGTTCCATTGCCAGGACCCGAAGTTAAGAGACCTAGTTCAGAATATGTGTCGAGGGTATTTAAAAGAGAGATCAGAGACTGGTGGAACCACAAAGTAGATCAATTTGTGGCAGAGAAAGCTTCTTGTAGGAATCAACCTGTCAACAAGGTATGTGAGGGGATTTTATACGCGGATAGCTCAGATGACCAGTCTGAAATTTTCTGGTGCAAGTTCCCTAAGGACCTATACAATTGGTTAAGGGAGCTGAAGAGGCAGAGTCAGTCAAGTGTCTCGACGAAAGTCCACCATAGTTGGACTCCATCTGATGCTGCATTGTTACAACTACTGGATAATGAGTGGACAAAAGTAGTTGATTTCTAGGTGAAGACTACAATGGAGGGATACGTGGTTGAATTTGTAGCAGAGAGCTACCGGTCCTTCTCAAAGGAAAAGGTGGTTTTCAACTCTAAGCTAAGGGGGGAATTGATAAGGGAAGTCCCAACGTGGATTAAGATGTTTTTGGTAGAAGAAGGACTACTATCTTTATCCACTGTCGAGATGGAAGCATAAAACCCCGGTATCGGGGGAAGGAATTAGAGGGGGAAATGTTGCCTACAAGGGGATAGGGATGTTGCAAGGGGATGGATGCAGAAGGATTGAAGAGAGCTACGGATGTTAGAGCACAGAGGAGAGCACTGCTAGCAGACAAGTGGTAGGCAAGAGCGGCTCAGGCTCTAGGGAAAAGAAGGAGGGGACCCCACCAAATAGGAGTGGTGATGGGAAAACCCCGAGTTGAGACAAAGGGAGAAGACAGTGCTAGGAAACCCGAGTGTGGGAAAAGGGGATGTTGGAATTAGGAAGAGCAGGAAGGATGTTCCCTGCAAGTTTCGGAACTAGGATTGCAACAGGAAACTAGAGGAGGACCATCTCAGAAGTTGCGGAAGCGGAATCACAATAAGGAACGGACAGGAATTCTCCCTGCAGGTTGCAGAAGTAGGATCGCAAGATCAGCACCCATGGTGGAATGAAGATGATTACAACGTGGGTGATGGGATGAGGAGGTTGTTCGACAAGGAAAATGCATCCATCAAAATTCAGCAACCTCAACCCCGAAATATAAGTGGCATTTTCCCCGACCTTCACCTGGTACTTTATCACAAAACAGAAGAATTTGTCACTAGCTTAGCCAAGGCAACGCGAGTATATAGTGTGTGGGAGAAATACAGGACCAGTCTCAATATTGGAAGTGATACAAGAACTGGATATAGTAGTAACTTGGGACTACAGGGATCCCAACAGTCGGGAAGCAAAGGTTTTGTGTTATTAGCCCGTACTCAGAACAGTATGGTGGGATCATTTACTAGATCCCTAAAATTTGCAGGAAAGGGGAACGAGGATGTGGAGCAACATTGGTAACTCTACAAAGCCATCTGGAGGGCCTGTCAAACTCTTGATAACATTCGGGCGATGGAATTACAGACCACGGTAAGGGAACGGGCTCTACGTTGGTTCATAAAGTGGGCAGAGAAGAACCAAAACCCCACCATAGATGATATTAAGAGGGGATTTGTGTAGGAATTCAAGGCACTGCAGACAGATCAGCAAGGGTTATCAGAGCTATGGGAAATTAAGCAGAGGGAGGGTGAGATGGCTTGGGAGCTCATGCAAAGGTTTAAGGATTCCATTTCTAAGCTGAGTCACACCCTGGACCTGAACCACCAACGGGACTAGTTCATCAAGGCACTCTTGCCCCTGACCAAAACACCGCTGACACAACAGAAGATAGGAACCCTATAGGATGCATTAGAGCAAGCCTCTCAGATAGAAGAAATGGTAGGATATCCCCATGAATACCAGGGAGGCACAAGTCTACAAGATCTGGCGATCACGGACCTACTAAGCCAGATCGCAAACTTGACCGAGAAGCTAAGGGATCTCCAGCCCGTATGACCATCCAAGCCTAATGTTTGGTGCACCCATTGCCTGGTGGAAGGGCATGTGGCAACGAAGTGCCCGTGATTGCGGGGAATTAACCAACCAGGGGGGGTGGTGGGGTTGTCAGGAACCCCTTCCACCGCAAGAGTTACGGAAATCAGAGCACAAGGACCCTTCCCAAGAAGGAATAATGCAAACTTCTATGAGATTTGTAGGACATATGGACACCTGCTGTGAATGTGTCCAATTCTGCAAAAGTATTCTAATGTAACCAATAACAACTACTATCAGTTCTGCACATCGACCACTCATCACACCGATTAGTGCCGAGCGATGGATTCTCTAGTAGAAAGACTGGACATATCCATGTTCAGGGTCAATGAAGCAAGTTGAGGGGGGTGAGGAGGAAATGGATGCTGAGGAAGAATGAGAGGTAGAGGACCCCTAAGTTGCTACAATTGCAATCAGGAGGGACATGTTGCAAGGGAATTCCCACTCTCGAGAAGACCATGGTGTCTGCAATGTAGAGTTAACACCCATGCGACAGAGGACTACCCAGAGCTTATTGCGAAATGGGAAGATAGAACCAGCCAGCGAGGGGCCAACCTAGTGAATGCTAAGCCTCAGACTAACAAGGGTTACCCTGCGACAAATATTAATATAGTCACCCGAGGAGGGAAGAAGGCAGGGGAGGATCACTATGCTGAGGAACCGTCTGTCATCGTTAAAGCGGCATCACCATGAAAGGCATATCATCCCAAATGCCAAAAGCTTTATTATCAAGAAGCAGCCAAATTTTTCGAGGGAGTGACTGAAGATAGGGACACCCGAAGACTGTAATTCCATGGGCCCACTCTCGCCCAACCCATTGGAGAATGGTTTAAATTGTTCTCAAAAATTGTTGAAGATGAGGCCATGCTAAAGTAATTGCGGAAAAGCTTAAAGGCCGTGGTATCCATAGAAAAAGAGGATGTGGAACAACCATGTGAAACCTGGCCAGAGAAAGCCTCTAGGAGAGTGAAGCGGAATAAGAAAAGAAGTGGAAAGGAGTTATGAATCAATGTGCAGGTGGCAGGATTCCAGATAAGGGACACCATGCTAGACTTAGGGTCGGATGTAAACATCCTACCCAGGAAGACCTGGGAGGAAATGGGGAAGCCACAGCTGAAGTACTCACCAATTCAATTAAGAATGGTGAAATAGTATTGTATATTGCCCATTAGGAGATTGGAAAATGCAGAGGTTGATGTGGCAGGGGTGAAAACGCACACTGAGTTTGAAGTAATTGATATTATGGGGGATAAACATCCATATCCAGCACTCTTGGGGATTGACTGGGCATACGAAAACTATGTTGTCATAGATTTGAAGAAGGAGTTGATGATTTTTGAAGCAGAGGGGCTAAGGGTGATCCAGCCATTGGACCCCTACCAAGGACCCAGGTTTACAGAGCCAACGGATGACAGAGAGGAACCAGGGGTGTTAGATCAGTTATATATGCTCACGGTAGGGAAAAGGGAGGACTACATAAATACTACAGCCGGAGGATCAGTTAGCTGGAGAAGCATTCAAAGCTCGGAAGTTGGTTCAGAAGTTGCATGGGATGCATGGCAGTAGGATGGATATGAACTGACAACCTGGCAATGTGCAATGATAAGCCGAGAAAACTGGGGAGATGTGGGAAGGGGCGAGAACCAAAAGTACTATGGCCTTGAGCCGATAGATCGGTTCCTAGATAGGGTGGACCAGGATGTACTAGAAAACCATAGAATTCCCTTTCTAGACATTGTGCTTATGGCAATGCCAGCAATATGGTGGAAGGTGCATGGCCAAGTACTAAAGATTGGAAGGATGCTAAGCAAGCAATGAAGAAGAGGTTTAGCAGGAAAGAAGATCGGCCACAAGAACAAAGGGAATACATGGGGAGTTCAAGTCCCGAGGAGCACATCAAATAATGCATGACCAACTGGCAAAGTCAGGGACAGTCAAGGAATCTGTGGGCACATGCTTTTATACATACCCTCAGCACCATCCCCAGGCTTGGTATATCCAAAAGGAGTTGCAACTACAAACGACTAGTTTGGATGCCTTGGAAGCACAACTCATTGGAAATTTTTCATTCAAAAGCAGTGAGGCACAAACGACAGAGGTACTCCAGGTAGTGAAGGTGGTTTTGTTCACCCCAGAGATGCTAGTTGAAGGGGAGCATGAAGAAAACTTTCTGCAATGCTTGTATGATATGGAATCACCAGGATTCATGACCTATGACAAAATTGATGCAGAACCAGAAGAGGATGAATTAGATGGGTTTAGATACCTAGTCTTTGAAGAAACAGAGGGAGAAAGAGGGATTCAGGAGAACCCCTCAATAGAAGGCGCCCATCTCCTACCAATGAAGCTGAGAAAACAAAATGTAGGGATGGAAGATAAGCCCAAGATAGCATCAGTGGGAGACTATTGGGACGGACAGACCACCAAAGAAAATTTTGATTTATTACAAGAATACTAGGACCTGTTCCCAGCTTCAGTGGCAGAAATGAAGGGGATAAAAGGTAACTTACCAGGTGTGAAACCAGTAAAGCACAAACCACACCGACTGAACCCAAGGGTAAAAGAGAAAGTTAAAAGGGAGATTCACAAAATGTTGGATGCAGGGATCATATTTCCAGCAGATGAAGCTGACTGGATAAGCCCCATAGTTATTCAAATAAGAAGGATGTGACCAAAGTTAGGGTATGCATCGACTACAAAAGCATGAACAATGCATGCATGCATGACCCATTCCCCATGCCATTCAGCGACGAAGTCCTAGACAATGTTGCGGGGAATGAGGCACACTCGTTCATAGATGAGTTCTCATGCTACCACCATGTCTGGATAGCCAAAGAAGATAAAAGAAAAAAAACTTTCACGATGGAGTGAGGGTCGTACACATACAATGTAATGCCATTCAGATTAAAGAATTCGCTAGCAGTCTTCTCAAGGATTACATTCATAAATTTCTAGAAGTTTAATTGGATGACTGGACAATATACAACCTACTGAAGAAGCAAACCAGCCTAATAAGAGTGATGTTAAAAAGATGCAAACATTTGCAAATCTCTTTAAATTTGAAAAAATGCATTTTCACAGTCCCCTTTGGAACTCTACTGGGCCATATTGTCTGCAAAGATGGAGTCTACATGGACACTGACAAAGTAGCAGCAATTTTCCACATGGAACCACCACACAACGTGAAGCAACTAAGATCAACTCTAGGCCACACGGGGTACTATAGAAGGTTCATCAGGAACTACGTAGCCATAATAGCCCCAATGGAGAAATTACTAAGGAAGATAGAAGAATTAATCTGGACCATCGATTGTCAAGCAGCACTGAACAAACTAAAATAAAGGTTAGTAAGTGCCCCCATATTAGTGTACCCCGGCTGGAACAAAATTTTCCACGTACACATCGACGCATCTGGAATAGTGCTAGGAGTAGTCTTAGCACAACCGAGAGAAAATATGGACCATCCAGTATACTACGCTAGCAGAAAGCTCTCCACGGTGGAAAAGAACTACACCACAACAAAACGAGAAGCCCTGGCAATGGTCTACTCTCTCCAAAAGTTCAGGCACTACCTACTAGGTGCACCGTTCAAATTCTTTACAGACCATTTCACGTTGAAGTACTTAGTAAACAAGCCGATACTAGAAGGAAGGATATGCAGGTGGCTGTTACTATTTCAAGAATTCACGTTTGAAGTGGTTGTTAAGCTAGGTATATTGAATGTAGGGCCAGATCACCTATCGCGCCTGGAAATAGGGGAGAATGATGGAGAGATAGATGATCGGTTGCCCGATTCTAACCTATTCAGGATAGAAGACATTCCTGATCACCTAGAAGAGATTGCTATTTTGTTAACAACAGGTCACTGCCCAGAGGGATACACGGCAACACAGAAGCGGCACTTAGTGGTTAGAGCAGCAAATTACCAACTCATAGTGGGACACCTCTACAAAATGGGCTTCGACCAAATACTCAGATGCTATGTCCTACAGCACGAAATAAAGGTCGTTCTATGGGAGTGCCACGCAGGGGTTGTGGGAGGCCATGTAGGAGGCAAGGTTATCGCAAGGAAGATACTACATGTAGGATTATGGTGGCCCATTATCCATAAGGATTCGAAAGCATTTTCCAAAGAATGCAATGTCTGTCAAAGGGTCGGTAAACCTTCCCGACACGATGAGATACCACTACACAAGGTCCACATGGTTCAGATCTTTGATAAGTGGGAAGTAGATTTCATTGGGCCAATTTCGCAACCAGCAAGACACTCTCGAGCCTAATACATAATCACAACGACAGAATACCTCACAAGATGAGCAAAGGCCATGCCAGTAAAGGACCAAACATTAGAAACAGCAGCAAGATTAATTTTTGAAAATATTATTCCAAGGTTCGAATGCCCGAGGAGCCTCACAAGTGACCAGGGCACTCACTTTCTGAATGAAATTAATCTGATAATCACCCTATGAGTGACCTCAGTTAAAGATTTATTAAATGAAGGTATTACAGACTCATATGTTGGTGTGTATGTCTATGTTATTTAAGCAACGAATCGATCAGATTACAAATACACACACACTTGAAATGGAAAATAGCAAATAAATACAGTAAGAAAATACAAGAACACAAGAAATTAATAAGAATTTCACCCTATCCTCTAGGGCTACATCTTCGGTCTAGCTCTCAGTGGTGGCCTTCTTTTATTGTGTCTTGAAGCATAGAATTACAATGAAGGAGCTCAATATGAGTCTCCTGAAACAGATTGGCTTGGTAGGGTGGTTCTTGGATTCCCCAAGCCACTAGAGTACATAGACTCTTTTCCTTACCAGCTCTTTGACCTCTCTGGTTTGACAGATCCTCTTAGGGATGGCTTGAATCTCTCAATCTCTCTGGTGCTCAACACTGCCTTTTGTCAACTTGGCCCTTCTGTCTTCTTTCTGCTTTTTGCTTCACTATTTCTTCTCTTCTCTATCTTCTGTCGTCCTCCCCGTGTCCCTTATGTTCTATGTTCATGGCTTTAAAGCCATTCGAGCTCATGGTGGTTTGATTCCTCTTCCCCTCTGTCGATTCGCCTGCTACATCTTCGCTTGGAGTTCCCTGTTTTGGCGTCATCATCGGGCTCACATGGAGTGGCCACTTGTCCTCCTGCAAACTACGCCAGCCTGCTTCGTCGGTTCAATTCTTTAGTTATGTTATGGAGTGAGTCATCCGCACCTTGGTGATCAAGGCAGACCTTAGATTCTTCTAAATTGAGGCTCATTCCCTCGTTAAATCTGGTCTTACCGTCGGGCACGACATCAACCGTCAGATTTAGATCCCCCAGATCCAACGCCATCTGCTCATTTCACAGAATGGACTTGCCCAACTGTTAGCGCACGATGAGCGGCAATTTTCTCTCTCCTCTGCTTGCCACACGTTGGGCGCTAAGTGGAATCGCTCCATTTTTGCCGAAACTTCTTACCACCCAGGGATGCCTCCGATCAATACCGCCGGTTTTTGGAGCGGGTCCTGCCTTTAGCTCTTACCCTTTTCTCCCATAGTTTTCCCAACTCTCATGCAACCGAGTGCTTTAGAACAAGCCCCAAGATCTATAGCAGATATCGAAGCTTTAGATGATATGTTCCTAAAACACTGGGGAGATAAAAAGGACTTGCTATACTATCATACGGAGTTTGGAAACCTGAAGAGGGAAAATGGGGAATCCTTGTCTAATTTTAATAAAAGATTCAACCGTATGTATAGTAAGATACCAGCTGAGGTAAAGCCTACCCCCACCTCTGCCAAACTTGCCTACACCAGTGCCTTTGACTCTGAGTTCCGTTTGCTGTTGAGAGAAAGAAGATGTGCCACCCTAGCTGAAATGCAGGATGTGGCACTAGAAGTCGAATCTAACATTATGGCTGCAGAAAAGCTCAAAAGTCACGCTGATAGAAGGAGGCTGAGAGGCGAGCCTTCTTCTGCTTCATCCTCAGATACCAAACTTGATAAAATGACTAGAATGATCGAGTCACTGTCTGCTAAAATTTCTAAGCTGAAGATTGAGCAGAACCCTGGGAAGACAAGGCTCCCAGGCACATTTGCACCAAGAAATCCGAATCCATTCAGAAGAGCCAACGAACAATCACAAACCATTCAGAGGGGTAAAGAAACTAACGAAGATCAAAAGGTTAAGGCTCCTTTCCAGAATGTGGTCATGGAGGAGGAACAGATTGAAGATGAGGATGAAATTCTCTGTATGGAAGATAAAGGCAGTGATGCCTTTTTGACATTGGCTACATACGAAGAGTGTTTGCTGCAGGAGCAAGACAGTCAAAGGTGGGACAGAGAGGCTGTTCTGCAAACTGGGGAGCAGAAAAGATATAAAGGTCAAATGCAAATAATATCAAGGAGAATCCTACCCAAAAAGCTGTCGTCCAAACAGAGACCCAGAATAGTAGACAAAGAAGACCAGCAGCTGATCCAGTCACCCTCAAAGCACCAGTTCAAGAGGTAAAAAGTCCTGACAAGCTACCTCTCTCTTTTAGCTTCGAATCAGAAGTTCAGAAGTTAAAAATAATCGTGCCTCTGACAGAACAGGTAAAGAGTGAGATGTTTAGAAAGCCTATCCTTGAGGCTCTCGAGCTAAAGTTCACACGAACCTCCACTGACTTTGTCAATTTGCAAGACGATAGGCCTGCAGTTGTGCTAAGCCCAATGACTGAACCTACCAAGGATAGTTCCCCATCTTTTTATGTCTCCTTAACCATCCATGACAAAATTCTCCACAACTGCCTCCTAGATACAGGTGCCAGTCACAATCTGATGCCTAAAACCGTCATGGAAGAGTTAGGCCTTGACATCACCAGACCATATCATGACCTATTCTCGTTTGATTCAAGGAAGGTGAAATGTCTGGGATTGATTAAAGATTTAGCCCTTTCCCTAACCCAGCTGCCCATGAAGAGCATGATAATGGATATTGTGGTGGCAGATGTCCCTCCTAAGTTTGGCATGCTATTGTCCAGAGGGTGGATTAAGAGACTAGGTGGAACATTTCAAAACGATTTATCTTATGCAACTGTCCCAATGTTCGGAGGAGAGAGCAGGAGGTTATATAGAGAAGCACAGCTGGCATATATCATTAGCGATGAGAAGAATCCTGCAAACCATCCCATATATGCAGTGGACACTGATTTTGGAGCTTGCATTCTCTAAATAGAAGAATCTCAGAAGGTTGCATTGCAGATCAGGAAACCAACAGCTCAGGATAAGCATAATACAGGAGGTCAGATTTGGGAGATGTTCTTTGATGGAGCATGTACCAAGGAGACTGCAGGAGTAGGGGTGATGCTAGTGTCTCCACAACAAGAAACAGTTCAATTGTCTCTAAAGCTGGTTTTTCAGGTGACAAACAACATAGCAGAATATGAAGCACCGTTGTTGGGCCTTAATGCCGCCAAAGACAGAGGAATAAAGAAGCTGAAGGTATTCGAAGATGTTGATATGATAATTTAGCAAGTGAACAAAACATTCCAAGCAAAGCACCCAAGGCTAAAAGCGTACAGAGATGAGGTATGGAGAACCAAAGAGTTCTTTGAATTTTTCTGCATTTCATATATTCCTAGAGCCCAAAATCAACTTGCCGACTCCCTTGCTGTCTTAGCTAGTTTGTTTATACCTCCATCGCCTCCCAAACTAGTTTATGAGGTACAAATGAAGTATAGACCCTCCGTGCCTGATAATGTCCACCATTGGAGGGTTTTTGATGATGATGATGAGCTAAATAGGTTTCTTCAAGTCATTGATAAGTTTTCTGAAATGCAAATTGACCAAAATAATGATGCTTTGTTAGAAGATCCCAAGTCCAAGCTTAGAAATAAGATTGGAAAGAATAGCATAGTCCAACTCCCTAGCAACCATATTCCTAAGGGTGTAATTCCTCTTGAGAGATTGTTTGATCACAATGATGTGCCTTACAAAGTTGCCCAAAAAGAAGATCAAACTGCAGTTTGCAAACATGATATAGGAGGTCCAGGCCACCCCAAATTCATAAATCTGTCCACCAATCTATCTGCTAACCAGAGTGCTGAATACTGCAAATTAATGTGGCAATTTGCTGATGTGTTCTCTTGGGAGTATAGCGATCTGAAGACATATGATGAAAATATAATTCAACATAAAATTCCGCTTGAGAAAGACACTATTCCTTTCAAACAAAAGCTGAGACCAATGAATCCTATGCTCCTTCCTCTGGTTGAGAACGAAATTAAAAAGTTGTTGGCTGCTAAGATCATAGTGCCTCTCAGATATTCTAAATGGGTGGCCAATCTAGTTGTTGTGAGGAAGAAGAGTGGAGAAATCAGACTATGTGTTGATTTCAGGAATCTAAATAAATGTTCCAAAAAGGATAATTATCCTCTACCAAAAATGGAGCATTTGTTGCAGCAAGTCTCAGGTGCGAAAGTAATGTCTTTTCTAGATGTATTTTCAGGTTATAATCAGGTTGTTGTGCATCCGGATGATCAGGAGAAGACTGCATTCACCACTCCTTGGGGTACCTTTATCTATTCCAAGATGCCTTTTGGGTTGATGAATGCTGGAGCCACCTTTCAGAGAGCTATGGATATAGCATTTGTGGGAGAAAAGGATAAATTTGTCCTTATCTACCTGGATGATATAACAGTATACTCCAGTAGCCATCAAGACCATGTGCAACATTTGAATAAAGTGTTTTTGAAGTGCAGAAGGTTTGGGATTTCAGTAAATCCTAAGAAGTCATAGTTTGCGTTAGAAGAAGGCAATTTGTTGGGACATATTGTTTCTTCTGCAGGTGTCCGAATTGACCCAGAAAGAGTAAAAGCGATACAGACCTTGTCTGTCCCGAGATCGAAGAAGGACATCCAGTCCTTTCTAGGCAAGATTAATTTTGTAAGGAGATTTATCTCTAATTTTTCAGAATTTGTGAAGCATATTACCTCTATGTTGAAGAAGGGGTCAGAGATCAAGTGGAATGGTGTAGTGAGAAAGTCATTTGAGGCCTTTAAAAGGGCAATTATGGAGGCCCCCACTTTAATCAGTCCAGATTATAGCAAGGAGTTCTGCATATTTTCTTTTTCCTATGACGACACCCTTGCAGCAGTCTTATTGCAAGCATATGAAGAAGGCTCAGAGCATCCGGTGGCATTTTTCAGTAAAACCTTAAGGGATGCTGAGCTGAGGTATGATATTATTGAGAAACAGGCATACACTCTTATCAAATCTTTGAAAGCTTTCAGAGTATACATCTTGCATTCCAAAATAGTTGCATATGTGCCTTCTGCTGCAATAAAGGATGTCTTAACGCAACCTGGTACTGTTGGAAAAAGAGCGAAATGGATTGCAAAAATGATAGAATTCAACATAGAGCTGAAGCCTACCAAGCTGGTAAGAGGTCAGGGGCTTGCCAAACTGTTGGCTAAAGAAAATTGCAAATCTTTGGACGTCGATTTCTTGTTCAATGTAGAAGGAAATGGTCTAATGGAAGAGCATGAAACAGCTGAATCACAGAGAGGACAGTCGGTGGTCGAGAACCTAGCTTCATGTAATTGGTATGCTGCAATAATTAATTTCATTTTAGAGCTAGAAGTTCCTTCAGAACTTTCTCAAAGTCAAGCAAGAACGTTAAAGCTCAAGGCAATGAAATATTGCATCAATGATAGCTCGCTTTATTGGAAGGATCCATCTGGAGTGCTTTTAAGATGTCTGGACAAAGAACAATCAATAGAAGTTATGCAGCAGTTCCATAACAGCATGTGTGGAGGACATCATTATTGGAGAACTATAGCCCAAAAGATTCTCAGAGCTCAATACTATTGGCCATCTTTATTTTCTGATGCATTTGCTTTTGTTAAATCTTGTGACAGGTGCCAGAGATTTAAAGGAAAGCAGCAGTTAAAATCCCTGCCCCTAAAGCCAATAATTGCAAAAGGACCTTTTCAGCAATGGGGCTTGGATTTCATTGGTGAAATCAACCTGCACTCCAGTGGCCAGCACAGGTGGATATTGGTTGCCACTGATTATTTTACAAAATGGATTGAAGCAGTCCCAACAAGGAAGGCTGATCATCATGTGGTAATGAAATTTTTATCAGAAAACATTTTCAGCAGATTTGGTTGCCCACATAAGTTTATAACAGATAATGCAGCAGCCTTCAAGGCAAAAGAGTTGGTGGAAATGTGTGATTCAATGGGCATTAAGCTTGTTCATTCCACCTCCTATTACCCCCAAGGGAATGGTCTAGCAGAATCCTCTAACAAAAGTCTGATCAGGATTATTAAGAAGCTGTTAGAAGATAACAAGAAGAATTGGGATGAAAAGCTCAAATATGCACTATGGGAAGACAGAGTGACCATCAAAAGATCTACAGGCTGCTCTCCTTTAAAGCTGGTATATGGTACTGATGCTATTTTTCCAATTCAGCTTACTCTTCCTGTGGCAAATTTGCTCCAAACAGCGCAGAATGAAGAAGATGTTATGGCAAATAGAATCACTGATTTAACAGAATTATATCAGATCAGAGAGCAGCTGATTGAAAAAGCTACAACACATCAGCAAAGGATCAAGGAAGTCTTTGACAAGAAGGCAAAGAGAGAAAACTCGCAGGTTAGGGATTTGGTTATGAAATGGGATGCATTTAAAGAAAAGAAAGGCAATCATGGGAAATTTGATGCTCTCTGGATGGGCCCTTTCATCATTTCACATTCAAGGGAACAATACCTTCATACTGAAAAGTATGGAGGGAGAACCAGTTTTTGATGGCCCAATTAATGGGCGGTTTTTGAAAATCTATGTGATTTAAGGTCTTTAGGCCTTAAAACTGTAAATATTTTATTTTTTCAGTTTTAGCATAAGCAAAGTAGACTCCATGCCCAATGGAACACTAGGAAATTTTGGCTAATTTGTTTTCTACAGGAAAGGCATTGATCTGCAGTTCTTGAGACCTCACAGGGAGGATCTCATCCCCAGAAGGAGCCAGTGTTAGCTTTGCTATGCAAATGGATTAAAAATAGATTCAAAAAGCTCTCAAAGGCTACAAATATGCTTATAGTCATGCCCAAAATCCATGTTTGTTGTTCAAATCATCAAGACATGACAAAAGCTACTCACCGATCAAAGAGGTTGCAGGAGGGAAGCCCTTTGGGGGGCAGAATTACACTATAGGAAGGTGAAAATACCCAAAAAATCACATAAAAACCAAAGTTGCAGGCTTAAGGGTCCGAAATCATATCAGTCGTTGGTTATGGCCGGTCAACGGTCCAGATCGCGTCGGCATTTCGCTATTGGAGATTACAAGGGGCAGGCTTTAACATAAGTTATGCGCCGATGTGATGGGCCAGACCCAATGGCCCTTCAACACTCCATTTTATAAAATATCGGGTCCGCGGCAATATCGGCAATCGGCGGGTCGGCGGTATCGACAGTGGCATTCCGATTGCGGTCTAGCGATTTGATCAGGGCCGTTAATCGCATCCACAGATGAACGGCTCGCATCACGTTGGCATTTCGCTATCGGGGCTGCCAAAGAGTACAGGGCCTTCACATATGTTATGCGCCGATGCGATGGGCCGGACCCGATGGCCCTTCAACACTCCATTTTATAAAATATCGGGTCTGCGACAATATCGGCGATCGGCGGGTCGGCGGTATCGGCAGTGGCATTGCGATTGCGGTCTAGCGATTTGATCAGGGTCGTTAATCGAATGCACAGATCAACGGCTCGCATCACGTCGGCATTTCGCTATCGGGGCTGCCAAAGAGTACAGGGCCTTCACATATGTTATGCGCCGATGCGATGGGCCGGACCCGATGGCCCTTCAACACTCCATTTTATAAAATATCGGGTCCGCGGTGATCGCCGATATCGCATCGGCACTTTCAAAGGGGCGGGGCTTTAACACAAATGATGGTGCAGGCCGATGGGCCGGACCCGATATATGCACAACACTCCATTTCATATTTTTTAAAGTCCGCGCCCATATCGTTTTCAATGTATTTGGTGTATTTTCTTTGTATAAAGAAAATATAAAGGGAAGCCTTGGGCAGATGCCGATTATGATGGGTTTTGGATCCGATGGGATTCGAAAGTAAAATATATATATTCTTCAAATCCGCCAGAGCCATTTTTCATGATTTTGCAGCTGTTTTATGTATATTGTTCAAATATTAAAAAACAGGGGATCGACCGGCTGCGATATGCGACTGTGACCCGAAAGGCGGGCCCGATAGGAATTTATGCCATGTTTGAGGATGTTTGAAGTCCAAGTGAAATAGAAATGGGCAGGATTTAGCAGTGTCGCAGCGTTTTCGCTGTTTATGACCCAGACAGACACAATAACAGAAAAGAAACATTCACAGCTATTGCCTGAAAGGTACCGGTGCAGTGATTTCATAAGAACGGCAGCCACTCCATTGCAGGTTCAAGCGGCAAGCCATCCTTGAAGGAACCGTGCAGTTATGTTATATACCAGAAGAAGGATTCGGCGAAGGGACAGCGGCCGGCAAACAGAACCGAGAAAGGGAAGGGGAAGGGCCACTACACGCCTCAACCCAAATCAAATAAAATCATGGAGCATTAACGGCCCTGCCAGTGGAGTAGTCATCCTAACGAACATAATGGGGCATCTTTGGCACGAGGGAGCTCCTATGCATCACAGCAGGCCACCCAAAATATCTGAGTATGGTTATTTCTCTGTTAGAAGAGGAAAACCGCCGAGCCATGCCTACCTATTGAGGGAATCAATCAGTTAAACAAGACAAAAGGATAGATTAAGACACCTGAAGCCTCAAAAGGCTGAGGACCATTGTAAACAAGCTATAAATAGCTGAAAACAAGATGTAACAAGGGTTCAACTTTTGGAGATTATTCCTCCCCTGTTTTCTCAAGCTTCTCATCTGTAGTCTTTAGTAATACAAGCTTATTTTGCTGCTACATGTTTAATGTCCATTTCTCTTCTGTTCTATGCTTGCACTTGAACAGCTTGTTTAGGTTTTCTGTGTGTTCAAGGCTAGATAACTGTCATCTTATCTCAGCTTTGATATGTTAGATTTGCAAGCTTCTTTGCTGCCTATGGCTAGCCATTTATATGTGTAATTATATACGCATTTGCCTTTATAGTTAGTAAGTTCATTTGCTGCCTATAGCTAGCCATTCGTATAGGTCCATGTATGCAACCTGCTGGCATAGTCAGTGTTCTCCATCTATCCATTAAATCTACAAACTATTGAGCATTAGCAGTCTAAAGCCTTGTGTTATTGTGGGTGTTCATGCATGCCTTGAGTGTGAATAGAGCTGAAATGGTTATCCGACTTGATCCAAACCATCTTTCATTCCAATATTTCAGAGAACAATATTAAAAATTATATGTTACCAGGCATCTCTGATTTACAACCTCGAAGAGTTTCCTGGAGTGATAACATAATTGGCGCCGTTTCCGGGGAGAAGAGAATCAAAGCTCAGCTTCCCTGGGAGACGACACAGCTTCAAGCTTTGATGACAGACAAGGTTTGAACATAGACGTTGGTTGTAATCATCTGTCTAGCGACTCCACTTTGAAGTTCTGGCTCAGTTTGTGAGGCATACTAGAAGAAATCCGTAGAAGTCTCCAGCTGTCCCAGTGCCTGACCCTGAGAAGATTGTTAACCCGAAGAAAACATCACAGAAGGGAGCATCAAAATCAGGTAAACCCCAGAAATCTTATTTGTCTCTGCATGAGAATTTCTTAGTTGAGGATACACAGTTTGAAGATTCAAAGCCTAGTATTGCTAATGAAGAAGTACCTGCAGAGATTCATAAAGCTCCTTGTCCATTTAGTTCCCCTGTGAATCTCAGTCCAAAGAAATCTTTCCATACTATCCAAAACATCCCAATATCTCTGCCATCCATTACATTATTTCCTACTGCCCCATCTGCTAGTGTCCTTCCACAAATTCCAAACATGGCAGGACCACAAGCACCCACCAAAATGGAAAGAATCATAGCTGCCAGGTATGGACCTTTAGTACTGCCCACTCCCTTGAATGATATGCCCACTGGAGAATATCATAAGTATATGCCCAAGTTCACTGGGACTGAAGGTGTCACTGCTGAAGAACACCTTGAGTCATTTTATAGCTATGCTGATAATCTGGATATTAGTAAAGATGATGTGTGGATGAGAGTCTTTGTCCAAAGTCTAGATGGGGAGGCTAGGAAATGGTTTAGAGAGCAAGCCCCAAGATCTATAGCAGATATCGAAGCTTTAGATGATACGTTCCTAAAACACTGGGGAGATATAAAGGACTTGCTATACTATCATACGGAGTTTGGAAACCTAAAGAAGGAAAATGGGGAATCCTTGTCTGATTTTAATAAAAGATCCAACCGTATGTATAGTAAGATACCAGCTGAGGTAATGCCTACCCCCACCTCTGCCAAACTTGCCTACACCAGTGCCTTTGACTCTGAGTTCTGTTTGCTGTTGAGAGAAAGAAGATGTGCCACCCTAGCTGAAATGCAGGATGTGGCACTAGAAGTCGAATCTAACATTATGGCTGCAGAAAAGCTCAAAAGTCACGCTGATAGAAGGAGGCCGAGAGGCGAGGCTTCTTTTGCTTCATCCTCAGATACCAAACTTGATAAAATGACTAGAATGATCGAGTCACTGTCTGCTAAAATTTCTAAGCTGGAGATTGAGCAGAACCCTGGGAAGACAAGGCTCCCAGGCACATTTGCACCAAGAAATCCGAATCCATTCAGAAGAGCCAACGAACAATCACAAACCATTCAAAGGGGTAAAGAAACTAACGAAGATCAAAAGGTTAAGGCTCCTTTCCAGAATGTGGTCATGGAGGAGGAATAGATTGAAGATGAGGATGAAATTCTCTGTATGGAAGATAAAGGCAGTGATGCCTTTTTGACATTGGCTGCATACGAAGAGTCTTTGCTGTAGGAGCAAGACAGTCAAAGGTGGGACAGAGAGGCTGTTCTGCAAACTGGGGAGCAGAAAAGATATAATCTAAGGTCAAATGCAAATAATATCAAGGAGAATCCTGCCCAAAAAGCTGTCGTCCAAACAGAGACCAAGAATAGTAGACAAAGAAGACCAGCAGCTGATCCAGTCACCCTCAAAGCACCAGTTCAAGAGGTAAAAAGTCCTGACAAGCTACCTCTCTCTTTTAGCTTCGAATCAGAAGTTCAGAAGTTAAAAATAACCATGCCTCTGACAGAACAGGTAAAGAGTGAGATGTTTAGAAAGCCTATCCTTGAGGCTCTCGAGCTGAAGATCACACGAACCTCCACTGACCTTGTCAATTTGCAAGACGATAGGCCTGCAGTTGTGCTAAGCCCAATGACTGAACCTGCCAAGGATAGTTCCCCATCTTTTTATGTCTCCTTGACCATTCATGAAAAAATTCTCCACAATTGCCTCCTAGATACAGGTGCCAGTCACAATCTGATGCCCAAAACCGTCATGGAAGAGTTAGGCCTTGACATCACCAGACCATATCATGACCTATTCTCGTTTGATTCAAGGAAGGTGAAATTTCTGGGATTGATTAAAGATTTAGCCATTTCCCTAACCCAGCTGCCCATGAAGAGCATGATAATGGATATTGTGGTGGCAGATGTCCCTCCTAAGTTTGGCATGCTGTTGTCCAGAGGGTGGATTAAGAGACTATGTGGAACATTGCAGAACGATTTATCTTATGCAACTGTCCCAGTGTTCGGAGGAGAGAGCAGGAGGTTATATAGAGAAGCACAGCTGGCATATATCATTAGCGATGAGAAGAATCCTACAAACCATCCCATATATGCAGTGGACACTGATTTTGGAGCTTGCATTCTCTAAATAGAAGAATCTCAGAAGGCTGCATTGCAGATCAGGAAACCAACAGCTCAGGCTGAGCATAATACAGGAGGTCAGATTTGGGAGATGTTCTTTGATGGAGCATGTACCAAGGAGACTGCAGGAGCAGGGGTGGTGCTAGTGTCTCCACAACAAGAAACAGTTCAATTGTCTCTAAAGCTGGTTTTTCAGGTGACAAACAACATAGCAGAATATGAAGCACCGCTATTGGGCCTTCATGCCGCCAAAGACAGAGGAAAAAGAAGCTGAAGGTATTCGGAGATGCTGATCTGATAATTCAGCAAGTGAACAAAACATTCCAAGCAAAGCACCCAAGGCTAAAAGCGTACAAAGATGAGGTATGGAGAACCAAAGAGTTCTTTGAATTTTTCTGCATTTCATATATTCCTAGAGCCCAAAATCAGCTTGCCGACTCCCTTGCTGTCTCAGCTAGTTTGTTTATACCTCCATCGCCTCCCAAACTAGTTTATGAGGTACAAATGAAGTATAGACCCTCCGTGCCTGATAATGTCCACCATTGGAGGGTTTTTGATGATGATGATGAGCTAAATAGGTTTCTTCAAGTCATTGATGAGTTTTCTGAAATGCAAATTGACCAAAATAATGATGCTTTGTTAGAAGATCCCAAGTCCAAGCTTAGAAATAAGATTGGCAAGAATAGCATAGTCCAACTCCCTAGCAACCATATTCCCAAGGGTCTAATTCCTCTTGAGAGATTGTTTGATCACAATGATGTGCCTTCCAAAGCTGCCCAAAAAGAAGATCAAACTGCAGTTTGCAAACATGATATAGGAGGTCCAGGCCACCCCAAATTCATAAATCTGTCCACCAATCTATCTGTTGACCAGAGTGCTAAATACTGCAAATTAATGAGGCAATTTGTTGATGTGTTCTCTTGGGAGTACAGCGATCTGAAGACATATGATGAAAATATAATTCAGCATAAAATTCCACTTGAGAAAGACACTATTCCTTTCAAACAAAAGCTGAGACCAATGAATCCTATGATCCTTCCGCTGGTTGAGAAAGAAATTAAAAAGTTGTTGGCTGCTAAGATCATAGTGCCTCTCAGATATTCTAAATGGGTGGCCAATCTAGTTGTTGTGAGGAAGAAGAGTGGAGATATCAGACTATGTGTTGATTTCAGGAATCTAAATAAATGTTCCAAAAAGGATAATTATCCTCTACCAAAAATGGAGCATTTGTTGCAGCAAGTCTCAGGTGCCAAAGTAATGTCTTTTATAGATGGTTTTTCAGGTTATAATCAGGTTGTTGTGCATCCGGATGATCAGGAGAAGACTGCATTCACCACTCCTTGGGGTACCTTTATGTATTCCAAGATGCCTTTTGGGTTGATGAATGTTGGAGCCACCTTTCAGAGAGCTATGGATATAGCATTTGTGGGAGAAAAGGATAAATTTGTCCTTATCTACCTGGATGATATAACAGTATACTCCAGTAGCCATCAAGACCATGTGCAACATTTGAAGAAAATGTTTTTGAAGTGCAGAAGGTTTGGGATTTCAGTAAATCCTAAGAAGTCACAGTTTGCGTTAGAAGAAGGCAAGTTGTTGGGACATATTATTTCTGTTGCAGGTGTCCGAATTGACCCAGAAAGAGTAAAAGCGATACAGACCTTGTATGTCCCGAGATCGAAGAAGGACATCCAATCCTTTCTAGGCAAGATTAATTTTGTAAGGAGATTTATCCCAAATTTTGCAGAACTTGTGAAGCATATTACCTCTAT
This sequence comes from Pinus tabuliformis, assembly GCA_031772625.1. NCBI lineage: Eukaryota > Viridiplantae > Streptophyta > Pinopsida > Pinales > Pinaceae > Pinus > Pinus tabuliformis. The sequence goes on along the minus strand of CM062818.1, from coordinate 2,014,298,348 downwards.
GTTGAAGAAGGGGTCAGAGATCAAGTGGAATGGTGTAGCGAGAAACTCGTTTGAGTCCTTTAAAAGGGCAATTATGGAGGCCCCCACTTTAATCAGTCCAGATTATAGCAAGGAGTTCCACATATTTTCTTTTGCCTCTGACGACACCCTTGCAGCAGTCTTATTGCAAGCAGATGAAGAAGGCTCAGAGCATCCGGTGGCACTTTTCAGTAAAACCTTAAGGGATGCTGAGCTGAGGTATGATATTATTGAGAAACAAGCATACGCTCTTATCAAATCTTTGAAAGCTTTCAGAGTATACAACTTTCATTCCAAAATAGTTGCATATGTGCCTTCTGCTGCAATAAAGGATGTCTTAACGCAACCTGATGCTGATGGAAAAAGAGCGAAATGGATTGAAAAAATGATAGAATTCAACATAGAGCTGAAGCCTACCAAGCTGGTAAGAGGTCAGGGGCTTGCCAAACTGTTGGCTAAAGAAAATTGCAAATCTTTGGACGTCGATTTCTTGTTCAATGTAGAAGGAAATGGTCTAATGGAAGAGCATGAAACAGCTGAATCGCAGAGAGGACAGTCGGTGGCCGAGAACCTAGCTTCATGTAATTGGTATGCTGCAATAATTAATTTCCTTTTAGAGCTAGAAGTTCCTTCAGAATTTTCTCAAAGTAAAGCAAGAACGTTAAAGCTCAAGGCAATGAAATATTGCATCAATGATAGCTCGTTTTATTGGAAGGATCCATTTGGAGTGCTTTTAATATGTCTGGACAAAGAACAGTCAATAGAGGTTATGCAGCAGTTCCATAACAGCATGTGTGGAGGACATCATTATTGGAGAACTACAACCCAAAAGATTCTCAGAGCTGGGTACTATTGGCCATCTTTATTTTCTGATGCATTTGCTTTTGTTAAATCTTGTGACAGGTGCCAGAGATTTGAAGGAAAGCAGCAGTTAAAATCCCTGCCCCTAAAGCCAATAATTGCAAAAGGACCTTTTCAGCAGTGGGGCTTGGATTTCATTGATGAAATCAACCCGCACTCCAGTGGCCAGCACAGGTGGATATTGGTTGCCACTGATTATTTTACAAAATGGATTGAAGCAATCCCAACAAGGAAGGCTAATCATAATGTGGTAATGAAATTTTTATCAGAAAACATTTTCAGCAGATTTGGTTGCCCACATAAGCTTATAACAGATAATGCAGCAGCCTTCAAGGAAAAAGAGTTGGTGGAAATGTGTGATTCAATGGGCATTAAGCTTGCTCATTCCACCTCCTATTACCCCCAAGGGAATGGTCTAGCAGAATCCTCTAACAAAAGTCTGATCAGGATTATTAAGAAGCTGTTAGAAGATAATAAGAAGAATTGGGATGCAAAGCTCAAATATGCACTATGGGCAGACAAAGTGACCATCAAAAGATCTAGAGGTTGCTCTCCTTTCAAGCTGGTATATGGTACTGATGCTATTTTTCCAATTCAGCTTACTTGTCCTGTGGCAAATTTGCTCCAAACAGCGCAGAATGAAGAAGATGTTATGGCAAATAGAATCACTGATTTAACAGAATTATATCAGATCAGAGAGCAGCTGATTGAAAAAGCTACAGCACATTAGCAGAGGATCAAGGAAGTCTTTGACAAGAAGGCAAAGAGAGACAACTTGCAGGTTGGGGATTTGGTTATGAAATGGGATGCATTTAAAGAAAAGAAAGGCAATCATGGGAAATTTGATGCTCTCTGGATGGGCCCTTTCATCATTTCACAGATTCAAGGGAACAATACCTTCATACTGAAAAGTATGGAGGGAGAACCAGTTTTTGATGGCCCAATTAATGGGCGGTTTTTGAAAAGCTATGTGATTTAAGGTCTTTAGGCCTTAAAACTGTAAATATTTTATTTTTTCAGTTTTAGTATAAGAAAAATACACTCCATGCCCAATGGAACACTAGGAAATTTTGGCTAATTTGTTTTCTACAGGAAAGGCATTGATCTGCAGTTCTTGAGACCTCATAGGGAGGATCTCATCCCCAGAAGGAGCCAGTGTTAGCTTTGCTATGCAAATGGATTCAAAATAGATTCAAAAAGCTCTCAAAGGTTGCAAATATGCTTATAGTCATGCCCGAAATCCATGTTTGTTGTTCAAATCATCAAGACATGACAAAAGCTACCCACTGCTCAAAGAGGTTGCAAGAGGGAAGCCCTTTGGAGGGCAGAATTACATTATCGGAAGCTGAAAATACCCAAAAAATCACATAAAAACCAAATTTGCCGGCTTAAGGGTCCGAAATCATATCAGCCGTTGGATCTGTCCGGTCAACGGTCCATATCGCGTCGGCATTTCGCTATCGGCGATTACAAGGGGCAGGCTTTAACATAAGTTATGCGCCGATGCAATGGGCTGGACCCGATGGCCCTTCAACACTCCATTTTATAAAATATCGGGTCCGTGGCAATATCGGCAATCGGCGGGTCGGCGGTATCGTCAGTGGCATTGCGATTGCGGTCTAGCGATTTGATCAGGGCCGTTAATGGCGTCCACAGATCAACGGCTCGCATCACGTCAGCATTTCGCTATCGGGGCTGCTAAAGAGTACAGGGCCTTCACATATGTTATGCGCCGATGCGATGGGCCGGACCCGATGGCCCTTCAACACTCCATTTTATAAAATATCGGGTCCACGGCAATATCGGCGATCGGCGGGTCAGCGGTATCGGCAGTGGCATTGCGATTGCGGTCTAGCGATTTGATCAGGGCCATTAATCGCGTGCACAGATCAACGGCTCGCATCACGTCGGCATTTCGCTATCGGGGCTGCCAAAGAGTACAGGGCCTTCACATATGTTATGCGCCGATCCGATGGGCCAGACCCGATAGCCCTTCAACACTCCATTTTATAAAATATCAGGTCTGCGGTGATCGTCGATATCGCATCGGCACTTTCAAAGGGGCGGTGCTTTAACACAAATGATGGTGCAGGCCGATGGGCCGGACCCGATATATGCACAACACTCCATTTCATATTTTTTAAAGTCCGCGCCCATATCGTTTTCAATGTATTTGGTGTATTTTCTTTGTATAAAGAAAATATAAAGGGAAGCCTTGGGCAGATGCCGATTATGATGGGTTTTGGATCCGATGGGATTCGAAAGTAAAATATATATATTCTTCAAATCCGCCAGAGCCATTTTTCATGATTTTGCAGCTGTTTTATGTATATTGTTCAAATATTAAAAAACAGGGGATCGGTTCGCTGCAATATGTGACTGTGACCCGAAAGGCGGGCCCGATAGAAAGTTATGCCATGTTTGAGGATGTTTGAAGTCCAAGTGAAACAGAAATGGGCGGGATTTAGCAGTGTCGCAGCGTTTTCGCTGTTTATGACCTAGACAGACACAATAACAGAAAAGAAACATTCATAGCTATTGCCTAAAAGGGACCGGTGCAAGGATTTCATAAGAACGGCAGCCACTCCATTGCAGGTTCAAGCGGAAAGCCATCCTTGAAGGAACCGTGCAGTTATGTTATATACCAGAAGAAGGATTCGGCGGAGGGACAGCGGCCGGCAAACAGAACCCAGAAAGGGAAGGGGAAGGGCCACTACACGCCTCAACCCAAATCAAATAAAATCATGGAGCATTAACGGCCCTGCCAGTGCAGCAGTCATCCTAACGAACATAATGGGGCATCTTTGGCACGAGGGAGCTCCTATGCATCACAGCAGGCCACCCAAAATATCTGAGTATGGTTATTTCTTTGTCAGAAGAGGAAAACCGCCGATCCATGCCTACCTATTGAGGGAATCAATCAGTTAAACAAGACAGAAGGATAGATTAAGACACCTGAAGCCTCAAAAGGCTGAGGACCATTGTAAACAAGCTATAAATAGCTGAAAACAAGATGTAACAAGGGTTCAACTTTTGGAGATTATTCCTCCCCTGTTTTCCAAGCTTCTCATCTGTAGTCTTTAGTAATACAAGCTTCTTTTGCTGCTACATGTTTAATGTCTGTTTCTCTTCTGTTCTATGCTTGCACTTGAACAGTTTGTTCAGGTTTTCTGTGTGTTCGAGGCCAGATAACTGTCATCTGATCTCTGCTTTGATATATTAGATTTGCAAGCTTCTTTGCTGCCTATGGCTAGCCATTTATATGTGTAATTATATACGCATTTGCCGGTATAGTCAGTAAGTTCATTTGCTGCCTGTAGCTAGCCATTCGTATAGGTCCATGTATGCAACCTGTTGGCATAGTCAGTGTTCTCCATCTATCCATTAAATCTACAAACTATTGAGCATTAGCAGTCTAAAGCCTTGTGTTATTGGGGGTGTTCATGCATGCCTTGAGTGTGAATAGAGCTGAAATGGTTATCCGACTTGATCCAAACCATCTTTCATTCCAATATTTCAAAGAACAATATTAAAAATTATATGTTACCAGGCATCTCTGATTTACAACCTCGGAGAGTTTCCTGGAGTGATAACAGTATCTTTACCAAAGAAAAAATCCAAAGGAGACCTTGGTGTGAAACCAAAACAAGTCTCAAAAGGAGATTCTTTGTGTAGAAGAGTGTTTTGCTCTGTTGTAAGCATGTTGCACATAACACAAATGTTCATCCCAAAGCTTAGGATGTTTGCTGCAATATCCCCTGAGTAACTAGATCACTGTCCTATTAACTACTTCTATCTAGCCATCGGTTTGTGGATGAAAAGCTATGATTTTCTTCAGTTTGGTGTTCATCAGTTCCCAAGAACTTGACCAAAACCTCCCCACAAATTAGGTGTCTCGATCAGATACAATGGAAGTGGGAAATCCAAAATGAACCCATACATGTTCAAAGAATAATTTGGCAGTTTTTTCAGTTGTAATCTTCTTATTACAAGGTATCAAAATACACATTTTGCTTAACCTATCCACAACAACGTATAGATAATCATGACCTTTCCTAGATTTAAGCAGTCCTCCAACAAAATCCATGGAAACACTTTCCCAAGGGTGAGAAGGAACTGGTAATGGAGTGTATAAGCCTAGTTTTATATTGATGGGCTTGCTTTTAGCACACATGGTACACCCTCTTACATATCTAGAAATTGTCTCATTCATTTTCGGCCAATAACAAAATCTTTGCAGCTATGCAACTATTTTACTTACCCCAAAATGACCTGATATTAGAGAAGTGTGTGCTTCTCTAATTATCTTTACTCTCTCAGTTTGTGAAATGCATAGTTTCCCACAATGATATAAGGTTTGGTCCTTTACATGATAATCCAATTCTTCTACTCTTTTGCCTTGACTCAAAGTTGCATATACATATTTAAAGTCTATATCTTGAACATATTGTTCAATCTAGCTTTCATGTAGTATAGAATTATGCTTAAGAATAGTAGATGCATTTATAATGGGTCTAGATAACATGTCTGCAACTTTGTTATGTATGCCCTTTTTATATCTGATGACTAAATGAAACTGTTGTAGAAAACCCATCCATCTGTAGTGCCTAATTGATTGCTACAATTTAGTTTGGGAGTTTAGATATTGAAGTGGTTGATGATCACTATGTATTATTGTCTCTTTGCCCATTAAGTAATTTTTCCACTTTTTCACACTCTGAACTAATGCATACAATTCTTTATCATATGTAGGATAGTTAACTACTACAAGAATAAAAGTCTCAGAATGGTAACATATGGGTTTATAGTGCTATGTCAACACTGCTCCCATGGCGTAGTCACTGGCATATGTTTGGATCTCAAATGGTCTTTGTAGTTTAGGCGCTAGTATAGGTGATGTACTAATCTTTTCTTTCAAGGTGTCGAAGGCTTTCTGATGTTTGCCTCCCCACTGAAACACCTTGTTCAATCCTGACAAAGCATGTAAGGGAGCTGCAATTGAGGAAAAGATAGAAATGAACTTCCTCCAATATTGTGTTGCTCCTAAGAAGCTTCCCACTTCTGTAGCAGACTTGGGTTTAGGCCAGTTTACAATGACTTCCACTTTAGAGGGATCTATCTTCAATTCACCACCCCCTACTATATGACCCAAACAATTTAGACATGTTTTTCCAAATTCACATTTCGAGAGTTTACTAAAGTTTTTCTCTTTTCAAAACATATAATGTCTGCTTAACATGTTTCAAGTGTTCTTCCCACGTTTTACTAAAAATCAGAATGTCATCCAAATACACAATAAAGAAATCATCAAGAAAAGGCCTGAGTACATCATTCATTAATCTCATGAAAGTAGCAGGGGCATTGGTCAAGCCAAAAGGCATAACCAGCCACTCATACAATCCCTGCTTTGTTTTGAAAGTAATCTTCCATGCATCTTGCTTTGCAACTCTGACCTGATGGTATCCACTATGCAAGTCCAGCTTGGTGAAATAAACAGGTTCCTTCAATTGATCTAAAAGATCATCTATGCGAGGAAGGGGATAACGATTTTTTATTGTTATCTTATTTAGTGCTCGATAGTCAATGCACATTCTCCATGGGCCATCTTTCTTTTTCACCAAAACGATTGGTGACCAACATGGTGATGTGCTAGGCCTGATGAACCCCTTCTCGAGCAACTCCTGCACCTGCTTCTTGATTTCAGCATTCTCTAAAGCAGACAACTTGTACATTCCAATTTCAGGCAGTGGAACATCTTGCTGCAAAATAATATCATGTACGATTTCCTTTTTGGGTGGCAGACCTTTAGGTTCTTGGAACAACACATCATACTCTGAAACAGTCTTTTCTATATCAGCTTTTTGCTTAGCATTACAGCCCTCAAATACATTGGTTTTATCATGTATCTTTTCCTTTACAACCATCAGTAAGAATTGTTTGCATGAATTTATCATTCTTTTCATCTGCCCTGATTTTATGAGAGTATAATTATTCTTGAGCTTATGAGCTCTTACAAAGTATTCGATTCCATCTTTAACAAGTAGATACTTGTTCTCAGCTCTAAATAAAATATCCTTTCTATCATACAAGTAAGGACTCCCTAAAACAATTCAACATATATCCAAAGGAATTATGTCTAACTCAACCTCATCTACAAATGCTGATCCAATAGAAAACTTCAGTTTACACTGTCTAGTCACTTGTAGTTGTGCTTTATCATTCAACCATCCTAATGGGTATGGTTTCTTGTGAGGTGTAGTTGCTAATCCCAATTTCTTTATAATTGCTTCAGAAATCAAATTTACTTGTGAGCCACTATCAAACAAAGTATCAATCTTTTGATGTTTGGAAACAACTCGAATATGGAAAAGCTCATGTCTTCTTCTCTCATGTTCTTCATCAATAATAGTTTGAGCAGAATTACTAGTAGATGCTTCAGAATTCTTACCTTTTATACCTGTGGCTGCAATGATTGTTTCATCTCCCGAGTCTGACCCCAAATCTTTCTAAATAGCTACAGCAGTCTTCTTCTTCTTGCCCTCGGACTTCTTAGGTCTCAGCTCTGGATGAAAAATCCAACAATGCTCATAATCATGCCCATCCTTTTTACAGTGAGTGCATGAATCTTTGCTTTTCTGTGCAGTGTTCGCCTTCCTTGCTTTCCACTTCTACTTTATTTTCTCCTTGCTTTTGCTTGCAGTGGGTTGGGATGGTCCCCCAACTTCTGGATTTCCATTCTTTCCTCTAGCTTCTATATGAGTAACTTGTATAGATACCTCATATATACTAGTGGGATTAAACATGAGGATGGTATGCCTCATGTTGCTGTGAAGACCACCAATGTACTTCAAAAGAGTCTCTGGTGAGTCTAATGAGATCACTAGAATCAATGCTCTCTTTCTGAATTCTTGAGTGTACCCTTGCACACTTTGCCCTTTCAAATGCCGAAGAGTTTGCCAACTCATCATGGCTTGTTGCATGTAGGCAAATGGATAGAACTGCTTCTTAATTGCAAAAACAAAGTCACTCCAAACAGAGATAGTCTTACCATGTCTTTTCATGTCAGCTTGGGTTTTACCTTCCCACCAAACCAAGGCAGTGCCTCCTAGGTGTAGGCTTGCCAGCTGAATTTTTCTCTTGTCTTAATCGATGTTCTGTACTCTGCAATACACATCAATTTGTCTAATCCAATTGTCCAACTTTTCAGCATTTAGCTCTCCATCATATATAGGCAAGTCAAATTTAACATCTAGCTTGATAAAAGATGCTTTCTTATTATGCACAGGGCTATTAGGAGGTGTGAGGAAGTTTTCCTCTTTCCCTTTTCCTTTTGAGTGGTCATGGGAATGAGACTCATATTCTTCTTTGCCTTGTTTAGAACCTGGTGAATCTTCATCCTTATGCTTTCTAAAGTCCCTATACATTTCTTCTACCATAGACTTTATAGCTAGGAAACTTTCTATGAATTCAGGGTCTAGCCCCACAAAACCTTCCTCTGACATTTTCTTCCAAGGATAGACTCTCCCAATTTTGGGATTAGTTTCAATCAACTCTCCTTCTCCTAATTTGAGCTTTGATCTAGTCAGCATTCAATAGCTAAAACACAAGCTTGTCTAACCTTACAACCTAAAGCTCTGATACCACTTGATCTGATAATCACCCTATGAGTGACCTCAGTTAAAGATTTATTAAATGAAGGTACTACAGACTCATATTTTGGTGTGTATGTCTATGTTATTTAAGCAACAGATCGATCAGATTGCAAATACACACACACTTGAAATGGAAAACAGCAGAGAAATACAGTAAGAAAATACAAGAGCACAAGAAATTAATAAGGAATTCACCCTATCCTCCAGGGCTACATCTCCGGTCCAACTCTCAGTGGTGGCCTTCTTTTATTGTGTCTTCAAGCAAATAATTACAATGAAGGAGCTCAATATGAGTCTCCTAAAACAGATTAGCTTGGCAGGGTGGTTCTTGGATTCCCCAAGCCACTAGAGTACACAAACTCTTTTCCTTACCAGCTCTTTGACCTCTCTAGTCTGACAAATCCTCTTAGGGATGGCTTGAATCTCTCAAGCTCTCTGGTGCTCGACGCTGCCTTTGGTCAGCTTGGCCCTTCTGTCTTCTTTCTGCTTTTTGCTTCATTGGTTCTTCTCTTCTCTGTCTTCTGTCTTCCTCCCTCTGTCCCTTCTGTTCTCTATTCATGGCTTTAAAGCCATTCGAGCTCATGGTGGTTCGATTCCTCTTCCCCTCCGTCGATTCACCTGCTACAGCTTCGCTTGGAGTTCCTTGTTTCAGCGTCATCATCAGGCTCACAAGGAGTGGCCACTTGTCCTCCTGCAAACTGCACCAGCCTGCTTCATCAGTTCAATTCTTCGGTTACATTATGGAGTGAGTCATCCACCACCTTGGCGGTCAAAGCGGACCTCAGATTCTTCTAAATCACGGCTCATTCCCTCATTAAATATGGTCTTACCATCGGGCATGACATCAACCGTCAGCTCTGAATCCCCCAGATCCAATGCCATCCACTCATTTCGTGCGGTGGACTTGCTTGACCTTTAGCGCGTGATGAGCGGTGGTTTTCTCTCTCCTCTGCTTGCCACGAGTCGGGCGCTGAGTGGAATCGCTTCATTTTTGTTGAAACTGCTTACCGCCCAGGGATGCCTCTGATCAATACGACCGGTTTTTGGAGCAGGTCCCGCCTTTAGCTCTTAGCCTTTTCTCCCACGATTTTCCTAGCTCTCATGTGACCGACTGCTCAGAGCTTCCCCCATTTTGAGGGTTTTCGCCTAGCGAAGCGCTAATCACACATCAAAAACTCCCTCTGTTTCCCCATCTGAGCCTCCCAGGGGTTAATTTCACCTCCCGCGCAGTCTCCATGGGCCTCGGTCAGTGTGCTTTGACAGAGGTCCTTGTCGTTCCACAATGGCTGCCAACTACCACTGGTTTAGAGGTGTTTTTGATCGCTATTTTAAATTCTTTGAAGTCTATCCCGACCTGGTACAGCCATGGTTCTTCTGATTAGTCTTTATGGATCCAATTGGATCAGAAACAACTGAAGATTTGCTAACAACTTTTATGGTACAGCATAATAAGAGTAGTCCTTATCATCCACAAGCAAACGGTGCAGTAGAGGAATTTAAAAAAATACTAGAGAAAGGGCTAACAAAAATCGTATCAACCAACCACAATGACTGGGACAAAAGAATTCCAGCGACACTGTGGGCATATAGGACAACAGTCAAAACACTGCACAAACAAAATCCCTTTCAACTCGTCTACAAAAGAGAGGCAGTGGTGCCAGTGGAATTTATATTGCCAAGCATGGTAATCTTAGAGGCTATAGGAATGACGGATAGCAGTGCCTTGCGGAATAGGCTGAGCGAGCTGATGGAACTAGATGAAACTCAGTTCTTAGCATAATTCCATCAATTAGTCAAGCAATGAAGACAAAAGGTGATAGGCACATCATGAAGAAATCATTTGAATTCGGAGACCAAGTGCTCCTTTACGATAGCAAGTTCCTGAAGTTCCCAGGAAAGTTATAGATGCACTGGTTAGGCCCATTCATAATCGCAGAAATCAAAGAATCGGGCGCGATAAGGCTCACACAACTGGATGGAGTCCTGTTGTAGGGATGGGTGAATGGCGCATGCCTGAAATTCTTCCACAAGTAAAAAAAAAAAAAAAATCTTTCAAAAAATAAGGTTGTGGCCATGATTGGGATACCACAAACCATTTATGGTTGGGCGGGGTAGTGTCAACAGCCATATAGTGTCATGGATCTCATTGGTAGGCCTATTCATCAGGGACAGTAGCCACGCATGTCGCCCCCATCAGTAGAATACACGTAGGCCCGAACCTTTTCCAAAATTGATGGCCACCAAGTACCCGTCCCATCCACCGTACTAGTAGTTATTCCCCGATTAAGTAATCAATAAGGCAACTCTCAAGATAGGGTCACAAAATCTTTCCCATTAAGCATAGAATTAGTTAATAAATAAACCCATCACAGCAGAATAAAGATGCCATGCAGCCCACTCTGCACCTTCCAGACCACGTCATAGTTGGCACGTACCAGTCGGCTGACGACGGCAAAACATAGCTAGAATACATGGAAAGGTTTTCGGAGTAAAAATCCTCGTCAGTTAGGGGACGTCATGCTAGAGTTGGCTACATAAATCACAGGAGGATGCAGAGAACAGTAGAGTTTAAAACAACAAAAGAATTACAGTATTGCTCAGAAGAACAGGAGCAGAAGAAGAGAAGCAGGAGACCACCAATACAGATTGTTTACTGCAAAAGAAAAGCAATGGCAAAAGGAATCATATCAATCCCACAAAATGCTCTGGATGCAAGAATTGAAGTAGTGGACGATCTATACGGGAAGTATGACAGGTCGAATCTCATCGACAATGAATTCACAGACGGATTCCAATTTCTAGAAATGAAGAGGGAAGTATATGTGGAAGAATTTCAAAGGGAGGATCGCACCAGGGCCTCCAGAATCAGAGAGGACTTCAGAGGGATACAAAGGTCCACACTATTCCACCTGCAAAATTTTCCCATATTTGACACCCAATTTGTCGCCATGTAGTGCACCAAATTACTAGCAAGGAGGATGCATGGAAGGTCGCTATGGTTACACAGGGAATACCCCATTCATGTCGAGGACATCTGTCAACTCACAGGGCTGGCAGAAGTGGGGAATGTGGTGAGCATAGCATTCCAAGTTGGGGTCAAGTGGGGGAAGAAGAAAACGGAAGACAACATCTATGCCAGATACGGGACAGAGCGAGGAGGGAAGGGCGCGAAGCTGGAAAAAATCAACAAAGATAATATCAGGTTTGCTTGCTATCTTATTGCAGGCAAGACAATGAGGCATTTCATGAGGAACGAGTGCACCCTGGACATCATTTTTGATTCCTGAACACTGTTTCCAGGGAGAAGTACTCAACTGGTCATCTTTTGTGCTCAACGAATTATTCGAGGAATGTGAAGATGTATACAGGAGAAGCACTCGTTTTGTGTTCAGATACTTGGTAATGGTGCTGGCAATGTGGAAATGGAGGCCACCACAAAGAGGAAAATGGAAATCATTACTGAAGACCAGCCAATTGCACTGAGGTACGAACCTTGGAGAGTATCGCGGGATCAACACAAAGGAGATCAATGAGAGGGCATTCAAGAATTGGTACAAGCAAATGGTGGACGTCATTCAGTCCACTGAGAGGATACCCAAGGCTCTCTTGGACGAGTTCTCAGGTGAGCTCTAGTTTGGTGCTTCCCACGCGCACACTTATCTAAGACTACGGTGTGTCAACCTGAGCACATTCAAATTAAGGCCACAAAAGTTTAGCCTGATAGAGGAAGCCTTACACAGAGAAGTGGAGTCCTAGCCGGGAGTGGCCTGCGAGGTAAGAGAAGGGAAGCCCAATTACTTGTTCGGAGCTCTGATGCCACAGAACCAAGAGGGAGATGGGGCAGAAAGTAGCAAGAAGCGAGTAGCAGATGAAGTACTCCAACCAATGTTGCTCCAAATGGAAGATAAAATGTTCGAAGTAAGAAGGATAGTCGCAAGCTTCGAGCTAGGTGAGAGTGACTATCCTGAGTGCTTTCAAGGTTCCACCATGCTTTTCCCTATTGTAATGCCACCTCTCGCTATGGCCCCTCTCATAGGAGTAGCCCAGGCACCCTCCCAGATGTCAGTCCCCAAACCGCAAAAGAAGTGAGTCATCCGCACCCCCCAAGTCAAAAAGTTGGCTACCAAAAAGCCAAAAATTAACCTGCCAGCTCCAGTCGTCGACCTCACTATTGAGGTCGAACAACCAATTCCCGCAACCACCATAGTCAAGGAGATCCCTGCCACCACATCCACTACAGTACAGCCATTGCAGGAGTCATCCCCACAAACTGCTTCCACTTCCGCAACCCTATTAGAGATCCTCCCGTTCAGCCACCGACGGACTACTGCACAAGCAGAAGTTCAGTCGGTTGGCTAGACAGAGGGCACCACCTCGACCATAGGGATGCCACCAACAGATAGTACAACACCAATGCTTGGGTTGGACCCACCAGCAAGGAGACACCTGGATACCAGTTGGCAAAGAGAAAGGATTACCCCGTACTTGCCCGCTCTCCCTATAAAGATCACAGTCCCTCCAAACCCTAGCATCACTCCATCCACACCACAGTTCACTCCACCATCCCAGCAAGAACATTCACCTGCTTCCCATTCAGATAAGTCCATTGCAATCAGCCTACCCCTACAACAACAATTCCCGGAACCAGACACAATGCGGGTTGGTACACTCCATCACTGGTCATCAGCCTAGTTATTTTCTTTTATTCAGCAAGCATCCCACAAGGCCGAGATCCTTCAATAAGACCTAGCCAAAGATGCAGTTGCTCATAGTGACGGAAGAACGAGATCGCCTATGGGAAGCAAACATAGGATTGCAAGCCCAGGTGGATCAGATTACACAACAGTTCTAATCCATATGGCCAACCGTCACCAAAGCCAACACAGAAGCACCGGCAGACATGTCTGCATGCACGTTGATCGACTGTTGCGATCACATATTGACGACGTGCATGCACCTGGAAACCACAAATGTAGAAATGAATCGGAAGCTAGAGACTGTCAGGTCCGCACTACCGGATCCTGTGGAAATCTATGCACTGACGGTTGAAGGCAAGGTCAGGGAGCTAGAAATGAAGAAAAAAGCCTTGGCTGAAGCCCTCACCGACGGATACGCCTTAATGGGCAACGTCCATGACTAGTCAGGCAGTCTAGCTCTAAAGAACAACTAGGTTTACCCGTTACGAGAACAAATTCAGTCCCTATTTTTCAACACAAGGGATTTCACAGACCATGCTCAGCTGCAGCAAATCAACGAAAAAATCGACATCCTCCAGGCCCAAGTTGACAGCATTGAGGAGGAATCAGCGAGGATGAAAAGGATAATCCGAGACCTGCAACCCTCGGTTCGTATGCAGGTTCTTCTCTTGAAGGAGGCATGCGATGCCAATGGCCAACAATGGGACGACCTACAGAGACAGTGGCCAACAACTTTAACATCACAATCGGCCAAGGCATTCACACAAGGCACTGATGCAATCCTCACCAACTAGGACCTGGAAATTCAGTGATACATTGAGTTCAAGCAGCAAACAACAACCGCAGTCCCAGAGTTGGAGCCTTCGTTTGGAACGGAGGAGCCACAAGGTTAAGAAAGGGCCACAGGAACAAATGCCATGCCGCAAGCTAGGATTGAGATAGAAGAGATGCCTACTCCGCAAGCAAGTATCGAAGCAGCAGAAGTGTCGGCATAGCAGACAGTGGAGACAGCGCCGGTAGTAACACAGCCACCATCCGTAGAACACATGGAAGAAACAGCAGAACCGCCACAGGTCAAAATGACTTGACTTGGGGACGAGTCAAGAAATTGTGGAGCCTTTGTTAATTTTGAATGATTTTGACAAGTTTTGACTGACCAAAGGGTCGGAAAGGAACAAATGGGAGCAACGGTTGGGTGGAAAAACGAACAGTTGCAGAGGAGGGATGGCAAGGTGGTAGCAGAAGGCAAAGGTAGTGAAGGAGACGGGAAGGCACAAAAGCAGCCAAGAGAGGAAGCAGCCGAGCGAGAACTGGCAGTCCATGCAGCCGGGAAGAACATAAAAGGGAAAGAACAGAGAGGAAAGAGGTTGTTGTTGAACCCGCCAGAAGTAGAATGAGTTGGTTGCAGAAAAGGTACGCATGTGCAGATGCTAAAGCAGATTGAGCTGGGATCTGAGGAACTGGGTTGTGGAGCTAATCTAACCCGAGTGACTGAGTCAGGTATTCTATGTAATGTTTGTGGCGAAATGTAGAAATATGATGTATTCTGTTATGCTAAGTTAATATAATACTGAGTTGTTGGTTGTTGAGACTTCTAATGTATTAAGCATCATGCTTAGTGGGCCTATTAAAATTTAAATACTCTGCTTGTTGCATGTAAATGGTAATTTATAGATTGATGCAAGTATGTTGTTAATTTTGGGTTCTTTATGATGGATCTATGTGTATGAGTTATAGGTACTATTATCTTTGTTTCTTGTATTCTGGGTGCATATGTGTGTGATCATCTGTGCCTAGTTGATATGCTCTTGACCTCATGTTGAACCCTTCTCCCTCCGGTCGCGGCATGCTTCGGGTGAGACTCCTTTCCCTTCAGGGTGAGGTGAAAATGCTAGCATTGTCCTAGACTACAATGGACCACTATTGGCCTCTTGTGCCTAAACCCAAGGTCTTTTCCCTGATGACTATTTCGAGCCAACAGATCCATCATCTCCTCCTGCTGATTTTGACTTTCAAGGACCTCCTTGGTCTGTGGATGCTCTGAATGAGGTAAATTTAATTGTTTCTTTAAAGCAGCAATATCCTCATTTTTCTTCTTTATCAATTTCTCTACAGCCTTGGTATCATTGGGATTATACCCAAGCTCAATCACCAAGTCTTCTAGTGACTTGATCCTATTGTCTTTGGCCTATGAGGAAGCATTTTCTAACTTATAATGTGTTGTGATATTATCCAGTGAGCTTTGGAGTTTGTGCACAGTCATTTCTTTATTTGTCATGGTGGAATAAATTATCTCACCTGCCTACTTATGGAATTCAATTTGGTCTATAGGGTGAACATCCCTAGCCAAAACTTCAAATTCAATCTTCCTGTAGTCCATTGATGATTTTGGTTGCTGGACTGTAGGCTGCATGAATGTCATTTGCATCTTCCTAGTCTTAATGTCAAAGGCTGACATTAATCTATTTTGATTGGCAGGTGTTTGCTTGAAGTACTGGGCATGAGTTTTAGTCTTCAATGCCTCATTCCTCAGCTTAATTTCCTTGTACTTATAGTTAATATCTTTCTCTTTATCCACAGGCTTGTTGGATGAAGAGACTTCAATGCTTAGTTGTTTTTCAATAAGTTCAGTGTTTGAAGTAAAAGGTTGGTGAGTTTCCTCTGAAACTGCTGGACCTTTACTCCTTCCAACCATTGTTTCAGTGTTAGTGATTTCCATTGTCCCAATGGTTTCTTCTTGCTCAGTTACAGGATTAAGTTGCAGCCTCTTCCTATAACTGATCTCAAACCTGTCATCTATAGTGTTGGCTTAGTGGGACCTGACCCAAGTTCAGAAGTGATTTAGCCAAGCAAATCCTGGTACTACTGGCCCTTTTGGAAATAGTCTGCGAAGCGCGGACTGAGGTCTCACTCGAAATAGTATGGGAAGGTGCTAGAACCAGGTTTCTGCACCCTGGGGATGTCTGATAGGAGGTGATTGGTACGCAGTCCAACCTTCGCACTTATTGTGCTACACGCATCAGTGGGCACCCCGTGCCCTACGATACTATCTTCATGTAGTTCTAGCTGTCGTGCAACCCGCGTTATTTACCCATGTCTTCCTTAATTAGGCTCTGTTGGTTGATTACTTAGATTATTTTCATATATAATAATTCATACAAGTATTTATCAATTGCGCGCAGTAAATACACAGAGTAAAAGTAATGTATAACATCAAAATACAGATTCAAGAATAGATGCACAGAGTAAACTTTTCTTTATAAACTTTCAATCCCAAGTACAGACCCGACTCCGCCCTACGCACTCAGCTACAGGGGTTCGCGCACTCAGTTGCGAACTCTACTAGGCCTTTCGCACTCAGCTGCAGAGCCTCTTCCTACTACTATGACCCAGTACACTTCAAATTCAACTCTAACCTCGAACCATGCCTTCGCTATTCTATCTATCAGTACTTTTCTTTACACTTAGAGCCTCGCTCTATTTATACAATCCCATGGTCTATGGACCATGGGTATGCCTACACAATTTAAATTAAATTACAATATTTTAGGGAGGACAACCCTATGACTCATCCTAGACTTCGCGCTTCGCGCCCGCGATTCGTGGAGTCTTACAATATAATTGACCAAAACTTGGGCTTTGAACCCCAAAAACATCCTGCAGGGGATCCCATGCCCAACAGGCCCCCAACATAATCATTGTGACTCGTCCCGAGTCACTCTGCTGGTGCGGCAATCTTGGCACGGAGGCCTTCCAACTGTGCATGTACTGCACGAAGGTCCGCAGCACAGTGTTCTGCCATCTGCTAGATCTGCTCTACTCTTTCAGCTAAATACTCATCGTCAGGGGAAAATCCCTGTCTTAAGGCATGCATCACCTTCATTTGTGTGAGCTTTCCTTTGATATCAGCAGTGATGAGGAAGGCCTCATCAATCCAAGGCTGGACACACGCTTTAAGTACTACCTCTTTCCATTGTGCGACATCCACCTGTTCCTTCAATGCCTTCACCTATTGTAGCTTCGCCAGCCGTTGGGTCAGGACAATTGTCTGCACCATTCCGCACACACTGTCATACTGCACTTGAAGCTCCCGCATCTCTGTTTCCAGGCACTGTATGGTGGGGTCATCCTATAAGCAAGTGATGACCATGAAGGATTCTTCCAATATAGTAATATAGTTCTGCACTACCTATCCTATTTCCTCCAGTCCTTTTTGGATAGCGCCAGCGCGTTGTTCCCTAACTTCTGGGGGTGTGGATGACTGCGCCTTTAATCGAAGTTCGGAAATTTGAAGGTTGAGATCTAGCTATATCCTCGTTGCTTCCTCCTTTGCCTCGTGGAATCCACTGGCCAATCTGTGAATTCACACTCCTACTGGTAGATCTATCGGGACAGCCAATTCTGAGACAATTATATAAGCATCTTCCAGCCCCTGCGCCAGTCCTTGAGTCTATGCAACGAGTTCATCACACTGTCAGCTGAGATGTTCCATATTAATATTTTGTTTGCTAAATACCTATAGTGCACGTGCTTCTCTGGCATGGAGCTTGGCTATGACCCTATCCTGTAACTGGTACAGGGTTTTGTTGGAAATAATACTGAGAGGGGGGGTGAATCAGTATTATCAGATTAATCAAACTTTTCAATTTCATACTCAGAAACATATACGCTACTTCAATTAAGTGAACCCGCGTGTACACGCTACTGTGTCTAATGAAACTTGCGTATATCCAGAGATCTTATAATTCAGTTAGCTTAATCTTCAGTAGATGCATCAGATCATTATTAAGCATATTAACAGTAAACAGGTGCAGAATAACAGAACAGAACATCACACAAGAGCCACACACATGAACACAAAGATATAAGGTGGAAACCCAATGTGGGTGAAAACCACCTGCTGCAAGTCATCTCAATCTTCTTCTTAATACAAAAATCCTTTTACAATATTTGTACTGGTGCAGTCTTATACCAGTACGGGAGCTACAACCCCCTTTGCTCTTGTACTAGCCGATCCATTTACTAGTACGCAGGCTGCTACCTGCTACAATGCTCCAAAGATCTTCCTTAGCTTTTGTACTAGCTTAGATACTAGTACGTAGGTGCTTGCCTACAATCTTCTCACCTCCAGGTACCACGTTTCATCAATTTTCAGACTTGATACACTGAAGCACAACACATAATCTGTAAGGCCACTTTTCATCCAATTTTCATACTGGACCCATAACTATCATTGAAGCTCAAAACAATCATCAAACTCTGAATCACTGAAACCCTGTTAACAACAGTCACCAGAACACAAAGCAGACACAGAACTCTGTAATAACCATCAGATCCATCTGCAACTTCAAATATTAAGATTTGCAATGTATACGCTACTTCGATGAATCAAACCCGCGTGTATACGCGCTTTTATCAAATCCAACCCGCGTACAGATCTAAAAATAATTTCTCATAACTTGCAGCTGTACCAGACATCAGTCATACTCATAACACTTATAGAACAATACATGCGTCAGTATGTAGATCTAGAATAAGCATCATAAAGATAGTTCATTTCAAACCATTTGATCCCGATCTCTCCTTAGATCTAGTTCTCCATCAACAGGTGAGATCTCTCCTTAGCTCAGATCAAGCAATGCATCATCAACCCATAACCCTGCATCCTGGATCTAATGCTTCATCAGATATTCAAGACATTTCAGATGCACTTGCCTAATGATTTCCTTCTCCTTATATAGCCTTAGGCCTTGTTCAATACCAAGAGCCAAAACCATAGTAACACAATACCATCAACTTCAATACTAGGGATCGACACGCCCGTCGAGACACAATGGTCTGAAACCATAGGCACAACTTCCAAGGACTAACCGCCATGGATCAAAGGTACGTTTCCACATACACGCGCTTTTGCTGAAGCCAACCTGCGTGTACACGCGACTTGGGCTTAATGAACCTGCGTGTATGAACTTTTCTCTTCTTCTTATAGTCTGATCATCAATTCCTTGCTGCTGACCTTCTGTACTATGATTTGTCATCAGTGAGGTTTGCCATCAAGGACAACACTTATCTCATAATGCCAACAATCTCCCCCTTTGGACTTGATGGCAAAGCTAACTTTGTCATACTTAGAACTATCATCTGATTCCTTTGAGCTGTCCTCCATCAGTCACATCTGATATCTCTTCTGAAGATTCATCCAGTTATACTTAAGTGAGATATTCTTCTATGAGAGGGTTGCCATCAAGTACAATACATGCATCATAATGCCAACAATCTCCCCCTTTGGACTTGATGGCAACAACACCAAATCACTCTCCCCCTTTGACATCAAGGGCAAAGGGTGGACCAAGATATTCTCTTCCTTTGCTGAATCATTCCTCTGTCCATACTCCCCGTGAGTACCTGCTGAAATCTCTGAATAATCTCCCCCCTTTGTATATGCCAAGGTGTACCAATCTGTCAATGCTCCCCCTGAGTACATGCCAAGTCTCTGTACTGCTAAAGTGTGCTGTTCATGCTCTTCCTGACTGTAGGCAAGATCTGCAAAAGATGTTCTTCAAGAAGAACATGACTCTATACATCATAAAAGACCTTCCTATCACCAAAGACTCATACATACATCCATCTCTCAACTAAGTGAGGATATACAAAAATTGGCTCATCCACCCAACCAAGTGGGGATACATCAAAAGTTTACATATGACAACCAATCATATTGCATCAATCATCCCAGGCATAGTGGGGAAACCAAAATAGGCCGTTACATGACCTTGACACCATGAAAGAGATACCACAAAAGAGATATATGACATAGAGACGAAATAACTAGACCAAGACTTATGAAAGTCACTAGCAGCATCTGATAATCACCATTCAGATCAGCAACCAAGAGATCCTTCTGTTCTCCTTTCGCCTTTGTTCCTCCTGAAATCAACACCAAATGTGAACTAGAACCAAAAGCTTTTAAGATAATGCCAACAATGCATCATTGGAAGATTATCTGCTCCCCCTGAACCTGTGCCAGATGATCTCTGTCAGACCCATATCAGACTTTCTGCAACCAACATTTGTCCCTGCTGATTTTCTTCAAAACTCCATATACGCGTCTGTATACACATAAACAAGCGTATATACGCGGATATCCCTTAAGCAACACGCGTACACCATATACGCGACTATCCTCTTGTAAAACTGCGTATGCACGCGGATATCCTTTAAACAACACGCGTACACAAATTTCCATATCAGCAACCTGTAAATGTCCTGTAGAGAATAGGTCATCAACCTATAACACGGTATGTCTGCATCAATTCATCCCTTTGAACAGAATTCAGAGTCATTCACATTGTATCATGTGTGAAACCACCATAGCCATTTCATCAAGCTCTATATGATCCAAGTATCATTACTTGGGAACATCTGCATCAATTAACATATGTAAGTATCAACCTATCATCATAGATAAGAACTCATCATCATGTCTCCAATAAAGCAACTTTGAGTAGTCAGCACTATGTATCTTGAGCTCAAGCTCATTTGACAAAACTTCTTGATATCATCAACAGCAACAATCCTTATCCACATGAGTGCCTGCATCATAACTGTATGATCTTTATGTATATGACAACAGCAGTATATAAGTGACTCATCATCAAGTGAGGAAGATGTGTATTCAAGCTTTGTACTTCTCCTTGTTCTTATGAAGATCACCATGTAAGCACCATACATGCATCATCAAAGAATCAACCATAAATCTGATCTGAACATCTTCTATGTAACTCCAAGAATCATATGAGAGTTTATCATAGACAACTCACAATAGCAAGATATATCATTTAGCCATATAAGAATCATCACCAAGGATTATTAACCATAATGCCAACATTGAATTGCTAAAGGCATATGCTCCCCCTCAACCTGTGCCATCTGTTAGATCTGATTATGTATATATCAGCAATAAGCATCAAAACATCATCATCCTCAAGTTAGGATCAAAAACACTTCTAGACATCATACAAGTAACAAAACATTTCCACACATCCTCAGCAGACTGTAACCAATAGAGCAAATAATAGACTGAATCATATCAGATCCTTTTTCTGATCCTGTCCCCACTGCTTTTCCTCAGACTGACATATACGCGACTTTGCAGTGTGTAACTCGCGTATACACGCGACTTCCATTTAAGGAACTTGCGTATGAGATTCAGAACACTGAAGTTTTATACCTTCAGCTCCCCCTGAGTCTGATATGTCTGTGCTGTGCTGTGTCTCAGTACATTGTGCTGACTGTACTTCCTTCTTCCTCCATATCTTCAAGTGTGATGAGGTTTTCTTCTTTTGGTGTGATGTCCATCCTTTGTTCCTGCAATCCTTTGCTATATGTCCAGGCTTGTTACATGTATAACATCTTACATGTTTCATATTCCTCCTGTAGCAATCAGCAGCTTTGTGACCATACATATTGCACGCAAAGCAATATCCATTAAAGTACCTTGATTGAGATGACCTTTCCGCATAATGGTCTTGAACTCTTCTTCTTCTACATCTAGCTGCAACATGTCCAAGATTATGACATACATAACATTCAACATTATTCATAGGAGGAGTAAAAGATTTTCTTTGAGGAGTTTCTTTCCTTGATTGTTGATGGGGTTGACCTTTCATCTCCTTGTTGATCATCTTAGATTTCTCTTTAGAGTTCCTTGCCTCACCTTGTGAACTAGATTCACCTTCAATAGATTCTTGAAAACCAAGACCAGTCTTGATAGCAGGAGACCTTTGACTACTAAGAATATCATCCAAGGCTTTAGTACTATCTTGAAATCTCAAAAGTTTATCCTTTTCTTCTAATTTACCTTTCAAGATATTTACCTCAACTTGAAGTTGTTCCTCCTTTTCTAGACATTGCTTCTTCATGTCTTCTCCATCTTTTCTTCCTTCTTCCATTTGTTGCCTTAGATTGAGTATCTCCTTTTCTTGCTTTTCATACAGATCCTGCTGAATTTGACGAACTCTGAAGGCACATTCCAACTGTGATTTTAAGCTGATGACTTCGTTGTCTTGTTTTTCAATTGCTTGGTGTAGATCTGTATTCTGCTTCTTTGATTCTTCAAGATCTCCTTTTAGTGAGAGGATTGTAGCTTCAAGATTTTCATAGTAGCTGGATCTATCTTTGAGTTTCTTGATGGTTGTGCTTCTTTCGTTGACTTCTTTTCTTAATGATGTCACTTCATGCTGCAATTTTTGACATTGGTCTTCCTTGTCCTTGAGTAGCTTTCTTACCTTGTTTCCTTCTTCTAGTTGGGCCTTTAGTTTGGTAACTTCTTCTTTGAAAGCACATTCTCTTTTGTTCAATAGATCTTGTTGATCTTTAACTTTGTCTTCAAGCCTTCTAAATACTGCCTCTATTTGATACTTTTCTTGCTCACCCATAAAAGCATGTTCAGTAGTTTCACTATCACTTCCATCACTTTCACAAGGAAATATAGCAGGAACATCAGATGATAACACATTCATACCTGATAATGATTCTGAATCTGATTCTGAATCTGAAGAACTTCTTATACCTAATCCCCAATCGATTCTCCCACTGTCATAGTCCTTCTGAGATGTCTTCTTCTTCTTATGAGCTTTCTTCTTAAGCTTCTTTCCCATGTTCCACGGATCTCCTTCAAGCGATCAAGCTTCTACCAAAGGACCTGCTCTGATACCAATTGTTGGAAATAATACTGAGAGGGGGGGTGAATCAGTATTATCAGATTAATCAAACTTTTCAATTTCATACTCAGAAACATATACGCTACTTCAATTAAGTGAACCCGCGTGTACACGCTACTGTGTCTAATGAAACTTGCGTATATCCAGAGATCTTATAATTCAGTTAGCTTAATCTTCAGTAGATGCATCAGATCATTATTAAGCATATTAACAGTAAACAGGTGCAGAATAACAGAACAGAACATCACACAAGAGCCACACACATGAACACAAAGATATAAGGTGGAAACCCAATGTGGGTGAAAACCACCTGCTGCAAGTCATCTCAATCTTCTTCTTAATACAAAAATCCTTTTACAATATTTGTACTGGTGCAGTCTTATACCAGTACGGGAGCTACAACCCCCTTTGCTCTTGTACTAGCCGATCCATTTACTAGTACGCAGGCTGCTACCTGCTACAATGCTCCAAAGATCTTCCTTAGCTTTTGTACTAGCTTAGATACTAGTACGTAGGTGCTTGCCTACAATCTTCTCACCTCCAGGTACCACGTTTCATCAATTTTCAGACTTGATACACTGAAGCACAACACATAATCTGTAAGGCCACTTTTCATCCAATTTTCATACTGGACCCATAACTATCATTGAAGCTCAAAACAATCATCAAACTCTGAATCACTGAAACCCTGTTAACAACAGTCACCAGAACACAAAGCAGACACAGAACTCTGTAATAACCATCAGATCCATCTGCAACTTCAAATATTAAGATTTGCAATGTATACGCTACTTCGATGAATCAAACCCGCGTGTATACGCGCTTTTATCAAATCCAACCCGCGTACAGATCTAAAAATAATTTCTCATAACTTGCAGCTGTACCAGACATCAGTCATACTCATAACACTTATAGAACAATACATGCGTCAGTATGTAGATCTAGAATAAGCATCATAAAGATAGTTCATTTCAAACCATTTGATCCCGATCTCTCCTTAGATCTAGTTCTCCATCAACAGGTGAGATCTCTCCTTAGCTCAGATCAAGCAATGCATCATCAACCCATAACCCTGCATCCTGGATCTAATGCTTCATCAGATATTCAAGACATTTCAGATGCACTTGCCTAATGATTTCCTTCTCCTTATATAGCCTTAGGCCTTGTTCAATACCAAGAGCCAAAACCATAGTAACACAATACCATCAACTTCAATACTAGGGATCGACACGCCCGTCGAGACACAATGGTCTGAAACCATAGGCACAACTTCCAAGGACTAACCGCCATGGATCAAAGGTACGTTTCCACATACACGCGCTTTTGCTGAAGCCAACCTGCGTGTACACGCGACTTGGGCTTAATGAACCTGCGTGTATGAACTTTTCTCTTCTTCTTATAGTCTGATCATCAATTCCTTGCTGCTGACCTTCTGTACTATGATTTGTCATCAGTGAGGTTTGCCATCAAGGACAACACTTATCTCATAATGCCAACAGGTTTCTCGTGGAAGGGAAACCAAGTTTAAGCTCAACCCCTTAATCCTCGCTACTGCAGCTCAGTCAAATTCGTTTTCTGGCGCTAACACACCCTCGGGGAACATGAAAGTGTTGGTCACGCGGGCACGTAGCATTTGTTCTGCCTCTGATGTACCTGTTGTGACATATGGTGCCATCATTCCTATTTGAGGGGCTTGCACCTGTAGTATTCTTTCTGGGGACCGATTTCTCAGGGACACACAGTCGTTTCAACCATGGCGAGGTAGTTTCTGGAACCGCATGCTCTTCATCCAAGTCAATGTCCTCAACACCTTGCCCTGTGGACATTCTGTGGCCCCCCTCGGCCTCTTTTATTGGCGTTTTTTTTATTTCTGTCATCTGTGTCATTGCTGCGGCATCGGCCGTCTTCTGCTGTGCGGCTGCTTTTGCTGCTGCTTGTTACTGGCCCTCTCTGCTTCCTCTTGTTTTCTTTTGATATGTAAGGTATCCGTTTGCATGGCAAGATTCTTCAGCATCTCACTCTTGAAGTCTTCGAGCATGTTTCCAATTTATCCTTTAATGGATGAGTTGGAGGAAGAGGTACTGGCTATGGGTTGACTCCCCCTACCTTTCCTTCTGGCTGCTCGAGAATGGTTTCTAAAAATAGTCTTTATGTCCTCATAGATTAGTTGGTAGATGTCTCCCCCGGCTAGTAGATGGAGGTTGTCTAAAAGATCTTCCCACACTCCCCTAAACAAGACCAACTTCAGAGACTCAGGGTCAAGTGTGCACCCAACCATTTTGTAACTAAGCTGGAACCTCTCTTCATAGTCTTCTAGGGACTCATCACTTCCTATGGTCATTTGAAAGATTTCTTCTTTAGTATCTTTTGACCTACAATAGTCTCAATACTTGTTATTAAAGGCTCGCTTCATCTGAGCCCAAGTTGTGATGCTATTTCCAGGTAATCCCATGAACCAGCGCAGTGCTGCATTCTTGAGAGTAGAAGGGAACATTTTCAACTTTTGCTCATCTTCTGCATAGTCATAAGTTCGACAAATGATAACAAACTCGAACAAGAATGTGTCAAGATCTTCTGTAGTCAGACCATGGAAATGAGGTAGGGCGGAAGGGCTTATATTCTTCATTTTGGTGTCCCCATTGGTCTCCCGAATGGGAAAGGTACCCTCTATTTTCTCTCGATTC
This sequence comes from Pinus tabuliformis, assembly GCA_031772625.1. NCBI lineage: Eukaryota > Viridiplantae > Streptophyta > Pinopsida > Pinales > Pinaceae > Pinus > Pinus tabuliformis. The sequence continues at coordinate 2,014,272,714 of CM062818.1, read as the reverse complement.
CACCTAGCATTTATGTTTTTAGCCATTGGCTCCAAAGGAATGTTTTCTTCTTCTTCTTCCCCTATAGGTTCTTCAAATATGTCTGGCTGTTCACCTAAGGGTTCTTCTTGATCACAGCCACCGAAGAAGAGAGAAGGTTGGTTGTGTGAAGCAGTGGGGGGTGTTGGGCAAAAATTTTCCTGAGTTATCTCTATTCCTACGAGGCATGAAAGGAAATCTTTTTGTTGGTTTTTTTGTTTCTATTTCCCCACACTGATGGTAACTGCGAAAAATAAAATTGGTTGAACAAAACAAATTGCAACTAACTGAGAACTTGCTGAAATGAAATTTGCACTATTGAAAAGGAAAGCAAGGAAATGTAGAACTGAAGCAAAAGGAATGACTAGTCTACTTTTGCTGAAATAAACTATTAGCAGAATGTTGCAATAGGAAATAGAAGAAATCAATAATCACAGAATATTTTGATGCTTCTCCGACAACAGTGCCAAAAAGTGGTGAGCACCAGTGTTGCAACAATAATGTTGCAACTCCTGGGCTGCCCACTTTACTCTTATCAACCCGGTAGTTCGTAACAAACTTGGAAGCGTCGGTACTTTATGCACAAGTACTAGTTCTCACTGCAGGTGCTTTATGCCTCCTTCAGCCTCTTGGGGGAATGATATTCCCTGGTCTGCAAACTTTATGGTAAGGTGTTCCATCCCCTCATGCATGCATGCACACAGTCATCCCCAAGTAGCATTTTCATATCCTCAAAGTGTGCAATGGCTTGTGCCTGATTGGTGAGATATCTAGGGGCAATCTGAGGGTCATTGGAAAGCAGGTTGTGTGTGCTGATGAGTGCCATAGGATCTGATGGCTCAGCTCTTATCATTAATGGCTCATTCTGCTCCTTTATCATCAATCTTTTTATTTCTACTGCCCTCAATTCTTCATGGTTCATCCATGAGGCCATGGCCATTAATTGCAGGTCCCCTAACTTGGCATTGGGATCCCACAAATTCATATCTATGAGGGCCATGTTGTGTAAGTATAATTTTGCCATCTTTGCTTTATCCTTTGAGGTGCTTTGGTCACACAAATCCATGATCTTCCTATAGTCTTGGAAAGGCATTGTGCCTCTTTGTGCCAAAGTCCTTATTTGGAATTGTAACCATTGGTCCTTTAGATAGAGGCCATAGGATTTGGCTGTTGTTTTGCATTGCAATGCCTCCATGGATAGGCTGGCCATGCATGCTAACTGGGTCTCTTTCTCTTGCGGCTACCCCTTAGCAATTAATTTTTAGTTTCAAGGTGGCTTCTTGTAATTGCTTCCCTGTCTCTAAGAGCACTCAACTCTCTGCCCATTTCCCTGAATTTGTTTTCCATGTGGTCAACATCCTCAACTCCTTCGGATTTGGCTATCTGCATCCACCTATGTGTTCTCACTCTTTCTTTCTCCAATTAAAAAATAGTGGAATTGCAAATTTCTATGGGATTATCCTTCCCCCCTCAAGTAGATTGTCATAGGAGACAAGACTAGGCTAGGGATCAGGTTCTTGTATCTCTTGTGCTTCCTCCTTCACCTATGGCTGTCCTTCTATCCTTTTCTCAAGTTTTTGGGTCTCTTGTAGTTTTGACAGTGTCTCCTGTAGAACTGTCTGATCCTCCTATAAGATTGCTTTTGGGTCCTGTAGTACTACCTTTTCCTTCCATGTGGAAGATCTAGGAGTCCCCCTTTCATATGTTATAGGTGTCTTGGAAGGAAATTCTTTCCCTTTGGCAGAGGGTGAATCTTCAATGGTAATTGGCACTTTTGAAGAGGGCTGAGGTTTACCTATTTTAATTCTTATGCTCTTCCTAGCCCTGAAATATATGGAGGTCTATCTTTTCCTCTTTTTCTTTAGCTTGATTGGTGTGCTGAGGGCAATGAGGGTAGTTGTTGCCTCCCTTTCCGAAGTCTCAGGGGACTCTTCTCCTTGTTCTTCCTTCTCTGCCTCTTTTTCTCCTTCTTCTATATCTTTTTCTGTATCTTCCTGCTTTGTTTCTTCAACTCTCTCCTCCTCTATCTCAGTTCCTTCCTCCTACCTTTCTTGTTCTGCTATGTCACCCCTGGCTCCACATTCTCCCCCTTTTTGTTCTTCCTCCTCACTGCCAATAGGGCTAACATCATAGGTTAAGGCCTTTATGTCATCCTCAGTTGTCATGTTTCGGAAAACTTCCCATGCTATAGGGAGTGTAAAAGTATGGAGGGCTTCCTCTACTAATATTTTGATTAAGCTATGGTGAGCTAGCTGCTCTGAATTTCCTGCTTGTACCTTGGTGCTGGAGTCAATGAGGGACTGCAGGAAGAAGTAAGAGATACTAAGCTTCTGAGGCGCTGGAGTGTCCATGCCATACCTTAATTCTTGGAGGATTCTAAAGTGATAACCATAAACTATGTTTCACCTCCCCTCACAGGAAATGTATTTGATTATTTGATAGCTAACCGCATCCCAAGGATATGGTATACTAGCCCTTTTAATGCCATTTTTATCTTCAACAGGGGTTTCATTATTTTGGAAAAAGTTCTTGGCAGCCCAAGACGAAGGGTAGTGACCCTAATGATAAATTTAGGGTTTATCTCCATGGAAAGACCTCTAATGGTGACAGTGGCATGATTTCTTGTGTGAGGGACCAGAGAGAAAGCAAACTCTTGGGAAATTTCCTTATCAAACCCTTGAAATTTCCCAAAGAAATTCATCCAGTTTGCCCTTGTGAAGATGTCCACCACTTGAGGATGTGCATGGAGCCTAGTGGAGTTAGTGGGCTCCTTTCTCATAAACCCTCCTGTCATATTGTCTATACTCTTTTGGAAAACCAAATATGGAGGTGGAGACAAAGAATTTTGAGAAAAACGGAGAAACAGAGGAGACTGTGTTTTTTATTAAATAAGCAAAAAAAAAAAATTATGTATTTTCTCCTCTCCTAAAGACTTATTTCCTCCTCAAATTGAAACCACTTCTTTCATATATTGATATTCAACAGGGGCATGCATGAACCCTACCTCTTCAGACCAAAAATCATGCTAAAAATTGTGTTTTCTCCCTTCAAAACAACTCACTACCCCTCCTGTAGAACCCTATTGTCCCTCTTATAGATTTCCTGTAGGTGCTCCTGTAGAAAACCTATAGGTGCTCCTGTAGAAAATGCAGAGAGAAAGAATATGGGAGAGATCGATGGATGATGGTGATTACGAGGCTGTGGGGCACAAGGAGACTGTTGTAGCTGAGTTACGAGGAGAGAATGAAGGAAAAGGTGGTGAGAATGCTTGGGGAGGAGTACTTATTACCCTTTATGGATATTTTCAGTGATGAGCGCTGAGCTGACAAGGTATATGTTGGCCATATTCAGACCGTTGGTCCCCACCCACTTGGTCATCATGGCCCTTCCTCGTAATCATCCCTCATTATTGCATCGGAGTTCACACTTCCTCCACTACTTGTCCTTGGCATCTTGTGCTGGAGTTGACTGTGCGCATGTGTGGGTGACATCTTGGATGAGTGGAGTCAACTAGATGAAGGTGGCCAAGTTAACTGGCCACCTTTCCCTCGTTCAACCTCAACCATCTCGTTGCTTTTTCATGACTTCTAATTACACAAATGTAAACAAAGGAGTGACTTAGTTACTTACCTGTGATTCGAGTGTATTTGTTGTGAGGTGTTGTGTCTTTCTCTACTACATGCCTTTATTTCCTTTTTTGGAATGTTGTCTCTGCTTGTTGATGTGTGCTTGTGTAGGTTCTTCTCTGGCTGGATCTGAGCTTCAGGTGCCTTTTCAACCTTCATGTTTGCACTGTTTTGTTGTTGGTGCTGGATTTCTATGGGATCAGCTGATACATGAATTCCTATAGGAGCTCCTATCGCTGCTTCTCCCCTTGAAACTTCAGCTTCTTCCTGTGCTTGGAGCTCGAGGATGATGCCAGAGGTGTAGATAAATTTTGAGAGGTAGTAGGTAGGCTTCAGGTGAGGTTGATGGTGCTTTTTCCTCTCAATTTGTTTTTTAACTAAAAACTATTTTTCTGTGTTTTTCTTGGACAGGGAGAAAAATGATGCTTGGGGTGTGATGCAGGTTTAGAAATGATAGCAAGGGGGTTTGAATATTGTAGGAGGGATTATAGGTTCTTCATGAAGCTTCTTTGTCCCTCAAACTATCTTTTGTAGCCACTTCTAGGTCTCTGTAATTCCTACAGGAGCCTCCTGTAGAAAACACAGTTTTTGAAAATGAGGTATAGTGGGGTGAAAGAAATTCCAAAAATGATGGAGAAAGGTGTGGAGAAGATTAGATGGGTTCTGGTATGAATGTCAGGGTCCCCTTGGAACCTTCTTCTGCTCCCTGTAGTCCTCCTACAAACCTGCAATGCAAAAAAAAAAATCATTTTCTTTCTCCTTTTTCGCTTTTTTCTCTTTTTTTTTGAAAACAACTAGGGCGCCTCAGAGAGGTTTTCACCCTAATTGCCTACCCTAGGCACCTCCAAGCAAGGTTTTCACCCAGGGATCTTATTCTTTTTTCCTCTTTTTCTTTTTTTTTTGACATCACTGGGCTGCCTCAAATGAGGTTTTCAACCCAATGATGGGATTCAAGCGCCTCATGGAGGTTTTCACTTGAGTCCTTATTTTTTTGTTTCTTTTCTTCAGTGAGTGGGTGAAGTGGAAGCTAAGACATGCTCCACTACCATCACTATTTTATTCAAATCTTCGTTGAACTCTCGCTTGGAGAGGGATTTCTTGTAGACCTTCAACCGATGTCCATTGACAAGCATGGGGATGGCTTCATCATCAATGGTTATGATCAGAACTGAACCATTGTCATTGCATTTCTCCATAGTGTAGGGTCCCAGCCATCTTGTCCTCAGCTTGCCTTTGAAATCCTTGTATCTTGAATCGTAGAGTAGTGCCCAATCTCCCTCTTGTAATTTCTTCTCCTTTATAATTTTATCATGCCATATCTTTCTCTGAAGCTGAACTACCTCTGTATGGAGAAGGGCTTGGAATCTGTATTCATCCAATCCATTGAGCTGAAGTAATCTCTCCTTTTGTGGATGGCTGATGTCTAGGTCCAGTTGTGCTGCTATCCTTAGTGTATTGAACTCAAATTCTATCGACAACAAAGCCTTGTTTCCATAGACCAGTTCACAGGGTGTGAATCCGGTGGTGGTCTTCCATGTGGTTTTGTAGGCCCAAGTGGCCTCAACTAATCTATCTGCCCAGTCTTTTCTGCTGCTTCTCACTACCTTGGTTAAGATCCCTTCCAGTGCTCTATTAGTGACCTCCACTTGCGCATTGGCTTATGGATGGTAAGGGTTGGAAGTCTTGTGCTTGATCTTATGATGTGTGAGCAAGTATTCATTCAGGTTGGAAGTGAACTGACTGCCTTGATCTGTGACCAACTCTCTCAGATATCTAAACTTGTATAATGTGTTTTCTCTGAAAAACTCAGCTACTTTTTCCTCTATCACTGCTTTGATTGTTTTTGTCTCTGCCCACTTTTTCAGGTAGTCGATGCACACAATGATGTATTGTTTCTGCTTTGAAGGAGGGCTGATAGGCCCCACAAAGTCCATGCCCCACTTCTCAAATGGCTCAAATGTCACTTGAGGTTGGATGGGCATCTCATCCTTTGGATTAGGTTTCCCCATCCTCTAACACCGATCACACTGGCTTGTATATCTCCTCACATCCTGATGAAGAGTGGGCTAGTAGTAGCCTGCTTGCAATATCTTGAAGGCAATTCTTTTTGCTGCAAAATGACCTCCACAAGGCCCGTCATGACAGGTCAGGAGGATGTCAAAGACTTCCTCCTCCCTGACACATCTTCTCAAGATCTGATCTGGGCCAAGTTTGAAGAGATTTCCTCCAATCCAGGTGAAAGGGGCGCTTTTCCTTACTATCTTGCTCTTCTCTTTTGAGGCTAGGTGTGGTGGGAACTGTGCTTAAACCAAGTAGTTTTCTATATCAGAAAACCATGGAGAGTGTACTGATATAGCAAACGGATGTTCATCTGGCATTTGGTCATCCACTATTCCTTCTTCACCTGCAAGCAAATTTACTCTAGACAAAAAGTCAGCAACAACATTTTCTTTACCAGGCTTATCAATAATGGTCAGATCAAACTACTGCAGTAAAAGAAACCATCTAATAATTTGAGCATTTACATCTGGTTTGTTCATTAAATATCTAATTGTAGCATGATTAGTGTGCAAAAAGGTTTTATAGCCTGTGATATAATGTCTAAATTTGTTTAAGGAATGCACAACAGCTAGGAGTTCCTTCTCGGTCACTGTATTGTTTAACTCTGCCTTTGACAAGTTTTTACTTTTAAAGTATATGGCATAAGGTAACTTTTCATCAATTTTTCCTAAGGTTGCTCCTATTGCTTTTTTCGAAGCATCTGTGTGAATGTGGAAAGGTAGGGCCCAGTTTGGGCCTCTGAGAATTGGGGCAGTAACTAACTTTCTCTTCACGGTATCTAGGGCTTCTTGACAGTTTTCTGACCATATGAACTCAACATGTTTGCCTAAGAGGCCAAACAAAGTAGAGGCTAGCTTGTTGAAATCTTTAATGATCTCCTCTAATATCTAGCTAAGCCTAGGAAACCTCTGACATCTCTCACCTTTTGAGGAGGTGGGACCCTTTGGATGATGGCAATTTTGTTGGGTTCCACCTGCAATCCTTGCTAAGATATTGCATGACCTAACACGGTCCCTTCAGTTATCAAAAATTCACATTTTTCCAAACTAAGGGATAGGTTCATCTCAATACACTTGTCTATAACTTTTCCTAGGTTAGATAAAGCTTCCTGAAAGTCAGAACCATAAGGAGTAAAATCATCCATGTATATTTCTACTGCATCATTAACTAGTTCAGAAAATATACTCAATACCACTGGTGAGTTCCAGTATTGCAGCAGTAATGCCACAACTCTTGGGACTCCCTTCTTTACTTTTATCAACCTGGTAGTTCGTAACAAACTTGGAAGCGAGGATGTTGTATGCACAAGCACTAGCTCTTGCCGCAGTTGTCACTTGGTCAGCTGGCACAAGTCCGCTAGGGGCTCAATCCAACTTCTGTGGGCTCTGAGAAGAAGCTTTTTAACCGATGGATGAAAGCTAATTTAAAGAAGGTTGATCTACTTGCAGAAAGACAGTGAAAAGCTAAAAGAAAACGCAAACCCTAGCAAACCCTAATTCTACCAGCTAACTCTACTGATGCCAAGAAAAGGATCCAAACTATTGAAGGAAATGCCATTGACTTCTAGGAAGGTAAATACATGTACCTAAGCTACTTCCACAGTAACATCTGAAAGAAACATCTTTTTTGTATTTTTGAATAAGTTGCCAGAGTTATTATGCCTATGATTTGACTGTTTTTGGGTTGTGCAGAGGTGGATATGCAAGAAGAAATGCTTGGGAAAGGTAAAGAAGGTTTAGAGAGGGCCTAAGGGGCCCCTAATACCCTTCCATAGGGTCTCACTGAGTCTGGCTGTCGAGAAACCTCATTCATGAGCCTCTACAGGAAGTCTGCAGGGGTTCTACAGGATGTCTGTGATTTTCTACAGGATGTCTGGAATTTTCTATAAGATGTTCAGAGATGAGGTTTTTGGTGGATGAATGGAGAAGGAAAGGTGAAGGAGTGAGTGTGGAGGTAGGGTTAGGGTTGGAGACGGTATAGAACTCGGTGGATGGAGTTGTGGACAGGTGTGGATGGCGGTATTTGGTTCAAAGAAGACTAAATCAATATTACACACAAAACTAGGGTTACAGGAGAGAATGGCGAACAGGAAGCAAGGATTCCAAGCAGACGGTGGAATGGATGGTGTTGATGGCAAATGAACAGATGAAGGAGTGGTACAAGTACTCTGCAAAGCTCTTTTCCCAACTGATCGAATGAAGACCTGTAAATTCAAAATCCTAATTATGATGACCTAAATCTGCTAGCTGCCAATGAAGAGAATGAACAGAAGTGTGACCTGCAATGAAACCATGTATTTTAACTCATGCAACTAAGCAAATGAAAGTCTGAGATTGCAACCAACTTATACACATGAAACTCAAACACTAGTGATTGCATGGCATGGCAAAATTAGTGTTTTTGTGGCTAGCAAAGTTCTCCTGATCGCAGCTCTAGATCCTACTGAAGGAGAGGTGAAACCAGAGATGTTTGATGGCCCTTTTCTTGAAGCTTTTTCCTCTTAACAATTCAACAAAATCTGAGCATTCAAAAGTCTATCTAACCATTTACAGTGACCTATTTAATCAGCAAACTTTAACCTACTTAACAGAAATGTTTTTGCAAATGCATAAAGAACAACTAGCAATACATAGAGGAGGCCTTAGCACTCGGGTTGGGCCCAACCCCAAGAGCTGCAGGCTCCTATAAAAGACTCAGATCTGATACCAAGTAGAGCTGCTTATCATTATTCAAAAATAACCATCATAAGAAAATTGTACAGCAGTAACTACAATAGAACAGGCTGAGAAAAATGGCAGCACTATAGTGCAAAAATAACAATGGTTCCAAAAGTAAAGTACGAAGGCTGAGGCCTTCCTATTTGTACAATATGAGGGTGCTAGCAGCCCTCCTAGATTCAAGGGACTCGGCTGTCTCAACTGCTAGTGAACAGTTACTTCTCCAAAATCTGCTTGGCTGCCTTTAAAACTCAGTTTGGTGGCCTGTGGAGCTCAGTGTTGAGGGTGGAGATTTCGAGGAAGGCCATTTAATGCTAGAGACAACCTCCCTAAGAATCCTGACCTCAAGCTTGGCTGTCAGCTGACCCATGATTGCTTGGTTTTGCTCCATAATTTGTCCAAAAATCCTGAAATCATCACGTATTAGTCTCCTAGGTAGAGTGCACACCCTTATTCGTTCAAATAACATAAACATACTAGGAAAATATGCATAATCTATGAAAAATGGAGGATTGAACAAGGATAATTAGGCAAAATGAGCCCAATAGGTTACCCAAATTGGGGGCTCATCATCACCCCCCTGCTGAATCGGTTGCTCATCCTCTGAGCAACTAGTCCAGCTCATCATCCTTTATGGCTTTGATCGCATCCCTCACGTCCCAAGCCTCTGCTGTGATATCCTCTTCCCGATCATGGAATCTTGCCTTCCTCTCCACTTCTTCCCATTGCCTACCTTCCTCCTCTTCCTTTACTCCTTCTTGCAATCCCAGAAGTAAAGGAGGATTGAATTTCAAGCCAATCCAATTGGCCTGCAAGTTCTACATCAGCTTTTTGTAGAGAGGTACCCTTGCCAAGGCCTCCCTCATCCTAGTGGGAGACTGGTATTCCCTTATCTTCAAGCTGTGAGGCAATGTGTTCCACTGCCTTGTGCAGGCATGCATACAGTTTTCTCCCAACAGTCTCTACATGTCTTCAAAATGGGCAATGGATTGAGCCTGTTGCTTAATGTATTCTGGTAGATCCTGAGGACTGTTGGCCAAGTGCTGGTGGGCGCTTATCACTGTTGATGGGTCATCTGGCTCTGCTTTGATCATGAGAGGCTCACTGAGCTCTCTGCCTATGATACTGCGGACTTCTGCTGCCCTCTTCTCCTCATGGATCATCCAAGAGGCCATGGCCATAAGCTGGATATCCCCTATCACCGTGTTAGGATCCCATGCGTTCATGTCTGAAAGGGCAAAGTTGTGCAAGTAGAACTCTGCCAATTTGGCCTTATTCTTAGATGAACTGCTGACATAAAGATGCAAACTGATGATAATTTTGGAAAGGGGTGATGCCCCTTTGAGCCAAGGTATTGATTTGAAACTGTAACCATTGGTCCTTGAGGTAAAGGGCATAGGATTTGGCGGGCTGCCTGCACTGCAGAGCTTCCATTGCCAAGATGGCCATGCAGGCCAGTTGGGCCTCCTTTTCTTGCACCTGTTGTTTTAGAGAATGTATCTGTAATTCTTGTTACTGGAGCTGCTGGTTCAGTGCCTCAATTTCAGTCTATGTCCCTTCCTTCCTTTGTTGTTCATAAGGGGTATCTATGGCTGTTGTGGGCCCCTCCTGTTGCTCTTGTTCCCCCAAGATGTGAGGCCTGTCTTCCTGCCTCTGTCCCTGTGATTGTAGCTGTTGTTTGAGCTGCTCATTTTCTTCCTGTAGCCTGACCCGCTAGATGCTCTCCACATGTCGCACCATAGCCAATTCTCTTCTGGCCTCTTTGAGCTACTCCTCCAGAGGACCTATATCTGCTACTCCCTTGGACTTAGCAATTTTCATCCAAGTGTGGGTCCTCACCCTCTCTTCCTCTAGTGCAAGGAAGAGTGGCACTGTGAATTTCTGAGGAATGATCTTTCCGACCTCCAAGAAGTTATAATAAGAGCCCAAGCTGGGCTGGGGGCTAGGTTCCATAATGTGTTCGACCTCTTCTTCCTTCTGTGGTGATTTGGCTGCCTCACACTCCATTTCTTCGGTCTCCTTCAGTGTAGCCAATGTTTCCTGTAGAATAGTTTCAGCATCCTGTAAAGAGGTTTTTGTGTCCAACCTTTCCATTCTCTCCCTCCAGGTGGATGTCTTCGGGCTTCCCTGCTCATAAGTGATGGATGCCTTGGAGGGGGACCGCTCCTTTGGTGTGGTAGGGGTGTCTACAATGGTGATCGGTTCTTTGGATGGAGGTTGGGGTCTGCCGGTTTTAATTCTTACACTTCTTCTTGCTTTAAAGTATAGGGAGGCTCCCTCTTTCACTTTTCTTTTGGCTTGGAAGATGTGCTTAGGGTGGCCAGCACAGCTACTGCCTCCCTAGCTAAAATCTCTACCAATTTCTCCTTTTGCTGCCCTTTCCCCAGACTTCCTGTAGAAAGTCCTGTAGTGGTCGTTTTCTGGCTTCCTATAGAAGCAGTTTTCTGACTTCCTGTAGAAATGGCCTGCTGGCTTCCTGTAGAACCAGTTTTCCCTAATTTGGCTTGCTTGGCTGAGGGTGCCTTCTCCTTGACCTGTGCTGTGGTTGCCTTGGGTGTTGTTTGCATCCTTTCAGTCTTCTCTGCCCGAGTTTGCAACCGTTTCTCCCTTGGCGTTGGTGCTTTTATTTTACTCCCAGCTTTGGCCTCAACAACTTGTCCTTTTTCTTGCTTTTCCTTTTGTTGTTCTTGTGGCTTTTCTTGTGATGGCCTGTCCTGGGTTTTCTTACCCTTAGCTTCCTTACCTTTAGGTTTCTTCTCTGCCTCAATATGTTCCTTCTCCTCACTGCTGGATGAAGTGAGTTCTTCTACCAAGGTCGAGATATCGTCATTCTTGGTCATATTACGGAAAATCTCCCAGGAGATAGGGATGGTATAAGTATGGAGGGCATCTTCTACGAGGAGCTTGATAAGCCCATGATGAGCCAGCTGGTCTGGTGTCCCCTCCTTCAGTTTTGTGCCACACTCAATCAATGACTGCAGGAGGAAGTATGGGATGCTCAATTTTTGTTCTGAGGGCAAATCCATCTTATGCCTGAGCTCAGTTAACAAGCGGAAGTGATACCCATACACAATACTAAATCGCCCCTCACAGGTAATATATTTCATAATTTGAAGGCTGACCTCACTCCAAAATGGTTGTAAGCTAGCTCTCCGAACCCCATTTTTATCCTCTGAAAACTATTCTTCTGGTAGGAAGAATTCCTTTTTAGCTTTTTGGCCCAATTTCCTTTCCTCTTTATCCCAGGGCATCCCCAATGGCAATTCAGTGACCCAGCTAATGAGTTGTGGGGTGAGTTTCAAGGTCAATCCCCTGAAATTTATAGTGGCCAATGTTTTTGATTTGGGCTGCAGGGACCTTAGGAATTCCTCGGTTATTTCATCATCGTGACCTTAGATTTTATCACAGAAGGTCATCCACTTTGCACGGTGTTAACACCCAGGTTGTTCCCTATGACTCCCAAGGGAATACGGCCGGGGTAACCACTAACCAATCTTTGGGTTACAGTTCCTAGCCCAACTGCAACCAGAGAGGGCTCTCTCTTTATGATTTATCTTTGTTATAGTTGTGTTTTAGGCTAGCTATGATGCTCAGGTTTTGTTTATGTTTTGGTTGAAGGATCTCTTTCAGGTCTTATGATGTAATACTTTGATGGTGAGTTTCCATTGGGCAATGGAGTCTAGATGCTGTGAGATGATCTTAAATGTTGAGTACTGTTCTAACTGCAAGGCCTGATGTGTATCTAACAGACAAATTTAAACTTGAGTGATGATATGTGTCAACCAGCAGAAATCTGTTAAGAATTTTCTGTTATGTTGGTGAAATGAAAATGAACGCAGAGCACAGGAGCAAAGTTTGAATTCCTGTGACAGTGGCCAATATGAAAGATGTATTCTGAAAGTGCAGCAGCTTAAGAATCACACTTTATATAGATTACACCTGAAGAAAACATTTATAAACAACACAGACTGAACTCAGGGTGCTCAGTGAGCAAATCCTGGGAGTTATTCTTTTTCTCTGTTGCTTAATATCGGAAATCAGATAGCGTATATGGATTTATAATAAAACAAGCTAAACATGGAAAAGGTTACAGAGACTTATTGCATGGTAAGATACGCAGGGATCCAGCAGTCATGAACAGGAACAGAACATCTTCAACACATCAAACATCCATGAAATTCCATTGCTTTCCTTTATTGACTTTCAGAAAACAATTACAGCATAAGAGCCTCTTCAGGAGAAATTCACAACAACCCTTGCTATCTCATGCGAAGGGGTTTATATAGAAATATGTATACAAAATATCTCAGGTATTGAGTCATCTGAGAGAGAGAAAATATCTTCAGTAGTGTTCAGAAAGTAGGCAAGAAGTTATTACAATGTTAAATGCAGCGTAAATGCCCTTTATGTCTGTCAGAGGATTGTCTTTACTTTTAAGAGTCACTAAGTCGGTTGCATTACTCTGTATTAATTCTGGAGATACGCATTTACTTTTGCCTGCGCAGTGCATTCTCGGGTTTGCCAGCTGTGGTTCCCTTTTCTGCTTTGTTGGCCGCTACATCTGCTGAGTTGGCTCAGCTTTGATTTTATGATGCCTGCTGACTTTGTTGACTTTTCTTTTCATCAAAATTTGTAGGAAAAACAGAAGTTGGTGCATGAGTTACTGTTTATAAAATTCTCTGGATTGCATCTGTCCACCATTCCTATGTAGGGAGCTGGTGCTTGAGGATGGCCTCCATTGTCTCTTCAGCTTCTGTGTATTTGAAAAAATTTGGGGCTACATCAAACAAGTGATTAATTTCATTCATTATAAAAAGTAGATTTTCTATCTTACTATAGAAAATCTGTCCTGTAATAGGCCCTGTGTCTTCTGAAGTGCTGGCCTTCTCATTGACCTGTGCTGAGGCAAAAACATTTACTCTTTTAGCATACTGTTCATGGGTGAATAATTTCCCTCCGCTGTTCAGTAAGCTAGGGAGTCCTCTACTCTGCAACACCTAAAACTTCTCCATGAACTTATTTACCTCTGTCTGCATATCCTGGGTTCTCCTGTCCAATGTCTGCACTAGACTTCTGAGAGTAAGAACCCTCTTGATCATTTGAATAGTCTCAGTTCTGTTTGTGATTCCAATGGTGGCTAACTGAGAACTTGTTTTGTGATTGAGCACATTGATCATTCTTGTAGCAACTTCAGGCATATTTCCCAATAAGGCCCTTGATGTTCGGATTTCCCTCTGTGCCTTTGGAATGAGCTCTAGTTGCTCATGGATTGTCTCGATGTATGGCCATTGGTTGTTGATGGATTTACCAATATTGGACCATATCATTGCTCTGATCTCAGCTATGATTTTATCTAGCTTGAGCTCATTCTCAAGCTCCTTGATTCTGTCTTTAAGAGCTTTGATTTCCTTGGCCTTTTCTCCCACTTCTCTCTTTGTCTTATCATGCCTTTCATTTACCTTGGCCAGCTTTTCCTTAGTTTCATTCAGCTCTGTCATCTGGGCTTCCAAAATTTGTATTTCATTCTTTAGCTTCTGCATATCTAGGCTCTGATCTGTGCTGATGGGTGCTGCTGAAGTAGATGTGGCCGTTTGTTCAGCCTGCTGAGGTGGAGGCACAGTAGTAGGAACAGTCTCCTCAAGATTGATGACTTGAGGAGGGGGCTGAGATGTCTGCCCTTCTTGTGCTTGTTTTGATGATGCTTGTAGAGGTGCTTGTGCAGCTTCATATTGCCCCAATTTTTCTTGTGCCTTCACAAGCTCTTTGTAAATGGAAATTAGCAGGTCAGTAGAATCCTGCTCATACCTTTGCTTAGCTACCTCATCAATCTGTGGATGGATAGTGGCTGGAATTTTGATCTTCTTTCTCAGTGCAGCCATGTCAGCATCTCTGAGTTTCAGGATCTCTTGTATCCCTTTGATGTCATTGGGATTGTGCCCAATTTCTACAATGATTTCCTCCAGGGCTCTTATCCTGTTGTCTTTGGCCTGAGAAGAGGCCCTCTCCAGTTCTAGCTGGGAAGCTGTGGCATTCAGACTGCTGGTTAGTTTGTAATTATCCAAAGTCTTGTCGGCCAATGAAGCATACACCATTTCTCCAGTTTGCTTATGCAGCTCAATTTTGTCCATAGGGTGTATGTCTTTGGCAAGTACCTCTAGGTTGGTCCTAAGGTAGTCAGCAGTGGATTGTGGCCGGAGTGCTGTAGGCATAAAGTGACTCATTGTCAATTTGCCTTCACTTACATCAAAAGCAGACATAAGTCTCTGCTGATTGGAAGGAGCCATGTTTAGCAGGTGATTGTACAATTGTACCTTGATAGGGTCACTCCTCCTCTTGATGTCTATAAACTGCTGCTTGATGCTTACTTGTCCCTCTTTCTGCTGGCTGGAGGAGCTGACCTCCCCTCCCATGGTTCTGTCTTGTTCCTGCTGGAAGGAACTTGCTGAAGTTTCTCTGCTGGGTGGGCCCATGCCCAATGCCTCTCTTATTGCTATATCCTCCTCTGGAAAATCATTGAGTCTCTGCCTTTTCTCTCCCTGGTCTACAGAGGATGTCAGGGGAGTCTCTCTGTCTCTTTTTCTAAAGACAAATGTATCCTCCTTTTGAGGGGTTTGGAGGACCCAGGCATCAAAGGTAGTGTCTTGTCTTGTAGGCCCCGTTTTTTCAGTGGTCTGAGGAGTCTCCACTGTTTCCTTTTGCTGGGCAGACTGCTCCTGCCTTTGTTCTTCTTGATGTTGTTGCTCTTGCTGTTCTGGTTCTTCTTGCTGCCCTTGCTGCAGCCCTTCTACTTGCTGCTGTTGTTTTTGTTGCTGTTCCTGTTGTTCCTGCTGTTCCTGCTCCATCTCTTTGCCTTTGCCCTTTTCTGAGATATTTTCACCAGTTCTTGTAGCTTGATGTTGGGCAGTTGAGGAAGACGCTGCTGCTCCAATTTGTGTGCCTGGCAGTGAGGTGACCTGTGAATAAAACTCAAGGTCAGCCATTTTCTTGAGGTTTCTTAGAGCTCTTTGATTAAGCTCTTCTTGAGTCACATCTTCTTCTAAAGTTCCTCTTCTCCACTTGCTTTGGTTGGCATATTTTTCTAAGTTAGGAAGGTTATAATGACCATAAGCAGATAATTTGTATTTGAGCCTCCTCATTGTAATGAAGTTATTGGGGTCATAGGGTTTCCATACGAAGCTGTATTTGAG
Source organism: Pinus tabuliformis (assembly GCA_031772625.1). Taxonomy (NCBI): domain Eukaryota; kingdom Viridiplantae; phylum Streptophyta; class Pinopsida; order Pinales; family Pinaceae; genus Pinus; species Pinus tabuliformis. The sequence continues at coordinate 2,014,257,105 of CM062818.1, read as the reverse complement.
ACCAAGGCACCCAAGTATTCTATCTGCCTCTCTCCACCCTTCATCCCTTTCATTGAGAAGTAAATGGCCAAGTTGATTTCTGATTTTTAACTGTGCCTTCTTACCTTTTCCTGAAAAGTGGAGCATATCCACATAACCAAACTGCCTGAAGTATTCCAAGGCAAGTAACCTCATAGGCACAAATCTAGGTAGTTTAAATGGGGGCAACTCACACCCATATAGTCTGATAACGGTGTGGTGTTGGTAGAAATACCAATCCCCAATACTGTATGCTTTTGATAAATGCAGGAGTCTTTGCATTTCATCTGTCAATCTGGGAGGTGGTGAACCCAACAGTAGAGTCAAGGCTGGATGGATGAAAAGATCAATAAATTCGCAGTAGGTGTATGGGGAACAGCTCACTATGTGAAAAACGGATGTCCAATACACAACTGATCTCAGATTGCCCTGTGCATCTACTCTCTTCTTTGGGAAGGAGAACTTATCATGCTGGAAGTAAAGGAGCAGATGATATAGGTACGAGGTGTATCTAAATACCCTTTCTCTTGATAAATTCATCAATTGATCATGCATCTTATCTGATATGTATGTGGCATAATCATAGTGGATTGGCTTCTTTCCTGGGGAAAACATAAGCATCATTTGTAGAACAGTTTCATCCACATACTCCACTGAATCATATCCCAGGATGGGACTGATCATGTCAACAAGGTCTAAGCCCAACTGGTTGAGGTAGAGATAATGGATGGGAGGAATTTGCACAGTATCAGCTTTGATGAAAATCTGATTAAGCTTTGTGATTTGTGCCTCTGTTATCCTGGCTCCCTGTACTATTAAATCAGCTAATGATAGAGGAACCAACTTTTGATCTGTCTGGAACTGCAACATCTCCCTGATGGCTTCAGGGGTAATGAGGAACAGAATTGAGCCTGAAGAGTCCAGCACTGCCCTCTGGGATGCATCATAGTGGTCAGCAACTAAGTGTACAAGCTCAGGGAATTGATTAACCTGAGGAAGCTTGAATATTGGAAGGAATGAATCCCAAATTCCCAGGATGTCTGTCCCCCTCTCATGTTTGATCTTTATCTCATTTAGGATTTGCAAATGGAACCTGCTTCTGCTCAACATCTCCTCTGATATCTTGTAGTCCAAGTCTGCTAATGCCCTGGTGTCCAATGTTCTATTAGGGACATTCAGGGGAGCCACATTGAGGGCTATAGGAGCTACAGGGGGGTCCATGGCTCTCCTTTAGGATTTCTGTTCACCCAAGGACTGTGTTACTATGCAGAGTAACACCAACAAGGTTTCTTTGCAGAGAATGTTGGTTTTGTAAGTGAAAGGTGGAAGTAAGGCTGCAGCAGCTGAAATACTGCCTCTGTGTGATTAGGTGGGTGGCGGAAATGTTCAGAGGATGCTCTTTTGTGGTGTATTTATCTCCTGCCGGTGACGGGTTCACGATTGCGCGAACCAGTGACAGTTTTGTTTCGAATTGCCTACAATTGGCTTGACAGTAGCTTAGTGACGGCTCTGGTTCAATTTAAATGTCAACTTGATGGTATTTAACGGTGAAATTGGAGTCTTAAGGTCTGTTACTCATTGACATGCGAAATGCAGTGAAAATGGAGTTTCAGAGCTCAAATGAGGAATACCTGTAGATTTGGGTCGGTCAGAGCTTGTTGGCGCTGAGGAAATTGACGTTCCGGTGGTTAGGAAACTCTTTTCCGCGGCTGGTGCAGGTTTAAACGTAGTTTTGCATGCAGAACACAACAACGACGAATGCACAAAAATGGTAAAAAACACGAATTTTTGGCTAAAATAGACCTTTTGGTGCTTTTGGCGCGAATCCGTGCTGACGTCAGCATGACGTCATTGGTGGGGTCAAGGTCGGATGACGTCATGCTGACGTCATCGGGTGACGTGGCGGGGTCTGGTTGGTCCACAGGGGCAGTGAGATGGCAGGACAGGTGGACCAATGGCAGGGCAAGAGGCTGACGGGACAGCGTACCTGGGTGACGGAGCGATGACATGTTGCTGACGCGGCGAGGATGTAAGCGAGCGGGATGAGGAAACCGGAAACCGGCAGTGGTTTCGTATCGCACCGCTTCCGGTACGGGGGCGGTATTTACAGTTGTACCTCCGACGCATTGTGGTGAGGGCGCGTGGCAGCGGAGTGACGTACTCAAAATACGGACGTCGGGAGATAAGTTTCGGGCAACGGATGAGCTCCGACGTCATGGTGACCGTTAGATCTGCAGAGGTTAATCGGACGGTGGTCGGATGACTGACATGACAGGGGGATAGTACATATAACTGTCGGACGTCAGAAGGACTCCGACGCATTCAGGGCCGTCGGATCTGGAGGGCCTGATCTAACGGTCATCGGGGAGGTGACATGGGCAGTGTATACGGAAGCGGGCGGAGGCAATAAAACATGTTTTTGAACGATTTTCCAATGTATTTCCAAAAAACAAATTATGTGCGCCAACCTTGGTTATAGAGCGGAAAGAGGGTTTTATAGTTTTTTGCTCTTTGAAGCGGGTAAAGGTGGAATTTAAGCCCTTTAGGGGTTTTTTATGTGCAAAAGGGGTAAAAATAGAGGAATCAGCTCATGAAGGGGAAGGGGTAGTTGGCATAGGTTCATCAACATGACCTGGTGTCATTTGATCCCTGACTCGAGACTTTATTTGCTATAATGCCAAGGGGGTGGGTATTTATAAGATTTTGGGGTTTATACACCTTGGTGTTAGTAATATTAGGGAAAAAGGTGATATAAGGGATTTATATAATAGGGTTAGTGTTAGCATGGAGTAGGGGGTAAGTGGAGGAGGAAACCATTAAGTTTATGTGAAACAAACTTGGTTTTAAGAGTAGATCAAAATGAAAAGATTTTTAGACAAGAAATGTGGCTTCTAAAGATTAAGAACCACCATGAAACATTAGTCTTTTCCATGAATCTAAGCTGATGGGGGAATGTTAGAAATGAAATTGGAGGGGAAATGAGGGAAATTAGTCATGCTTCCTGCTGTAACCTTTTGCTTTGATGCCCACCATCACTGTTCTTGCAATGATGGGGATAACCTTTCTGCAACCCCAACTACCTACCCAGCTACTTACCTAGCATTTTTATTTCTTCTTGGAGGGTGCACTTGGACTTGCAGACCCTTATTTGCCTTTTCTTTTCTTTGGCTTTTTCTTTTGCTTTCTCTATCTACTTCTACCCTTATCTCTTCCAAGGTCCCAGATTAAGCTGTTGGGAACCTTTTCTTCTCTACCTAAACTAGCTTGTCTGCCAAGATTCAGCTGTTTGGACGGACTTCTTTCTCTATTCTATAGCATAAAATTGAACACATGGCATGATCCAGATTAAACTGTTGGATCATCCATCAAAAATTTGAAAATAAGGTCATCAACATTGAAACACTTTACACACCTTCTTATTCTCTCGGAAATATGGGATCTTTGTGAACTCAAAGCAGAGCATATTTGGACTTTCTCTTGCCAATCATGAGATATGAAACCTATTGGTATAGGTATCCAACACACGGGTAAACAGGTCTACCACCTCAGGAGTTTCTCTCAATTTCTTGGAATCCGAGGGTTCCTTTCTAATAAACCCTCCAGGCATGGTGAAGATACCCTGTTTTCGGCTTGATCTCTGGTTAGAATGGAAATTCGGATGTGGTTTTCCCCCTTGGTTCTCAGGTCAGGGTTCTCTACTATTTGTATCTCCCCCTTTCACCAATTCTCTGGTTAAAATATTGTTGCCACCCAAGACTTCGACTTGTCAAAAGGAATGAAGCTCTCACAGACAGAGTGCAGAGCAAATTTTTATACCAATCATATAACAATCACACAAACAAAATTGGATACATGCACAGGTGAGCCTTACAGTAGTTTGTCATAATAATGGGGGGAGTTTTTTAACAGGAATCGTGGAGGTGAGTACGATGCAGCACTATTCAAAAGAAATTCTGTGTATAATATAAGCAAACCACCGTTCTTGACCACAGGCAGACTGGTTTCAATTTTCCCCCTTCAAACAAGCTAATTCACCACCTTTCAAAAATTAAGCATGGGTATGGCATGTTCGAGCCTACCTCTCCTCGATATTTCCATTTCTGACGCACAGAAACGGGTTTCTCTGCTTCGGTAGCTTTCACTCTGCTTCCTGTAGAGCTCCTTCCTGTAGAGAGCTTTTGCTGCTTCTGGAGGACGTCATGGTGCTACGGAGCAAGTCTGGGACGTGGGAATAGTTTGAACTGGACCGAGAAATTTGGGCTAACGAACTGCATGTTGGCATTATGGCTAAAGTGTTGTCCTTGATGGCAACCCATTCAGGTGATAGATCACAGTACTTCAAGTCAGCAATGGAGATTGATGATCAGCTATCAAATATTGAAGAAAATAAGGGGTACGCAGGTACACCTTACATAAGGTGCGTACACGTAGGTCGGTGTTACATAAAGTGCGTACATACCCGCAGTTATCCCGTTCAGGAGGTGCATACCCCCAGTGCACACATTTCAAGGCAGAGAAAAGCACACGTGGGGTTTCTTATGTTTAACCTTTGGTATTTAGCCGACGGTTTTGTGTTATTATGGTGTCAGCCCGTGGTATTGATCCATGATTTAAGGAAGAGCTTTCCTATATAAAGCAAAGGAGATCATTTGGCTTGAGCATGTTTTGTGTTGAATATCTTATGAGGGCTAGATCTGAAATATTATGATCTCTTGGGAGTAATGTCTAGATCTAAATAAGGCGAATCTACTGATGGATTGAGATCTCTTCGGCGCATGTTCAGATCTGTAGATCTGACTGTCTGGGTTATTTCTGAAGTCTTGAAATCATCTATGCCCGAAGGTACGCAGGTACAGTGAAAGAAAAGTGCGTACATACGCAGGAACGAAGTGTTTCAGGTACGCAGGCACAGAAGGGTTGCAGGTGCGGAGGTCCGCAGGCAGTTCAATGGATACAGTGCGTATGTAAGCAGGCGAGTAATTGAGCAGGGTGCGTACGTAAGCAGGCGAACAGTTGAGCAGGGTGCGTACGTAAGCAGGCGAGCAGTTAAGCAGGGTGCTTACTGTAAGCAGGCAGTACATGGGTGAAGCTGCTTACTTCTCTTAAAATCTCTGTTTATCATTGCTGTGTTCTAGGTTTGGTTCTATTATTGTTGATCTGGTTACTACAGTTGACTGGGTGATTCTCTTATACTTGATGATCATTTGATACTTATGGATCCAGTTTGAAAATTTATGAAAAGTGGTCCTTGTAAAAAAAGAAGTAGGGGGTTGTAGCTCCCTTCCAGGAGAGACTGGAAAACGAGAGAGAGTTGTAGCTCTCTGCAGGTTGCAGCCTGCGTACTGGTAAAGGACTGCACCAGTACAAAACCATTGTAAAAGGAGTTTCTAATTTGAAAGAAGATAGAGACATATTGCAGCAGGTGGTTTTCACCCACATTGGGTTTCCACCTTACATCTTGTGTTCTTTGGTGTGACTATTTGTTTTCTTTGTTCATGCTCATTATTTTTGATGGTACTGACATGCAAAACTAATTCAAAGAACAAATAAGGAATATTTATTAAAAGAATGAGATAATACTGATTCACCCCCCCCCCCCCCGCCTCTCAATATTATTTCCAACACTGCAGAGGAGGAGGACGCTCACGGTGCTGAAAAACCGGTTGTGGTGTAAATGGTAGTGGTTGAGGTGCATGCTCTGGCCGAATGATTTTGAAATACAGCGCAATTCGCGTGGGTGAGGTGTCCAGGCCGAGCTGTTAAACAACGTCACGACCATCATTCCTCGGCGTTTTTCTGACCGCCAATATCTATCTCCGCCATTACCCGCTGTCATCCTTGTCAGTCCGCCGATCTCACTACAAATCTGCTGATTTCCTTGACTCGACACTTCCCACATGTCAGCTCCACGTCTTTCTGGTGGAATCGAGTGTAACCATGCTCGTTCGGATCCCACGAGACAGTTCAACTCGCTATGGATGGCCAGTTGACTGACCATTGCATTTGTTCAATACGCACATTCACAGTCATGCAAGTTTCACAGTATAGTTCATGTCAATTTGACGAAATAAGGTTAGGCACTTACCTGGAGGTGACCACGGACATGTTTCGCAGGTTTTTGGACGTGAAGCAATGGTTTTGCTCGCTGCTACTTCATGCACAGGCATGGTAACTCCCTTGTCCATTTGTTGATGCCAGATGCAAGGCTTTCGGGAACCGGTCCTATGGTGGTGAATCGTCGCATGCACGGCCCCGCCTGCTCTCAGCTGTGGAGAAGGTGTTCATATTTCCACAGAGCTAGTAGCATGCCTTCTGTGCTGATTTCAACTGCTCCTGACTCCATAGTGTGTATTCCAGGCGGATCAGCTGCTACAGGATTCCTGTAGGACATCCTGTAGCTGCTTCTCCCCCTGGGCTGCATGCTGAAACGGGCACGGCTACAGTCACGGGTGAAGGGTCCTCTTGGAGCTTTTGACAGGTATATTATGCGAGTCTTCATGTATTTGATTTTTCCCCTGGAAAAAAATGGCGATCTGAGGAAAACAGGACTTTTTACATGACTGTGCAGGGGTACAGGATCAAATGGTGGTAATGGCAGTGGAACGAGAGGAAACAAGTGATGGATGGGACAAAGGGGTGGCTGCAGGCCTCACCAACAAACTTCAAGTCTTAAATCCTCCTCCAGAATCGATTTTGGCTTGTCCAAAGGTTCTACAGGATGTTTCCTGTAGAAATGCAGAACTTCCTGTAGAAAGCCCTGAAACTTCCTGTAGGAGGTTGAATCTTGACCCGAATGTGTCCAAATTCTGGAAAAAGTGTGTGGCCATGGAGGCAGTGTCGGTGAGGATGCCTGGTAGCTTGGGATGGACCCCTATCCTTGGTTTGCAGAACCCTCTTTATCTGCATTATATCCCTGCAACCTGCAATAATTTCAAAGATTAGACCTGTTTTTTTTTCTTTCTTTTTCTCCTTGTTTTTTCCCTTTTTTCTTCTTCTTCTTTTTGTTTTTTTTTTTTTTTTTGAGACAGCAGGGGTGCCTCTATGAGGTTTTCACCCCCACTATCTGCCCTGGGCACCTCAAAGAGGTTTTTACCCAAGGATCTTTTTATTCCATTTCTTTATTTTTCGAGAGACAACAGGGGCGCCTCCATGAGGTTTTCACCCTCACTGCCTGCCCTAGCCGCCTTAGAGAGGTTTTCGTCTAGGGATCCTTTTATTTCCTTTTTTTTTTTTTGATGATCAAGGTGTGGCCAGAACAGCGGCAGAACCCTGCTCTATTACCAGCACTGATTTTTCCACAGTTTCAATTAATTCCTTCCTCGAGGGGGGTCTCTTGTAGATTTTCATTCGATGTCCATTGACAAGCATGGGGATGGCCTCGTCATCAATGGTCCTGATAAGGACTGAACCATTGTCGTTAAATTTCTCCACTGTATATGGTCCTAACCATCTTGTCCTCAGCTTCCCTTTGAAATCCTTGTATCTTGAGTCATACAGCAGCGCCCAATCTCCCGGCTAGAATTGCTTCTCATTAAGGTGCCGGTCATGCCATATCTTCCTCTGGAGTTGAACTACTTCTGAGTGGAGGAGGGCCTGCATTCTTTGTTCGTCTAACCCATTCAACTGCAATAATCTCTCACGTTGAGCATGGTTGAGATCTAGGTCCAGCTGAGCTGCCACCCTCAATGTATTGTACTCGAACTCTATGGACATTAAAGCTTTCTTCCCGTAGACCAGCTCATAAGGTCTGAAACTGATTGTGGTCCTCCAAGTGGTGTTGTAGGCCCACGTGGCCTCAACCAGGTGATCTGCCCAATCCTTTCTGCTGCTGCTCACAACCTTGGTAAAAATCCCTTCCAATGCTCGATTAGTGACTTCCACCTGCCCATTTACTTGAGGATGATAGGGGGTGGAAGTCTTGTGCTTGATCTTGTGATGAGCGAGCAAATCTTCAATCAGGTTGGAGGTGAACTGGCTTCCTTGATCTGTGACTAACTCTCTTGGGTAGCCAAACTTGTAGAAGATATTTTCCCTTAGAAACTCAGCCACCTTTTCTTTTGTTGCTGCTTTGATTGCCTTTGTTTCTGCCCACTTGGTCAGAGAGTCGATGCACACAATAATGTAAGACCATTGCTTTGAAGGAGGGTTGATAGGACCCACAAAATCCATGCCCCACTTCTCAAATGGCTCAAAGGTCACTTGAGGTTGGAGAGGCATTTCATCTCTTGGAGTCGGTTTCCCCATCCTCTGACATCGGTCACACTGGCTGACATATCTTCTGACATCCTGATGGAGAGTAGGCCAATAGTAGCCTGCATATAGAATTTTGAAGGTAGTCCTTTTTGCTGCAAAGTGGCCTCCACAAGGTCCATCGTGACAGGTTAGGAGGATGTCAAAGACTTCCTCCTCCCTAACACAATGTCTCAAGATCTAATCTGGACCAAGCTTAAACAAGTTGCCCCCGATCCATGTGAACGGGGCACTCTTCCTTACAATTCTACTCTTCTCTTTTGAGGACAGATGCAGAGGAAACTGTGTTGAGACCAAGTAATTTGCTATATCAGCAAAGCATGGAGAGAGTACTGAGATAGCAAATATATGTTCATCTAGCATCTGGTCATCCACTGTTCCTTCTTCACCTGCAGGCAAGTCCACTCTAGACAAGAAGTCAGCAACAACATTTTCCTTACCTGGCTTGTCGACAATTGTCAAATCAAATTGTTGTAACAAAAGTAACCATCTAATAATACGAGCATTGACATCAGGCTTATTCATTATATATCTAATCACAGCATGATCAGTGTGCACAAATGTTTGATAACCGATGATGTAGTGTCTGAACTTGTTTAGGGAATGGACTATAGCCAGGACCTCTTTCTCAGTTACAGTATAGTTCATTTCTGCCTTGGACAGGTTTTTGCTGACGAAGTATATGGCATATGGGAGTTTCTCCTCAATTTGTCCTAAGGCTGCCCCTATGGCTTTGTTCGAGGCATCAGTGTGGATGTGGAAAGGTAGGGCCCAGTTTGGACCTCTCAAGATCGGGGCAGACACCAGCTTTTCTTTCAACTCATCCAGTGCCCCTTGACAGTTGTCAGTCGATTTAAACTCAACATCTTTCCCTAAGAGTCCAAAAAAAGGCAAGGCTAGCTTGCTAAAGTCTTTAATGAATCTTCGATAATATCCTGCTAAGCCTAGGAAACTCCGTACATCCCTCACCTTTTGAGGAGGTGGGACCCTTTGGATGATAGCAATTTTATTAGGATCCACCTGTAATCCTTGGTAAGAAATGGTATGTCCTAGCACGGTCCCTTCAGCCATCAGGAATTCACATTTTTCGGGACTGAGGACAGGTTCATCTCAATGCACTTGGTTAGAACGTTTCCCAGATTGGTCAATGCTTCTCGGAAGTTGGACCCATAAGGAGTGAAGTCATCCATGTAGATTTCTATCGAATCATGGACCAACTCAGAGAAGATGCTCAATACTGCTCTCTGGAAAGTGGCAGGAGCATTGCATAGCCCAAAGGGAAGGACACGATAGGCAAAGGTACCCCAAGGACAGGTGAAGGTGGTTTTATCTTGGTCTTCCGGGCTGATTTGGATCTGGTTATACCCGTTGAACCCATCTAGGAAAGAGAAAAACTTCTTCCCTGCCAGTCCATCCAACACCTGATCTATGAAAGGCAAAGGGAAATGATCTTTCTTAGTGGCTTTGTTAAGTTCCTGGTAATATACACAGATTCTCCACTTCCCGTTCTTCTTGGGCACAAGCACTAGGGGCGAGACCCACTCACTATCGGAGATAGGATAGATGAATCCTGCATCCAACAATTTTTGCAATTCTTCTTTGACAATGTCCTTAAGGGCTGGATTCATTCTCCTCTGAGGTTGCCTGACTGGTTTACAATCTTCTTTAATGTAGATGTGATGGGTACAGACCGAAGGATGGACTCCTTTCATCTCCTTATATCTCCAGGCGAAAGCATCTAAATGTTTGTTCAGTAAGCTACACAGCTCCTTCTCCTGGGAAGGAGATAGGGAGGAGCTAATCTTCAAAGTTCTTCCGGGGCCAAACTCCACATTATTAATTCTGGGAGAGGTTGGATCAGTCACATAGAGGTCCACTAAGGTACTGGCTTGGGTATCCTCCACCAATTCTTCTAAGGACAGTGCACTGGGAGGTGGATTCCGAATCAAGGTCTCAATCAAATCATCCTCGGTTTTAGGACCTCCCCTAGTTGTTTCTATGGTGCACAAGGGTGTAGAGAATACCTCATCCTCATCTCCTTCTTCTAGCCAGAGCGGTAAGTCATGTTCTAGTAGGGGCTGGGCAGGAGGGTATAGGACTAGCTGCTTGGACATAGGACCATTTTTGATGGTCATGTTTCTATCTCGGCAACTGATGTAAGCATCCACAATGGCTAACCAAGGCCTTCCCAAAATGAGGGGGTATCCAGTAAGATTTTCCTTTGGTTGAAGGACTAAGAAGTCCACAGGATACTCCCAAGAGTCAACTGAGACCAAGACATCCTCCACAATCCCTTCGGGAGTCACGGTGGAGCGATCTGCCAATTGCAGGACTGTCGAAGTCTTCCTTAAGGAACCCTGAAGGTTGAGTTTAAGCATGGTGTCCCTGGTCATCACATTAATGGCAGCCCCTAGATCAATCAAGGTATGGGGGATAATGGTGCCATTGATGTGGACATCAACTACAGGACTCCTAGGGTCCAAATACTTTGGACAGATTACTTGCCCCAACATTAGATCAGACAGTTGTCCTATGACATTGATCGTCGAGGCATCTCTCTTTCTCCTGCCTGGGTGCCTGAAACACTTCTCCTTAATCAATTTGTTGTATATCGGTACATCTTTGATGGCCTGGAGAAGGGGTATTTTCACACACAACTGTTTTAGTTCCCCCAGAAGTTCAGTCTCCTCTGGGTTTGGTTGTGTGGTTACTGTTAGTCACTCAGGAAAGGGTGGAATGGCTTTGGGTTCACTTTCCTGTTTCTCCTCCTCGTCCTCTGGGGGAGGAGGTTGGCGATCTGGAAGGGTCTTTCCAGATCGCAGGTTGATCTCCTAGATCTCCATAGCATAGGTAGGACATGTTGTTTCCCCAATGTATACCTGCTAGGCCTGTCGGTTGTTGGGCTTCGGGTTCGGTTGGGCAGGCATATGGGGTTGTCTTGGAGGAGCGGGAGGTAATGGTTGTGGTTGCGCTAGTGGTGGAGGAAGAATGGCGCGAGGAGAGTTGTATTGGGGCCTCCACCCGGGTCGAGGTGCATTCCATTGAGGCTATGGCTGGACATGTGAGTGAAACGAATGAGCAGTGGGTTGCGAATGGTATTGAGGTGGATAAGACCACGGAGGAGGTGCAGACCAGGAAGGATGAGCAAGGGGACCCCAAGAAGGCATGTGAGCAGATTGGTTGGGGCTATAATAAGATTGGGATGTCCCTTGCATCCCTTGCTGGTAAGGTCTAGGTCCATGCGGTCTCCTTTGATTGAGGAAGTAGAGAGGTTCAGTGGGTGCCTCAGTCCCTTGGTACATGGCTTTGAATCCGGGCAAGGTTGGGCAATGGTTTGTAGGGTGGTTCTCCTCACAAACGAAACATACCTCCACTGAGTGTAATGGACACTCATTCTTAGGGTGCTTCCTCGTACATCTGGGATAGAAATGGCCAAAGCCCTCTCAGCTTCCTCTTTCTTTTGTTGGATTTGGAACGTATCAAGTTGCATGGAAATGGTCTATCTCACCTCACTTTTGAGGTCTTCCAGCTAATTAGCAAACTCATGCTTGGAGAAGGTAGTACTAGCTGAAAGTGGATTCCCCCTACCTCTTTTTTGGGCTGCCCTAGAGTGGTTTCTAAACACAGTCTTTATATTCTCATAAGGTAGTTGGTAAATATCTCCTCCAGCTAGCATGTGAAGGGTATCTAGAAGGTCTTCAGGGACTCCTCGGAGCAGAACCAACTTTAGAGATTCAGGGTCAAGTGTGCACCTGGCCCGTTTATAGCTAAGTTGGAACCTTTCCTCATAGTCCTCTAGAGACTCATCATTTCCCATGGTCATCCGAAATATTTCCCCCTTGGTTTCCTTTGACCTACAGTAATCCTGGTATTTGTTGTTAAAGGCTTGTTGCATCTGAGCCCAAGTAGTGATACTATTTCCAGGTAACCCCATGAACCAGCGTAATGCTGCATCCTTGAGGGTGGAGGGAAAAAGTTTCAACTTTTGCTCGTCTTCTGTATAGTCATAAGTTCGACAAAGGACAACAAACTCAAACAGGAAGGTATCAGGGTCTTCAATGGTCAATCCATGGAAATGAGGTAAGGCGGAGGGACTTATGTTCTTCATTTTCATGTTCCCGTTAGTCTCTCGGATGGGGAAGGTACCTTCTATTCTTTCATCATCATCTCTACCATTTCTGTTGTCAGCCATAGTCTCACAAGGAATATTTTCTTGCTCTTCTTCTGTTATAGGATCTTCGTATATCTCAAGAGTTTTACCTATAGGTTCTTCTAGATCACTGCCACCAAAAAAGAATGAAGGGTGACTTAGTGAAGTGGTGGGGGTGTTGGGTAGGAATTTTCCGGTATTATCTCTGTTCCTACGAGGCATGAAAGGACTTTTGGTTGTTTTTGCTTTTTTCTGCTTGTATCTGCAAAACTGAAACAGATGGAATTGCAACTAACTAAAATCTATCTTGCAGAAAGGAAAATGCAGAATTGAAATGAAAGCAAGGAACAACTAATCTATTTTGCTGAAATTAGATTGCGAGAAGGAAATACTAGACTACACTTGCAGAATTGAAATTCTATTCTACGCTTGCAAAATTGAAAGGTTACTCTACGAAAGCAGGAAATGTCTAGTTTACTTTTGCAGAAATGAAATTGCAGAATGGAAATGAAATAAACTACTTAGCAGAAGGCGAAAGTAGGAAAATAGAAGAAAAGCAGCAATCAAAAATACTCTGACGTGCCTCCAGCAACGACACCAAAAAGAGGTGGTGAGTTCCAGTATTGCAACAGTAATGCCACAACTCTTGGGACTCCCTTCTTTACTTTTATCAACCCGGTAATTCGTAACAAACTTGGAAGCGACGATGTTGTATGCACAAGAACTAGCTCTTGCCGCAGCTGTCACTTGGTCAGCTGGCACAAGTCCGCTAGGGGCTCAAGCCAACTTCTGTGGGCTCTGAGAAGAAGCTTTTTAACCGATGGATGAAAGCTACTTTAAAGAAGGCTGATCTACTTGCAGAAAGACAGTGAAAAGCTAAAATAAAACACAAACCCTAGAAAACCCTAATTCTACCAGCTAACTCTACTGATGCCAAGAAGAGGATGCAAACTACTGAAGGAAATGCCATTGACTTCTAGGAAGGTAAATACATGTACCTAAGCTACTTCTACAGTAACATCTGAAAGAAACATCTTTTTTGTATTTTTGAATAAGTTGCCAGAGTTATTATGCCTATGATTTGATTGTTTTTGGGCTGTGCAGAGGTGGATATGCAAGAAGAAATGCTTGGGAAAGGTCAAGAAGGTTCAGAGAGGGCCTAAGGGGTCCCTAACACCCTTCCATAGGGTCTCGCTGAGTCTGGCTGTCGACAAACCTCATTCATGAGCCTCTACAGGAAGTCTGCAGGGGTTCTACAGGATGTCTGCGATTTTCTACAGGATGTCTGGAATTTTCTACAGGATGTTCAGAGATGAGGTTTTTGGTGGATGAATGGAGAGGGAAAGGTGAAGGAGTGAGTGTGGAGGTAGGGTGAGGGTTGGAGATGGTCTAGAACTCGGTGGATGGAGTTGTGGACAGGTGTGGATGGCGGTATTTGGTTCAAAGAAGACTAAAGCAATATTACACACAAAACTAGGGTTATGGGAGCGAATGGCGAACAGGAGGCAAGGATTCCAAGCAGAGGGTGGAATGGATGGTGCTGATGGCGAATGAACAGATGAAGGAGTGGTACAGGTACTCTGCAAAGCTCTTTTTCCAACTGATCCAACGAAGACCTGTAAATTCAAAATCCTAATTATGATGACCTAAATCTGCTAACTGCCAATGAAGAGAACGAACAGAAGTGTGACCTGCAATGAAACCATGTATTTTAACTCATGCAACTAAGCAAATGAAAGTCTGAGATTGTAACCAACTTATGCACATGAAACTCAAACACTAGTGATTGCATGGCATGACAAAATTAGTGTTTTTGTGGGCAACAAAGTTCTCCTGATCCCAGCTCCAGATCCTACTGAAGGAGAGGTGAAACCAGAGATGTTTGATGGCCCTTTTCTTGAAGCTTTTTCCTCTTAAAAATTCAACAAAATCTGAGCATTCAAAAGTCTATCTAACCATTTACAGTGACCTATTTAATCAGCAAACTTTAACCTACTTAACATAAATGTTTTTGCAAATGCATAAAGAACAACTAGCAATACATAGAGGAGGCCTTAGCACTCGGGTTGGGCCCAACCCCAAGAGCTACAGGCTCCTATAAAAGACTCAGATCTGATACCAAGTAGAGCTGCTTATCATTATTCAAAAATAACCATCATAAGAAAGTTGTATAGCAGTAACTACAATAGAACAGGCTGAGAAAAATGGCAGCACTATAGTGCAAAAATAACAATGGTTCCAAAAGTAAAGTATGAAGGCTGAGGCCTTCCTATTTGTACAATACGAGGGTGTTAGCAACCCTCCTAGATTCAAGGGACTCGACTGTCCCAACTGCAAGTGAACAGTTACTCCTCCAAAATATGCTTGGCTTCCTTTAAAACTTGGTTTGGTGGCCTATGGAGCTCGGTCTTGAGGGTGGAGATTTCGAGGAAGGCCATTTAATGCCAGAGACAACCTCCCTAAGAATGCTCACCTCAAGCTTGGTTGTCAGCTGACCCATGATTGCTTGGTTTTGCTCCATAATTTGTCCAAAAATCCTGAAATCACCACGTATTAGTCTCCTAGGTAAAGTGACCACCCTTATTCGTTCAAATAACATAAACATACTATGAAAACATGCATAATCTATGAAAAATGGAGGATTGAACAAGGATAATTAGGCAAAATGAGCCCAATAGGTTACCCAATTTGGGGGCTCATCAACCACTCTTTGGAAAGTGGCTGGAGCGTTGCACAAAGCAAAAAGAAGGACCCGGTATGCAAAAGTACTCCAAGGACAAGTGAAAGTGGTCTTATCTTGGTCTTCCGGGCTGATTTGGTTTTGATTGTACTTGCTAAACCCATCTAGGAAGGAGAAAAACTTTTTCACTGCCAGATCGTCTAACACTTGATCTATGAAAGGTAAAGGACAATGGTCCTTTTTAGTGGCTTTGTTCAATTCCCGATAGTCGACAGAGATTCTCCACTTACCATTTTTCTTTGGCACTAGCACCAAAGGAGAGACCCATTCACTGTTAGAGATGGGATAGATGAATCCTACATCAAGCAATTTCTGCAATTCTTCCTTAACAATATCTTTAAGTGCTAGATTCATCCTCCTTTGAGGCTGCCTAACTAGCTTGCAATCTTCCTTGTTGTATATACGATGAGTACATACTGAAGGGTGCACTCCCTTCATCTCCTTATAACTCCAGGCGAAGGCATCTAGATGTTTTCTCAGTAGGCTGCACAGTTCCTTCTCCTGGGAAGTGGATAAGGATGGATTGATTTCAAATGTTCTTTCTGGGCCGAACTCTATATTCTTAACACGGTGAGAAGTGGCATCCGCCACACAGAGATCAGTTGAGAGGTTTTTTTTGGTTTCTCTTACTATGTCCTCTAATGGTGATACACTGGGAGGTGGATTCTGAATCAAATTTTCAATCATATCATCCTCATCTTACTATTTCCCCCCCATGGAAATTTCTAATGCACAAAGTGACACAGAATAAACTTCATCCTCATCTTCCTCCTCCAACCAGAAAGGTAGATCATGTTCTAGCAAGGGTTGGGCAGGAGGATATAGGATTAATTGCTTGGACATGTGCCCATTCTTCATGGTCATGTTCCCAACCCAACAACTGATGTAGGCATCGGCTGTAGCCAACCAGGGTCTTCCCAGAATGAGAGGATACCTAGTGAGCTTTGCCTTTGGCTAGAGAACTAAGAAATCAGTAGGGTACTCCCAAGAATGAACGGATACCATCACATCTTCCATAATCACCTCAGGGGTCATTGTGGAGGGGTCTGCTAGCTGTAGCACTGTCGTGGTCTTCCTCAAGGAGCCCTGGAGATTAATTTTGAGCATTGTGTCCTTTGTCATCACATTAATGGCAGCTCCCAGATCAATCAAGGTATGCGGGATCATTGTGCCATTGATGTGGACATCAACTACTAGACTTCCAAGGTCTATATATTTTGGACAGATTACCTGACCCAACATCAGGTCGGACAGTTGTTCTATGACATTGATGGTTGGGCCATCTCTCTTGTGCCTTCCTGGATGCCTAAATCACTTCTCTTTGATCAACCTATTGTAGATAGGCACATCTTTTATGGCTTGGAGAAGTGGTATATTTACACATAAATGTTTCAATTCTCCCAGGAGTTCAGTCTCTTCTAGGATAGGCTGGACTATCACGGATAGTCTCTCACGAAAGGGTGGATTTGCTTTAGGTTCACTTTCCTCTTTCTCTTCCTCAACCTCCCTGGGTGGAGGCTGGCTATCTGTGAGGACTTTCCCAGATCTCAAGTTAATTTCTTGAATCTCCACAGCATAAGTTGGGCATGATGGTTCCCCACTATACACTTGCTAAGCCTGTATGTTGTTCGGGTTCAGATTTGGCTGGGCAGGCATTTGGGGTTGCTTTGGTGGAGAAGAAGGTAATGGTTGTGGTTGGGCAGGTGGTGTAGGAAAAAGAGCGGGAAGAGCGTTTTATTGGGGCCTCCACCCCTGATGAGTTGCATTCCACTGAGGTTGTGGATGAGCATAGGATTGAAATGAATGGGTGGCTGGTTGGGCATGATATTGAGATTTGAAGGACCAAGGAGGAGGTGTGGACTAGGAAGGATGAGCAGGAGGGCCCCAAGAAGGTATGGAGGTGACTTTGTTAGGGTTGTAGCATGCCTAATATGTCCCTTGCATCCCCTGCTGGTATGGTCTAGGTCCATGCGGCCTTCTTTGGTTTATGTAATAGAGTTGTTCAGTGACTCCCTCAGCCCCTTGATATACAGCTTTAAGTCTAGGCAAGGAAGGGCACTGTCACACGGAATTTGTCAAGGGTGCGGACACGACTGACCTTCCTAGAAGTCTAAGACGTTCTAATGACAAACAAGACAAAATGGAGTGATCTTTCTCTAAATACACCTTTTACAACATGAAAACTACAAGTGTTTAGGCTTACCTTATTCCAAAACGCTGTTGTTGAAGTCCGTTCTTGACGATCCGGATGAGCTCCTCCTTCAAGTCAATTCCTGCAACCACAAACAATCAAACAATTACCAAGCACTTGCATTTCATATAATAAAACATATATTCAACATGCAGACCAAGGAACACATGAAATAACTCATTAACACAAGCTATTGAGAAAAATAAACCAGTTTGTATTAATAACGAAACAAAGAAACTCTTACAACCTGGCCTTGGTGTTGTGCAAGTTCCTCCCAGGGTCCATCAAGGGTTTTCCTCTACTTTGACAAAGCTCACCCTCTCCCAAGTAGAATCAAGTGAAGACAATCTCTCCTCACAAAGGCTCTAATGGAAGACCTAAATCCTGCAGCATTTACCCAAAGAAAATGTATAGCTCCAACCTCCTCTCCTTCTGGCTCAATGCCTTTATTTATAGTGCTGTAAAGAGGTTATTCAGGTCCACTATCAATGGGATCATCCCCCTCTTTGGGTGGGATAGCTCCCTTATTGATGGGATAAGTTCCCCCTTAATAGAGATACATGAACCAACTGGAGGCGCATCCATTTCATCAAACCGACCTCTAGAATGTTCTAGAAGTAACCACAAGTAACTTTTTCAAGATAAAACTCGCGCATTTTGCCTTTTACAGAGGGACGCACCTGTCCCTTAACATACAGAGCGTCCATGGACGCAGATTTTGTGAACATGGTCAGCGTCCCCGCAGGTAAGGCTAGAGAGAACCTGCGACCCCAGAGATAAACATAGTTTTTACAAGACTTTCTCTCTTCTTTGAGTTTGAGATGGATAACAGAGGCATGAGACTTGCCTAAGAGGGTAGCATGACTGTTGATTTGAGTCATACTAACTGTAAGTAGTCAAGGTGACATTTTTTAGTGTAACAGATTGCCCCCTAAAGTGCGAAGCCTGGAATAGAATAGGGTTTTGTAATTCTAGGAAGGGTGAAGCGCTTTATCATTTCAAGGATTGTCTTGTGGATGGCCTGGTTGGAACCTGCAATTTTCAACACAAAATACATGGATAAGATTATATCATCACTGAGGTAGGCATTCCCATACTCAGATTCAAACTTTAACTAATGGACTAACTATTCTGATACAGGAATGATCTTGCAGTACATCATTTTAATAGACTTTTGTAGACACAGTATGGACGCAGCCATCTGTTTATGATTAGTCTACATAGATAATGAATACAAAACTCCTCGCAGCCTGGATGGTAGAAACTAGATCCAGGGTCTTCACTTCTACTTCCCGAATTGGTACGATTCTAGCCATGTGATTAAACGATTCGATGTCGAACATGGTAGAAACCACTTGATTACCAGTCAATGATGTAAACTGTTAACAAGCGTGAGAGAAACCACCAGTAATGTCAATGGTTCTCAAAGTACCAAGCACAACCCGTGAAATGTGAATAGATGTTTTTATGTCGAACACTTCACGGAATCCTTTGATCGAAAGTCAATGATGTAAACTGACGTCAAAGGCGAGAAACCTGCCATTGATGCATGTAGACTTCAAGGTACTGTCGATTCCTAAGTCATCTTTCTAGATAATGTGTCGATGTCGATAGAAAGCGACCCGTTGCAGGCAAGCCCGCAACACGAAATCATTGTTCAAGTTGAAGAAATGTTGCTGTAAGGACTGACTCAGGGATGGTCAAATGGATGACAAGTATTTTGCAGATGAAAGTTTTGCTTGCAGACCTCTTGAACACATAACGACACGACAGATGGCTTGGTGACGAATAACTCAAAGTTAATCCCCGGAACCCGGTTAAAGACTTTCAAAGTGGTTTGATCAACTGTGAGGTAAAAGATTTCCCAACCCAGGTGAATGAAAAGTGTCGTGTTCAAGAGTGGTAATAAAGTTTCTTTTGAGACAAAAGGTAACAAACAGGTTCATTCTTCTCTCTTTTCCCCCACCATTTCTGGCAAGTACCTCTTTATTTTTAACAAGCTTGAGGAGGATAACATATGCTTGATTATAAGCTCATCCTTCGGATGAGTCCAACCTAGTTTAAATTCGAACCCTAGGAAGGAGTGGTTCGTTCCTGTTTGTAATTGAACAGGTCCTCTACTGTAAAAGTTTTAACGAGCCCAGTATAGGAGAAACTCGGCGTTTTTAAATTTTAGAGAGTCTGAAAAAACTAAAGGAGACTCCACGTTGAACTTTTTCGTATATTTGTGTCCCTCAAGCCCGAAAAAGTATAAAACAATACCTGGGGGAACCGCTTGATCTTGCGACCAAGGAGTACTTTCATAATAGTGTCGTTGACCTGAAAAGTAAAAATTGATCAAGGACACGTCGTTTTATTTCCTTATCGAGTTCGAAACGACAAAAACCCGGCAATCTTTTCCTGATTTTGCGGTCAGAAAAGAGCTAAAAGGGGACCGTCTTTTAATTCCGTTTTAACGAGTGAAAAAGAAACACTCGGCGATCTTTTCATGTTTTAGGAGTCAGAAAAGGGCTTAAAAGATGACTCTGAGGTTTCACTTTTTCGTAAGTTTTAACGAGTTCGAAAAAGGGATAAAAATGTACTCATGGTTTTCACTTTTTCGTAAGTTTTAACGAGTTCGAAAAAATGATAAAAATGTACTCATATGGCCGACTTTCAATTTAATTTACGAGTAGGAAAAGACGGAAAGATCTCGGCATTTTCATTTGTTTTACGAGAATGAAAGATAGCAAAATAATCTCGGTATTTTCATGAGTTTAACGAGTCTTGAAAATAACTGAAATTGACTCGAGATAGGTTTCATTTTTACAAAAGCTTGAAACAGAGAAAAACTATGCTTCAGAGTAGTTTCATTTTTACACAAGCTTGAAACAGAGATAAAACTGTGCTTGATGCCCCCTAAGCATAACTGCTAGAGTGCATGCCCCCCTAGCTTCATTTCATTCAACCATTTGGATGAAATGATGGTTTAGTGACGAGATCATCTAAAAGACTTTGACCTAAAACTGTAAGAAAATTATGCAAAACACCGAAACAACTAACCTAAATATACAACTTAACATTTACGAGATCTAGTCAATCTCTCGACTCAAGTAGAGGAGGATTTGTTTCATTTTTTAATGAGCTTGACACAGGAAAAGAACTATGCTCGGATTCGGTTTCATGTTTACACAAGCTTGAAACGAAAAACTATGCTTGTTACAAGTTCACATGCCCCCAGCATAATGATGCAAATCAAGGTACATGCCCCCCAAGCTTCATTGCATTCAATGAGGTGGATGGAATGAAGCTTTACTTTCAAAATCTTGGAAAGACTCGTGGGAGTTGTTTCATTTTTTAGTGAGCTTGACACAAGACGAGGAACTATGCTCATAACTACTTTCTACAATCTACCTAACAAAAAACTATACTCTAAAAAACCTTGATTCATTGTTTAACGAGCTTGACACAAGACAAGGAACTGTGCTCTAAAAAACCTTGATTCATTTTTTAATGAGCTTGACACAAGACAAGGAACTATGCTCTAAAATCCTTGTTTCATTTTTTAACGAGCTTGACACAAGACAAAGAACTATGCTCATGACTACTCTCTACAATCTACCTACTTAACCTACCCGTGTTTCATTTTTTAACGAGCTTGACACAAGACAAGGAACTATGCTCAAAAAGTTCGCATGCCCCCAGCATAATGATGCGAAATGAGGTACATGCCCCCCAGGCTTCATTGCATTCAACCGGCTGGATGAAATGAAGGTTTACTTTCAATATTTAACTTGAAAAGGGAGTTGTTTCATTTTTAAAGAGGTTGACACAAGAAAAGAACTATCCTCATACCTGATTCATTTTTTAACGAGGTTGACTCAGTAACAGGAACTATCCTCAAACCTGATTCATTTTTTAATGAGGTTGACTCAGTAACAGGAACTGTCCTCAAAACCCTACTTTCTACAATCTACCTACATATCCTAAAATCTAGCTGATTCATTATTTAATGAGGTTGACTCAGTAAAAGAACTGTCCTCATGCTAGCCTATTTCATTTTTAAACGAGGTTGATACAAGAAAAAACTATCCTCATACTCACTGATTCATTTTTTAACGAGGTCGACACAGTAAAAGGAACTTTCCTCGTACCATCCAGTTTCATTTTTAGAGGAACAAACTATCCTCGTAACAGCCTATTTCATTTGTTAACGAGGTTGATACAGGAAAAACTCTCCTCGTAACATTGATCATGGTTTCCAACTGGAGGAAAGACATGTCAATGGACACACCTTGATCATGGCTTCCAAGAGGTCTTCATCCGAAGGAAGAATACTTCTTGGGAAGGAACACATGTCAAGGGACTCAAAAGGGATAAGAACATCGTGTTCAAGTAATCCCATAGAGTTTTCCATGTCAATTACCGGAGCTAAATCAAAGGAAGATGAGCAAACAGTGAGAGGCTCACTTACATCGGTAACTGAAATCATGGGACCGGTTGCCACATAATTAACCCGTGGCAGGGTAGATACCACTTTAGAATCAGGAACATTTAGGGGTGTCATATTATTGGTAGTTGAAAAAAGACTAGGGAACGAAAGCTGGTCTACAGTCACAATACTGCCATTGTGAGGGAAAGACATCACGCGAAAGAGTGTCGATACGACAGCTTTCATTGCATAAACATAGTCTCGCCCAAGGAGTAAATTGAAATCCAAGGGACCTCGAACTACCATAAGATCAACACAAACAGTTTTACCTTCCAAGGTAATAGAAAACTTAGGAAGGATCCCTAAAGGTTCACTAATTGTTCTGTTAAAAGCTTTCAGATTCTGCGTAATAGGCGCAAGCTGAGGGGAACCCAAAGCTTTCCAAACAGCTGAGGATAAAATACTAACAGAAGCACCTTCATCTACCTGAGTACGATGTATGTCCCTACCACCAGCCTTGACAATGATTTGGAAAGGGATGGAGGAAGGAAGACGAGGTTCTGTCAGTCTATTCCAATCAAAGGAAAAGACCTCAGTACTTGGAGGGGGTTCTGTAGAAACAGGTGAAATGCCCCCCGGCATAGAAGAATCCGATGTAACAAGAAGAACATCAGCGATATGAAATTTACTCTCGAAAAGGAGAGTGTGATCGACCGAATGTGAAATTGAATCGACCACTTGATCAACTAATGGATCATCAACCTGAGTGACATGATTTTCACTCTCCAATGGGAGAGTGTGATCGACTGTACTTGAATTTAGATCAATCACTCCGTCAGTTGACGGTAGGTTGGGAGAAAGTTTACGGTAACCAGTTGGAAATTCTTGTTGTGGAACAGTAAGGTTTTCCAACAATGTTGAGGCTTCATCCATGTGAGGGCAAATGTGAGTTTGATGACTCCCTTTGCATAACTTACAAGGAAACCTAACTTTACCCTTTTTCCCAGGAACCTGACTATCACTGGTTGATGGATCAATGGAAAGTTGATGAGATTTTTCTGACCATACTTCCAAGACCTTTGGAATACCAGGACAATTGACAAGGAAGTGGTCACCCTTACAAAGCCTGCAAGGGTATTTGGGTTTACGATGCATGTCGGAATTTTCCTCAACACAACTAACACTTACAGCCGTGGTTGGTTGGTTGACTTCTTTCTTATCTTGCTTCTTCTTCTTCTTCTTCTTCTTCCCTTTCTTCTTCTTGTTAGCCTCCTGGTTACTAGCATCAAGGCTTTTACCAGGCGAAGAGGAAGAAATGGAGGAAGAAAAATTAGGCGAAGAAGGTAAAGGGTCAACAGAAGGTTGGTGATGTTGAGATGGTGAACTCTGTTGAGGTGAAGCATCCGGTTGAGATGGAACAATTGGAGTATTTTGGGCCAACGAAGTTGAAAATAACCATATCGGTAAACCTATTGTAAATCCAGGTAATGACAAAGTAGCCATATAAGGAGGACCAACATTTCCAAAGTAAGGAAAAGTACTAGGATTCTCATTAGGAGGGGTTCCTAGGTTGATAAATTCCGGAACATTTGCCATTATATTCAACTTCAGTGAATTTTATTAACAATTTAAAACTAAAATTAACAATTAACAATTCACACCTAACAACTAAAATTCACAATTCACACCTATGGTCTCTAAAAGTAAAAACAAACAAATTAACACGCGCTATCAAATCTAGGAGTCAAACCACACACAAACAGTAAGCTCTCCGGACCGAAAACACTAGTTGGTGATGAAGCCCAACATTGCAGAATTCAGTACAGAAATGGCGGGTGGAACAGTTACCCCGGCAACCTGCTTAATGAATAGACCGGCACAAGTTCCTCCACTTTAACTGTCTCGAAGTGAAGTGAACCCCCTGGAAAATCCAAGTGAGTATAACCGACGTCTGCTCCAGGTATAGTGGGACCTTCCCTCCACCGTCACCTCGGTAGAACCCTAAAGATTATGGTCACTAAGGTCACCAACAGTAACAAATACACCTGGGGGAACAGTCTAAACTCCGACAGCACGCAAGGGCAGAGTAGCAAGCTCAATCCCCTTACCGGCTCCTTGACAACAATCCAAGGTTTACCGATAAGTGACCCCTGGCTCCTCGACAATGGTTAATCCGAGGTTTACCGTTTGTAATACGTACTGTCTGGCGTCGTTCCCAACGAGGGGGGAATGATCCCCTCACTGGTTCGGACACGAGCTCGTGCTTCTCCTTTAAGAGGAGCTTTCCCAGAGTGCAATTGAAACAATTGGATTTATTCTACTCAAGATAAACTATCTGTTTGGTTTTGTAGTCTTGGAGAGTTAAGTACTCACCTACTCCAAGACGCTAGCCTAAGCTATGTTGGTGTTTCAGAGCCCTAGAAATGTAAAAATTACTAGATGAATTTTAATTAAGCGCTGTGTTATTAAGGCTGTTATTACTCAAATGGGTAAATGGAGATGAAACCAATGGTGTTATGACCCGACTCAATTGAATGCAATCGAAATATGATAATGCAATCCTTTCAATTCGATGAATCCTAACTAGAGTAAGGAGAGAGTTTCCATTCACTTACAACAATGCAAAAAATTGATCATTAAGAGAAAATTTAACAAATTCTCTAATGCACTAATTTCATCAAGAAAAACTAATGCAAATCAATTCCAAACCAATTTTTTATTTTTATTTTTGTGTAAATTCAAATCAAAGAAAGCTGATCTAAATCTACGATTGATTTTTCAGAATGTAAACTATGCAATTGTAATCTATGCACAATTCACATGAAAAGTATGCAAATGTAATCTATGCACATTTTTCAATAATATTCTGAAAATGAGAATTCTAATTGTGCAAATGTGATCTATGCAAGAGAATTCTCAAACACAAGACGATTCTAATGTGATCTAAGAACCAATCAAGTGCAAGTTGAGAAAATTGGGTGAGAGTTCCAAAGATCAAATAAAAACACTCAAAGGCGATTAACACTCATACACAATTTAGCAAAAACAAAAGCAAAAAGATGCAAAATTGTGAAAAGACTGAGACAAACCGCCAAGTAATGACCAATGGAAATCAAATCAAGAATTTCTCAAAAAGAGACTCAAAACACCCAATTGATGAAAGCTAAGAGCAGGAACAAGCTTAGGTGAAGATTCTGGACAAGGGACTAATGAATCTGGGCAGAAAAAACTAAGAAAAAACAAAATCTAAGAGCAAAAAAGGCAAAAAATGGAATTTTCTCAAATTTTGGCAAGGGACGCAGGCAACCCGTTAGCACAGGTGCGGGCCCGCTCTGTGCACGCAGCAAAAGTGCGTCCAGGGACGCACTGTGCAGCACTCAGAGGGTGCGTCCGTCTGAAAAACTCAAGAAAAACCAAAATAAAACTAATCCTAAGCTAACCCACCCAGAGACAGAATCACAGAGCCAAAACCAGAAAAATAAAAATGATTTTCTCAGAGCAAAGTTCACATAAAGGAAAAGACTTTTCTCATCAATGGAATCTATCCCCAGCGGAGTCGCCAATTTGTCACACGGAATTTGTCAAGGGTGCGGACACGACTGACCTTCCTAGAAGTCTAAGACGTTCTAATGACAAACAAGACAAAATGGAGTGATCTTTCTCTAAATACACCTTTTACAACATGAAAACTACAAGTGTTTAGGCTTACCTTATTCCAAAACGCTGTTGTTGAAGTCCGTTCTTGATGATCCAGATGAGCTCCTCCTTCAAGTCAATTCCTGCAACCACAAACAATCAAACAATTACCAAGCACTTGCATTTCATATAATAAAACATATATTCAACATGCAGACCAAGGAACACATGAAATAACTCATTAACACAAGCTATTGAGAAAAATAAACCAGTTTGTATTAATAACGAAACAAAGAAACTCTTACAACCTGGCCTTGGTGTTGTGCAAGTTCCTCCCAGGGTCCATCAAGGGTTTTCCTATACTTTGACAAAGCTCACCCTCTCCCAAGTAGAATCAAGTGAAGACAATCTCTCCTCACAAAGGCTCTAATGGAAGACCTAAATCCTACAGCATTTACCCAAAGAAAATGTATAGCTCCAACCTCCTCTCCTTCTGGCTCAATGCCTTTATTTATAGTGCTGTAAAGAGGTTATTCAGGTCCACTATCAATGGGATCATCCCCCTCTTTGGGTGGGATAGCTCCCTTATTGATGGGATAAGTTCCCCCTTAATAGAGATACATGAACCAACTGGAGGCGCATCCATTTCATCAAACCGACCTCTAGAATGTTCTAGAAGTAACCACAAGTAACTTTTTCAAGATAAAACTCGCGCATTTTGCCTTTTACAGAGGGACGCACCTGTCCCTTAACATACAGAGCGTCCATGGACGCAGATTTTGTGAACATGGTCAGCGTCCCCGCAGGTAAGGCTAGAGAGAACCTGCGACCCCAGAGATAAACATAGTTTTTACAAGACTTTCTCTCTTCTTTGAGTTTGAGATGGATAACAGAGGCATGAGACTTGCCTAAGAGGGTAGCATGACTGTTGATTTGAGTCATACTAACTGTAAGTAGTCAAGGTGACATTTTTTAGTGTAATAGGCACTTATCTGTAGAATGATTTTCTTCACAGACTGAACAAACCTCTATAGATTTCAATGGGCATTCATTCCTAGGATGCCTCTTGGTGCATCTAGGGGAAAAATTGGCCAAAGCCCTCTCTGCTTCCTCTTGTTTTCTTTTGATATGTAAGGTATCCATTTGCATGGCAAGATTCTGCAGCATCTCACTCTTGAAGTCTTCCAGCATGTTTCCAATTTCTCCTTTATTGGATGAGTTGGAGGAAGAGGTATTGGCTATGGGTTGACTCCCCCTACCTTTCCTTCTGTCTACTATAGAATGGTTTCTAAAAATAGTCTTTATGTCCTCATAGGATAGTTGGTAGATGTCTCCCCCGTCTAGTAGATGGAGGGTGTCTAAAATATCTTCCTAAATTCCCCTAAGCAAAACCAACTTCAGAGACGCAGGGTCAAGTGTGCACCCGGCCATTTTGTAACTGAGCTAGAAGCTATCTTCATAGTCTTCTAGGGACTCATCACTTCCTATGGTCATTCAGAAGATTTCTTCTTTAGTATCTTTTGACCTACAATAGTCTCGATACTTGTTATTAAAGGCTTGCTGCATCTAATCCCAAGTTGTGATGCTATTGCCAGGTAATCCCATGAACCAATGCAGTGTTGCATCCTTGAGAGTAGAAGTGAACAGTTTCAACTTTTGCTCATATTCTGCATAGTCATAAGTTCGACAGGTGATAGCAAACTCGAACAATAAGGTGTCAGGATCTTCTGTAGTCAGACCACGGAAATGAGGTAGGGCAGAAGGGCTTATATTCTTCAGTTTGGTGTCCCCATTGATCTCCCGAATGGGAAAGGTACCCTCTATTCTCTCTCCATTCCCCCCTAGCATTTTTGTTTTCAACCATTGGCTCCAAAGGAATGTTTTCTTCTTCTTCTTCCCCTATAGGTTCTTCAAATATGTCTGGTTGTTCACCAAGGGATTCTTCTTGATCACAGCCACCAAAGAAGAGAGAAGGTTGGCTGTGTGAAGCAGTGGGGGTGTTGGGCAAAAATTTTCCTGAGTTATCTCTATTCCTAAGAGGAATGAAAAGAAATCTTTTTGGTTGGTTTTTTTGTTTCATTTTCCCCACACTAACGGTAACTACAGAAACCGAATTGGTTGAAAAAAACAAATTGCAACTAACTGAAATGAACTTGCTGAAATAAAATTTGCAGAATTGAAAAGGAAAGCAAGGAAATGTAGAACTGGAGGAAAAGGAATGACTAGTCTACTTTTGTTGAAATAAACTACTAGCAGAATGTTGCAATAGGAAATAGAAGAAAGCAGTAATCATAGAATACTCTAAGGCTTCCCCGGCAACAGTGCCAAAAAGTGGTGAGCACCAGTATTGTAGCAATAATGCTGCAACTCCTAGGCTGCCTACTTTACTCTTATCAACCCGGTAGTTCGTAACAAACTTGGAAGCGTCGGTGTTGTATGCACAAGTACTAGTTCTCAATGCAGGTTGTCACTTGGTCAGTCGGTGCAAGATCACTAGGAGCTCAGGCCAACTTTTATGGATTCCAAAAGAAGCTCTATATGTAATGAAAGGAAAGAAAGATTACTCTACAGATGTTATTCTAACTACAGAAAGGAGAAAGACTGAAATGTAAAGCAAACCTAGTAAAACCTAATTAACCAACTAATTCTACTTTTGCAGAAAAGCACTATGAAAACCATGAAAGGAATGCCATTACCTACTCAAGGAAATAAACAACATCTAACCATGCTATTTCTGGAAGTAAATAAGCAAAAAACATTTTTTGGATTTTTTATGTATTTTTATGTGAATTTGACATGCATGTAATTTATTGTGTGTGAGTGTGGTAGCGAATAGGCGGTGTTGAAGGGCAGTTTTGGGACTTGAGAGGATGTAGGATGGTGTGGATGGGTCCTAGGAGATCTCAGGTGGCCTTCTAGATGCTTTTCCCACACTCAGCCTTCAAAAGAAAGCCTACAGGAAAATCTACAGGAGGACACAAGAAATCTACAGGAGGAAAACAGGGAAACTACAGGAGGAGACCGAGAGCAGTTTTCATTGTTTTGAGGGTGTGAGAGTGGGTGAAAAAGGTGGATGGAGGTTTGAATGAGGTGTTAGGGTGCCTAAGGTCTACCATGAATCACTAGGAAAGAGAAAGATGATTGGGTTTGTCCAAGGAGAGAGGGAGAAGTTCTATGGAAAAATGTAGGAAACTAGGGCAGAATTGAGGTGAGATTTTGGAGACCTATAGGGCATGGATTAGATGGAGGGTGTGATTTCTGATAAGATGGCCTACTGCTGGAAGAGATTTTCTACATAGAAACTACCAATCAACCAAGGAAATCAAGCAACAGGTGAAATGAATGCACTTAGGAAAAACAGTGTTTTGCATAAAAATGGTCTAAACTATGATCTATGAAGGGAAATGCTGAGAAATGTTGTAGGAAAGGAAAGCATGAAAGAAGATTATTGCAAATCAGGAAGTGAGCATGATGAATAAAATCTAAAGCAAAGCAAAGCTGGACTATTAAAAAGTTGCAAACACTAGAAGTCCTATGAATGAGGAAAATCTGTGTTTTTGGGGCAGCAAGAGAGTCTTTGCCTCAAGTCATGGTCCTAGAGGGAGGAAGAGAGGCCAAGGCACTGTTTCTAGCCTTTTGAATCTAATCTGATCACTGCTTGACCTGTTATAGAAAGCAAAAATGAAAGCAAACTACTAAATCATCAAAGAAACTTGTTCTTAACCATAAGAGAAATACATCTAACAGCAAACAAATCTACAAACTGAAACAAGGCATACAAATACAAGTGAAGAGGAACTTGGATGCTTGGATTGGGCCCTAACCCAAGAGCTTCAGCCCTCTGAGGTAACTCAGTGCTAGCTTAAAAAGGATTCCATCTTTATTTTCAAAACAATAGCAAGATTACATGAAATTGTCACAAAAATAATAAGCTTGAAATTTGAGCAGAGTTTACATAAGCAAAAATCCGACCCTAGTGAGGCCCTGGGCCTCTATACTTATACAAATGAAGCCACCAACAACTTCCTTAAAATCAAGGAGGCTTGGCTCCCAAAACTCGAGATAATCATCAGTCATCCTCCACTTGCCCACCTGCCTTCTAGTGCATGATACGGCTGCTTGTACTCCAATCTGAATGAAGGGGAATTCGAAGTGAGGAGTAATAAATGAGGGGGATTCCCTCCTATAAGTCCTCTCCTCTATCCACTTCGAGTTATTGCTGCCATTTTTCCACTGGATCCTTGACTTTGACCTCAAAATCCATCAATAATCTGCATTAAATACATGTTAGATCACATGGCACAATAACTAACTCAACTCACTCTATAAGCATAAATATAATAAGAAAATCATACAATAAGCTAAGAGAATGGTTTCTTTGACTAGGTTAGGAGGTAAAATGAGCCCATATAATTACCCATTTACGAGGCTCATTAGCCCGCAATTCGCGGAGTCTTACAATATAATTGACCAAAACTTGGGCTTTGAGCCCCAAAAACATGTTGTTGGGGATCCCATGCCCAACATGTAGTGTCCATCCCTGAGCTAGAACCTTCTTCCCTAGTTCTCTTTGTTAGGTAAACTTGACTCAGGATAGAGTCAAAGTTGACCAGGTTAAATAGTGATGGTTTTGGGGCACATGGCATTGCGCACCCATGGTATTCTTCCCGTGGTATTATATGTAATGGAGCTTATAAAAGGCTGGACGGACTTCATTGTAATGCAAGACCTGGAGGTGAGCGGTGAAGGCTCACTTGGTCGGATTGGCTAGGGTTTTGGCCAAGGATAATGAAATTTCATTATGGTTAGGTTTTTCCCCGGATTTAGGGTTTTCCTGGATAAACATTTGTGTTTATGTGTTTATGGTTGTTGCTGGTTATTTTTATATTTATTCCTCTCAGTAATTATTTATGTTATGATGTAAATTTCTTAACATCTGGTATCAGATCTAGATATTGGCTTCAAAGGGATTCTTTGATGCCAGGGGTTTATAGTGCCTGATGAGATCAATGCAACCTTTTTACAGATCTGGGTCTGGAAAATAATGGTGGAACAATCGTACGCAGAAAATATTGGTGGAACAACTGTTAGTTGGGTTTCAAAAATCCAAAGTGTTGTTGCACTTTCAACAACAGAAGCAAAGTATGTTGCTGCTACAGAGGCTAGTAAAGAAATGATTTGGTTACAAAGGTTTATGGGTGAATTGGGTAAGGAGCATGATATGGGCATATTATACAGTGATAGCCAAAGTGCCATTCATATTGCAAAGAACTCAGCATTTCATTCCAGGACTAAACACATATAGCTCAAGTACCATTTCATACGATCAGTGTTGGAAGATGGAGAGTCGAAGTTAGAAAAGATACACACTAGCCAGAATACTGCAGATATGCTAACAAAAGTTGTAACCAGGGAGAAACTGAGAATATACTTAGTTTCAATTGGTCTTCAAGGATGACGATGAAGATGAGAAATAGCCAGGTTTAAATAGGAGCCATTGTCTAGCAAATGAAGCAGCGGTGGATTTGCTACAATCATTGTCCAAGTGGGAGATTGTTGTGTGTGGAGCATGATTGTTCAGAGGTCTTTGTTTTAGTTGGATGTATACCCCAGGAAGTTTGTACACCCCTCCACGTGGGGGGGTGCAAGGGGTACTTGTCCCCCCCGCGGGGGTCCGGGGGTGTTATAGACATTTTTGTGTCTTACAGCTATAAGCATGAAATGTCCATAATTTAAGGGATCCAAAGTCCCTAAAGATGTTGTTACAGCTCCTAAAGGAACAAGGTCAACCAATGACAGCTTCTCCCAGAAGTTCTCCACCAAAAACCACTCAGAAACAGTCAATTCAGGATCAATTCAAGTGCTCCACTAGCTGCCTACGTTGCAAAGCACCCCAGTACACTGTCTAGGTGCGCTGCAACGCACTTGAATGCACTACCCAGGTGCGTTGAGCGGGAAAGGACAAGTGGCAGAGTCATTCAACGAGGTGGAAAGACCATGGAATCTTCCAGAATCTTCTCCAATGACACTTGCCTCACTGAATTCGACCAAGTGATCAGTAAGAGGCTCTCAGTCTCCAAGTGGAAGCAAGAACTGACAGAGAGAAGCCACAAGTCAAAACATAAGCTGATTCATCCTCTCTGCTTATATCTATATATGGATCCCTCATCCCAGAGATCCGGAGGCTGGAATTTTGTACTTTGCAGAGAATTGCTGTTGGTTTGAGATTGAGATTAGTACATTGGGCGATTTATGCTTTGTTGGAGGAGAGGAAGGGATTCCTTTGCTGGGAGGTAGATGCTGGATCGGAACTCACTTGGTTGTATCTCCTCTTGGACTTTCTTATTCTATCAATAAACTATTTGAGTTTCTCCTACATGCTGTGTATCAATGATGTTCTGTTATATTTGCATGTTTAGCTTAATCTGATCTTGAGCTTTTTATGAATGTATATCTATATCTTCGTGTAGTTTCTCTCTCTTATGATCTTGCAGGAATTCGGTGAAGCTGGGCCGGTAAGGGAGCAGGGATCTGGGAGCTATTGAAGAGAGGAGAGATTGGATCAACAAACTAGCGAAAGACACAGGTTAGTTACATCCTTCCTCCTCATTTACATTTCATAAAGAAGAATACTCAATTAGTTTTCCTTGTTTGTTGCTGAGGCACTATCACACCTTAGAGTGGGATAGGGGCGTTCTGAATAGATACTTTTCCCAACAAAAAATTGGCGACTCCGCTGGGGACACGTATCTAGTTAGTTTATTTTTGTTTCTATTGTTGTTCTTCTCATAAACTTAGGAGTGTTGAATCGAACTGCATTTTCCATTTACAAATGCAAAGTAGAGATCTGCCACTCTAGTCCACTCACTGGGCCTGTTTATGATCTGAACAATCTGATCCACAAATGCTCTAACTGCCCGTTGTGATAGCTCTTAGTACTCCTTTAAATCATCCTCCTAATTGTACCTTATTGATAGCTTTTATCCGGCCAAAAACCATAGATCAGACTGCAAACCGTGACCCGGAACCCAGAGACAATTCTCGTTTCTGCTTCAGCGCAGGCTCTGTGAAGAGACTCTGCATTTCAACGCAGGTCCCGAGAGGGCTACCTGCGCTTCAATTCAGTTTCTCTGTTCTGCAGGTGCGTTGATCAGCCTTTGCCCTGTGCAGCTGTGGTTCTTTGCATCCTTGTGTTCAGTTTTATCTCTGTTTTTTGCAGCCTGTTATCAGTGTGTGTACCTATCTGAAAACCCATTTTCTCTGCCTTAATTCTGCCTCAGTTGTATAAAAGAAACTGTATTTGTTCTTTGTGTATTTGTTACATCATTTGCAGTTTCCCATTACAAAAGTAAACTAGTCATACTGTCGCCCTTAGATCTAGACCTGTCGTAAGTGTCGTTTTGATCTTAGGAGTAAGTGTGGTTGCTGTTGACAGTTGATTGCGCTTTTACTTTTGTCTTTTGGTTTGAATTTATGAATTTCTAGTGTCGAAACAAGTGTTTACTTCAAAATCATAAGTCTCGTAATCATCTTTTTGATTTCAAAAAGAAACTTGTTTGTGTTTTCACTTGAAATCGAATTCAAATTTTGTACAACAGCTTTCTTTTTAGGCATCAATATTAAGAAAGTGAAAACAAATACATGCATTTGTGCATTTTCATATTGATAGTTTGTATGGTTTGATTTAGAAAAATTGCATTTACAGTGTGCTCTATGCTCTTTGAGAAAAGTTTGTGTCTTTCTTTTCCCCTTGTAGCTAGGATTTTCATTGTTGAAAAGAGATAAATGCTTGCTTATCATCTTTAGACTGCATTTAGGAATTGTATATACATCTCGTGGTGATCCAAAAAGGCAAACTTCTAAGAAAGATCAACCTAAAATAAATTGAATGAACTTAAGAACTCTTTGTAACTTAACGCACAACATAGAGGTCTAGGCTAGAGACGTGTTCCGGCGTCGTAAAACCTGGTGACTGTCGATCTCGTTGATGGTTGGGTGATTCCTCCTGAGAGACGATAAGCACCGGTACGGATTGTGCTCCCACGTACCGTCGAGTATATATTGGGAGACCCCTATAGGCATAAAACCTTTATCCATAGGAAGCCGTGTCGGCCGCCCTCCTGATCGCAATGCACTGAACACAGCATTCGGGAAGATTGACCGCCCGTACCTTAAAAAGTATTCTGTGATTTTGCGAAAAGTTTGGCACACCCTCTACCTAGAACTCCAGAGCAGTTCCTTTTGGCCTTTTTCAGACTCTATAACGGAAAAAGTCCATCCGAGCATTTGTCACTTCGGGCTCGTTAAAACATCAAAGGAGACTAGAGTCATCTTTTGCTTTTTCTCGACTCTTTAAAATTGAAAAAGCAAGTTGTGTCCAAGCGTCGTTAAAATTTATTTTAAATGGAAATATTCATACCCCTTTTCCTGCGTTGATCTTTAGGTTGAGAAAATGGAGCCTACCAACCAAGGAATTCCCCTTGGTGGAAATCCTAGTCCCTTCTCCTCTTGGGGAGATGTTGGTGTGCCCCATATGGCCACATTGTCGCTTCCAGGACTGACAATTGGCTTGCCGGTCTGGCTCTTCTCAACCAATGTCGTTCAGAACACCACTATTCCTGAACAGTCGAATCAGCAGTTAGACCAGTCCAGAGTTACCCACCAGCCTTCTACTTCCTCTAATTCTTCCTCTCTCCCTTCCTCTTCGCTTGACGGGACTGGTAAAACTAAAAACCAAGTTCCTAAGGAGAAGAAGTAAAAGAAGAAGAAAGAGAAGAAGAAGAAGGAGCCAAAAGCGACTGGGGGAAAACAAGTGTCGTCTAACGAAAATCCACACACAGCACTGACTAGGCCTAAATCGCCATGTGTCATTTGCAAGGGAGACCACTTTCACAGAGATTGTCCCTGCATCCCTCGGATACTAAGGGACTGGTCTCCCCGTTTGCACAATCCGGTGGCATCAACCTCTGATAGCCATGTTGAATGCACACCGTCAACTAGCAAAAGTGAAGTCCCGGGACAAAAAGGGAGAGCTAGATCTCCCTGTAGACTGTGTGAAGGCAACCACGCCATCCACCATTGTCCCTTCTTAGACGAAGCGAAAATAGTTTTGGATGATCGTCCGGTTTCACCATTACGACTTCCTCCTGGATATAAAAAACTCTTGTCAAGTCCTTCGTTAGTTGAAAATCCAGCTGGCCCGCTCAAGTGGTCAGCTGAAGCGCCGGTCATTGAAGATGAACCAGCTAAATCCATACCCGAAGAAAGTCAAAAGGTCGAGGCGGCAGTTGACCCGGTCTTGCCTTCAGAGGTTTTATCTTCGAATGATACAGTCACTGAGGAGAATAAGGATGACACCGTCCAAATTCTCTTCATCAACACAGACTCCGACGAACACGAGGGCAATCCACCCATTCCTTTATCTTAGGAAGGAAGTTCGTCAGAGCGATACCCGACTGTCTACTCGGTCCCACCACCAAGCAACCTAGTTGTATCCTTCGACTGGAACCAACTAGGCAGACCCCGTTTGCCAGCAAGCATACCATTCAGAATTATCGTCCAAATATACAGAATGGTCATGGCTGGCACCATCATTGATGAGGGGGCATCTGTGAGTATCCTTTCCTCTATTGCTTGGAAAGCGCTTGGTTCGCCATCACTTTTGCCTGAAATGAGAAATCTGGCAGGCTTTGATAAAGGAACCAGTCGACCTTTAGGGATCCTCCCCAATGTGCCCATAACATTGAAAGGGAAGACCGTTCAAATGAACGTGATGGTCGTTCAAGGACCCTTGGATTATAACCTACTCCTTGGACGAGACTATATATATTGCATGGGAGCTATCGTCTCCTCACTCTTTAGAGTAATGTGTTTTCTGCACGAAGGAAGAGTGGTCAAGCTCGTGGACCAGCTTTCATTTCCCGGATCATGCATCGCAAATAGTCATATACCGTCCCTAAATGGTCTCTTCACGCAAGAAATGCCTCAACCCATGGTCCGTCCTCCCGATGAGCGCGAGTAATTCGGAAGGATATGACTGGAACCCAAGGGGCATGCGACCTGGTCTGCTTCGGCAGGAAAACTTTGGGTATAAGGTAGGTTTCCGCGGGAGAATATGACTAGTCTGTACCCCGTCCGTGATTGAGATAGGGGTTATTCTAGAATAAGATTCTTTTGTCAAAGTTATGTGAGTTGGCGGGCCTCGTCGCTCAACTTTGTTTATCTCGGTAGACATCGCCGAAGAAGTGTTTTGTTTGAAAGATTAACAGAACAATCTTTGGGTAACCTGAAAGAGGTAGGCCTCTCTCGGTAAAACAATTGTTTTGGCGGAAGTGAAGTAGAGGTAACCTTGAAATCGTACTTTATACCTGGGGGCATGTAAACCTTTTGGAGTGCAAGCAAGGTACGGCTATTTATTTTTTAAATTTTTAGGTCCTCCCTTTAAACCTATAGGTCTAACCCTTTAAACTCGTAGGATTAGTCGTTTCCGAACTTGCATAACGAAAGGATACTGGGCATAGCTTTGTAAGGCGCAAGCTCCATAAAAAATGGCATCTTACATGAGACATTCTTATCATATGACTGGATTTTCGAGCAGTTTTAGCACATAGTTCATGCTCGTTAAAAAATAAACATAATATCGAGCAAGTGTTTCAACCCGCGTTTAAGCTCGTTAAAAAATGAACTATCCTCCGGTAAATAACCACCGTGAATGTAACATTATCAGCCATTAAAGCCTTGGTCGTGTTTGCACCGTCACCTCCACTTTTCCATTGGCCGATCATTCACTTCCATATGATTGTTTACCCATTTTGAGGAACAGCTGCGAAGAGTGATTTCACTAGCCATCCTTGTGACACTGTCGTGCTTGGAAAATTCCAACCCTTACCTGGAATCAGCTGCTACCCATTTTATCACTCGTTCCTCAAAAGACGAGTCTTCTTTAAGCTCTTTTCATTTGACTCGTAAAATATGAAAAGATTGCTGAGTTTTGGCCTTCCATCTCGTTAAAGCGACCAGAAGAGCTATCCCTCCTCTAGATTTTAATCTTTTTGGACCTGAGGGATTATTGCACAAAAAGATCGAGCGCTTGTTTTGTTCGGCTCGTTAAAACTATCGAAAATTCATCCCTTCTGTATTGTTTTATACTTTTTCGAACCTAAGGGATTAGATGACGAAAAAGGACCTTCGGAGTTAACTTTACGTACCTTTTTAGACTCTCTAAAAATGAAAAGGACCGAGTTATCTTTGTCGTTAGACTCGTTAAAAACATTAATAGCGACAAACTTGTCTTTAGACGAGAACGAGTTTCACTATCGCTAGGCTCGTTAAAACATAGCGATGGGTTTGCCCGAAGGGCAAATTATAGAACAAGCATATGTTATCCTCCTCAAGCTTGACAAAAATAAAGAGTTACTGGTCAGCAATGACTGGGGAAAAATTGGGAAGAAACTCAAAGAACCTTTATTGGTAGCAAGTCGCTCTTGAACATGACACTTCCACTCCGTGCCAGAGTCGGGTTGGGTTGTTTCATTCACCGGTCACATCACCATGGTCTCGCCATACCATCCACCTTTGGGGTAAATGCTACCAATCCATCATACAAGTGTCGCCAATATGTTCAAGAGAAGTCATCCAGAGAAGTCAACCGTGTCCCATCCACTACCATACATTATCCTTCATTCTTTCATGACCACCACCCTGAACCATATATCATCAGATCGTTTTCACCTCCATCAAAGTAATTTGCTCCGTTCCGTGTCACTGATGTGGGATACATTAAGGCCCTCCTTTGACGGATCGCTTCTTGTCGACATCAGCTCATTATCCAAGAAGTTGATCTAGGGACACCCCCTTCAGTACTTTGAAGCTTGCATGCCTCAATGGCAAGTTTCTCACTTCCGGCGACAGGTATACATTAATGACCTTCGACCGAAATATTTTGCGTGGTATTCGACGCCAAGTCCTTTATTCACACCACGTGAATTGTACTGCAGTACCTTGAGGGTCATTATCATTATCGGTGATTCCTCTCGCGCTTGTTAACAGTTTACATCATTGACTGGTAATCAAGCGATTTCTTTCCATGTTCGACTTCAAAACATTTCTCACATGGATCGACTTGTACTTAGAGTGAAGATCGGACGAGACTGAAGACCCCGGATCTAGTTTCATCCATCCGGGCTGCGATATATATTCAGGAAAAATAAAGATATTGATGTGTACAGCACTACAGAACAGATAATCATCCTACCGAAAGGATGATGATTTCATCAGAATCATCAGTCTACCATCAAACGATTGTCTGTCCTATGTACATAAAAAATGAATTTATGAAGCTGAGCATGGGAATGCCCGCCTCAGCTAGATCATGAAAACAGTATGAAAAATAATGTATTGTATTGTATCTTATTACAAGTCTCCTCCCAGCATTGAATGAACTTCGGATCCTCCTAATAAAGCATTTCACCCGATAAACGGCCTCATACTTTAGGGGGCAACTGCTATAGACATTTTTGTGCCTTACAGCTATAAGCATGAAATGTCCATAATTCAAGGGATCCAAAGTCCCTAAAGATGTTGTTACAGCTCCTAAAGGAACAAGGTCAACCAATGACAGCTTCTCCCAGAAGTTCTCCACCAAAAACCACTCAGAAACAGTCAATTCAGGATCAATTCAAGTGCTCCACTAGCTGCCTGCGTTGCAAAGCACCCCAGTACACTGTCTAGGTGCGCTGCAACGCACTTGAATGCACTACCCAGGTGCGTTGAGCGGGAAAGGACAAGTGGCAGAGTCATTCAACGAGGTGGAAAGACCATGGAAGCTTCCAGAATCTTCTCCAATGACACTTGCCTCACTAAATTCGACCAAGTGATGAGTAAGAGGCTCTCAGTCTCCAA
The DNA here is from genome assembly GCA_031772625.1 of Pinus tabuliformis. Classification (NCBI taxonomy): domain Eukaryota; kingdom Viridiplantae; phylum Streptophyta; class Pinopsida; order Pinales; family Pinaceae; genus Pinus; species Pinus tabuliformis. The sequence goes on along the minus strand of CM062818.1, from coordinate 2,014,218,809 downwards.
GTGGAAGCAATAACTGACAGAGAGAAGCCACAAGTCAAAACATAAGCTGACTCATCCTCTATGCTTATATCTATATATGGATCCCTCATCCCAGAGTCCGGAGGCTGGAATTTTGTACTTTGCAGAGAATTGCTGTTGGTTTGAGATTGAGATTAGTACATTGGGTGATTTATGCTTTGTTGGAGGAGAGGAAGGGATTCCTTTTCTAGGAGGTAGATGCTGGATCGGAACTCACTTGGTTGTATCTCCTCTTGGACTTTCTTATTCTATCAATAAACTATTTGAGTTTCTCCTACATGCTGTGTATCAATGATGTTCTATTATATTTGCATGTTTAGCTTAATCTGATCTTGAGCTTTTTATGAATGTATATCTATATCTTCGTGTAGTTTCTCTCTCTTGTGATCTTGCGAGAATTCGGTGAAGCTGGGCCGGTAAGGGAGCAGGGAGCTGGGAGCTATTGAAGAGAGGAGAGATTGGATCAACAAACTAGCGAAAGACACAGGTTAGTTACATCCTTCCTCCTCATTTACATTTCATAAAGAAGAATACTCAATTAGTTTTCCTTGTTTGTTGCTAAGGCACTATCACACCTTAGAGTAGGATAGGGGCGTTCTGAATAGATACTTTTCCCAACAACAGGGGGCCAGCGGTCCCCCAGTGGGGGCTCGGGGGCAGCGCCCCCGAAGCTAAAAATAGATGTAAAATTGCCTTGTAAAAGTATAGTGATTTCTAGTCAATCAGAGCCATTCATTAGGTGGATGATTTTACGGTAGAACTTATGTTTAGTTTAGGGTTTTTTTTTTCCCTAGAAGACAACCCCTCTCTTTGTATGAGGGCATTGCATTTGAGGCTGTGTAATAGATGTGTATTCTCTGAGCGAGAAACAGATAGGTGAGACTGTGAGAGAAAATAGAGGATATTACAGCGGATCTACTATAGGTTGTGTCTCTTCATTTTGCTGGATAATAGTAAGGAAGGACTGGTTGTTCAGGGTGGACATTGCCCAAACTGGGTGAACCACGTATATCTGTGTCTCTCTTGTTTTATGCATTTTCTGTGTTTATATTTCTGCAATATTTTATGTGTCCCATTGCTCTGTAATATATAATTTTCTAACACTCTTCACATTTCTGTCCTCATTAGATGGAGTCTATAAAATGGGAGTAATATTCATATGTTCTTCTAGGGTTGGAACCTGTAGAAAGGAAGTAGTATCAATCTACTTTTCCACATCTATCAAATTATTCTCCACATCTACTACAGTATTCTCCATATCTATCAAATTTTTTTCCAACCAATCTGACTGGTTGGAAAAACTCTCAATGTCTGGCCTAGGATCATGTATGAAAGGACTCAAATTGAATTTGAGCCTTATTTTATTTATGACACGATTAGCATCATACTGCCACATAAAACTGTTCTTGAAGTTCATCTGCTATAAAATTTTGTCTGCTTCTGGTCCAGCTTCCCTATTATTACAAATAAAAAGGCCCAATTGGTTTTTCATTTTAAACTGGATCTTCTTCCTAGCTGACAGGAAATTGACTTCATCAGAGTTTATGATTTGTCTGAAATACTCTAATGTAAATATCCTCATGGGGAGGTATTTGGGCAACTTGTAGGGTGTTATCACCTAGATTGACCTCAAGCTAAAGGGAGGCAATGCCAGGGTAACCACAAACCAAGCTTAGCCAAGTAGCTAGCCCTATTAGGCCGGGAGAGGGTTGTTATGAAACTAGCTCACAAAAAGATAGAAAAGAGAGATCAATGCCTTAGAATTCAGCCTCTTCTAGGGGGCAACCTCCTTTACATTACGTACATGAACAATTTTTGGATGACACAAATGAAAAGACCTCCTTTCTATATATAGGAGTCTAATGGGTCATAAAATAATCAGAGCTGACATAACAATAATAATGTAGGGGCACAATAATAACAATAGTGGGCTTATATGGGGCACAATAGTAACAATATGGGCACTACATGGGTACATCAATATAATAAGTGGGTTGTACTAATAGCAATAACGGGTTACACTAGTAGTATAGGGGCCTAACATGCCCCTCTCCTTCAAAAAGCGTTGTCCTCAATGCTTGAATAGTTCTTAATGCTTCTGTATAAAATTCTTGTCCTCCCATGTGGAATCTTCAGCGGGTAATTTCTTCCACTTGATGAGATACTCTGAAATTGATCGATTTCGTAGCTGTCGGGTTCTTGTTTCTGTGACTGCTCCAAGTTCCAATATGATTTTTCCTTCCTCTTCAACTTTTGGCAATATTGTTTGAATTGGGATCTTTTGCAACTTTTGAGTAAGTGGCCATACTTCTTCATCCTTCTTCCATTCATCCCTTACTTTTTTTATCCAATCTGATTGGATAATAGAAATAGCACAAAACAATGCTTCCACATCCTCATCCTTGAAGAGTCTTCCCATTCGATAAGGTCGCCATTTTTTAAGTGCATGTAGTATTGCCAACATTTCCTTCTCATAAATAGCTTGCTTGAGATGTAGCAGTAAAAATACCCAATCACCTACATCAAAACATTTTTCACTACGATGTTGATCTACCTGTTGTTTCATTTGATTTTGCACCGAAGTGGCGTTATCCTTTAAAATTTGGAGAACTTGTTGTTGATGCTCAATGTGATCTTTCACTGCTTGAACCTTTTTCTTCCTGATATGTCCTTCTCTCTCTAGAGTTTAAGGAGTGGTAATTTCTTCCAATCATTTACAAGATATGGTCAGATTCATTTCTTGATGCTCGATGTGATCTTTCATTTCTTGAACATTTTTCTCCTTGATATGTCCTTCTATCTTGATAGTTTGAGGAGTGGTAATTTCAACCAATGAATTACAAGATATGGTTGGATTCATTTCTTCTTTCTTGATGTGATATTTCACTTCTTGCACCTTTTTCTTCTTGATATGTCCTTCTATCTTGAGAGTTTGAGGAGTGGTAATTCTTGCCAATGCTTTACAAGATATGGTCTGATTCATTTCTTCTTTCTCTGGGGTGGGGTCCTGGCGTATATCTTCTTCTTTTGATGTTTCTTGATCCTTTTCTTCCTCCTCTTCATATTCTATGTAAAATAATTTCTTCTCAACACACTTATGACCTTTAGTGCATTTGCTATCACAATTGTAACAAAGACCTTTTTCTCTTTTTTCTTCCAATTGTTGTGGTGTAACCCTTGTAGGTTGTGGAAGGCTAAGAGAAACAACACTTCCATCTTTATAGTTGTGAGGGGTATGCTTCCTGGTTTCCATAATTTTTCTTTCCACTATGTCACAAAGCCCTTTTACTGTTTCCAACTGTTGTGGTGTTGCTCTAAAGAAGGTGTTGCTCTTTGTATCCTCATAATGTGCTATCATTTCCTCCGTGAAAATTGACCATGTAACAAGTTGTTTACGAGAACAAAGCCCTTCATACCATAAAAATTGATCTGGTTCTAAATATGAAGATGCAATACATACCATTTGTAATAGTGGTACACCATGTATATCAAAATATTGCTCCATCTGAAGTATCCAATTTACCGGATCCTTGCCATCAAACTTCATCATCTTGATTTTTCTTGATTTTAGGAGCTCGATCTTGAAATGACTGTAACTCTGTACTTTCAGATCTTTAAGTTCTGAAATTGCAACCTATGGTAGCCCTCTTTGTTCTCTTTAAGATGCCACCAGTCTGATACAAATTGGATTCTCCAAGAAAGAGTTATGCACAATCTCCCAATATGACCTGATTATAGACCTTTCCAAAAGAGCGAACTTGTATGAAGTGCCACGTGTCACTGTTTGAACCTTTGGCTCTGAAAAATATCTACAAGAAACTACAGTCCGTCCTCTTTCTGTACCTTCTTACAAAATTTCAATTCGATGCTCAGAGAGAAAGTTATGACGATTTTCCCCAAGTCACCTGTTTGGAATGTAATTCAGGAGTCTGCAAAAAGACCAACTTCCTCAGATCATATCTCCACAAATATAGCGCAAAAAGCTCTGAAATTTGGACCTAAGCTTCAGCGCGATCTCATCTCAAATGGATTTTTTTTTTTAGCTTCTGAAACGTCGCAGAAAAAGAGCTATAGCGAAAATGCCACGATGACCTTGGAGCAGCGAAACCCTAGAATCCAAAGCTCTTATACCAAATGTTATGAAACCAGCTCACAAAAAGATAGAAAAGAGAGATCAACGCCTTAGAATTCAGCCTCTTCGAGGGGGCAACCTCCTTTACATTACATAAATGAACAATTCTTGGATGATACAAATGAAAAGACCTCCTTTCTATATATAGGAGTCTAAGGGGTCATAACATAATTAGAGCTGACATAACAATAATAATGTAAGGGCACAATAATAAAAATAGTGGGCTTCTATGGGGCACAATAGTAACAATATGGGCACTACATGGGTACATCAATATAATAAGTGGGCTGTACTAATAGCAATAAGAGGTTACGCTAGTAGTATAGGGGCCTAACAAGGGCTCTCTCCTTAAGGATCTCAGCCAAGATGACTGGATCAGGTAAAGGATTTTAGGATAGGTATAGTAGCATGAAATTTTTTATTGGATTTTGTAGGGGTTTTGTCGGATCAGGAGGAGCTGGGCAGTTTAGGTCTGGGAAATTAGGTCAGAAATGCAGGGTGTTCTATGGGGCAAGGTAGGCATAGGCTTTAGCACTCTTGGGCTTGATGGGGTGAGATGTTTAAGACTGGTGAGAAGCTAAGAAGGGAATGTGACAATCATGGATCCTTCCTGGACTGCAGAAAACATGAAATGGTGAATGGTTTCCTAAGGCAGAGCACTGATGCAATGGATTCTACCTATCAAACTTGAAAACATTCAACTAGAAGCAATGAAATGATTGATGGCATACATAAAACATAAAAACATATAATCACAGAAGAATAAACTATACTAGAACTCCATACCATAGGGATCCCATAAAAATAGTTGCAATTCTTATTAATTTCCTGCCAAACTGCTTACAAAGGTGTACAATCAAGCTCTGAGCATCCACACTGAGTCCAACTCACAAAATGACTGAGAAAATACATAATATAGGCCTCAAAAAAACTAATATTAACCTCAAGGGTTGAATCCATGAGAGGAGGAACAGTGGCACAAAAGATTGAACTGATAGCTAAAGACTAGGGTGGTCAAACTAAACCATTCCTAATATGAAGCAAACTGATTCATTGCATGCCACTTAGGCCATTCATATGATGTATCTACCCTAGGTAACAAAAATACACTTTAATTACATCATCATCATGAATTACATCAATGAAAAATCAAAATCCCACAAGTGAAAAGTATTTTTTGAGAGAAACAGTGAAAAATTTGGTTGCCTGTCAAGTGCACAACGCCAGTCTCAAATGCGTAGTCCCTGAAGGAAGTGCACAGCGCCATCTTCAGGGTTATTTTTTATTGCCTTCCTGATGTCCAAATCTAGCTCAGGATAGCTCATTGGAAAGCTTATCCTGTCTAGTTTCCCAAAATGCCCCTATTTTTCAAATTGAGTTTGATTTGCCCCTCCAAAACTGCAATCTCCCAAGACTGCTCAAATGCGCAGTGCCTGGCTCAAAAAATAGGCAGAGACATGATTTTTAGGTGGTTTTTTTCCTTTCTCACCTATTAATTTTGACATTCAGATCTGGAAACATGGTTTTCTTGAGCGTAAATGGTCTTCTGAATCCAATGGCGGTGGCCATTCCTCCAAAATATGCCCCAAAAAAGGGCGTTGCACATTTGACCAAAAGACTGATACAAAAAATGCCTGGAAAAAATAGGAAATGCCAAAAGCAAAAACTGAGTTCAGGGTCTTCAAAAATGGTTGGCATAGCTGATGTTGAAGGTGACTAAGCATGGAGAGAAGCCTCCACCAATACGTCAAGCTTGTCCTTCTCCTTTTGATGAGTTGAGGCCTCAATTTGTGCATGATCCCTTTTGAGCTTGGCTCTAGCAATTTTGTTTCTCATGGTATAGTATTTGGCCATTCTTCATTGAACTTATCTATCTCTATAGCTTTAGCTAACAAGTCGTCAAGATGATTTTTAGCCCCCTCAAGCCAATATTCCTGGTTCTCATTCATCATTATGCCAAATTGTTCATTTAAGGTGAGTTGGTTGGCAAGTTGAGCTTCTTTTTCTCTTTCAAGCTCCAAAGCTCGCTTTAGGCCTCTAGTCCTAGGCCTCCTCCTGGGCATGTTTTCCTCCATGGGCTCACCATAGTCACCATAGGCTTCCTCAAGTTGGACTTTAATCTTTTCAGCTTCCCTTTTAGCTTTGATGAGTTGAACTTCCATAAGCTCATGCTTGGTCTCCATTTGCCTATTTTCCTATTCATAATAAGATATGATGTATTTTTCTCTTTGTAGATTCACCTGCAACTCACCTATCAATGCTTCTTGCTCTTTGAGGATCATTTTGGTGTTTTCCTCTTCATCTTCCTCATCTAAGTCCACTAAGTCAAAATCTTGCTCAGTTTCATGGGGGTCTTTTTCCTGTTTTTGTATTTCTGTTTCAACCTTTTTTTCCTTTCCTTTCTATACCTACTTTTCTGATGAAGAGAGCAAGACCCCTCCCACAATCTGTGGGGCAAACACTTGCCTATTTCCTCTCTAATAGGTGTGCACCACAGTATCTAAATTAGCCCTTCCTGGCTTGCTGCTTTGACCCTAATCACTTTGTTCTTTGTCACTGTCCTCTTTCCTATCAGATGAAAGAATAGGTCCATGGAATGGTGATAATGGGGGTGATGGTGGATAAGATGAATAGTGCATGGGCTGAGATGGAGGAATGGAGGTTGGTGGATGAGATTATGATGGAATGTCTTGAACATTTTGAGTGGAAACTTGAGTGAAAATGGGGTTATCTATAAATGTACTCCGTGCAATGTTAAGTTTTTTAAGGTGATAAAGAACTATGATCTTTATGAAGGAATGGTGAAATAAGATTTTCATTTCATCTTTTTATTCTCTTCTTTGAGTGATGTAATCCATCTTCTCAACACTCCTAAAAATATAGTAGGGTATATTGAGAATTTTAACCCTAGTGAAATGCATAAGTAATTGGATGTGGTAAGAATAGACCCTAGAGAACCTACCCTCACATGAAAAACACTTCATTATAATCTTCATCATACGTGCATATCTTTCAAGGAGGTATGAGAAAGGGAAATAGCCTTTTCTTTCACTTCTGTACCTAGGTTTGATGTATGGTTCATAAAAATGTGCTTCTATTTCACCCTGCTTGAACCATTTTTCCCCAACTTCTGGAATCCCGGTGGCAGCTGATATGATGGCAGCAGACAATGTGAAGGTTATGCCTGCAAGAGTGACTTGGTTATCTTGTATTTTGGTTATAAAATTCCAAGTCAACTCAAGGTGGTACTGGATTGCTTGGACCTGCTCACAAAACTCAAAACACCCTAACCATTTGAAGGATGTCACTGTCATAGGAGAAGCTAGGAGCTCTTTGAGATCAGTGGGCTCAAACCTGTGAATTTTCCCTCCTTTATGTGGCCTTCTCTGCTCTATGTTTCCCTCTCTGTCTAATCCCTCTTCTTCACTGTATGGACTATATCTTTCATCAGCCATGGTGTCTTTGTTAGGAAACCCTAAGTAAATGGTAGGGGAATGCAAGTGTTTAGGAAGGAAAAAGGAGAAGGGAAAGGTAGATGGGGAGACTGATAGGTGTATGGATAGGGGTCTCTGAAAGGGGATATAGGGTATTAATTAGGTAATTTTGGGAAATGGGAAGTTTTCTTTCCAAATCAAGGTTTAGGAGAAAAACTAGGGTTTTGAATGTAAGACTAACACCAATCTTGATTTCATTCTTCAATCATTGAGGAAACAACTTTTAGGAGAGGGAAAATGATGTTTTGAAGAAGACACTTACTTGTTTTAAGGCTGAGGAGGTATAAGGACCTCTAAAGAACGAACAAGGGAAAAACCTGCCAAATGCGCAATGCCTAAAGGGATTGTGCAGCACCTGAAGGGAGTGCGCAGCACCAAGAGGAAACACGGAGCACTAAGAGAAAACACGCAACGCCTCCACTCTTTCTGTTGATTCGACCTCAAATTTAACCAAAAAAAAAAAACATTGCTAGGGTTTGCTCAATGCATGGTAAGAGGGAAGTAAAGAAGATTTGAAGGAAAAAAGATACTTATACACCCTTGAATTTAATCTTTAGCTCCTCAAACCCACTTTGCTAATGTTTTTTTTCACTTTCACCTTTTCATTTAATTGCTCTTTATTTTCTGACCCTTTCGTTTTGACAGGTTGATGAATGCTCAATTGGACTTGAATTTTGCAGTGTTTGTTTGTCTTGAAACAAGGAGAAATGCTCTGGTGTAGTTGAGATCCATTATTACATATAGGAACTTAAAATTACATATGAAATACAAATAAACTTAAAATTCTATGTTTTCCCCTCAAAAACATGTTTTTGAGGTGAAAATTACATTAGGTTAAAACAAATAATAACTCATTAACTTATGACTTACAAATCATCATGCTTGTTTTATCACTCATCCTCATACCCTTGCTGACCTTTATTTACCTTTTAACATCAAACTTTTGACCTTGGTGGTGAAACCATAAGACCTAATGAAATCATGCCCTATGACCTAATGAAATCATGACTGCAAGTTAATTATGAAACCATAACTGAAGGCAATCTGAAGGAGGATCAGCAAGTATACTCTATGAGGGAAAAATTTAGATTTTCTGAAGAGAAACCAACCATCAGTGGATCAGTATATCATGACCTAATGAAATGATGCAAAATTTCAGTATGGGACCCCTTAAATGAAAACACAAAGAGAAAATTTTGATCCCTGATGGAAGTATGCAGATACTAACACTAACATAGGGAGTGAGTTGGCATCCATATATTCTGATTTCTGTGTGGTCCTGGTATAGATACCAGTCTCCCACTCTACTATTCTTGGCCAACTATAAAAGCCTCTTAATCTCATCACTTATTCTGGGCTGATAGCTACTGGTTAGCATGATCATAACTGGATGGACAAATGAATCAATGAAGTCTTTATAAGAAAAAATAGTGGAATATCTCTAGATCAATGGTGTCCAAAAGATGATAGATCTTGGATTGCCTTTGGTGTCTAAATTTTGGATGCTGACTGGAATTTTGTTTGACTGAAAATGTTATCACTTAAAAAAAAAAACTTCTAAATTTTGAACATCGGTTTGATTCAAAAGGATTGATGTTAGTCTTGGTCTAGTCTTTCCATGGTTTGTTTTAGAGTCTAAAATCTAGAAGAGAGTCTTGTTGGTATTGTCAAATAGGGTCAACACTCTATTTTTGCCTATCACTAGTCCCACATCACACATAAATTTCCATGTGTCAAACTTATGCCAAGGTTTTCGTAGCGCAAAACCCATTCTAAGAGTTTTCGTAGTGCAAAACCTAGTCTAGGAGTTTTCGTAGCGCAAAACCCAGAATTTGCACTAGCTGCACTACGAAATCGGGGATTCGTGTAGATCCGTGTCAAATCTCACCTAGTTGTCCAATTTATCAGAATCTGTTAATCTTGCATCATCAACTGTCAGTCTACACACCATGCCTATCACATGCAACCGCCTATTCTCGTCATTAGGTTCGTTACGTGTCTTGGTACGCTCAAGTTTCAAATTTCAAAAGAGGGTCCAACTGTTTTCAATTATGATTATATTTGGGTTCATGCATGAGAAGCAAATTAACAGGCATTTAATCAGGATTCTTTCCATTTCAAGCGAGGCAACTTCCCTTTCCATTTCAAGCGAGGCAGTGATCGAGATTAAGACGGTGCAAGCTCTTTCAATTTTTATTTTGCAGAATCCCATGGAGATGTCTACAAAAAATAAGAATCATAGGTCAGGCAGGTGTCTGAGGAATGAGCCTGAAAGCTTAGATGTTCTCCTGAGGAACAGTGAAGTTGAACAAGCTTTCAAACAGGTTGGCTATTGGAGATTTTGTGAAAAACTTCAAAGAGGCCACATGCAAGTCACCAAAGAATTTGCTTTCAATTTCACAGGATTGAATTCGAAGGTTGGAGTGCTTGAATTACCAATCTCTCCAGAGGTTATATCTGCAGTCACTGAAATTCCAAGGGGATAGGAGAGGTGGTTTAAAAACTTCAAGTTTGATATGACTCCTTGTAAGGAATTCTTAAAGCCAGAGTTCGTTGATTCAGAATTAAACAAGTCAGTGCCCAGGAGCTTTGTCAAGGATTCATATGCTAATTTGCTTACCTGCATATAGAGATACTTTACCTGTGAGGGAAGGTATCATAAGGTGTATTCCTATCACTTCAAACTTCTGCTTCATTCAACTGGAAAGATATCTCTGGATTTGCCTTTCTATATGTTCTGTAGCCTAGACAAAATGTGTGACAAGGTTCAGTTGAAGAAGGAAGCTTGTGAGACCTCGTTGTTTCATCATGGCTTAGTCAAATCGATCATTTTGCATGAGCTCCAGAAAATAGATAGGGAGTGGTCCATTTTATTGTTTATGTCTGGCTTCAAGAATGAAACTGGTCTCAGCCCTTAGGCTACGAGGATTTCTTCACCAACAGTTAGTCATCGTGAAGAAACAAGATCAAGAAGATTTGTGAAATTGAAAGCCAGGAAGCAAGTGAAGGAGCCCATGAGACCACTAGTAATTCAAGACACACCTCAGCAGTCATGGAAAAATAAGGTTCAGATCAAAGAAGGTGTACAAGAGCAATCCACAGGTGAAATAGTCCAAAGAAGAGTAACCAGGAGCTAGCTAGCTAAAGAAAAAGGTAAGACAGTGATTACTGAGGGGAGCCCAGCTTCAAAAGGAAGTTTGAATGATTTTCTTCAAGCTATTGACATTGAAGAATCTCCTCTGGTCTGAGCAAACTTAATGGAAGCAAGTAAAGGCAAAACCAAAAAAGCCAAAACCTCTAAAAAACTCGAATTTGATGATCAGGCTTCTGAATTTGTTTTTAAGGAAAGAAGACCGTTGACAAGGCGTTCAAAAGAGATATAAGAGGCACATCTAGAAGCAAGTGAGATAGGGGAGGTAGCAAAATTACATGAAGGACCTGTGGTTTTATCAGAAACATCATCACGACTGCACAAAAATGACAGAGGTAAGGTAATTATCTCTCAACAAGAGGAATGTAGTTTTGAAGAGTTGAAGAAGAAACTAGAGCTGGCAAATCTTGAAATTGCCAAACTAAGAAAAACCTCAAGGAAACATGCAATCAAGGAAGCTTATTTTAACAAAATGGAGGCTCTATGGGAAGATAAAACAATTTCAATACCTGAAGTGGTTAGCTGTCATGCTCAATACTTCACTTGGACAGTCCCTGCAATAAAAGAAGCAAGATACATCAGAAAAGTCAATGCAAAATTGAGAGCTGGAATCCGAATTATGAAGAGGCAAATTGAAGATCTAAAGATACAGCTGAACCAGCCTGAAGGACATCCTCAGCTAAGAAAAACTACATAGCAAGTAAGGCTAAATCCTAAATTTTGATGTGGACCACCTTTTGAAGTTTACTTTGCAGAATGGTAGTAGTTTATTCAGTTTTGAACAGCTTCATGGCATATGGAAGAGCCATTTCAAAGGAAAGAAAACTCAGGGAAGTTAAATTTTGGCATAAAAATGTGTTTTTGAAATCACACAACAGTTTTGTAGCATGCTACGAAACTACTGTAGATGATGCCTAATGCACAGCAGTTTCGTAGCGCGCTACGAAACTGCTGTAGCTACATATAATGATTTTGTGGGCTAATTTTGAGAAGAAAAAGGAAATATTTTTGAAGATGGGCATCTGAAAAGGATTACTTACAGGGTATAAACATCAAGCAAGGGAAAAACAAGGACAGGAAAGACATTCATGAACTCCAAGCTTTATGTTATGAAAATGGTCATTATTTCGTAGCTAGAATTGTTCATGATGTTTCAAGCAGCATTAAAGGAGTTTTTTCTCTTACCACATATATGGGTGAAAGGTCTATAGCATATGGAAAAAAAGCTAATCCAATGCATTTCATGTAATTAAGATGAACAATAGGGATAATAAACTTCGAAGATCCTTTTGGAGACCAAAAGCAAAAAAATAGGAACAGCTTCCTAATATCCAGGAATAGTCAAAGGATGAGGCATCAAGGGTCAGCAGGAAGTTTAAAGCCTCCACCAAAGCCAAACTGAAGAAGGCCACTTGTTAGAGAACGAGTTTGTATTGTAATTAATGCTAAATACCAACATAATGAGGAGTTACACTCCTAATTGTTTTAGGTCTCTAGAACTTCTAGTTAACAGTCAGTTATATTAAATAGTTGGTTTTAAGTGTCAATAGGTGTCAAATTAGGAAGAATTCGAATTCCCCTCATGCCGGAGGAAGGAATATATGTAATGAACTCTATATATGAGAGAAAATCGAATGTATCAAGGGTTGGAAATCTTCAGAGAAACTCTCATATTGTGCTTTTATGTAAAGACTCTGTTTTAAGTAATACAGTATTTGGCTTTGCTTCTCAGGAATCAGAAGGAATTCAATGTTCAAAATGTCTTGTGTTGTCCTCTTTTCATTATTTATAGTGGTATGAATGTATTATTACTTAGAAATCACTATTTTTCCTCTAACTTCCTTCATACATTTGTAAATTGTGTTGTCCTTTATGCTTTTGATGTACTATCCATGTGTTGAATTCTAGATGCCCTGACTTCCATGTAAATCTAACATTATTGTCATACTGAAACATTTTTGAATCCATATGCCCTATGAATATTTACTAATTATGTTTCAACCATTTACACTTCTTCATTTCTTTCATAGAGTTAGCCATCTTATTCATTATCAAAATCTTTAATCTAGTGAGAGAGCCCTCTCAGGTTGAGGAGGCTAAGCCTCAGCCAAAAGTTGGTTTGAAATAGTTTCTCAGAGTCTTCCTGATTAGCAGCCTATCAGGGGTTGATTTTGTGATAACAGATAATATAGGAACATGTGAAACAAAACTGAAGACTATTTAAATACTCTCTCATTTGGTAATCTGATAAACTGTTCATGGATTCTCTCTGCTATAAACTGAGCAAAGTTGTAAACTGTAGCAGGAGGCTTTCCTGGACAAAATATAGAAAGGAAAGCTAGAAAAACCTCATCCACATGTTCATCAGTGGTGTACCCTATAATGCAAGAGAGCATGGTTATAATTTGTCTGCCTCTCTTAGAAAAAATGGTGGTAGCATATGGAGGACTATATGTTGGAGTATGAGACTCCTCTATGATGAAAGTTTGAAAAATCTGAGCCTTCTTGGGAAGGTCTAGCTTTATGTAGAGTTCAAGTAAACCTTCAATGGAAAGTGAGGTCTTATTTGGGCCTGGCTAGATCTGCAGCATTTGATTTATTGATTCTGTTGTAATGGTGAATAAAACTTGTTAGTCAGGGGTGACTATGGCTCTTTGATTGGGGACATAACAAGCTTGGTAGAAGTGGATGATTTCTTGGAATAGGTGTACCTGTAGAAACAAATACTTAGGAAAATTTGAGTCCCATAGGTGAATGTCATCATTCTAGTTCAAAAACTTGTCTTTACTCCAGCAGTGGAGTTTCAGTAGGTGGGCAGGGGAAGCAGTGTCCTTGATTTGAAATTCTCTATCGGGCAATGGAAGGTGGTTAATATCCAGGTGAGGCGTTTGTAGAGGTCTTACATCCAGAGAGGTTTACGAAGCCATAATTTGGTATTTTCAAAGGAATTACTTTTTTTGTGGCTTTGGGAATAAGGTCAGAAGGTCTGGAGTAGTGGGGAGGGTAATAACAATCTGTAAAAAGGGGTTTAGGTGCACAGTAAGCTTTTCTTCAGTTTAGGAAAGTTTTTTTAATTAATTAACCTTTGATCATTACTGTGTATAACTTTAAATTGCAGGGCTCTTCCGGTTCTATCAAGAATACCTGGAAATTTGATTGTTTGGTGCACAGACGAGGTTCTGTGGTAGTTGCAGAGGTTACTGAGGCTTCAGCTAGCTATTCGTTGCTTCAATTTGGTGTCTGCAGCGTCTTCGGGTGGCAAAAGGTGGTTAATTTGGTCGCGCAAAGGTTCAGGGTGTCAGAATTGGTTAACAGAGGTTTACAGCGAAAATGAGCGAAAAGAGTAAAATGGGGTTTTTTCGGCCTTTTAACCAATAACGGTTACATTTTGGCATGAGATTTATTGAATGAACAGTGGGCAATTTTTGTTTAGGCGGGGAGGTGGTTTTAGGCTATATCACACTGCTTTTGGATGGATGACAGTATTTTTCGCGAGCACGCGATATAACCTAGTGTCACCATGTAGCAGAAAAGTGCCCGGCCAAAACAGCGAATCTCGTGTGCTCCCAGGCCGTTAACTATTAAACGATGAATCCGCGTGATATGGTTGTGCGTCGTTGGATCTGGAGGTGGGAGATCAGAGGGATATTGTGCAGTGAAGTTGCATGGACAGAGTTGGAATGTGATTGGCGAGGCCCGGGGTTTAATTACAATGAATTCTAATTAATCAACAAATAATGACGGGATTTTTAATATAAGAAAATGGTAAATAAAGGTGGAACCATGGGTTATATGGCGAAGTTTTTAACTATACACCACGGTTTGGTGACTTAAAAGGGTGTCTAGGAATTATGACGTGGGGGACTTTAAATGTATAAAGAGGGGTATAGTAAATAACTTATGATAAAAGGGCTTTAGTGGGTTTTTAAGGGGAAAAAGGAAATTAATAAGGGGGGGATGTATTATTTGTGATGGGAATCTGTTTCACACTAGGGAAAAGGGTTTTGGGAAGGGGGAATGATTTTTGAAGGGTAATGTCTAGGAAAATGTGTGAAACCATGGGAAAAATGTTGAAATGAGGGGAAAGGGTTTTTAGAAGGAATGAAGGGAATAATGAGGGGAAGTTAGTAAGGTAAGTATGTGGGGGTCTAAGGAAATGAAGGTAAATTAGTAATTAATCTTTAGTGAATGTCATTTTTCTTTCACAATTCCTTCTACACATGAAACATAGGATTAAGCGTGATGAATGTGCCTTTGACTTAGAAACCTTGTGCATTTGCAAAACTTCTTCTACCTACCCTTTATTTACCCTAGCATTTTCTCTTCATTTCATTAGGTGCATTTGAGCTTGCTGACCCTTCATTTCTTTTTTTTTTGATAAGAAAACTATCTAATTCTAACCTTATAGCTTCCAATGGCTCATATTAAACTAATGAGTTTATTATTATTCTCTACCTAACTACTAATATGCCAAGCTTAAATAGTTTGGCTAGATATTTATTCTCTATCTATCAACATGAAATTTAAAGCATGAATGAATCAAGATTAAACTATTTGACCATCATGGATTGTGGCATTTTTGACAAGCTGCACACAATATTATTTTGCAAAGTAAAGTAAAAGGAGTCGCATTTAAATTTGCACACTTTCATGATCTATTTTTATCTCTTTTGTGGGGTTTATATGTTTTACTTATTTTTATCTTTTCTTTCTTTTTATCCTTTGATTATACTTTTAGGACATACCCTCTTTACATTTTTAAATTTTAATATGGGAAAACATTTTGCAGAAAGCAAAAGTATGTACAATATTACAAGACTAACCATAGCCAATTCAAAATTATGAATCCTAATATTATAGGACCCTAACAAACCCGTCGAGGCTATGGATGCCTGCTGGCAGTGGGTACTTGCCTATGATATCACTAGGTGATCCAAACTTAAACAAGAATTCAACAACTTACATATATAATCATAAACACAGAGATGCAACAGAAAAACACTTCATTTCATTAATAGAAAAATAATGAACTAAGCTTACAAATAGAATGGAAATAAGATAGCTCGGGCAATGGTAGCTTATATTTGAGAAGAGATGTGGCGACTACATGCCTCTGAACTGTGTTACAATGAGGCTCAAGGGCCTATTTATTATTGGAAAAAATGAGAAAACCCTAAACAACCAAAACCCTAACCCCAGGAGATGTAACACCAAGAGTTTGTGGGCCTCGTTGGGGTTAGTTGGGTAGTCAACTTCCCGGGGTCGTAACTGCGTCATATTATCTATGTTTGGCGAGTACAATACCTTGTTAGAAAGGTCTCTTCGAGTATTATAGGTTTCGCCACAGGCCCCAGCCTATTACTAGAAATTTGTCGCAGACCCCAAAAAACATCGTTTAGGGGGTCAAAACTACTCTGGAAGTTCAAGACCTGAAAAACTACTAAAAATAGTAACTGTTGAAATGAACAACGAAACAGATGAAAATGACTGGGGCGGTCTAGGCGAAATAGGCGCATCCACCAATATACACCTGGATCATTAGTCGCCGCTTAGGAAGAAATGGTCCCCATTGCATGCAGAGCCTCCATGAGGTGAGGAAATTTATGTTGGACCTCGTCCCTGGTGAATGAGTTGACCTACTTTGACAACTCGATATAGTTGTATCCTCTGTTGGTGGGTGTTCTTGATCTGTGTGTACATGATTTCATCATTTCTGGCTTGTTCCATGCAGTCCAGGTTGAGCTCTATTGGTGTGAGCTGTTTTGCAATGTCAGATGTGTCCAACAATGGTGCAAAGTATGGTCGAAGGCAATCTACATTGAACACTAAGTGTAGACCAAGGAGCAGTGGGATGCTGAGCTCGAAGGCATTGTCACCGATGGCCTTAGTGATGGTGTATGGCCCATATCGGATCAGGTGAAGCTTGTAGTGGGGTCCAGCAAGACCCTTCTTCTGCAAATGTAGCCAAACTTGATCGCCCACCTAGAACTTTTGTGGCACTCGATGTTGATCATCACGCTACTTGTACTTAGCATTGGCTCTATCCAATATATCATGGACCTGTTGGTGGATGTGTTGAATGCACTCAATGAAGTTGTTAGCCCTTTCAGCTCCAGATTGAACGTGAGAAGAATCTACCTGAGTGGCTGCAAATGGTATTGCCACATCAATGGGGATAATGGCTGAAATCCCAGCCCAACGTGAAAGGGGTTATGGCCTATTGAGTTGTGGAGAGCTATGTTGTAGCTGTGTTGGAAATAGGGGAGACTTTCATCCCACGTGCGTGGATGCTTCAAGTTATACATGCGTAGAATGTGTATTATCATCCTGTTGACAACCTCTATTTGGCCATCAGTTTGGGGATGGAAACTTGTGGACTTAGTAAGTTTTGTATCCAGTATCGACCAGAGACTTGACCAAAATGCACTCATGAATTTGTTGTCTTGATCTGAGATAATGGACTGTGGGATCCCAAAGTGTACCCACACTCGCTCAAAGAATAGCTTAGTAGTGGCCTCTGCTGTGATACTCTTCTTGCAGGCCTCCATGATGGCCATCTTAGAGAATCTGTGGATGACCACAAAAACACAATCATTGTTGTTATTCTCTTGACTTGTGAGAAACTCTAGAGTACCAAATATGTGAAGAAATACAACCCAGAACACAGAATAAAATGAGAAAAACATCAAGTATTTTATTATATAGAGATAAAAGCAATGTTCACTTGCCTCTTTGAGGGGGCAACCTCCAGTAGAGCAAATCTCGATTACAAAATAAGACTTGATTGATCTTTCCCTTCTAACAATAACTATTTATAGTTAAATGACCTTCAACAACCTAACGACTCGTGGTCCTTTGCATAACATGGGCTAACCACTTTATTTATTAATTATGTCTCATTTGCAACTAACTGTGGTCACTTTCTTAAATGCGGGTCAACCACTTACAATTATTAATATGGGCTTTATTGACTCTTTAACTAAATATGACTATGACTCGACCCTATTGGTTTTATTACGTAAATAAATGGGTTAAGGTTGGACCCTAACATGCCCTCCCCCATCAAAATCAGCCTTGTCCTTAGGGCTGAAGCTGCAGAAATTATTGAAGAATAATGGTTGGTTCCCAGGTCGCATCTTCTGGAGAGGTGTCTTTCTACTTAACGAGGACTTCCTTGATCGTGCGGCTGCGCAGATGTCTTTCACGAGTATCGAGGACCTGTTCAGGTTGGAGCCAAAGTGAATCTTCCTCATCCAACTCGGGTAGACTGGTTTTAATTCTGCAATTGTTCCCATCTAGTTTCTTAAGGCATGATATATGGAAGGCTGGATGGACTTTTGAAGTTGGTGGTAGGGCTAGAGCTTGTAGGATACTGCTCCAATACGCTGAAGTATTTGATAAGGTCCGTAGAATTTGGGAGCTAATTTCTGGCAGCCGTTTTCTTTGAGCTATGTTTTCTTATATGGTTGCAGTCATAGGAATCCCTGACCCCCTTCTTGAAATGTGCATTATGAATGATGTTTCTCTGCTTGTTGCTTCATTTGATTCTGAGCTTGATGGAGATTATCTTTGAGACAAGTTAGCATGACGGCACAGTTATGTCGGAGTTGACAGAGTTGATCAACTGCTTGCACCTTAGAGCATCCAGGGATATAATAAATAGGTAAATGTGGGAGTTGGCCATACACTACTTCATATGGAGTCATCTTGGTGGATTCATGATAGTTAGTGTTATCACTCAGGTTGTTCCCTTTGACTCCCAAGGGAATACGACCGAGGTAACCACTAACCAATCTTTGGGTCACAGGTTCTAGCCTACCTATGACCAAAGAGGGCTCTCTCTTTATGTTTTAGCTTTGTTTGTGTAGTATTTTAGGCTAGCTATGATGCTCAAGGTTTGTTTTTGGAATTTGTTGGATGATGATTTCAGTCAAGATATATATGTGCTCACTAGAGTGTTCTAGGCCATTAGGCATGGAGTCAGTGGTCCTTTAGTTGTTTGATATGCTGTGTTGATTCAGTAGTGATGCTGCAGAGCTAAATAAGTGTCTGAGAAACAACGCTTTGGAATTGTGATTGAATGTGATGTATCCAGTTTATGAAAGGCAATTAAGAACCTTCCAATAAACTGATATGGAGAAAAAGTGAGAATATTATTTAGAAGCAGTGAAGAATTTCTAGATAACATTCATATTTATAGAATTAATGAAAACATGAGCAATTAAGAATTCATGTCCATAATTAATTCTGAAGAAAACATTTACAGCAATAAAAGATTGAGCACAAGGTGTAACCAAACATATCCTGCACTATCCCTTTTCTCTACTGCTAGATCAGTGAAACATGAGCATGATTTAATAACATAAGAAGACAAAACAGAGATTGAGAAAAACTTATTATTCCATCAGACAGCACAAGAATTCTATAACAGCACGCATGGTATCAGCAAGACATCAAACATTCAGGAAATCACTGAGCTGGTCCAACCCTTTGCATTAGATAATCTGAAAGTATACAATACATTTGCCTCAGAGTGAAAATCACCAACCCCTTATACGTTGCTAAGGGAGGTATATATACATAATTTGCATAAGAAAATATCTAGCTGAAGAGTAAATGCTTCATTAATGTCATGCCAACTCCTGGAGCGTAGTAGCTGAGGGAGTAAATGCTGTAGTAACTCTTCAGTGCCTTAGCTGTCAAAAATGGTCAGAATATATTGACTTTGTGGCTGCTGGAGTCGGTTTGAGGATACGCTGTCAAAAAGGTGCGTATATCTTATCCTTTGCTTGCTGCCGCTGTTTTTTTCTGAGTCACTTTTCAGCTGCCTTTAATGCTGTTTGACTTTTGCTGAGCTGTCGCTGACTGGGATGGAACAATTGAGGCTATTTTGGCAAAATTTGAAGCATTTCTTGCCACCAATCCTCCTTGGGCATTTGGTGTCTACGGATCTTCACCAAAGTCTCATCTGCTTCAGTATATCTGTAAAAATTAGGAGGAGTCTCAAAAAGGTGGTGGATTTCATTTTCAATAAAAAATATATTCTCAAGTTTCTGTAGAAGACTCTGCCCTGTTGGAGGCCCTGCCTCCTCCGAAGTGCTACCTGATGCAGTAATTTGATTTTCCACAAAGGTGGTCATCCTGTTTGCTTATTGCTCACGGGGGAGCAGTCTTCCCGTGCTGTTTAGTAGGCTAGGCAGTCCTTTGGCTTGCAGTGCTCCCATTTTAGCCTTGTACTCATCCACCTCAGCCTGGATTTCATAGCACTTCCTCTCCACAGTTTGTACATAATTTCTGAGAGTGAGTACCTTTTTAACTATAAGGACAGCCTCTGTTCTGTTGACAATATTGATGGCTTCCAGTTCTTCCTTTGTCTGCCTGTTCAAAAAATCTATCAATCTATTGGCCAGCTCCGGCCTGTTTCCCAGCGCTATTCTGGCCCTTTGAATCTCTGTCTGTGCTTGGCCAATCAAATCCATCTGCTCATGCACAGTCTTAATTGATTTCCATTGCTTGTTGATGGATTGGTCAATGCGGGCCCACAAAATTCTCTTGATTTCTGCCATAGCAGTCTCTAGCTTGAGCTCCTTCTCCAAAGTCTTTATTTTTTCTTTCAAGGCCTTTATTTCTCTGCCTTGTTCTGCCACAGTTATTTTTGATTTATCATATTTGGCATCTAGTTCTGCCAACTTTTCCTTGGCCTGCTTTATCTCATTTGCCTGGAGCTCCATTTCTTTAATAGCTTTGGTCAAGTCTTCCATGCTTGTACTGGAGTCTGGAGCTGTTGTTGCTGCTGCTCCTTGTCACGCGGAAAGAGTCGTTAATGCGGACACAACCAACCTTCCTAGAAAGCCTAAGACTTTCTAATGACAAACAAGACAAATAAGAGAAATCCTTCCCTAAATATGCTTTTACAAGATGAGAAATCAAGTGTTTAGATCCTACCTGTAATCCAACGATGTTGTAGTAGTCCAGCTTCGTTGATCCGGATGAGCTCCTCCTTCCCTTCGAAACCTGCATTCACTAACAATCAAACGATTAAATAGCACCTGAATATCACATAAAATAAAACATATTTAACATATAGACCAAGGAGTATATGAAACAACTCATTAATAACAAATTGTTGAGAAGAATGAACTAATTTGTATTAAAAGGTAACAAAAGGAACCATTACAACCTGAGCCTTGGTGTTGTGCAAGCTCCTCCCAGGGTCCACAAGAGTTCTCCCTTACTCTGATCAGCTCACCCACCTCCCAATGGAAACAAGTAAAGATGGTAATCTCTCCTCACAAGCTTCTACAAGGAAGTCCTAATTCCAGCAGCATCTACCCTTAGGAATGTTCAGCTTTCAACCTCCCCCCCTTTGGCCCAATGCCTGTATTTATAGTGCTCTAGAGGAAGTTATTCAGGTCCACCATCAATGGGATAAGCCGCTCTTTGGATGGGATAGCTCCCCTCTTGATGGGATAAGTTCCTCTCAGGTAGGGATACATGAACCATCTGGAGGCGCTTCATACACGTCAAACAAGCTTCTAGAAGACTCTAGAAATGACCACAAGTAACTTTTTTGGAGTGAAACTTGCGCCTTTTGACCTTTACAGGAGTACGCACCCATACCTTTACATACAGAGCGTACAAGTACGCAGGTACTGTGAACTTGGGTTGCGTACCCGCAGGTAAGGCTAAGAGAAACTGCGTACCAGAGATAATTGACTTTACATGACTTTTCTCTCTTTCTTGAAGTTTGACATGGAGAGCAGAGGCATGAGACTTGCCAAGGAGGATAGTATGACAGTGGATGGAGCCATACTAACTGCAAATAGTCATGGTGACATTTTTTAGTAAATAATAGTGTCTGAAGTAATCATATGAATGGATGCGAATGAAGGGTCTGCATTGATCGAAGGAAAAGGAAAAGTTCCCAGTAAACCGGAATCTTTAACTAATCCTACACCAACATCCTTGTAAGGGATAGTCGTTTTACCGACATGCTGGATACTCTCTGAAGAGGCTGGGTCGGATGAAAAGTAAGCCAGCTGGTCTATCGTCACGATCTTACCATTATGTGGAAACTTTATAACTCTGAAGACCGATGACACGACTGTTGTCATAGCGTAAGACCAACTGTGACCCAAAAGAAGGTTGTAGTCTAGAGGGGCATCAACCACCTCCACATCCAGACTAATGTTTTCCCTTCAACCCCTATAGGCAAATCCTGTAGAATACCAAACGGATGGAACCCACGGCCATCAAAGGCCTTAAGAATCGTCAGGGATTGGTTCAGTGAAGGAGAACCAAGCGATCTCCAACACTGAATCGACATAATACACGTAGAAGCTCCTTCATCAATTACAGTCCGATGAATAGGCTTGTTTTTTACTATCACTGGAATCTGGAAAGCCATTTGATGAGGGAGACGCGGTGTACTATTTTCTAGATCAAAGATTATCAGGTTCGGGTCCTGGATATCAATAGCTCCTATAGCCGACAAGAGTAATTTTCGTTGTGCTGGGCATGATTGCAACACTTCCAAAGCCGACATTGCTGAGGGTGAAATAGCTAAATCCTCAACAATGTTATAATTCTGAGCTGCTCTCGCATGTGGATTGAAAGCAGACTTTCGAAGTATACCCTTGGCGGGTGGTTTGATTACCAAATCTGGGTTAGGTTTCTCGATCTGTAGTGGATCGGAACCGGGAGCTGACGTTGATGGATTAGAATGAGAAGATTCTGCTTCTTTACCATCAACAGGATTCTTACTACCATAATCTTGCGATCGAGTCACAATCCGTACATGAGACATCATCAATATGGGTTCTTCACTGGCACTCGAGGAAGAACCTATCATTTTACTCTCCTGCTTTGGAAATGGATCTTTCAAAACAGCAGGAGTTGGGGAACCTTTAACGATTTTCACAACCTCTGCCCGATGAAGGCAATCTCTTGTGAAATGATCTTCTTCACAAATTAAAGAAGGATAGCGAGGTTTGTGCTTTTCGTCGTTAGATTCCGACTTCTCTTTTTTCTCCTTTGGAGCCTTGTCTGCTTTATCCTTCTTCTTGCCTTTCTTTTTACCACAGTTTTTTGATTCGGCCGTAGATGACTCTACAGCGTGAATATCGGCGGTAATTTCAGGAGAAGACTCTCCTGTCGGGGAGTCTGGTAAGGTTATTATTGGAGAAGAATTCTTTGAGGATTTCTTCTTGATTTTCGTATTCACCGTACCAATCATGCCATCGGCAGCATGATACCTCGAAGGAGCAGCAGCAATTTGATTCGACTTAGGAAGATCTGGGATCTTCTCGTGCAATGTACCCGACTGAGTGTAAACTAAGTCAAGGTATTGGGCTTGAGCAATGACTTGTTCCTCAGTAACTACTCCGGCCTTAGCTACATCCTCAGTAATCTTCGGTAATAATGATTTTACAAACCATTCAGCTAAGATTTGGTCCGGGATAAAAACTTTCACTAAACGTCTTCGACGTCTCCATTCATGGATATGATCGGAA
The DNA here is from genome assembly GCA_031772625.1 of Pinus tabuliformis. Taxonomy (NCBI): domain Eukaryota; kingdom Viridiplantae; phylum Streptophyta; class Pinopsida; order Pinales; family Pinaceae; genus Pinus; species Pinus tabuliformis. The sequence goes on along the minus strand of CM062818.1, from coordinate 2,014,195,502 downwards.
ATATAAGTGGACGTCGATTGTTTTAATGAAGTTAATAACTCAGTACCATTATCGTATCTGACCGGCAACTGAAAATGAGTTAGGAACGAGGTAGCTAACTGGCTAAAATTGTAAAAAGAGGCCCGTGGTAACTCAATGTACCACTTGGCCGCGAGACCAATGAGAATACGCTGGAAAAGACGTAAGCAGATCGAATCATCCGAGATAGAATTGGAAGCACACCAGAGGTGGTAAGTCATCATGTGATTGGAGGGATCCTCTCCAGACTTACCTTCGAACTTGGGTATATCGTTGGGCAACTTATTTGGCATTGGAGGCCAGAAAGGAAGATATTGAATTGGATCGTTCGTTAGGCGCGTCAAATCTGGTAAATCCAAAGTCGCGATAAACGGTAACTGCCGGTTAGGATCTCTAAAACTCTGGGTCACAAGACCAGTCCCAGGAGGAGGATATCCAGGATAACTTGGAACAGGAATCGCATTCGGGATATTATATCCTCCTGGAAAACCAGGATTAACCGTACCGTACTGGGGTTGCTGAGGTTGTTGATAAGTGTACCCAGGATACGGTTGATACTGGTAAACCGATTGTTGGACAGCAGGACCGAATTGGTACTGTCCCTGGTACTGTTGGTAGGTAAATTGAGGTTGACTTGTTACAACAGTACTTAAACCAGGCTGCCCTACAGGCATCTGGACCGTGGTTTGAATCGTAGATCCGGACAACGGTAAAGATGTCTGAGGAGTGGTTGCAGAGACAGTAGAAACCGGAGCTGTCGATACTCCAGAAGTAAGTGCGGTAGATGTTGCGGTAGTTGCAGTAGCCGTTTGAGATGGAGTACTAGGTGCAATTGGCGGCTGAGTAACTACCGAAGTTACAGAAGTTTGAACGTTTGACTGGACAGGTTGCGGTTGCTGGGGTGAACCAGAAACTACGAGTTGTCCAGTTTGAGGTAACAATTGTATATTTAGCTGCAACACCTGTTGACCCTGTGATGGATCCCACACTATCATTCTGGGGTATTGACCCGTAACAGGTTGAGGATACTGAGATCCATAACCGGATTGAGGATAGGATTGATAACTGAAAGGTACAGTTCCCATACCTTGAACATATGACTGACCTTGAGGTGGTTGATAACCTTGACTCGAGTATTGACCTTAAGGTTGATAACCTTGGGGTAAATACTGATACTGGGGTTGACCTTGACCTTGAGGTTGATACCCTTGAGGTTGATACCCTTGTGGCTGATACCCTTGAGGTAAATATTGATACTGAGGTTGACCCTGGGGTACATATTGAGGCTGGGGTTGACCTTGAGGCATGTATTGTACCATGGGTACATACTAACCTTGACGCTGCCCCCCAGACACAATTTGTGTACCTTGAGGTTGCCCCCCAGGCGTTAATTGAGGCTGCCCCCTAGGTGGTAATTGGCCACCTTGAGGTTGAGAAACGGGAACTAAACCTGACATCATGTAAATGTCCCCTACACCCAACGGTTTATTACCATTGTTTCCAGCTAATAACCCATGATCAATGGGTTGAGGAGATGCCCCCGCAAAGGTACCAAAAAGTGACTGATACCCGGTGGGAACCGAAGGACTGCCGTGTAAGAAAGATTCAGGAGATTGAGTGAACACGGATGAATGACCAGACATATTTACAGGAGTATAAATACCTCCAGGTGGAAAAGGAGTACGAGGTGGAGAAAAACCTACCCCTGAGTTGTCTAAATAATTGGTTAACGAAAGGTACCAAGTAGTACTTCTAGGAGGACTGTAAAAGATAGATTCACGCTCCCTTAGATCAATAGTAGGTTGATCTTCAAGGATAGATACGCCTAATTCTTCCTCTGGAGCAAGTTCTTCAATAGCTATCAAACCAGTAGGAAGATTTTCGGTGATAACTCTTTCTACCCTAGGTGAATCTGGTACACTAGAAGTTGGAGTAACAGGTTCAGATATTTCAGGTTCTTCGCCTATATCACTAGTAGATGAAAAACTACCAGCAAGCTCAGAAACTTCAACTCTTCAGGATTATAACCTGTTTCTAGACTTTGGTAATCTACTACCAATGAAGACTCTCCTTCTTCTGGTGAACCTACTCTACTGCCACTAGGAGGAGTTACAAGGACCTTTAAACCTTCGTAATGACTTGGGACGTCTTGAGGAGGTTCACCCCGAAGTCTACGGGATTTCCTCAACAATTCGGCCACAGAAACAACCTCAGGAGACTTACCCCAAAGTCTACAGGACTATCTCGGTAATTCCGCCACAGTTAAAAACTTTTAACTACTGCACACGCAAACAAAGTAAATTCTCAAAGCAAACCACCTAAAGTCTCTAAAAAACCAAACAAATTTGAATCACACGCCTAAAGAATCTAGGGCGTCAAACCAAGCACAAACAGTAGCCTTCCAGACCGAAAACGCTAGTTGGAGATGAAACCCAACATCGTCGGATTCAGTACAGAAGTGGCGGGTAGAACAGTTACCTCGGCAACCTGCTTAATGAATAGATCGGCACAAGTTCCTCCACTTTAACCGTCTCGAGTGAAGTGAACCCCCCGGAAAATCCAAGTGAGTCTAGCCAACGTCTGCTCCAGGTACAGTGGGATCTTCCCTCCACCGTCACCTCGGTAGAATCCTAAAGATAATGGTCACTAAGGTTACCAACCGCAACAAATGCACCTGGGGGAATAGTCTACACTCCAACAGCATGCAAGGGTAGAGTATCAAGCTCAATCCCCTTACCGGCTCCTTGACAATAATCCAAGGTTTACCGACAATTAACCCTGGCTCCTCGACAATGGTTAATCCGAGGCAGGGAAAATTTTAGGGGCTAATATTCGCCCATGGGCTAATTTTCTATACTTTTTCCCAAAAAAAGATTCGCTAATTTCCATTTTTTTGAAAAATTGATTCGCCCAAATTTTATAGAATGAGATTATTTTTCCCTAAAAATCGCCAAAAAATTATATATAGACTACATAAAAATATTATAAATTTGAATATTTTTACAAAAATATCTCCAAACATTTTATAGATTCCATATTATGGACTGGTGGGATTCGCCAAGGTTTCTAAACTTTAAGATAAATTTCCATCCTTAAAATTTTCCCTAATCCGAGGTTTACCATTTGTAATACGTGCGTGTCTGGCGTCGTTCCCAACGAGGGAGGATTGATCCCCTCACTGGTTCGGACACAAGCTCGTGCTTCTCCTTTAAGAGGAGCTTTCCCAGAGTACAAATGAGACAATTGGATTTATTCTATCACAAGATAAGCTACTTTTTTGGTTTTGTTGTCTTGGAGAGTTAATTACTCTCCTACTCCAAGACACTAGCCTGATCTAAATTGGTGTTTCAGAGTCCTAGTAAATAAAAGTTACTAAGTTGATTTTACTTTAAGCGTTAATTTTATGGTTTTTCTTAAAGACAAAAGGTAGTGGAGATGAAACTGGTGGTGTGTAGACTCGACTCGCAACCACTACAAAGATGTACCTAAGATGATTTACACTACTTTTCTTTTTCAATGAATCTCCTAACTAAGAGAGTTGGAAAATGCAAATTTTATAGAAAACAACTTTCTTAGTAAAGACAATCAAAGAAACAATTCTCTTTATCTTTTCAAAACACACAACTCACGACCACTAATTACTCTACAAAATTTCCTTTTTCTCCCAAAAGTCTACAAATGCTACCAAAGCTAACTTTTTCCAAAAGAATTTTTTGTGTTTTTTCTATATTAATAAAGCATATAAAAACTTTTTATCAAATCAAATTTAACAAATCTAATACAATCAAATCAAACTCACTCAAAAGCAAATTAAAAGTAAATTTACCTAAAAGTAAAAAATAATGAGGACAAAAGCCTACAAAGATGATTCCCGGATGTTTTACTCAGTCAAAATGCAACTAAGGATCAGTTCATGCAGAATCATAAACTAACCAAAAAACAAAATCGACATCTTTTTGTTCTTTTTTCTCAAGAATGGAATTCAAGGCTTTAACAAACAAACTTTTCGAGATTCGCAAAGAGAAGACACAAAGGTAGGTCTCTCACTAGGGTGACTTCTATGACAGGCCCGACTCCTAAGAGGACTGATCAAAGCCAGGGACATCCAAAGTTTGACAACCTCTAACGCCAAAGTCACTACAGGACCAGTTAAAAATCAAACCCTAAGGCAAAATCCCTATGAATTCAACCAAAACCTTCGACACTAACGGGACAAGTTCAGGTGAAGATCTTTGACAGTAAACTGATGGATCTGGGCAGTAAAAACAAAGTAAAACAAAATCTAAAGAGCAAAAAAGCAAAAATTGAAATTTTCTCAAAATTGACAGGGGTACGCAGGTCATCTGTTCACACAGGCGCGGGTACGCACTGTGCACAAAGACGCAGTGCGTACAAGTACGCACTGTGTCAAACTCAGAGACTGCGTACTGCTGGCAAAGCTAAGAAAAATAAAAAACTAAATTGACTCTAAGCTAACCCACCCAAATACGCAGTTAGACAGCCAAAAATCAGAAAATAAACAATTTTTCTCAGACCAAAATATCAAATAAAAAAGAACTCAAACACATTCATGGAGTCCCCAGCGGAGTCGCCATTTTGTCACGCGGAAAGAGTCGTTAATGCGGACACAACCGACCTTCCTAGAAATCCTAAGACTTTCTAATGACAAACAGGACAAATAAGAGCAATCCTTCCCTAAATATGCTTTTACAAGATGAGAAATCAAGTGTTTAGATCCTACCTGTAATCCAACGTTGTTGTAGTAGTCCAGCTTCGTTGATCCGGATGAGCTCCTCCTTCCCTTCGAAACCTGCATTCACTAACAATCAAACGATTAAATAGCACCTAAATATCACATAAAATAAAACATATTTAACATATAGACCAAGGAGTATATGGAACAACTCATTAATAACAAATTGTTGAGAAGAATGGACTAATTTGTATTAAAAGGTAACAAAAGGAACCATTACAACCTGAGCCTTGGTGTTGTGCAAGCTCCTCCCAGGGTCCACAAGAGTTCTCCCTTACTCTGATTAGCTCACCCACCACCTAATGGAAACAAGTAAAGATGGTAATCTCTCCTCACAAGCTTCTACAAGGAAGTCCTAATTCCAGCAGCATCTACCCTTAGGAATGTTCAGCTTTCAACCTCCCCCCCCTTTGGCCCAATGCCTGTATTTATAGTGCTCTAGAGGAAGTTATTCAGGTCCACCATCAATGGGATAAGCCCCTCTTTGGATGGGATAGCTCCCCTCTTGATGGGATAAGTTCCTCTTAGGTAGGGATACATGAACCATCTGGAGGCGCTTCATACATGTCAAACAAGCTTCTAGAAGACTCTAGAAATGACCACAAGTAACTTTTTTGGAGTGAAACTTGCGCCTTTTGACCTTTACAGGAGTACGCACCCATACCTTTACATACAGAGCGTACAAGTACGCAGGTACTGTGAACTTGGGTTGCGTACCCGCAGGTAAGGCTAAGAGAAACTGCGTACTAGAGATAATTGACTTTACATGACTTTTCTCTCTTTCTTGAAGTTTGACATGGAGAGCAGAGGCATGAGACTTGCCAAGGAGGATAGTATGACAGTGGATGGAGCCATACTAACTGCAAATAGTCATGGTGACATTTTTTAGTGTAACACTCCTGTTGCGGCTGTGGTTGTTACAGGCGCTACTGCTGCCTCTGTTGTTGATGTGGTTGGAGGAACTTGGGATGTAGATTCTCCCTGTTTATCTTGTAATGCCCCTTCAAGTTCTTTCTCCAAATCAAGGACCTTTTGGTTGAGCTGAATTATAAGGTCCGGTTGCTCATCGGCCTCCTTTTATTTTTGTAACTCTGATGTTTGAGGGTGCTCTGTGGGCAGCAGTTTTAACCTCTTTTTCAGTGCATTGAGGTCATCTTCTTTTTTTCTTGAGGAGGGCCCTTACGCCCTTTGGATCCTTAGGATCATGTCCTAAGTCAATGATGATGATCTCCAGCGATTTTATTCTGTTGTCCTTGGCCATGGAGGACATTCTCTCAAAATTCAACTGAATGTTGGTATTTTTCAATGATTCTTTTAATTCATGGGCCATGGATGCCCTGTCCACCAAGGTGGCATAGACCATCTCTCCAGTCTGCTTTTGGAGTTCTATTTGGTCCATGGGATGGATGTCTTTGGCCATGACCTCCACGCTTGTCTTCACATAATCCGCAGCTGATTTAGGCTACGGCACTTTAGGCTTGAAATGACTGAGGATCATTTTCTCCTCTTGAATGTCATATACAGACATTAGCCTTTCTTTCTGGGCTGGTGTTGCATTTAGAAACTGTTTATAGACTTCTACCCTCAGCAAGTCATTTTGTGCCTTTATTTGCTTGAAAGAAGCCTTAGTGCTTTTAGGCTTCTTGCTCTGCTGAGTGGAGGATGACACCTCCAAACCAAGTTGCACTCCCTGCTCCTGCTGAAAGGAGCTTGTACCTGTATGTTGGTTGCCTTCTCCATCTTTCCTTGAACTGTCAAGGACTTATTCACTGGTTTCTTCTATCTCTGGAGGATCTACCCTTTGTCTCTTGGCCTGGGGTTGTTGGGAGGATCCACTAGCAGGAGTGGACTCTTCTCTATCTCTTTTCATACCCCTCTCTTCATGTGCTGGGGTCTGCAAAATTGGTGCTACTGGTGGCTCAGTTTGTGGAGGAGGGGTGTGCTCTTGTTGCTGCCCTATTGAGGGGGCAGGCTGTTCTTTCATTGTTTGCTCTTCAGCACCCATTATTCCTTTACCCTTGTCTGTACCTGGTGCTGCTGTGGAAGATATCTGTGTGGTTGGTGCAGCTGCTGAGGCCGAGGTACCTTCTCCTACTGGCTGCGGTCGTTTGAAGGGTACCTGCTGCACACAATCCAACTCAAGAGTCTTTTCCAAATCCTTGACATTCTTTAGCATTATCTCTTCTTTAGTTAATTTTTCAATTAAGGTGTCTTGCGGCCACTCTTGCTGATTGGCATACTTTTCAATATGCGGGTACTTGCAATGCTCATAGCCTAGCAGTCTGTACTTGACTCTCCTATCAGTGATGAAGCCTTCAGGGTCATAGGGGACCCAACGGAAGCTTTTAGAGAGCATGTACTTATCTTTAAGGATTAGCTCAACATCTTGCCATCCCTCTTTTTTATTCATTATAAATGGGCCCAGGTGGTGCTTGAACTTGAGATGGGCTTTCTTTTTGGAGCTGTGAAAGTGAGTGAGGTCAGAGTGAAATAGCTGCCTATAATACTCCAAGGCAAATAGCCTCATGTGCACATATTTTGGGAGCCTGTATGGACAGAGCTCACAGCCATAAATTCTGATCACTGTATGATCTTCATATAGGTACCAATCACCTATTTTGTAATTCTTGGAGAGCTGCAGGACCTTCTGTATATCAAATGATATTCTGGGAGGAGGGGACCTCATTAATAAACAAGAGGCAGGATAAACAAACTGATCAATGAATTCACAATATGAATATGGTGACTTTTGCACTTGATGATAGACAGATGTCCAGAAAATAACAAATCTTCTTTCCCCTTTAGAGTCCATCTTTTTGATGTAGCATGGAAAAGCCTCGGGCTGATAGTACATGAGAAGGTGGTAGATATAAGATGAATATTTGAAGATGCCCTCTCTGTCTACTTTGCACAGTTGTTCATGAATCTTGTTAGCTATGAACTTGGCAAAATTATATTTGCGGGCAGGGGCCTGGCCTGGGCTATAAGCAGCCAAAAATACCAGCATTGTTTCATCCACATGCTCACTGGTTCTGTATCCCAGCACATAAGCAATCATGTCCAACAGAAGCCTGCCTACATCAGTAAAATAGACATCCAAGTAGGGAGGTGGCCCTGCGGGCTGGCATTCAGGCCTCATAAATATCTTGGTGATTTTCTGAATATCCTCACTGGTCATCTTGGCACCAGTGTCCAGGAGATAATTCATGGAGAAAGGAAACAGCAGCTCAGTTTGATTGAAGTTAAGCATTTGTTTTATGGACTCAGCATTGATGTGAAAGAGGATGCTCCCAGATGGAGACTTAACAACTCTGTGTTGCATATCATAATTTTCAGCACATAGGCGAATAATCTCAGGAAAAACATTGACAGAGGGGAGACAGTAGTGTGGCAGATTTGACTCCCATATCCCATATGTATCCTTGCCATTCAGGTAGTCATCTCTTAATTTCCTGAAGGTCTGCAAATAGTCCCTGTTACCCACAAAGTCTTGGATAAGGTAGTCCCTGTCAACAAGAGGCAAGGACTCCAGGTCTTTATTTGGTGCATTTATAGGAGCAACACTGAGGGCTGTGGGTGCAGGAGCAACCATTATGTAATTGTTGAATTTGAACTAGATAAGTGCAATGGTTTGCAGGGCTCTTAAAAGTTCAAGTGACAGACTGAATATAGCCAGTGATAGAGATTTTCCTCAAAGTAGAATGAGCAGGCTATGCAGGACTGTCTCTGCCTTGCTTGGCTAAATTCACAGGGATTGTGAATTGATCAGGATGAATTGCAGAGGGTATGTAAGATTCAATTTGGTGAAATTGCAGCTTGTATACACCCGGCAAAAGGGAACAATGCCAGGCATCCCGAGGACAAATTTACGATTTTGGTCCGTGAACTGATCGTTTCAATATCAAATTATGGCGCCGGGGCAATGAAGGTTACTTTATTTCAAATCCAAGTAGCAGATAGTGTTTAATTTGGAATTTGACAGGTGCTTTAATGGTGAACTTGCAGAGAAATGGTATGCATGGGGAAAAACAAGGGAATTATGGTGAATACCTGGATAAATAGCTTGGAAAGCCTGCGGGCCGAACAGTGAAGGCTCAAGGTAGCTGAGTTGATGAGTTCTGGCGGTTGCAAATTCGAATTTGGAGGTTCGGAGATGACTCGGCGGTGAAGCGGCGACAACGGCTCTGTCTTTTTTGCTCGAAAATGACACAAAACGGCCAAAACCGCGATTTTTAACGACGAATTTCGACGAAAAGGGTCATTTGGCGCTTTTCCGTCGATGACGTCAGCATGACGTCATGGCGGGCCCGGGTACGGAGGGTGACGTGGACGCTGAGCTGGAGGCCAGCGTGGCTGGACACGGTGGCGGGCGGAGGCGATGACAGGGCTACGTGGAGGGCCACGAGGCGCGGGGGCGGAGGTAGTACGACGTCATGGTGACGTGTAGATGACGTAAGAGGGGAGGTGGTAACGGGGAGGTGGTAAGTGGTTTCCCCGCACCACCTTTGGGCAAAGGCGGTATCGGCGAGGGGGGCTGCGAACAACCCCGCCGATCGCCACGTGTCCGGTGTACGAGCACCCATACTGCCCTCTCCCCGGACGTTAAAGGGAGACAGGTTCAGATCTGGAAATGCCCGCCCACCGTTGGATCGGGGGTGGGGGACGATGAACGGCTGGCGGGCGCCCCGACCGGTCGTGCATGTTGGGGGGACCCGCCCGCAGAATAAAATATTCATTTTAATATTTGGGGCGCGGGACTTTAGGTTTTGGGGTTTTTGTGGGTTTTTTATTAATCTGTCGGGGGGATAAAGGGTTAGGGTTAGGTTTGAGCAAATGGGAAAGGGGTTTTTGATGGAATTTTTGGAAAAGAGGGGAAATGAGGGTGTAGTGGAGGTTATTACTCTGACCAGAGGTCAGAGCAATCCCAAAGCAGGGTTGACCATAGTCCCTGGTGGACTAATGTCTCCCTTAGATAAACTTATTTAGCTATAGTGCTAAAAGGGGGATATTTATACAGTGCTTGGGGTTTTATACACCATGGTGTTATAATAGTAGGGGAAAGGGAAACATAGGGGATTTAATGTAAATACAGTTAGTAGTTAGTACTGGGGGGGAATGAGAATGAGAAGTGGTAGTTACTAAGCTTTGCAGGAATCAAACTTAGTTAGGAAGTAGATCAAAATGAAAAGAATTTTTACACAAGAAATGTGGCTTCTTTTCAAAGAAAGAAGTCAATTATGACATCAAATTTGTACAAATGAAGAGCATAAGGAGGACTGGTCAGGCAGATCCTGCAGTCCTCATGGGAGGTTAGTAAGAGACTTTGAAGGGAATGAGGGAAGTTAGTGATGACTTAGCACTTTGCCACCTAGGCCACCGCTCTTGTTTTTCCTGCTGATGGCCACTTTGATTTGCTCCAAGTGATGTGCTTGGATTTTTCTTTCTGCAACCTTCAACTTCCTACCCTGCCTATTATGCCTAACATTTTTTCTTCATTTTGTTATGGGTGCACTTGGTCTTGCAGACCCTGATAATTTCCTTTTCTTTTTTTTGCTGCCCTCCTATCTAATGTCTACCCTTATGCCTTCCAAGGGCCCAGATTAAACAGTTGGGCACCTTACTTTCTCTATCCACCTAGTCATCTGTCAAGCTTGAGCTGTTTGAACAGGTACTTCCTTTCTAGTCTACAACATGAAATTTAAAATATGGAGAGGCCCAGCTTGAGCTGTTGGACCACCCATCAAAACAGTAGTGGCAATTTGGACTAGCCACTCTCATGGTCTTTGTTTGGGGTTCATTTCTCTTATTTTTTTTATTGACCAATTCCTTTTCTTGCCCTTTGATTTTTCTTTTAAGGCATACCCTCTTTACCTTTTTTAAACTGTCTGTTTCTTTCACAAAAATGGAACCTTAGCAGCGTGGAAGGTAGACATTTTTGGCACTTCCACTGTCAATCATGAGAGATGAGAACCTATTGGTATAGGAGGCTAACAGTGGCTCCACTTGGGGATGGATTTTCCAGGTGAAAAGCCAAGAACAGGAGGTCAAATTGCCTGAATTTGCTTCCCTGTGGCTGGCTAAATTTCTGTGTTTATTGGAGACCAACACTTAGTATCCTGGATGTTTGCAGGCAGCACCCAGTGAGCTGATTTACTGTGAAATTTCATATCTGTTTCTCAAACTTTCTCTTCATGATTTGATAACTGCCCTGTGCTTACATTGCTGCCTAGGTGCCAGGATCCATATCTCCTAAAAACATCATAGTATATCATCTTGGTCTTCTCAAAAATGTGATGCACTTGCTGTTTTATTTATCTGCTGTAATTGGAAATACTGGAAAATACAAATATCTATGTACAATACATGCCTGTTTGGTGTTTAATCAAAGGAGTCAAAATAATGCTTGAGCATTCTCCCATTAACTGGGCCTTCCTCAGTGTCTGAACCATCCACACTTCTCAAAAAATAGGTATTGTTTCCTTGTATAGCATAAATGATATAGGGTCCCTTCCATAGAAAATCAAACTTACCATGTTTGCCTTTGTCCTCTCTTCTGGAATCCCATCTTAACACTTTATGCCCAATAGAGAAATCTTCAGCTTTGGTTCTCTTGTCAAATATTCTTTTGATCTTTTCTTGTAGAACTTGAGTTCTTTGATAGACTTCCTCTCTTGTTTGTTGTAAATGAATTGCTTGATTAATCCTTCTTTGGATGTCATTGGGCTCAGCTTGTATTTCTTGCAGCAACTTAATCACAGGAATTCCTAGAGATGTAGGAAACTTTGCTTCTAGCCCATAAACCAGTTCATATGGACTCATGCCAATTGATCTCTTGGTGGTCAATCTATCTGCCCACAGTGCATTTACCAGCTTCTTATGCCAGTTCTTTTTGTTTTCTTCCAAAACTTTTTTAATGATGTTGATGAGACTTTTATTGGAAGATTCAGCTAGGCCATTTCCTTGGGGATAATAGGCAGTGGAATGACCTAGGGTCATGTGATACTTGTGACAAAAATTGATCATTTTCTTGGACTTGAAAGCTGCAGCATTGTCTGTGATGATTTTGTCTGGACAGCCAAACCTGGATAAGATATTGGTTTCTAGAAATTATATAATAATGGAGTCATTGGCTTGCCTGCAAGGGATGGCCTCTATCCATTTGGTAAAATAGTCTGTAGCGGTGAGGATCCACCTATGCTGGCCAGAGGATGAAGGGTGAATTTCACCAATGAAGTCTAAACCCCATTGCTGAAATGGTCTCTCAGTTGATATTGGTTTGAGTGGTAAAGGCAGCAGCTTCCTCTTGCCCTCAAAAATTTGACATTTATGGCAGGACATTACAAATTTCCTTACATCATTAAACAAGGAGGGCCAATAAAATCCAGCCCTTAGGATTTTATCAGCTGTGGACTTCCAGTACAAATGTCCTCCACAGTCACCTGCATGAAATTCTTTGAGGACATTGTCAGTTTCTTCTAAGGTTAAGCAATTGAGTAATATTCCCTCATGATTTCTCCAAAACAAAACATTGTCAATAACACAAAACTTTGATGCTTTCATTTTCAAGAATCTTTTCTTAGTTCTGGACAACCCTGGAGGAGCCTGCAGGTTTAGTAATACAAAACATATATCAGCATACCATGGGGATTGTATAAAGGCTTGCTTGATCTGTGGAGTCGCCATCTCCTGTTCGTCGTCCAGTCCATTAATGTCAAGGGCTTGGAAATTGGTTTCAGTCATTAATTTGGCTAGGCCTTGTCCTGTTATCAGTTTGGTCGGTTTGATCTCAATGTCATATTCTAGGATGTTAGCAATCCACTTGCCTCTCTTGCCTTCAAGGCCCTCTTGGGTTAGAATATCTTTGACCACTGCATTAGGAACATAGGCAATTATATGAGAGTACAAGATGTAGATTCTGAAATCCTTGATGGCTTTTACCAATGCATAGGCTTGTTTTTCCATGATCTGATATTTCAGGGGAGCATCCCTAAGTGCTCTGCTGAAAAATGCAATGGGTTTCTCACAACCTTGGTCATCTTTTTGTAGCAAAACAGCAGCAATTGTATGCTCAGAAGCAAAAGAGAATATGATAAAATCTTGATCAAATCTAGGGCTTGTCAGAACTGGTGTGTTTGTCAATGCTCTTTTGATATCCTCAAAGGCTTGTTTAGCTTCCATAGTCCATTTGACCTTGGAATCCTTTTTCAGCATATTGTTTAGTAGTCTAATGAGTTCAGCCAGATTGGGAATGAATCTCCTCAAGAAGTTGATCTTCCCTAGAAAGCTTTGTAATTCTTTGGTGTTTCTTGGATGTGGTACTTGTAGGATAGCTTGAATTCTGTCAGGATCAATCCTAATACCATCTTTTGAGATTATATGCCCCAAGAGTTTGCCTTCCTCCAATCCAAACAATGATTTCTTAGGGTTCAAAGATATGCCATATTTTCTACAAATTGTGAAAACCTGCCTTAAGTGTTCTAAGTGTTCTTGATCTGATTTTGAAAAAGCAGTGAGATCATCAAGGTAGAGAACTAGGAAATCATGGAGTTCCTTGGCAAAGGCAATATCCATTGCTATTTGTAATGTAGCCCCTGCATTTTTAAGCCCAAAAGGCATCTTAACATATTTGAATGTTCCCCAAGGTGTTGTGAAGGCAGTTTTATCTTGGTCATCCGGGTGTACTAGAATCTGATTGAATCCTGAGAAGCCATCTAGTAAGGAGATCCTTGAGGCTCCCACCACCCTTTGCAAGATATGATCCATTTTTGGTAAAGGATAATGGTCCTTGAGAGACACTTTGTTGAGATTCCTAAGGTCAACACACAATCTGATTTCTCCTGTTTTCTTTCGTGTGGGCACCAAATTTGAAATCCAGTCTGAGAATCTGATTGGGACAATGATCCCTGCTTCATACATACGTTTGACTTCTTTTTCAATGAGAGGGAGGAGGACTGGATTGATTCTCCTGAGTTTCTGCTTAAAAGGCTTCTGATTTTCTTTCAATGGTATTGTGTGCTGGATAACTGATGTATCATACGACTTAAGGTCCTCATAGCTCCAGGCAAAGACATCTTGAAATTCTCTAAATAACTCAATGTATTTCAGCTTCTGTTCAGGAGGTAATGCTTTGGATAATTTGACCATTTTGGGATGTTCAGGTGTCCCAATGTTACAATCCTCTATTTCAGCATTCAGTGGTTGGATTTTTGGTTTTCTTGAGAAATCATTTGAGTCAAACAGATCCTCCAAAGGGGTTAAACCTATGGGCAGAAAATTATCCTTTAGCTCAATTACCTCATCTTCTGCTTCAGCCATTTCCTCCGCGTTTTCTGATTGTTTCAACTCCCGTATAGTTTCACTCTCAAAGGTGGTCGGATGTAAAACCAGATCAGCTGCTTCAGCTGATATGTTCTGTGTAACTGTGCATATTTCTGGTTGGTCCTCTCCAGTACTAGTGTCAATGTTCATGCCCGAAAATTCTTCCTTTAAAGTGAGAAAGTTTTTTATCTGTTTGTTATTGTCAAAGACTTGCCAATTCTTTATGTTATCCGGGACTGAAGGTCTGTGTTTGATTTCAGCTGTGAATGTATGGTTGGTTTTGAAAGGTAACTTACAAGTGCTGGCAAAAGTTGCCAAGTTGTGAGCATGTAGGTTGAGTTCTCTGGAAATCTTAGTCAATTGTGCTTGTGAGAAGCTGTCAAGTATTTGAATAGCTGCCCCCTTGTATGATCTCAACCTTAGATCATTTGTGGTGAAATTTCCCTTTATTTGCTGTATGACCAAGTCTGAATCTCCTAAAATTGAGATTTTGGTTGCACCTAGATTTTTTAGGAGTTTCAGTCCTAACAGAAGGGCTTCATATTCAGCCATGTTGTTTGTGCATCGGAAGTTTAGTCTGTATGCATGGCCCTCAGCTTGGTCATTGTGCATATTGTGGATCCATACTCCTGCCCCAGCTCCTAGCTTGTTTACAGAGCCATCAAACTCTAGATACCATAAAGTTTCATGATCAAGATCCGGATTAAAATTTTTAGTGACTTGGATGATGGGCAGATTTGTTTTTTGCAAGTTGTTGGGCACATCATTTGCTTCTATCTTGTTAACAGCCATCACCATGGTCCCTTGGTCTTTGCAAGAGGATTGTTCGTCTGATTCCTTGGTCTCTACTGTCATTAAAATTTCAGAATAAGCTTTGTGACATATGTCAGCATTGTAGAGAATGAATGAATCCATGTCTGAGTGTATGGAATAGATTGGAAAGTTTTGGGGCTTATCTTGACTGCTTACCACATATTTCATCAGAGTTTCCCGGTACAATCTCTTTCGCTGACCAAAGATTGAAATAGCTGCATAGGACATGTCCAATTGCAGTGATCCTTGAGGTTTGGCCCCGCAGGATCTGGACAGGAGCATGCCATACTTAGGGGGTATGTCAGCTACCACTACATCCATCAAGATAGTCTTGGTTGGATATTGGACTAGGGAGACACATAAGTCTTTGATCAGGCCTAAACATCTGACTTGGCTTGAATCGAATGAAAATAGATCCTTGTAGGGTCTTGTGATGTCTAAGTCAAGTTTTTCCATTACAGATTTGGGCATTAAGTTGTGTGAGGCCCCAGAGTCAAACATTGCATTGTGTAGGACCTTGTCATGAATATTCAGGCTGACATAAAAGGGTGGTATCCCTCCATTCTCTGTTTTTCCATTAACCTCAGGTCCGAACAGCAACTCTGGTTGGTCATCTAGAACGTTCACAGCATCTTTATTGTCTGATATTTGGAGTGATCTATTGATCTGCTGTCTATAAATGTCATGTTTAGCTAATTCTGAAAGAGGCACTGAAATTTTTAGCTTACTAATTTCTGTTTCCAAGTTGAAAGGTTTTTCTATTTGAATTTTGGCATTTAGTGCTGCAGTTTTTTCCCTTTCAGCTGTATTATCAGGGGTCCTATGTTCGTCATTGGGCGCATTTTGAATAAGACTGGTGCCATGTTTGTTTCCTATGGGAGTATCTGCCTTTATCTTTGATTGATGGGGCAAACTTGGCTGATTTTGAGAGGACTGTTGTTCTGAAATATCCTCCACAGTTACTTCTGTGGCTGGTGATTTTAAGTTGTCAGTTGTTTCGGGGGGAGTAGTAGTTTCATTGATCCTTTTTTATTGTTTATTATCCTTTGGTTTGAGGGGTGTAGGTACCTCTATTGTTCTACTCAGTTTGTACTGTTTGTGCACCTCATACACAGCTGCATCATATCCTTCTTTAAAGTCGAAAGATTCTCCTGACTTAGTATGGAATTGATTTTCATTGTAAACCTCTTGGTCTTCTTGTGTCAAAAAGACTTGATTTTCACCATCCAAACCCATTAGATTGATGTGAGGATCCTCACTAGGTTCACTAGATGTTGAAGCCTCAGCATAATTCTCTTGAAAAGGAGGTCTGACATGCTGGTCAGGATCAGTCCTACTAACATTGGGATTTTGATTCTTTCTAAAGTTTGGGTTTCTAATATTGCTTGTTTGGGTTTCCCATGATGGTTTTCTTTCTATGGTTTCCACCCTATCTCCAAGTCTGTCCATTCCCTTAATGATTGCATCTAGCTTTTGCTCGAAGGATGAGGGTTCTTCTTTGAAAGTAGTTCTCCGTTCAGTTCTTGCCCGGTTTCTTTTTGCAATCAGATTTGCCTCTACACTCACAGCTATGTTTTGCATGTCTGCTAGAGTTGCAGGGGCTCTTTCTCTTAGCTGATATTGTTGGAAATAATACTGAGAGGGGGGGGGTGTGAATCAGTATTATCAGATCAGTAAAACCTTTCCAATTTCATACTCAGAAACATATACGCTACTTCAATTAAGTGAACCCGCGTGTACACGCTACTGTGTCTAATGCAACTAGCGTATATCTAGAGATCTTATAATTCAGTTAGATTAATCTTCAGTAAATGCATCAGAACATTATTAAGCATATTAACAGTAAACAGGTGCAGTATAACAGAACAGAACATCACACAAGAGCCACACACATGAACACCATGATATAAGGTGGAAACCTAATGTGGGTGAAAACCACCTGCTGCAATTCGTCTCTTTCTTCTTTAATAAGAAACTTCTTTTACAATGTACTGGTGCAGTCCTTTACCAGTACGCAGGCTACAACCTGCAGAGGGCTACAACCCTCTCTCGTTTTCCAACTACTTCTGGAAGGGAGCTACAACCCCCTCAGCTCTTGTACTAGCCGATCCATTCACTAGTACGTAGGTGCTGACCCTACAACCTTCTTTCCTTCAGGGACCACGTTTCATCAATTTTCAGACTGGATCCAAGAGTACAAAACAAACATTACTGCAATACAATCATCAACTTATACTTGCATCACAATTCATTAAACAACCAATACTGAATCACTGAAACCCTATCATCAAGAACACAGAACCCAAACCAGAGCCCAGAACTCTGCAACAACCACCAGAATCAACAGCAACCTGAAATATCAAATCTTATTATGCATACGCTACTTCACTGTACCAAAACCGCGTGTATACGCGCTTTCTCCAAAGGCAACCCGCGTGCAGATCTAGAAATAATTACTTATGCCTTCGCTGTTAGATCCGACCCTTGCCAAGCGTCCCGAACAGATAACCAACAATACCAGATCTTCTCACTTCGTCAGACACCCTTGCTTACTTCTATTTGCCTAATGATCTTCTCCTTATATAGCCTTAGGCCCTTTACAATACCACGGTCCAAAACCATAGTAACACAATACCATCAACTTCAAAACTAGGGATCAACACGTCCATCGAGACACCATGGTCCAAAACCATAGGCACAACTTCCAAGGAATAACCGCCACAGACCAAAGATAAGTTTTCCACATACACGCTCTTTTACTGAAGCCAACCTGCATGTACACGCGACTTGGTATATAGTGAACCTCCGTATACACGACTTGGTATATAGTGAACCTGCTTGTATACGCGACTTGGGCTTAATGAACCTGCGTGTATGAACTTTCTTGGCCTGCTGTACCAAGATCTGTCCTCTGATTAAGTTTCCATCACTTGTACCTGCTTCTGAGTGAGTTGCCATCAATGACAACACTTGTATCATAATGCCAACAATCTCCCCCTTTGGACTTGATGGCAACCACCACACCAAGTCACTCTCCCCCTTTGACATCAAGGGCAAAGGGCGAACCAAGATATTCTCTTCTTTGGTATACCTTCTACTGTCCATACTGCTGTCCATACTCCCCCTGAGTATATGCTGAAGTTTCTGTTTTGGCTCCCCTTTTGTATATGCCAAATTGTATCAATCCATCCATGCTCCCCCTGAGCAGATGCAAGTTCTAAGACCAGCAATAACTCTTTATCATAAGCCTGCAAAACCATTCCTTTGATCAAACAATAAGATGTATCATTTAGTTTCATCATCAACTTCTAACCATAATGCCAACAATGAATTATTTGAAGAATATGCTCCCCCTGAGTGTGAGCCAACCATGACTGAACCATTTCCTGAGTCTGTTCTGCTGCCCTTTATGCTCCCCCTGAGCCTGAGTCAACCATGACTGAACCATTTCCTGGGTCTGTTCTGCTGCCCTTTCTACATATACGCGACTTTGCAGCCTGTAACTCGCATATATACGCGACTTGTCTTCATTATATCAGCGTATGCAAGATGGAATACTGAATTTCATCACTTTCAGATTCCCCTGTGTCTGTTATGTCAGCTGACTGAGTTATGCCACACTTTTCTATCTCTGTCTTCTTCAATTCCTGGAACTGTGATGATGTATGGTCCTCTTGTTTTGAATTTTGAAATCTGCTCCTGCATTCCCTTGCTATATGTCCATATTTGTTGCATGTATAACATCTTACATATTTCATGTTCCTTCTATCGCAATCAATTGCTTTGTGTCCATATGCATTGCAGGCAAAGCAATATCCTCTGAAATACCTGGGATGCGATGATATTTTGTAATGGTCTTGAACCATTCTACTTCTACATTTGGCTGCAACATGTCCAAGCTTATGACATACATAACATTCAACATTATTGAGTGGAGAAAATGATCGTCTATCACGTCCATAGTTAGGAGTAAAGGATCTTCCTTGAGGAATTTCTTTCCTTGGTTGTTCCTTGTTGAGCATTTCAGATTTCTCATTAGAGTTTCTTGCCTCACCTTGTGAACTAGATTCACCTTCAACATATTCATGAAAACCAAGACCAGTCTTGATAGCAGGAGACCTTTAACTATTAAGAATATCATCCAAGACTTTAGTACTATCTTGAAATCGTAAAATCTTATCCTTTTCTTCTATTTTACCTTTCAAGATATTTACCTCAACTTGATGTTGTTCTTCCTTTTTCAGATACTGATTCCTTAGGTCTTCTTCAGCTTTTATTCCTTCTTCCACTTGTCGCTTTAGTTTGATCACTTCATGTTCTTGATCTTCAAGATCTTCTCTGTTCTGTTCTCTTGGATTTTTAAGATCTTCTTTTAGAGAGAGGATCTTTGATTCAAGTCTCTGAATAGTTGTGCTCTGATCCTTTACTATATCCTGCAATTGCTCCCTTACCCTAGTTTTTGTCTCCAATTGTTCTTTTAATTTGGCAACTTCTTCAGTTTCTGCATTCTTCTTTTCATGTGCCATGAGACTTTTAATATCTTCACTATCATTGAATGAACTTTTAATATGGGTATAATAGCTTCTACCATCTTCTTCAGATATCTTTCCTTTGTTATGAGGGCATCTAGCATCATAGTGACCAACTCTACCACATAGAAAACATTTGAAAGGTAGCTTACCTTTGAACCGTCCAGTTCCCCGTTCAAGATTCTTGACAAAATTTACCTCATCTTCTTCCTCTGTCACTTCGAATTCGGCTTCTGGTGGTACCTCTTGTCGCATTTCAAAAGCAGTTAAGATCCCGTGAAGCTGTGACATGGTGATTTTCTGCACATTCTCCTTTTCTTCTATGGCAGATACTTTAGAATCAAATTTAGCAGACAGAGATCTCAAAACCTTTTCAACTAAGACAACTTCCTCAAATTCTTCACCCAGATCCCTCATACAATTCACAATCTCATCCATACGCAGGAAATAATTAGCTATGCTTTCATTACAATGCATCTTAAGAGTTTCATACCGAATTCTGAGAGTTTGAAGCTTTGCTCTTTTTACCTGATCATCTCCTTCGTAGCTTGTAACAATTTTGTCCCATATTTCCTTAGCTGATTTGAAATGCATGATCTTCATAAATTCTGATTGTGTCAAACTACTCAATAGGACAGTAACAGCTTTGGCATTGAGCTCATATTGCTTTTTCTCTGTTGGATCTGTAGGAGTTGCTGATGGGAATTTGTATCCTCCTTCTACGATTCCCCAAACTTCTGCTCCAAGTGATTGTAGATATGCAGTGGTTCTTATCTTCCAGTGAGTAAAATTGTTCCCGTCAAAGACTGGTGGCCTGATGTGTGCCTCTCTTTCTGGATTAGCCATTCTGATCGATCTTTTCCTTCAAGCGATCAAGCTTCCTCTGAAGGACCTGCTCCGATACCAATTGTTGGAAATAATACTGAGAGGGGGGGGTGAATCAGTATTATCAAATCAGTAAAACCTTTCCAATTTCATACTCAGAAACATATACGCTACTTCAATTAAGTGAACCCGCGTGTACACGCTACTGTGTCTAATGCAACTAGCGTATATCTAGAGATCTTATAATTCAGTTAGCTTAATCTTTAGTAAATGCATCAGAACATTATTAAGCATATTAACAGTAAACAGGTGCAGTATAACAGAACAGAACATCACACAAGAGCCACACACATGAACACCATGATATAAGGTGGAAACCCAATGTGGGTGAAAACCACCTGCTGCAATTCGTCTCTTTCTTCTTTAATAAGAAACTTCTTTTACAATGTACTGGTGCAGTCCTTTACCAGTACGCAGGCTACAACCTGCAGAGGGCTACAACCCTCTCTCGTTTTCCAACTACTTCTGGAAGGGAGCTACAACCCCCTCAGCTCTTGTACTAGTCGATCCATTCACTAGTACGTAGGTGCTGACCCTACAACCTTCTTTCCTTCAGGGACCACGTTTCATCAATTTTCAGACTGGATCCAAGAGTACAAAACAAACATTACTGCAATACAATCATCAACTTATACTTGCATCACAATTCATTAAACAACCAATATTGAATCACTGAAACCCTGTCATCAAGAACACAGAACCCAAACCAGAGCCCAGAACTCTGCAACAACCACCAGAATCAACAGCAACCTGAAATATCAAATCTTATTATGCATACGCTACTTCACTGTACCAAAACCGCGTGTATACGCGCTTTCTCCAAAGGCAACCTGCGTGCAGATCTAGAAATAATTACTTATGCCTTCGCTGTCAGATCCGACCCTTGCCAAGCGTCCCGAACAGATAACCAGCAATACCAGATCTTCTCACTTCGTCAGACACCCTTGCTTACTTCTATTTGCCTAATGATCTTCTCCTTATATAGCCTTAGGCCCTTTACAATACCACAGTCCAAAACCATAGTAACACAATACCATCAACTTCAAAACTAGGGATCAACACGTCCATCGAGACACCATGGTCCAAAACCATAGGCACAACTTCCAAGGAATAACCGCCACGAACCAAAGATAAGTTTTCCACATACACACTCTTTTACTGAAGCCAACCTGCGTGTACACGCGACTTGGTATATAGCGAACCTGCGTATACGCGACCTGGTATATAGTGAACCTGCTTGTATACGCGAGTTGGGCTTAATGAACCTGCGTGTATGAACTTTCTTGGCCTGCTGTACTAAGATCTGTCCTCTGATTAAGTTGCCATCACTTGTACCTGCTTCTGAGTGAGTTGCCATCAAGGACAACACTTGTAGCATAATGCCAACAAATATGCCATATCAGCATCAAAACCATCAGGGAATTTAATCAATGCTAAATCAGGTGGGGGTCTAAGATTTTGAGGAATAGCATTGTAAATGGTGTTAAATCTGGTACAATAGTCTAGGACCGTTTCTTGTGGGCCTCTTCTTATGGTGTCATATTCAGATAGAATGTGCATGGGGTCCTTTTTCTTTTCCCATCGGTTTAAAAAGGACTGATAAAGGGCACCTGAATCAGCTATTGAATTTGGGGTCAGGCCCCGGAACCATGTTCTCACTTCACCTGTCAGACTTTGGACAAAGATTTTCATCCTTACATCATCATCATCTATCTCATAGTTCTCGAAGTAGTCTAGCATTTTCTTAGTATGCTGTAAGGCAGTGTACTTACTGGTTCCATCAAAATAAGTTATTTTGCCTTGGTAATCCTGAGGCATAGCTCAAGGATTGTTAGGCAGCTGAAGGGGTGCATAACGATTAGCCATATTTGGTGGGATAAGTGGGACAACTGGAACGACGGGAACAACAGGGACAACAATAGCAGTTTGTGTATTAGGTGTTAACAATACGTTTTGTGAAGTGGATGATGAAGAGGGGGAAGAATGAGTTGTATGAAGGTGAACGGTAGGCTTAGAAGGGGTGGGAATAAAACTATGCTGAACTGCCTCAGGGCTAGATTCAGGAGATTGCTCTGGTTCTTTTTGGCACTTATGAGTTTTATACATCAAATTGGGGTTTTCGAAAACAGGAGGAGGATTTGGGTCAGGATTTGACCTGGTATGCCTAGTTTTCTTCTTAGGAGCCAGCTTCAGAACTTCTTTTTGGTATTTTTGAAGATATTTTTGGAACTTATTTTAAGGGACTGCTCAAGCTTTTGGAACCACTGTCTAGAGATAGACAACAGTTGAAAAATACGCTCTGTCCCCAGCGGAGTCGCCAATTATGTTATCACTCAGGTTGTTCCCTTTGACTCCCAAGGGAATACGGCCGAGGTAACCACTAACCAATCTTTGGGTCACAGGTTCTAGCCTACCTATGACCAGAGAGGGCTCTCTCTTTATGTTTTAGCTTTGTTTGTGTAGTATTTTAGGCTAGCTATGATGCTCAAGGTTTGTTTTTGGAATTTGTTGGATGATGATTTCAGTCAAGATATATATGTGCTCACTAGAGTGTTCTAGGCCATTGGGCATGGAGTCAGTGGTCCTTTAGTTGTTTGATATGCTGTGTTGATTCAGTAGTGATGCTGCAGAGCTAGATAAGTGTCTGAGAAACAACGCTTTGGAATTGTGATTGAATGTGATGTATCCAGTTTATGAAAGGCAATTAAGAATCTTCCAATAAACTGATATGGAGAAAAAGTGAGAATATTATTTAGTAGTGAAGAATTTCTAGATATCATTCATATTTATAGAATTAATGAAAACATGAGCAATTAAGAATTCATGTCCATAATTAATTCTGAAGAAAACATTTACAGCAATAAAAGATTGAGCACAAGGTGTAACCAAACATATCCTGCACTATCCCTTTTCTCTACTGCTAGATCAGTGAAACATGAGCATGATTTAATAACATAAGAAGACAAAACAGAGATTGAGACAAACTTATTATTCCATCAGACAGCACAAGAATTCTGTAACAGCACGCATGGTATCAGCAAGACATCAAACATTCAGGAAATCACTAAGCTGGTCCAGCCCTTTGCAGTAGATAATCTGAAAGTATACAATACATTTGCCTCAGAGTGAAAATCACCAACCCCTTATACGTTGCTAAGGGAGGTATATATACATAATTTACATAAGAAAATATCTAGCTGAAGAATAAATGCTTCATTAATGTCATGCCAACTCCTGGAGCGTAGTATCTAAGGGAGTAAATGCTGTAGTAACTCTTCAGTGCCTTAGCTGTCAAAAGTGGTCAGAAGATATTGACTTTGTGGCTGCTGGAGTCGGTTTGAGGATACGCTGTCAAAAAGGTGCGTATATCTTATCCTTTGCTTGCTGCCACTGTTTTTTGCTGAGTCACTTTTCAGCTGCCTTTAATGCTGTTTGACTTTTGCTGAGCTGTAGCTGACTGGGTGTCACACGGAATTTGTCAAGGGTGCGGACACGACTGACCTTCCTAGAAGTCTAAGACATTCTAATGACAAACAAGACAAAATGGAGTGATCTTTCTCTAAATACACCTTTTACAACATGAAAACTACAAGTGTTTAGGCTTACCTTATTCCAAAACGCTGTTGTTGAAGTCCGTTCTTGACGATCCGGATGAGCTCCTCCTTCAAGTCAATTCCTGCAACCACAAACAATCAAACAATTACCAAGCACTTGCATTTCATATAATAAAACATATATTCAACATGCAGACCAAGGAACACATGAAATAACTCATTAACACAAGCTATTGAGAAAAATAAACTAGTTTGTATTAATAACGAAACAAAGAAACTCTTACAACCTGGCCTTGGTGTTGTGCAAGTTCCTCCCAGGGTCCATCAAGGGTTTTCCTCTACTTTGACAAAGCTCACCCTCTCCCAAGTAGAATCAAGTGAAGACAATCTCTCCTCACAAAGGCTCTAATGGAAGACCTAAATCCTGCAGCATTTACCCAAAGAAAATGTATAGCTCCAACCTCTTCTCCTTCTGGCTCAATGCCTTTATTTATAGTGTTGTAAAGAGGTTATTCAGGTCCACTATCAATGGGATCATCCTCCTCTATGGGTGGGATAGCTCCCTTATTGATGGGATAAGTTCCCCCTTAATAGAGATACATGAACCAACTGGAGGCGCATCCATTTCATCAAACCGACCTCTAGAATGTTCTAGAAGTAACCACAAGTAACTTTTTCAAGATAAAACTCGCGCATTTTGCCTTTTACAGAGGGACGCACCTGTCCCTTAACATACAGAGCGTCCATGGACGCAGATTTTGTGAACATGGTCAGCGTCCCCGCAGGTAAGGCTAGAGAGAACCTGCGACCCCAGAGATAAACATAGTTTTTACAAGACTTTCTCTCTTCTTTGAGTTTGAGATGGATAACAGAGGCATGAGACTTGCCTAAGAGGGTAGCATGACTGTTGATTTGAGCCATACTAACTGTAAGTAGTCAAGGTGACATTTTTTAGTGTAACAGATTGCCCCCTAAAGTGCGAAGCCTGGAATAGAAAAGGGTTTTGTAATTCTAGGAAGGGTGAAGCGCTTTATCATTTCAAGGATTGCCTTGTGGATGGCCTGGTTGGAACCTGCAATTTTCAACACAAAATACATGGATAAGTTTATATCATCACTGAGGTAGGCATTCCCATACTCAGATTCAAAACTTTAACTAATGGACTAACTATTCTGATACAGGAATGATCTTGCAGTACATCATTTTAATAGACTTTTGTAGACACAGTATGGACGCAGCCATCTGTTTATGATTAGTCTACATAGATAATGAATACAAAACTCCTCGCAGCCTGGATGGTAGAAACTAGATCCAGGGTCTTCACTTCTACTTCCCGAATTGGTACGATTCTAGCCATGTGATTAAATGATTCGATGTCGAACATGATAGAAACCACTTGATTACCAGTCAATGATGTAAACTGTTAACAAGCGTGAGAGAAACCACCAGTAATGTCAATGGTTCTCAAAGTACCAAGCACAACCCGTGAAATGTGAATAGATGTTTTGATGTCGAACACTTCACGGAATCCTTTGATCGAAAGTCAATGATGTAAACTGACGTCAAAGGCGAGAAACCTGCCATTGATGCATGCAGACTTCAAGGTACTGTCGATTCCTAAGTCATCTTTCTAGATAATGTGTCGATGTCGATAGAAAGCGACCCGTTGCAGGCAAGCCCGCAACACGAAATCATTGTTCAAGTTGAAGAAATGTTGTTGTAAGGACTGACTCAGGGATGGTCAAATGGATGACAAGTATTTTGCAGATGAAAGTTTTGCTTGCAGACCTCTTGAACACATAACGACACAACAGATGGCTTGGTGACGAATAACTCAAAGTTAATCCCCGAAACCCGGTTAAAGACTTTCAAAGTGGTTTGGTCAACTGTGAGGTAAAATATTTCCCAACCCAGGTGAATGAAAAGTGTCGTGTTCAAGAGTGGTAATAAAGTTTCTTTTGAGACAAAAGGTAACAAACAGGTTCATTCTTCTCTCTTTTCCCCCACCATTTCTGGCAAGTACCTCTTTATTTTTAACAAGCTTGAGGAGGATAACATATGCTTGATTATAAGCTCATCCTTCGGACAAGTCCAACCTAGTTTAAATTCGAACCCTAGGAAGGAGTGGTTCGTTCCTGTTTGTAATTGAACAGGTCCTTTACTGTAAAAGTTTAACGAGCCCAGTATAGGAGAAACTCGGCGTTTTTCATTTTTAGAGAGTCTGAAAAAACAAAAGGAGACTCCACGTTGAACTTTTTCGTATATTTGTGTCCCTCAAGCCCGAAAAAGTATAAAATAATACCTGGGGGAACCGCTTGATCTTGCGACCAAGGAGTACTTTCATAATTAGTGCCACTGACCTGAAAAGTAAAAAGCGATCAAGGACACGTCGTTTTATTTCCATATCGAGTTTGAAACGACAAAAACCCGGCAATCTTTTCCTGTTTTTACGGTCAGAAAAGAGCTATAAGGGGACCGTCTTTTAATTCCGTTTTAACGAGTGTAAAAGAAACGCTCGGCAATCTTTTCATGTTTTAGGAGTCTGAAAAGGGCTTAAAAGAGAACTCCAAGGTTTCACTTTTTCTTAAGTTTTAACGAGTTCGAAAAAGGGATAAAAATGTACTCATGGTTTTCACTTTTTCGTAAATTTTAATGAGTTCGAAAAAGGGATAAAAATGTACTCATATGACCGACTTTCAATTTAATTTACGAGCAGGAAAAGACGGAAAGAACTCGGCATTTTCATTTGTTTTACGAGAATGAAAAATAGCAAAATAATCTCGGGATTTTCATGAGTTTAACGAGTCTTGAAAATAACTGAAATTGACTCGAGATAGGTTTCATTTTTACAAAAGCTTGAAACAGATAAAAACTATGCTTCAAATTAGTTTCATTTTTACACAAGCTTGAAACAGAGATAAAACTGTGCTTGATGCCCCCTAAGCATAACTGTTAGAGCGCATGCCCCCCAGCTTCATTTCATTCAACTAAGGTGGATGAAATGAAGGTTCAAGAATGAGATCATTTGAAAGACTCGACCTAAAACTGTAAGAAAATTATGCAAAAACTGAAATAACTAACCTAAACGTACAACCTAACATCTATGAGGTCTAGTCAAACTCTCGACTCAATTAGAGGAGGATTTGTTTCATTTTTTAACGAGCTTGACACAGGAAAAGAACTATGCTCGGATTCAGTTTCATGTTTATGCAAGCTTGAAACGAAAAACTATGCTTGTTATAAGTTCACATGCCCCCAGCATAATGATGCAAAACGAGGTACATGCCCCCCAAGCTTCATTGCATTCAATGAGGTGGATGGAATGAAGCTTTACTTTCAAAATCTTGGAAAGACTTGTGGGAGTTGTTTCATTTTTTAGTGAGCTTGACACAAGACAAGGAACTATGCTCATAACTACTCTCTACAATCTACCTAACAAAAACTTTACTCTAAAAACCTTGATTCATTTTTTAACGAGCTTGACACAAGACAGGGAACTATGCTCTTAAATCCTTGATTCATTTTTTAATGAGCTTGACACAAGACAAGGAATTATGCTCTAAAATCCTTGATTCATTTTTTAACGAGCTTGACACAAGACAAGGAACTTTGCTCTAAAAACCTTGATTCATTTTTTAACGAGCTTGACACAAGACAAGGAACTTTGCTCTAAAAACCTTGATTCATTTTTTAATGAGCTTGACACAAGACAAGGAACTATGCTCATAACTAATCTCTAAAATCTACCTATCTAACCTATCCTTGTTTCATTTTTTAACGAGCTTGACACAAGATAAGGAACTATGCTCAAAAAGTTCGCATGCCCCCAGTTTAATGATGCAAAATGAGGTACATGCCCCCCAGGCTTCATTTCATTCAACCGGCTGGATGAAATGAAGGTTTACTTTCAATATTTAACTTGAAAAGGGAGTTGTTTCATTTTTAAGGAGGTTGACACAAGAAAAGAACTATCCTCATACCTGATTCATTTTTTAACGAGGTTGACTCAGTAACAGGAACTGTCCTCATAACCCTACTTTCTACAATCTACCTACATATCTTAAAATCTAGCTGATTCATTTTTTAATGAGGTTGACTCAGTAAAAGAACTGTCCTCATGCTAGCCTATTTCATTTTTTAACGAGGTTGATACAGGAAAAAACTATCCTCGTACTCACTGATTCATTTCTTAACGAGGTCGACACAGTAAAAGGAACTTTCCTCGTACCATCCAGTTTCATTTTTTAGCGAGGTTGAGAGAGGAACAAACTATCCTCGTAACATTGATCATGGCTTCCAACTGGAGGAAAGACATGTCAATGGACACACCTTGATCATGGCTTCCAAGAGGTCTTCATCCGAAGGAAGAATACTTCTTGGGAAGGAACACATGTCAAGGGACTCAAAAGGGATAAGAACATCGTGTTCAAGTAATCCCATAGAGTTTTCCATGTCAATTACCGGAGCTAAATCAAAGGAAGATGAGCAAACAGTGAGAGGCTCACTTACATCGGTAACTGAAATCATGGGACCGGTTGCCACATAATTAACCCGTGGCAGGGTAGATACCACTTTAGAATCAGGAACATTTAGGGGTGTCATATTATTGGTAGTTGAAAAAAGACTAGGGAACGAAAGCTGGTCTACAGTCACAATACTGCCATTGTGAGGGAAAGACATCACGCGAAAGAGTGTCGATACGACAGCTTTCATTGCATAAACATAGTCTCGCCCAAGGAGTAAATTGAAATCCAAGGGACCTCGAACTACCATAAGATCAACACAAACAGTTTTACCTTCCAAGGTAATAGAAAACTTAGGAAGGATCCCTAAAGGTTCACTAATTGTTCTGTTAAAAGCTTTCAGATTCTGCGTAATAGGCGCAAGCTGAGGGGAACCCAAAGCTTTCCAAACAGCTGAGGATAAAATACTAACAGAAGCACCCTCATCTACCTGAGTACGATGTATGTCCCTACCACCAGCCTTGACAATGATTTGGAAAGGGATGGAGGAAGGAAGACGAGGTTCTGTCAGTCTATTCCAATCAAAGGAAAAGACCTCAGTGCTTGGAGGGGGTTCTGTAGAAACAAGTGAAATGCCCCCCGGCATAGAAGAATCTGATGTAACAAGAAGAACATCAGCGGTTTGAAATTGACTCTCGAAAGGGAGAGTGTGATCAACCGAATGTGAAATTGAATCGACCACTTGATTAACTAATGGATCATCAACCTGAGTGACATGAGTTTCACTCTCCAATGGAAGAGTGTGATCGACCGTACTTGAATTTAGATCAATCACTCCGTCAATTGACGGTAGGTTGGGAGAAAGTTTACGATAACCAGTTGGAAATTCTTGCTGTGGAACAGTAAGTTTTTCCAACAATTTTGAGGCTTCATCCATGTGAGGGCAAATGTGAGTTTGATGACTCCCTTTGCATAACTTACAAGGAAACCTAACTTTACCCTTTTTCCCAGGAACCTGACTATCACTAGTTGATGGATCAATGGAAAGTTGATGAGATTTTTCTGACCATACTTCCAAGACCTTTGGTATACCAGGACAATTGACAAGGAAGTGGTCACCCTTACAAAGCCTGCAAGGGTATTTGGGTTTACGGTGCATGTCGGAATTTTCCTCAACACAACTAACACTTACAGCCATGGTTGGTTGGTTGACTTCTTTCTTATCTTGCTTCTTCTTCTTCTTCTTCTTCTTCCCTTTCTTCTTCTTCTTAGCCTCCTGGTTACTAGCATCAAGGCTTTTACCAGGCGAAGAGGAAGAAATGGAGGAAGAAAAATTCGGCGAAGAAGGTAAAGGGTCAACAGAAGGTTGGTGATGTTGAGATGGTGAACTCTGTTGAGGTGAAGCATCCGGTTGAGATGGAACAATTGGGGTATTTTGGGCCAACGAAGTTGAAAATAACCATATCGGTAAACCTATAGTAAATCCAGGTAATGACAAAGTAGCCATATAAGGAGGACCAACATTTCCAAAGTAAGGAAAAGTACTAGGATTCTCGTTAGGAGGGGTTCCTAGGTTGATAAATTCCGGAACATTTGCCATTATATTCAACTTCAGTGAATTTTATTAACAATTTAAAACTAAAATTAACAATTCACAATTCACACCTAACAACTAAAATTCACAATTCACACCTATGGTCTCTAAAAGTAAAAACAAACAAATTAACACGCGCTATCAAATCTAGGAGTCAAACCACACACAAACAGTAAGCTCTCCGGACCGAAAACACTAGTTGGTGATGAAGCCCAACCTCGCAGAATTCAGTACAGAAATGGCGGGTGGAACAGTTACCCCGACAACCTGCTTAATGAATAGACCGGCACAAGTTCCTCCACTTTAACCGTCTCGAAGTGAAGTGAACCCCCCGGAAAATCCAAGTGAGTATAACCGACGTCTGCTCCAGGTACAGTGGGACCTTCCCTCCACCGTCACCTCGGTAGAACCCTAAAGATTATGGTCACTAAGGTCACCAACAGTAACAAATACACCTGGGGGAACAGTCTAAACTCCGACAGCACGCAAGGGCAGAGTAGCAAGCTCAATCCCCTTACCGGCTCCTTGACAACAATCCAAGGATTACCGATAAGTGACCCCTGGCTCCTCGACAATGGTTAATCCGAGGTTTACCGTTTGTAATACGTACTGTCTGGCGTCGTTCCCAACGAGGGGGGAATGATCCCCTCACTGGTTCGGACACGAGCTCGTGCTTCTCCTTTAAGAGGAGCTTTCCCAGAGTGCAAGTGAACCAATTGGATTTATTCTACTCAAGATAAACTATCTGTTTGGTTTTGTAGTCTTGGAGAGTTAAGTACTCACCTACTCCAAGACCCTAGCCTAAGCTATGTTGGTGTTTCAGAGCCCTAGAAATGTAAAAATTACTAGATGAATTTTAATTAAGCGCTGTGTTATTAAGGCTGTTATTACTCAAATGGGTAAATGGAGATGAAACCAATGGTGTTATGACCCGACTCAACTGAATGCAATCGAATATGATAATGCAATCCTTTCAATTCGATGAATCCTAACTAGAGTAAGGAGAGAGTTTCCATTCACTTCCAACAATGCAAAAATTGATCATTAAGAGAAAATTTAACAAATTCTCTAATGCACTAATTTCATCAATAAAAACTAATGCAAATCAATTCCAAACCAATTTTTATTTTTATTTTTGTGTAAATTCAAATCAAAGAAAGCTGATCTAAATCTACGATTGATTTTTCAGAATGTAAACTATGCAATGGTAATCTATGCACAATTCACATGAAAAGTATGCAAATGTAATCTATGCACATTTTTCATTCATATTCTGAAACTGAGAACTCTAATTATGCAAATGTGATCTATGCAAGAGAATTCTCAAACACAAGATGATTCTAATGTAATCTAAGAACCAATCAAGTGCAAGTCGAGAAAATTGGGTGAGAGTTCCAAAGATCAAAACATAAAAACACTCAAAGGCGATTAACACTCATACAAACAGAAGCAAAAAGATGCAAAATTGTGAAAAGACAGAGACAAACCTCCAAGTAATGATCAAAGGAAATCAAATCAAGAATTTATCAAGAAAGAGACTCAAAACACCCAATTGATGAAAGCTAAGAGCAGGAACAAGCTTAGGTGAAGATTCTGGGCAAGGGACTAATGAATCTGGGCAGAAAAAACTAAGAAAAAACAAAATCTGAGAGTAAAAAAGGCAAAAAATGGAATTTTCTCAAATTTTGGCAGGGGACGCAGGCAACCCGTTAGCACAGGTGCGGGCCCGCTCTGCGAAACCAGAGATTCTGGGTTCGATCCCCAGCGGAGTCGCCAATTTGTCACACGGAATTTGTCAAGGGTGCGGACACGACTGACCTTCCTAGAAGTCTAAGACATTCTAATGACAAACAAGACAAAATGGAGTGATCTTTCTCTAAATACACCTTTTACAACATGAAAACTACAAGTGTTTAGGCTTACCTTATTCCAAAACGCTGTTGTTGAAGTCCGTTCTTGACGATCCGGATGAGCTCCTCCTTCAAGTCAATTCCTGCAACCACAAACAATCAAACAATTACCAAGCACTTGCATTTCATATAATAAAACATATATTCAACATGCAGACCAAGGAACACATGAAATAACTCATTAACACAAGCTATTGAGAAAAATAAACTAGTTTGTATTAATAACGAAACTGAGTTTGAGATGGATAACAGAGGCATGAGACTTGCCTAAGAGGGTAGCATGACTGTTGATTTGAGCCATACTAACTGTAAGTAGTCAAGGTGACATTTTTTAGTGTAACACTGGGATGGAATAATTGAGGCTATTTTGGCAATATTTGAAGCATTTCTTGCCACCAATCCTCCTTGGGCATTTGGTGTCTACGGATCTTCACCAAAGTCTCATCTGCTTCAGTATATCTGTAAAAATTAGGAGGAGTCTCAAAAAGGTGGTGGATTTCATTTTCAATAAAAAATATATTCTCAAGTTTCTGTAGAAGACTCTGCCCTGTTGGAGGCCCTGCCTCCTCCGAAGTGCTGCCTGATGCGGTAATTTGATTTTCCACAAAGGTGGTCATCCTGTTTGCATATTGCTCACGGGGGAGCAGTCTTCCCGTGCTGTTTAGTAGGCTAGGCAATCCTTTGGCTTGCAGTGCTCCCATTTTAGCCTTGTACTCATCCACCTCAGCCTGGATTTCATAGCACTTCCTCTCCACAGTTTGTACATAATTTTTGAGAATGAGTACCTTTTTAACTGTAAGGACAGCCTCTGTTCTGTTGACAATATTGATGGCTGCCAGTTCTTCCTTTGTCTGCCTGTTCAAAAAATCTATCAATCTATTGGCCAGCTCCGGCCTGTTTCCCAGCACTATTCTGGCCCTTTGAATCTCTGTCTGTGCTTGGCCAATCAAATCCATCTGCTCATGCACAGTCTTAATTGATTTCCATTGCTTGGTGATGGATTGGTCAATGCGGGCCCACAAAATTCTCTTGATTTCTGCCATAGCAGTCTCTAGCTTGAGCTCCTTCTCCAAAGTCTTTTTTTTTTATTTCAAGGCCTTTATTTCTCTGCCTTTTTCTGCCACAATTATTTTTGATTTATCATATTTGGCATCTAGTTCTGCCAACTTTTCCTTGGCCTGCTTTATCTCATTTGCCTGGAGCTCCATTTCTTTAATAGCTTTGGTCAAGTCTTCCATGCTTGTACTGGAGTCTGGAGCTGTTGTTGCTGCTGCTCTTGTTGCGGCTGTGGTTGTTACAGGGGCTACTGCTGCCTCTGTTGTTGATGTGGTTGGAGGAACTTGGGATGTAGATTCTCCCTGTTTATCTTGTAATGCCCCTTCAAGTTCTTTCTCCAAATCAAGGACCTTTTGGTTGAGCTGCATTATAAGGTCCAGTTGCTCATCGGCCTCCTTTTCTTTTTGTAACTCTGTTGTTTGAGGGTGCTCTGTGGGCAGCAGTTTTAACCTCTTTTTCAGTGCATTGAGGTCATCTTCTTTTTTCTTGAGGAGGGCCCTTACGCCTTTTGGATCCTTAGGATCATGTCCTAAGTCAATGATGATGTCCTCCAACGATTTTATTCTGTTGTCCTTGGCCATGGAGGACATTCTCTCAAAATCCAAGTGAATGTTGGTATTTTTCAATGATTCTTTTAATTCATGGGCCATGGATGCCCTGTCCACCAAGGTGGCATAGACCATCTCTCCAGTCTGCTTTTGGAGTTCTATTTGGTCCATGGGATGGATGTCTTTGGCCATGACCTCCACCCTTGTCTTCACATAATCCGCAGCTGATTTAGGCTGCAGCACTTTAGGCTTGAAATGACTGAGGATCATTTTCTCCTCTTGAATGTCATATACAGACATTAGCCTTTCTTTCTGGGTTGGTGTTGCATTTAGAAACTGTTTATAGACTTCTACCCTCAGCAAGTCATTTTGTGCCTTTATTTTCTTGAAAGAAGCCTTAGTGCTTTTAGGCTTCTTGCTCTGCTGAGTGGAGGATGACACCTCAAAACCAAGCTACACTCCCTCCTCCTGCTGAAAGGAGCTTGTACCTGTATGTTGGCTGCCTTCTCCATCTTTCCTTGAACTATCAAGGACTTCTTCACTGATTTCTTCTATCTCTGGAGAATCTACCCTTTGTCTCTTGGCCTGGGGTTGTTGGGAGGATCCACTAGCAGGAGTGGACTCTTCTCTATCTCTTTTCATACCCCTCTCCTCATGTGCTGGGGTCTGCAAAATTGGTGCTACTGGTGGCTCAGTTTGTGGAGGAGGGGTGTGCTCTTGTTGTTGCCCTATTGAGGGGGCAGGCTGTTCTTTCACTGTTTGCTCTTCAGCACCCATTATTCCTTTACCCTTGTCTGTACCTGGTGCTGCTGTGGAAGATATCTATGTGGTTGGTGCAGCTGTTGAGGCCGAGGTACCTTCTCCTACTGGCTGCGATCGTTTGAAGGGTACCTGCTGCACACAATCCAAGTCAAGAGTCTTTTCCAAATCCTTGACATTCTTTAGCATTATCTCTTCTTCAGTTAATTTTTCAATTAAGGTGTCTTGCAGCCACTCTTGCTGATTGGCATACTTTTCAATATGCGGGTACTTGCAATGCTCATAGCCTAGCAGTCTATACTTGACTCTCCTAGCAGTGATGAAGCCTTCAAGGTCATAAGGGACCCAACGGAAGCTTTTAGAGAGCATGTACTTATCTTTAAGGATTAGCTCAGCATCTTGCCATCCCTCTTTTTTATTCATTATAAATGGGCCCAGGTGGTGCTTGAACTTGAGATGGGCTTTGTTTTTGGAGCTGTGAAAGTGAGTGAGGTCAGAGTGAATTAGCTGCCTATAATACTCCAAGGCAAATAGCCTCATGGGCACATATTTTGGGAGCCTGTATGGACAGAGCTCACAGCCATAAATTCTGATCACTGTATGATCTTCATATAGGTACCAATCACCTATTTTGTAATTCTTGGAGAGCTGCAGGACCTTCTGTATATCAAATGATATTCTGGGAGGAGGGGACCTCATTAATAAACAAGAGGCGGGATAAACAAACTGATCAATGAATTCACAATATGAATATGGTGACTTTTGCACTTGATGATAGACAGATGTCCAGAAGATAACAGATCTTCTTTCCCCTTTAGAGTCCAGCTTTTTGATGTAGCATGGAAAAGCCTCGGGCTGATAGTACATGAGAAGGTGGTAGATATAAGATGAATATTTGAAGATGCCCTCTCTGTCTACTTTGCATAGTTGTTCATGAATCTTTTTAGCTATCAACTTGGCAAAATTATATTTGCGGGCAGGGGGCTGGCCTGGGCTATAAGCAGCCAAAAATACCAGCATTGTTTCATCCACATGCTCACTGGTTATGTATCCCAGCACATAAGCAATCATGTCCAACAGAAGCCTGCCTACATCAGTAAAATAGACATCCAAGTAGGGAGGTGGCCCTGTGGGCTGGCATTCAGGCCTCATAAATATCTTGGTGATTTTCTGAATATCCTCACTGGTCATCTTGGCACCAGTGTCCAGCAGATAATTCATGGAGAAAGGGAATAGCAGCTCAGTTTGATTGAAAGAGGATGCTCCCAGATGGAGACTTAACAGCTCTGTGTTGCATATCATAATTTTCAGCACATAGGCGAATAATCTCAGGAAAAACATTGACAGAGGGGAGACAGTAGTGTGGCAGATTTGACTCCCATATCCCATATGTACCCTTGCCATTCAGGTAGTCATCTCTTAATTGCCTGAAGGTCTGCAAATAGTCCCTGTTACCCACAAAGTCTTGGATAAGGTAGTCCCTGTCAGTAAGAGGCAAGGACTCCATGTCTTTATTTGGTGCATTTATAGGAGCAACACTGAGGGTTGTGGGTGCAGGAGCAGCCATTATGTAATTGTTGAATTTGAACAAGATAAGTGCAATGGTTTGCAGGGCTCTTCAAATTTCAAGTGACAGACTGAATATAGCCAGTGATAGAGATTTTCTTCAAAGTAGAATGAGCAGGCTATGCAGGACTGTCTCTGCCTTGCTTGGCTAAATTCACAGGGATTGTGAATTGATCAGGATGAATTGCAGACGGTATGTAAGATTCAATTTGGTGAAATTGCAGCTGGTATACACCTGGCAAAAGGGAACAATGCCGGGCATCTCGAGGACAAATTTACGATTTTGGTCCGTGAACTGATCGTTTCAATATCAAATTATGGTGCCGGGGCAATGCAGGTTACTTTATTTCAAATCCAAGTAGCAGACAGTGTTTAATTTGGAATTTGACAGGTGCTTTAATGGTGAACTTGCAGAGAAATGGTATGCATGGGGAAAAACAAGGGAATTATGGTGAATACCTGGATAAATAGCTTGGAAAGCCTGCGGGCCGAACAGTGAAGGCTCAAGGTAGCTGAGTTGATGAGTTCTGGCGGTTGCAAATTCGAATTTGGAGGTTCGGAGGTGACTCGGAGGTGAAGCGGCGACAACGGCTCTGTCTTTTTCGCTCGAAAATGACACAAAACGGCCAAAACCGCGATTTTTAACAACGAATTCAGACGAAAAGGGTCATTTGGCGCTTTTCCGCCGATGACGTCAGCATGACGTCATGGCGAGCCCGGGGTACGGCGGCTGACGTGGACGCTGAGCTGGAGGCCAGCGTGGCTAGACACGGTGGCGGGCGGAGGCGATGACAGGGCTACGTGGAGGGCCACGAGGCGCGGGGGCGGAGGTAGTACGACGTCATGGTGACGTGTAGATGACGTAAGAGGGGAGGTGGTAAGTGGTTTCCCTGCACCACCTTTGGGCAAAGGCGGTATCGGCGAGGGGGGCTGCGAACAACCCCGCCGATCGCCACGTGTCCGGTGTACGAGCACCCATACCGCCCTCTCCCCGGACGTTAAAGGGAGACGGGTTCAGATCTGGAAATGCCCGCCCACCGTTGGATCGGGGGCGGGGGACGATGAACGGCTGGCGGGCGCCCCGACCGGTCGTGCATGTTGGGGGGACCCGCCCGCAGAATAAAATATTCATTTTAATATTTGGGGCGCGGGACTTTAGGTTTTGGGGTTTTTGTGGGTTTTTTAT
This sequence comes from Pinus tabuliformis, assembly GCA_031772625.1. NCBI lineage: Eukaryota > Viridiplantae > Streptophyta > Pinopsida > Pinales > Pinaceae > Pinus > Pinus tabuliformis. The sequence continues at coordinate 2,014,158,550 of CM062818.1, read as the reverse complement.
TAATCTGTCGGGGGGATAAAGGGTTAGAGTTAGGTTTGAGCAAATGGGAAAGGGGTTTTTGATGGAATTTTTGGAAAAGAGGGGAATGAGGGTGTAGTGGAGGTTATTACTCTGACCAGAGGTCAGAGCAATCCCAAAGCAGGGTTGACCATAGTCCCTGGTGGACTAATGTCTCCCTTAGATAAACTTATTTAGCTATAGTGCTAAAAGGGGGATATTTATACAGTGCTTGGGGTTTTATACACCATGGTGTTATAATAGTAGGGGAAAGGGAAACATAGGGGATTTAATGTAAATACAGTTAGCAGTTAGTACTGGGGGGGAATGAGAATGAGAAGTGGTAGTTACTAAGCTTTGCAGGAATCAAACTTAGTTAGGAAGTAGATCAAAATGAAAAGAATTTTTACACAAGAAATGTGGTTTCTTTTCAAAGAAAGAAGTCATTTATGACATCAAATTTGTACAAATGAAGAGCATAAGGAGGACTGGTCAGGCAGATCCTGCAGTCCTCATGGGAGGTTAGTAAGAGACTTTGAAGGGAATGAGGGAAGTTAGTGATGACTTAGCACTTTGCCACCTAGGCCACCGCTCTTGTTTTTCCTGCTGATGGCCACTTTGATTTGCTCCAAGTGATGTGCTTGGATTTTTCTTTCTGCAACCTTCAACTGCCTACCCTACCTATTATGCCTAACATTTTTTCTTCATTTTGTTATGGGTGCACTTGGTCTTGCAGACCCTGATAATTTCCTTTTCTTTTTTTTGCTGCCCTCCTATCTAATGTCTACCCTTATGCCTTCCAAGGGCCCAGATTAAACAGTTGGGCACCTTACTTTCTCTATCCACCTAGTCATCTGTCAAGCTTGAGCTGTTTGAACAGGTACTTCCTTTCTAGTCTACAACATGCAATTAAAATATGGAGAGGCCCAGCTTGAGCTGTTGGACCACCCATCAAAACAATAGTGGCAATTTGGACTAGCCACTCTCATGGTCTTTGTTTGGGGTTCATTTCTCTTATTTTTTTTATTGACCAATTCCTTTTCTTGCCCTTTGATTTTTCTTTTAAGGCATACCCTCTTTACCTTTTTTAAACTGTCTGTTTCTTTCACAAAAATGGAACCTTAGTAGCATGGAAGGTAGACATTTTTGGCACTTTCACTGTCAATCATGAGAGATGAGAACCTATTGGTATAAGAGGCTAACAGTGGCTCCACTTGGGGATGGATTTTCCAGGTGAAAAGCCGAGAACAGCAGGTCAGATTGCCTGAATTTGCTTCCCTCTGGCTGGCTGAATTTCTGTGTTTGTTGGACACCAACGCTTAGTATCCTGGATGTTTGCAGGAAGCACCCAGTGAGCTGATTTACTGTGAAATTTCATATCTGTTTTTCATCTGTTTCTCAAACTTTCTCTTCATGATTTGATAACTGCCCTGTGCTTACATTGCTGCCTAGGTGCCAGGATCCATATCTCCTAAAAACATCATAGTATATCATCTTGGTCTTCTCAAAAATGTGATGCACTTGTTGTTTTATTTATCTGCTGTAATTGGAAATACTGGAAAATACAAATATCTATGTACAATACATGCATGTTTGGTGTTTAATCAAAGGAGTCAAAATAATGCTTGAGCATTCTCCCATTAACTGGGCCTTCCTCAGTGTCTGAACCATCCACACTTCTCAAAAAATAGGTATTGTTTCCTTGTATAGCATAAATGATATAGGGTCCCTTCCATAGAAAATCAAACTTACCATGTTTGCCTTTTTCCTCTCTTCTGGAATCCCATCTTAACACTTTATGCCCAATAAAGAAATCTTCAGCTTTGGTTCTCTTGTCAAATATTCTTTTGATCTTTTCTTGTAGAACTTGAGTTCTTTGATAGACTTCCTCTCTTGTTTGTTGTAAATGAATTGTTTGATTAATCCTTCTTTGGATGTCATTGGGCTCAGCTTGTATTTCTTGCAGCAACTTAATCACAGGAATTCCTAGAGATGTAGGAAACTTTGCTTCTAGCCCATAAACCAGTTCATATGGACTCATGCCAATTGATCTCTTGGTGGTCAATCTATCTGCCCACAGTGCATTTACCAGCTTCTTATGCCAGTTCTTTTTGTTTTCTTCCAAAACTTTTTTAATGATGTTGATGAGACTTTTATTGGAAGATTCAGCTAGGCCATTTCCTTGGGGATAATAGGCAGTGGAATGACCTAGGGTCATGTGATACTTGTGACAAAAATTGATCATTTTCTTGGACTTGAAAGCTGCAGCATTGTCTGTGATGATTTTGTCTGGACAGCCAAACCTGGATAAGATATTGGTTTCTAGAAATTGTATAATAATGGAGTCATTGGCTTGCCTGCAAGGGATGGCCTCTATCCATTTGGTAAAATAGTCTGTAGCAGTGAGGATCCACCTATGCTGGCCAGAGGATGAAGGGTGAATTTCACCAATGAAGTCTAAACCCCATTGCTGAAATGGTCTCTCAGTTGAAATTGGTTTGAGTGGTAAAGGCAGCAGCTTCCTCTTGCCCTCAAAAATTTGACATTTATGGCAGGACATTACAAATTTCCTTACATCAGTAAACAAGGAGGGCCAATAAAATCCAGCCCTTAGGATTTTATCAGCTGTGGACTTCCAGTACAAATGTCCTCCACAGTCACCTGCATGAAATTCTTTGAGGACATTGTCAGTTTCTTCTAAGGTTAAGCAATTGAGTAATATTCCCTCATGATTTCTCCAAAACAAAACATTGTCAATAACACAAAACTTTGATGCTTTCATTTTCAAGAATCTTTTCTTAGTTCTGGACAACCCTGGAGGAGCCTGCAGGTTTAGTAATACAAAACATATATCAGCATACCATGGGGATTGTATAAAGGCTTGCTTGATCTGTGGAGTCGCCATCTCCTGTTCGTCGTCCAGTTCATTAATGTCAAGGGCTTGGAAATTGGTTTCAGTCATTAATTTGGCTAGGCCTTGTCCTTTTATCAGTTTGGTCGGTTTGATCTCAATGTCATATTCTAGGATGTTAGCAATCCACTTGCCTCTCTTGCCTTCAAGGCCCTCTTGGGTTAGAATATCTTTGACCACTGCATTAGGAACATAGGCAATTATATGAGAGTACAAGATGTAGATTCTGAAATCCTTGATGGCTTTTACCAATGCATAGGCTTGTTTTTCCATGATCTGATATTTCAGGGGAGCATCCCTAAGTGCTCTGCTGAAAAATGCAATGGGCTTCTCACAGCCTTGGTCATCTTTTTGTAGCAAAACAGCAGCAATTTTATGCTCAGAAGCAAAAGAGAATATGATAAAATCTTGATCAAATCTAGGGCTTGTCAGAACTGGTGTGTTTGTCAATGCTCTTTTGATATCCTCAAAGGCTTGTTTCCATAGTCCATTTGACCTTGGAATCCTTTTTCAGCATATTTTTTAGTAGTCTAATGAGTTCAGCCAGATTGGGAATGAATCTCCTCAAGAAGTTGATCTTCCCTAGAAAGCTTTGTAATTCTTTGGTGTTTCTTGGATGTGGTACTTGTAGGATAGCTTGAATTCTGTCAGGATCAATCCTAATACCATCTTTTGAGATTATATTCCCCAGGAGTTTGCCTTCCTCCAATCCAAACAATGATTTCTTAGGGTTCAAAGATATGCCATATTTTCTACAAATTGTGAAAACCTGCCTTAAGTGTTCTAAGTGTTCTTGATCTGATTTTGAAAAAGCAGTGAGATCATCAAGGTAGAGAACTAGGAAATCATGGAGTTCCTTGGCAAAGGCAATATCCATTGCTCTTTGGAATGTAGCCCCTGCATTTTTAAGCCCAAAAGGCATCTTAACATATTTGAATGTTCCCCAAGGTGTTGTGAAGGCAGTTTTATCTTGGTCATCCGAGTGTACTAGAATCTGATTGAATCCTGAGAAGCCATCTAGTAAGGAGATCCTTGAGGCTCCCACCACCCTTTGCAAGATATGATCCATTTTTGGTAAAGGATAATGGTCCTTGAGAGACACTTTGTTGATATTCCGAAGGTCAACACACAATCTGATTTCTCCTGTTTTCTTTCGTGTGGGCACCAAATTTGAAATCCAGTCTGAGAATCTGATTGGGGCAATGATCCCTGCTTCATACATACGTTTGACTTCTTTTTCAATGAGGGGAGGAGGACTGGATTGATTCTCCTGAGTTTCTGCTTAAAAGGCTTCTGATTTTCTTTCAATGGTATTGTGTGCTGGATAACTGATGTATCATAAGACTTAAGGTCCTCATAGCTCCAGGCAAAGACATCTTGAAATTCTCTAAATAACTCAATGTATTTCAGCTTCTGTTCAGGAGGTAATGCTTTGGATAATTTGACCATTTTGGGATGTTCAGGTGTCCCAATGTTACAATCCTCTATTTCAGCATTCAGTGGTTGGATTTTTTGTTTTCTTGAGATATCATTTGAGTCAAACAGATCCTCCAAAGGGGTTAAACCTATGGGCAGAAAATTATCCTTTAGCTCAATTACCTCATCTTCTGCTTCAGCCATTTCCTCCGCGTTTTCTGATTGTTTCAACTCCCGTATAGTTTCACTGTCAAAGGTGGTCGGATGTAAAACCAGATCAGCTGCTTCAGCTGATATGTTCTGTGTAACTGTGCATATTTGTGGTTGGTCCTCTCCAGTACTAGTGTCAATGTTCATGCCCGAAAATTCTTCCTTTAAAGTGAGAAAGTTTTTTATCTGTTTGTTATTGTCAAAGACTTGCCAATTCTTGATGTTATCCGGGACTGAAGGTCTGTGTTTGATTTCAGCTGTGAATGTATGATTGGTTTTGAAAGGTAACTTACAAGTGCTGGCAAAAGTTGCCAAGCTGTGAGCATGTAGGTTGAGTTCTCTGGAAATCTTAGTCAATTGTGCTTGTGAGAAGCTGTCAAGTATTTGAATAGCTGCCCCCTTGTATGATCTCAACCTTAGATCATTTGTGGTGAAATTTCCCTTTATTTGTTGTATGACCAAGTCTGAATCTCCTAAAATTGAGATTTTGGTTGCACCTAGATTTTTTAGGAGTTTCAGTCCTAACAGAAGGGCTTCATATTCAGCCATGTTGTTTGTGCATCAGAAGTTTAGTCTATATGCATGGCCCTCAGCTTGGTCATTGTGCATATTGTGGATCCATACTCCTGCCCCAGCTCCTAGCTTGTTTACAGAGCCATCAAATTCTAGATACCATAAAGTTTCATGATCAAGATCCGGATTAAAATTTTTAGTGACTTGGATGATGGGCAGATTTGTTTTTTGCAAGTTGTTGGGCACATCATTTCCTTCTATCTTGTTAACAGCCATCACCATGGTCCCTTGGTCTTTGCAGGAGGATTGTTCGTCTGATTCCTTGGTCTCTACTGTCATTAAAAGTTCAGAATAAGCTTTGTGACATATGTCAGCATTGTAGAGAATGAATGAATCCATGTCTGAGTGTATGGAATAGATTGGAAAGTTTTGGGGCTTATCTTGACTGCTTACCACATATTTCATCAGAGTTTCCCGGTACAATCTCTTTGGCTGACCAAAGACTGAAATAGTTGCATAGGACATGTCCAATTGCAGAGATCCTTGAAGTTTGGCCCCCCAGGATCTGGACAGGAGCATGCCATACTTAGGGGGTATGTCAGCTACCACTACATCCATCAAGATAGTTTTGGTTGGATATTGGACTAGGGAGACACATAAGTCTTTGATCAGGCCTAAACATCTGACTTGGCTTGAATCGAATGAAAATAGATCCTTGTAGGGTCTTGTGATGTCTAAGTCAAGTTTTTCCATTACAGATTTGGGCATTAAGTTGTGTGAGGCCCTAGAGTCAAACATTGCATTGTGTAGGACCTTGTCATGAATATTCAGGCTGACATAAAAGGGTGGTATCCCTCCATTCTCTGTTTTTCCATTAACCTCAGGTCCGAACAACAACTCTGGTTGGTCATCTAGAACGTTCACAGCATCTTTATTGTCTGATATTTGGAGTGATCTATTGATCTGCTGTCTATAAATGTCATGTTTGGCTAATTCTGAAAGAGGCACTGATATTTTTAGCTTACTAATTTCTGTTTCCAAGTTGAAAGGTTTTTCTATTTGAATTTTGGCATTTAGTGCTGCAGTTTTTTCCCTTTCAGCTGTATTATCAGGGGTCCTATGATCGTCATTGGGCGCATTTTGAATAAGACTGGTGCCTTGTTTGTTTCCTATGGGAGTATCTGCCTTTATCTTTGATTGATGGGGCAAACTTGGCTGATTTTGAGAGGACTGTTGTTCTGAAATGTCCTCCACAGTTACTTCTGTGGCCGGTGATTTTAAGTTGTCAGTTGTTTCGGGGGGAGTAGTAGTTTCATTGATCCTTTTTGATTGTTTATTATCCTTTGGTTTGAGGGGTGTAGGTACCTCTATTGTTCTACTCCTTAGTTTGTACTGTTTGTGCACCTCATACACAGCTGCATCATATCCTTCTTTAAAGTCGAAAGATTCTCCTGACTTAGTATGGAATTGATTTTCATTGTAAACCTCTTGGTCTTCTTGTGTCAAAAAGACTTGATTTTCACCATCCAAACCCATTAGATTGATGTGAGGATCCTCACTAGGTTCACTAGATGTTGAAGCCTCAGCATAATTCTCTTGAAAAGGAGGTCTGACATGCTGGTCAGGATCAGTCCTACCAACATTAGGATTTTGATTCTTTCTAAAGTTTGGGTTTCTAATATTGCTTGTTTGGGTTTCCCATGATGATTTTCTTTCTATGGTTTCCACCCTATCTCCAAGTCTGTCCATTCCCTTAATGATTGCATCTAGCTTTTGCTCGAAGGATGAGGGTTCTTCTTTGAAAGTAGTTCTCCGTTCAGTTCTTGCCCGGTTTCTTTTTGCAATCAGATTTGCCTCTACACTCACAGCTATGTTTTGCATGTCTGCTAGAGTTGCAGGGGCTCTTTCTCTTAGCTGATATGCCATATCAGCATCAAAGCCATCAGGGAATTTAATCAACGCTAAATCAGGTGGGGGTCTAAGATTTTGAGGAATGGCATTGTAAATGGTGTTAAATCTGGTACAATAGTCTAGGACAGTTTCTTGTGGGCCTCTTCTTATGGTGTCATATTCAGATAGAATGTGCAGGGGGTCCTTTTTCTTTTCCCATCGGTTTAAAAAGGACTGATAAAGGGCACCTGAATCAGCTATTGAATTTGGGGTCAGGCCCCGGAACCATGTTCTCACTTCACCTGTCAGACTTTGGACAAAGATTTTCATCCTTACATCATCATCATCTATCTCATAGTTCTCGAAGTAGTCTTGCATTTTCTTAGTATGTTGTAAGGCAGTGTACGTACTGGTTCCATCAAAATAAGTTATTTTTCCTTGGTAATCCTGAGGCATAGCTCCAGGATTGTTAGGCAACTGAAGGGGTGCATAACGATTAGCCATATTTGGTGGGATAAGTGGGACAACTGGAACGACGGGAACAACAGGGACAACAATAGCAGTTTGTGTGTTAGGTGTTGACAATAAGTTTTGTGAAGTGGATGATGAGGAGGGGGAAGAATGAGTTGTATGAAGGTGAACGGTAGGCTTAGAAGGGGTGGGAATAAAACTATGCTGAACTGCCTCAGGGCTAGATTCAGGAGATTGCTCTGGTTCTTTTTGGCTCTTATGAGTTTTATGGATCAAATTGGGGTTTTCGAAAACAGGAGGAGGATTTGGGTCAGGATTTGACCTGGTATGCCTAGTTTTCTTCTTAGGAGCCAACTTCAGAACTTCTTTTTGGTATTTTTGAAGATATTTTTGGAACTTATTTTAAGGGACTGCTCAAGCTTTTGGAACCACTGTCTAGAGATAGACAGCAGTTGAAAAATACGCTCTGTCCCCAGCGGAGTCGCCAATTATGTTATCACTCAGGTTGTTCCCTTTGACTCCCAAGGGAATACGGCCGAGGTAACCACTAACCAATCTTTGGGTCACAGTTTCTAGCCTACCTATGACCAGAGAGGGCTCTCTCTTTATGTTTTAGCTTTGTTTGTGTAGTATTTTAGGCTAGCTATGATGCTCAAGGTTTGTTTTTGGAATTTGTTGGATGATGATTTCAGTCAAGATATATATGTGCTCACTAGAGTGTTCTAGGCCATTGGGCATGGAGTCAGTGGTCCTTTAGTTGTTTGATATGCTGTGTTGATACAGTAGTGATGCTGCAGAGCTAGATAAGTGTCTGAGAAACAACGCTTTGAAATTGTGATTAAATGTGATGTATCCAGTTTATGAAAGGCAATTAAGAATCTTCCAATAAACTGATATGGAGAAAAAGTGAGAATATTATTTAGAAGCAGTGAAGAATTTCTAGATAACATTCATATTTATAGAATTAATGAAAACATGAGCAATTAAGAATTCATGTCCATAATTAATTCTGAAGAAAACATTTACAGCAATAAAAGATTGAGCACAAGGTGTAACCAAACATATCCTGCACTATCCCTTTTCTCTACTGCTAGATCAGTGAAACATGAGCATGATTTAATAACATAAGAAGACAAAACAGAGATTGAGAAAAACTTATTATTCCATCAGACAGCACAAGAATTCTGTAACAGCACGCATGGTATCAGCAAGACATCAAACATTCAGGAAATCACTGAGCTGGTCCAGCCCTTTGCATTAGATAATCTGAAAGTATACAATACATTTGCCTCAGAGTGAAAATCACCAACCCCTTATACGTTGCTAAGGGAGGTATATATACATAATTTACATAAGAAAATATCTAGCTGAAGAGTAAATGCTTCATTAATGTCATGCCAACTCCTGGAGCGTAGTAGCTGAGGGAGTAAATGCTGTAGTAACTCTTCAGTGCCTTAGCTGTCAAAAATGGTCAGAAGATATTGACTTTGTGGCTGCTGGAGTCGGTTTGAGGATACGCTGTCAAAAAGGTGCGTATATCTTATCCTTTGCTTGCTGCCGCTGTTTTTTGCTGAGTCACTTTTCAGCTGCCTTTAATGCTGTTTGACTTTTGCTGAGCTGTAGCTGACTGGGATGGAATAATTGAGGCTATTTTGGCAAAATTTGAAGCATTGCTTGCCACCAATCCTCCTTGGGCATTTGGTGTCTTCGGATCTTCACCAAAGTCTCATCTGCTTCAGTATATCTGTAAAAATTAGGAGGAGTCTCAAAAAGGTGGTGGATTTCATTTTCAATAAAAAATATATTCTCAAGTTTTTGTAGAAGACTCTGCCCTGTTGGAGGCCCTGCCTCCTCCGAAGTGCTGCCTGATGCAGTAATTTGATTTTCCACAAAGGTGGTCATCCTGTTTGCATATTTCTCACGGGGGAGCAGTCTTCCCGTGCTGTTTAGTAGGCTAGGCAGTCCTTTGGCTTGCAGTGCTCCCATTTTGGCCTTGTACTCATCCACCTCAGCCTGGATTTCATAGCACTTCCTCTCCACAGTTTGTACATAATTTCTGAGAGTGAGTACCTTTTTAACTGTAAGGACAGCCTCTGTTCTGTTGACAATATTGATGGCTGCCAGTTCTTCCTTTGTCTGCCTGTTCAAAAAATCTATCAATCTATTGGCCAGCTCCGGCCTATTTCCCAGCACTATTCTGGCCCTTTGAATCTCTGTCTGTGCTTGGCCAATCAAATCCATCTGCTCATGCACAGTCTTAATTGATTTCCATTGCTTGGTGATGGATTGGTCAATGCAGGCCCACAAAATTCTCTTGATTTCTGCCATAGCAGTCTCTAGCTTGAGCTCCTTCTCCAAATTCTTTATTTTTTCTTTCAAGGCCTTTATTTCTCTGCCTTGTTCTGCCACAGTTATTTTTTATTTATCATATTTGGCATCTAGTTCTGCCAACTTTTCCTTGGCCTGCTTTATCTCATTTGCCTGGAGCTCCATTTCTTTAATAGCTTTGGTCAAGTCTTCCATGCTTGTACTGGAGTCTGGAGCTGTTGTTGCTGCTGCTCCTGTTGCGACTGTGGTTGTTACAGGGGCTACTGCTACCTCTGTTGTTGATGTGGTTGGAGGAACTTGGGATGTAGATTCTCCCTGTTTATCTTGTAATTCCCCTTCAAGTTCTTTCTCCAAATCAAGGACCTTTTGGTTGAGCTGCATTATAAGGTCCAGTTGCTCATCGGCCTCCTTTTCTTTTTGTAACTCTGCTGTTTGAGGGTGCTCTGTGGGCAGCAGTTTTAACCTCTTTTTCAGTGCATTGAGGTCATCTTCTTTTTTCTTGAGGAGGGCCCTTACGCCCTTTGGATCCTTAGGATCATGTCCTAAGTCAATGATGATGTCCTCCAACGATTTTATTCTGTTGTCCTTGGCCATGGAGGACATTCTCTCAAAATCCAACTGAATGGTGGTATTTTTCAATGATTCTTTTAATTCATGGGCCATGGATGACCTGTCCACCAAGGTGGCATAGACCATCTCTCCAGTCTGCTTGTGGAGTTCTATTTGGTCCATGGGATGGATGTCTTTGGCCATGACCTCCACCCTTGTCTTCACATAATCCGCAGCTGATTTAGGCTGCGGCACTTTAGGCTTGAAATGACTGAGGATCATTTTCTCCTCTTGAATGTCATATACAGACATTAGCCTTTCTTTCTGGGCTGGTGTTGCATTTAGAAACTGTTTATAGACTTCTACCCTCAGCAAGTCATTTTGTGCCTTTATTTGCTTGAAAGAAGCCTTAGTGCTTTTAGGCTTCTTGCTCTGCTGAGTGGAGGATGACACCTCCAAACCAAGCTGCACTCCCTGCTCCTGCTAAAAGGAGCTTGTACCTGTATGTTGGCTGCCTTCTCCATCTTTCCTTGAACTGTCAAGGACTTCTTCACTGATTTCTTCTATCTCTGGAGAATCTACCCTTTGTCTCTTGGCCTGGGGTTGTTGGGAGGATCCACTAGCAGGAGTGGACTCTTCTCTATCTCTTTTCATACCCCTCTCCTCATGTGCTGGGGTCTGCAAAATTGGTGCTACTGGTGGCTCAGTTTGTGGAGGAGGGGTGTGCTCTTGTTGCTGCCCTATTGAGGGGGCAGGCTGTTCTTTCACTATTTGCTCTTCAGCACCCATTATTCCTTTACCCTTGTCTGTACCTGGTGCTGCTGTGGAAGATATCTGTGTGGTTGGTGCAGCTGCTGAGGTCGAGGTACCTTCTCCTACTGGCTGCAGTCATTTGAAGGGTACCTTCTGCACACAATCCAAGTCAAGAGTCTTTTCCAAATCCTTGACATTCTTTAGCATTATCTCTTCTTCAGTTAATTTTTCAATTAAGGTGTCTTGTAGCCACTCTTGCTGATTGGCATGCTTTTCAATATGCGGGTACTTGTAATGCTCATAGCCTAGCAGTCTGTACTTGACTCTCCTAGCAGTGATGAAGCCTTCAGGGTCATAGGGGACCCAACGGAAGCTTTTAGAGAGCATGTACTTATCTTTAAGGATTAGCTCAGCATCTTGCCATCCCTCCTTTTTATTCATTATAAATGGGCCCAGGTGGTGCTTGAACTTGAGATGGGCTTTCTTTTTGGAGCTGTGAAAGTGAGTGAGGTCAGAGTGAATTAGCTGCCTATAATACTCCAAGGCAAATAGCCTCATGGGCACATATTTTGGGAGCCTGTATGGACAGAGCTCACAACCCTAAATTCTGATCACTGTATGATCTTCATATAGGTACCAATCACCTATTTTGTAATTCTTGGAGAACTGCAGGACCTTCTGTATATCAAATGATATTCTGGGAGGAGGGGACCTCATTAATAAACAAGAGGCGGGATAAACAAACTGATCAATGAATTCACAATATGAATATGGTGACTTTTGCACTTGATGATAGACAGGTGTCCAGAAGATAACAGATCTTCTTTCCCCTTTAGAGTCCAGCTTTTTGATGTAGCATGGAAAAGCCTCGGGCTGATAGTACATGAGAAGGTGGTAGATATAAGATGAATATTTGAAGATGCCCTCTCTATCTACTTTGTACAACTGTTCATGAATCTTGTTAGCTATGAACTTGGCAAAATTATATTTGCGGGCAGGGGGCTCGCCTGGGCTATAAGCAGCCACAAATACCAGCATTGTTTCATCCACATGCTCACTGGTTCTGTATCCCAGCACATAAGCAATCATGTCCAACAGAAGCCTGCCTACATCAGTAAAATAGACATCCAAGTAGGGAGGTGGCCATGTGGGCTGGCATTCAGGCCTCGTAAATATCTTGGTGATTTTCTGAATATCCTCACTGGTCATCTTGGCACCAGTGTCCAACAAATAATTCATGGAGAAAGGGAACAGCAGCTCAGTTTGATTGAAGTTAAGCATTTGGTTTATGGACTCAGCATTGATGTGAAAGAGGATGCTCCCAGATGGAGACTTAACAGCTCTGTGTTGCATATCATAATTTTCAGCACATAGGCGAATAATCTCAGGAAAATCATTGACAGAGGGGAGACAGTAGTGTGGCAGATTTGACTCCCATATCCCATATGTATCCTTGCCATTCAGGTAGTCATCTCTTAATTGCCTGAAGATCTGCAAATAGTCCCTGTTACCCACAAAGTCTTGGATAAGGTAGTCCCTGTCAGCAAGAGGCAAGGACTCCAGGTCTTTATTTGGTGCATTTATAGGAGCAACACTGAGGGCTATGGGTGCAGGAGCAGCCATTATGTAATTGTTGAATTTGAACAAGATAAGTGCAATGGTTTGCAGGGCTCTTCAAAGTTCAAGTGACAGACTGAATATAGCCAGTGATAGAGATTTTCTTCAAAGTAGAATGAGCAAGCTATGCAGGACTGTCTCTGCCTTGCTTGGCTAAATTCACAGGGATTGTGAATTGATCAAGATGAATTGCAGAGGGTATGTAAGATTCAATTTGGTGAAATTGCAGCTGGTATACACCCGGCAAAAGGGAACAATGTCGGGCATCTCGAGGACAAATTTACGATTTTGGTCCGTGAACTGATCGTTTCAATATCAAATTATGGCGTCGGGGCAATGCAGGTTACTTTATTTCAAATCCAAGTAGCAGACAGTGTTTAATTTGGAATTTGACAGGTGCTTTAATGGTGAACTTGCAGAGAAATGGTATGCATGGGGCAAAACAAGGGAATTATGGTGAATACCTGGATAAATAGCTTGGAAAGCCTGCGGGCCGAACAGTGAAGGCTCAAGGTAGCTGAGTTGATGAGTTCTGGTAGTTGCAAATTCGAATTTGGAGGTTCGGAGGTGACTCGGCGGTGAAGCGGCGACAACGGCTCTATCTTTTTCGCTCGAAAATGACACAAAACGGCCAAAACCGCGATTTTTAACGACGAATTCGGACGAAAAGGGTCATTTGGCACTTTTCCGCCGATGACGTCAGCATGACGTCATGGCGGGCCCGGGGTACGGAGGGTGATGTGGACGCTGAGCTGGAGGCCAGCGTGGCTAGACACGGTGGCGGGCGGAAGCGATGACAGGGCTACGTGGAGGGCCACGAGGCGCGGGGGCGGAGGTAGTACGACGTCATGGTGACGTGTAGATGACGTAAGAGGGGAGGTGGTAAGTGGTTTCCCCGCACCACCTTTGGGCAAAGGCGGTATCAGCGAGGGGGGATGCGAACAACCCCGCCGATCGCCACGTGTCCGGTGTACGAGCACCCATACTGCCCTCTCCCCGGACGTTAAAGGGAGACGGGTTCAAATCTGGAAATGCCCGCCCACCGTTGGATCGGGGGCGGGGGAGGATGAACGGCTGGCGGGCGCCCCGACCGGTCGTGCATGTTGGGGGGACCCGCCCGCAGAATAAAATATTCATTTTAATATTTGGGGCGCGGGACCTTAGGTTTTGGGGTTTTTGATGGTTTTTTATTAATCTTTCGGGGGGATAAAGGGTTAGGTTTGAGCAAATGGGAAAGGGGTTTTTGATGGAATTGTTGGAAAAGAGGGGAAATGAGGGTGTAGTGGAGGTTATTACTCTGACCAGAGGTCAGAGCAATCCCAAAGCAGGGTTGACCATAGTCCCTGGTGGACTAATGTCTCCCTTAGATAAACTTATTTAGCTATAGTGCTAAAAGGGGGATATTTATACAGTGCTTGGGGTTTTATACACCATGGTGTTATAATAGTAGGGGAAAGGGAAACATAGGGGATTTAATGTAAATACAGTTAGCAGTTAGTACTGGGGGGGAATGAGAATGAGAAGTGGTAGTTACTAAGCTTTGCAGGAATCAAACTTAGTTAGGAAGTAGATCAAAATGAAAAGAATTTTTACACAAGAAATGTGGTTTCTTTTCAAAGAAAGAAGTCATTTATGACATCAAATTTGTACAAATGAAGAGCATAAGGAGGACTGGTCAGGCAGATCCTGCAGTCCTCATGGGAGGTTAGTAAGAGACTTTGAAGGGAATGAGGGAAGTTAGTGATGACTTAGCACTTTGCCACCTAGGCCACCGCTCTTGTTTTTCCTGCTGATGGCCACTTTGATTTGCTCCAAGTGATGTGCTTTGATTTTTCTTTCTGCAACCTTCAACTGCCTACCCTGCCTATTATGCCTAACATTTTTTCTTCATTTTGTTATGGGTGCACTTGGTCTTGCAGACCCTGATAATTTCCTTTTCTTTTTTTTGCTGCCCTCCTATCTAATGTCTACCCTTATGCCTTCCAAGGGCCCAGATTAAACAGTTGGGCACCTTACTTTCTCTATCCACCTAGTCATCTGTCAAGCTTGAGCTGTTTGAACAGGTACTTCCTTTCTAGTCTACAACATGCAATTTAAAATATGGAGAGGCCCAGCTTGAGCTGTTGGACCACCCATTAAAACAGTAGTGGCAATTTGGACTAGCCACTCTCATGGTCTTTGTTTGGGGTTCATTTCTCTTATTTTTTTTATTGACCAATTCCTTTTCTTGCCCTTTGATTTTTCTTTTAAGGCATACCCTCTTTACCTTTTTTAAACTGTCTGTTTCTTTCACAAAAATGGAACCTTAGCAGCGTGGAAGGTAGACATTTTTGGCACTTCCACTGTCAATCATGAGAGATGAGAACCTATTGGTATAGGAGGCTAACAGTGGCTCCACTTGGGGATGGATTTTCCAGGTGAAAAGCCAAGAACAGCAGGTCAGATTGCCTGAATTTGCTTCCCTGTGGCTGGCTGAATTTCTGTGTTTGTTGGAGACCAACGCTTAGTATCCTGGATGTTGCAGGCAGCACCCAGTGAGTTGATTTACTGTGAAATTTCATATATGTTTTTCATCTGTTTCTCAAACTTTCTCTTCATGATTTGATAACTGCCCTGTGCTTACATTGCTGCCTAGGTTCCAGGATCCATATCTCCTAAAAACATCATAGTATATCATCTTGGTCTTCTCAAAAATGTGATGCACGTGCTGTTTTATTTATCTGTTGTAATTGGAAATACTGGAAAATACAAATATCTATGTACAATACATGCATGTTTGGTGTTTAATCAAAGGAGTCAAAATAATGCTTGAGCATTCTCCCATTAACTAGGCCTTCCTCAGTGTCTGAACCATCCACACTTCTCAAAAAATAGGTATTGTTTCCTTGTATAGGATAAATGATATAGGGTCCCTTCCATAGAAAATCAAACTTACCATGTTTGCCTTTGTCCTCTCTTCTGGAATCCCATCTTAACACTTTATGCCCAATAAAGAAATCTTCAGCTTTGGTTCTCTTGTCAAATATTCTTTTGATCTTTTCTTGTAGAACTTGAGTTCTTTGATAGACTTCCTCTCTTGTTTGTTGTAAATGAATTTCTTGATTAATCCTTCTTTGGATGTCATTGGGCTCAGCTTGTATTTCTTGCAGCAACTTAATCACAGGAATTCCTAGAGATGTAGGAAACTTTGCTTCTAGCCCATAAACCAGTTCAGATGGACTCATGCCAATTGATCTCTTGGTGGTCAATCTATCTACCCACAGTGAATTTACCAGCTTCTTATGCCAGTTCTTTTTGTTTTCTTCCAAAACTTTTTTAATGATGTTAATGAGACTTTTATTGGAAGATTCAGCTAGTCCATTTCCTTGGGGATAATAGGCAGTGGAATTACCTAGGGTCATGTGATACTTGTGACAAAAATTGATCATTTTCTTGGACTTGAAAGCTGCAGCATTGTCTGTGATGATTTTGTCTGGACAGCCAAACCTGGATAAGATATTGGTTTCTAGAAATTGTATAATAATGGAGTCATTGGCTTGCCTGCAAGGGATGGCCTCTATCCATTTGGTAAAATAGTCTGTAGCGGTGAGGATCCACCTATGCTGGCCAGAGGATGAAGGGTGAATTTCACCAA
Source organism: Pinus tabuliformis (assembly GCA_031772625.1). NCBI lineage: Eukaryota > Viridiplantae > Streptophyta > Pinopsida > Pinales > Pinaceae > Pinus > Pinus tabuliformis. Next base: position 2,014,142,261 of record CM062818.1, on the reverse strand, counting down.
TGAAGTCTAAACCCCATTGCTGAAATGGTCTCTCAGTTGATATTGGTTTGAGTGGTAAATGAAGCAGCTTCCTCTTGCCCTCAAAAATTTGACATTTATGGCAGGACATTACAAATTTCCTTACATCATTAAACAAGGAGGGCCAATAAAATCCAGCCCTTAGGATTTTATCAGCTGTGGACTTCCAGTACAAATGTCCTCCACAGTCACCTGCATGAAATTCTTTGAGGACATTGTCAGTTTCTTCTAAGGTTAAGCAATTGAGTAATATTCCCTCATGATTTCTCCAAAACAAAACATTGTCAATAACACAAAACTTTGATGCTTTCATTTTCAAGAATCTTTTCTTAGTTCTGGACAACCCTGGAGGAGCCTGCAGGTTTAGTAATACAAAACATATATCAGCATACCATGGGGATTGTATAAAGGCTTGCTTGATCTGTGGAGTCGCCATCTCCTGTTCGTCGTCCAGTTCATCAATGTCAAGGGCTTGGAAATTGGTTTCAGTCATTAATTTGGCTATGCCTTGTCCTTTTATCAGTTTGGTCGGTTTGATCTCAATGTCATATTCTAGGATGTTAGCAATCCACTTGCCTCTCTTGCCTTCAAGGCCCTCTTGGGTTAGAATATTTTTGACCACTGCATTAGGAACATAGGCAATTATATGAGAGTACAAGATGTAGATTCTGAAATCCTTGATGGCTTTTACCAATGCATAGGCTTGTTTTTCCATGATCTGATATTTCAGGGGAGCATCCCTAAGTGCTCTGCTGAAAAATGCAATGGGCTTCTCACAGCCTTGGTCATCTTTTTGTAGCAAAACAACAGCAATTGTATGCTCAGAAGCAAAAGAGAATATGATAAAATCTTGATCAAATCTAGGGCCTTTCATAACTGGTGTGTTTGTCAATGCTCTTTTGATATCCTCAAAGGCTTGTTTTGCTTCCATAGTCCATTTGACCTTGGAATCCTTTTTCAGCATATTGTTTAGTAGTCTAATGAGTTCAGCCAGATTGGGAATGAATCTCCTCAAGAAGTTGATCTTCCTTAGAAAGCTTTGTAATTCTTTGGTGTTTCTTGGATGTGGTACTTGTAGGATAGCTTGAATTCTGTCAGGATCAATCCTAATACCATCTTTTGAGATTATATGCCCCAGGAGTTTGCCTTCCTCCAATCCAAACAATGATTTCATAGGGTTCAAAGATATGCCATATTTTCTACAAATTGTGAAAACCTGCCTTAAGTGTTCTAAGTGTTCTTGATCTGATTTTGAAAAAGCAGTGAGATCATCAAGGTAGAGAACTAGGAAATCATGGAGTTCCTTGGCAAAGGCAATATCCATTGCTCTTTGGAATGTAGCCCCTGCATTTTTAAGCCCAAAAGGCATCTTAACATATTTGAATGTTCCCCAAGGTGTTGTGAAGGCAATTTTATCTTGGTCATCCAGGTGTACTAGAATCTTATTGAATCCTGAGAAGCCATCTAGTAAGGAGATCCTTGAGGCTCCCACCACCCTTTGCAAGATATGATCCATTTTTGGTAAAGGATAATGGTCCTTGAGAGACACTTTGTTGAGATTCCTAAGGTCAACACACAATCTGATTTCTCCTGTTTTCTTTCGTGTGGGCACCAAATTTGAAATCCAGTCTGAGAATCTGATTGGGGCAATGATCCCTGCTTCATACATACGTTTGACTTCTTTTTCAATGAGAGGGAGGAGGACTGGATTGATTCTCCTGAGTTTCTGCTTAAAAGGCTTCTGATTTTCTTTCAATGGTATTGTGTACTGGATAACTGATGTATCATATGACTTAAGGTCCTCATAGCTCCAGGCAAAGACATCTTGAAATTATCTAAATAACTCAATGTATTTCAGCTTCTGTTCAGGAGGTAATGCTTTGGATAATTTGACCATTTTGGGATGTTCAGGTGTCCCAATGTTACAATCCTCTATTTCAGCATTCAGTGGTTGGATTTTTGGTTTTCTTGAGATATCATTTGAGTCAAACAGATCCTCCAAAGGGGTTAAACCTATGGGCAGAAAATTATCCTTTAGCTCAATTACCTCATCTTCTGCTTCAGCCATTTCCTCCGCGTTTTCTGACTGTTTCAACTCCCGTATAGTTTCACTGTCAAAGGTGGTCGGATGTAAAACCAGATCAGCTACTTCAGCTGATATGTTCTGTGTAACTGTGCATATTTGTGGTTGGTCCTCTCCAGTACTAGTGTCAATGTTCATGCCCGAAAATTCTTCCTTTAAAGTGAGAAAGTTTTTTATCTGTTTGTTATTGTCAAAGACTTGCCAATTCTTGATGTTATCCGGGACTAAAGGTCTGTGTTTGATTTCAGCTGTGAATGTATCATTGGTTTTGAAAGGTAACTTACAAGTGCTGGCAAAAGTTGCCAAGCTGTGAGCATGTAGGTTGAGTTCTTTGGAAATCTTAGTCAATTGTGCTTGTGAGAAGTTGTCAAGTATTTGAATAGCTACCCCCTTGTATGATCTCAACCTTAGATCATTTGTGGTGAAATTTCCCTTTATTTGCTGTATGACCAAGTCTGAATCTCCTAAAATTGAGATTTTGATTGCACCTAGATTTTTTAGGAGTTTCAGTCCTAACAGAAGGGCTTCATATTCAGCCATGTTGTTTGTGCATCGGAAGTTTAGTCTGTATGCATGGCCCTCAGCTTGGTCATTGTGCATATTGTGGATCCATACTCCTACCACAGCTCCTAGCTTGTTTACAGAGCCATCAAATTCTAGATACCATAAAGTTTCATGATCAAGATCCGGATTAAAATTTTTAGTGACTTGGATGATGGGCAGATTTGTTTTTTGCAAGTTGTTGGGCACATCATTTGCTTCTATCTTGTTAACAGCCATCACCATGGTCCCTTGGTCTTTGCAGGAGGATTGTTCGTCTGATTCCTTGGTCTCTACTGTCATTAAAATTTCAAAATAAGCTTTGTGACATATGTCAGCATTGTAGAGAATGAATGAATCCATGTCTGAGTGTATGGAATAGATTGGAAAGTTTTGGGGCTTATCTTGACTGCTTACCACATATTTCATCAGAGTTTCCCGGTACAATCTCTTTGGCTGACAAAGACTGAAATAGTTGCATAGGACATGTCCAATTGCAGAGATCCTTGAAGTTTGGCCCCCCAGGATCTGGACAGGAGCATGCCATACTTAGGGGGTATGTCAGCTACCACTACATCCATCAAGATAGTCTTGGTTGGATATTGGACTAGGGAGACACATAAGTCTTTGATCAGGCCTAAACATCTGACTTGGCTTGAATCGAATGAAAATAGATCCTTGTAGGGTCTTGTGATGTCTAAGTCAAGTTTTTCCATTACAGATTTGGGCATTAAGTTGTGTGAGGCCCCAGAGTCAAACATTGCATTGTGTAGGACCTTGTCATGAATATTCAGGCTGACATAAAAGGGTGGTATCCCTCCATTCTCTGTTTTTCCATTAACCTCAGGTCCGAACAGCAACTCTGATTGGTCATCTAGAACGTTCACAGCATCTTTATTGTCTGATATTTGGAGTGATCTATTGATCTGCTGTCTATAAATGTCATGTTTGGCTAATTCTAAAAGAGGCACTGATATTTTTAGCTTACTAATTTCTGTTTCCAAGTTGAAAGGTTTTTCTATTTGAATTTTGGCATTTAGTGCTGCAGTTTTTTCCCTTTCAGCTGTATTATCAGGGGTCCTATGTTCGTCATTGGGCGCATTTTGAATAAGACTGGTGCCATGTTTGTTTCCTATGGGAGTATCTGCCTTTATCTTTGATTGATGGGCAAACTTGGCTGATTTTGAGAGGACTGTTGTTCTTAAATATCCTCCACAGTTACTTCTGTGGCCGGTGATTTTAAGTTGTCAGTTGTTTCGGGGGGAGTAGTAGTTTCATTGATCCTTTTTGATTGTTTATTATCCTTTGGTTTGTGGGTTGTAGGTACCTCTATTGTTCTACTCCTTAGTTTGTACTATTTGTGCACCTCATACACAGTTGCATCATATCCTTCTTTAAAGTCGAAAGATTCTCCTGACTTAGTATGGAATTGATTTTCATTGTAAACCTCTTGGTATTCTTGTGTCAATAAGACTTGATTTTCACCATCCAAACCCATTAGATTGATGTGAGGATCCTCACTAGGTTCACTAGATGTTGAAACCTCAGCATAATTCTCTTGAAAAGGAGGTCTGACATGCTTGTCAGGATCAGTCCTACCAACATTGGGATTTTGATTCTTTCTAAAGTTTGGGTTTCTAATATTGCTTGTTTGGGTTTCCCATGATGATTTTCTTTCTATGGTTTCCACCCTATCTCCAATTCTATCCATTCCCTTAATGATTGCATCTAGCTTTTGCTCGAAGGATGAGGGTTCTTCTTTGAAAGTAGTTCTCCGTTCAGTTCTTGCCCGGTTTCTTTTTGCAATCAGATTTGCCTCTACACTCACAGCTATGTTTTGCATGTCTGCTAGAGTTGCAGGGGCTCTTTCTCTTAGCTGATATGCCATATCAGCATCAAAACCATCATGGAATTTAATCAATGCTAAATCAGGTGGGGGTCTAAGATTTTGAGGAATAGCATTGTAAATGGTGTTAAATCTGGTAATCAGGTGTTTAAAACATACCTTTAATCCAACGTTGTTTGTAGCAGTCCAGCCTCTCCGATCCAGATGAGCTCCTCCTTCTCTTCGAAACCTGCATTCACTAACAAGAAAACGATTACATAGCACCTGAATAACTCATAAAATAAAACATATTCATCATAAAGACCAAGGAGTATATGAAACAAATTATATATAACAACTTGTTGAGAAAAATGAACTTAATTGTATTAAGTGTAAACAAAAGAAACCATTACAACCAGTGCCTTGGTGTTGTGTAGGTCCCTCCCAGGGTCCAGCAAGAGTTCTCCTTTAATTTGATCAGCTCACCCACTTCCAAATGAAGCTAAGAAAGGATGGGAATCTCTCCTCTCAAGCTCTATAAGGGAGTCCTAATTTCAGCAGCATCTACCCTTAGGAATGTTCAGCTTTCAACCTCCCCTCCCTCTGGCCCAATGCCTGTATTTATAATGCTTTGGAGGAAGTTAATCAGGTCCACCATCAATGGGATAAGCCCCTCTTTGAATGGGATAGCTCCCCTCTTGATGGGATAAGTTCCTCTTTCATAGGGATACATGAACCATTTGGAGGCGCTCAATACACGTCAAACCATCTTCTAGAATGCTCTAGATTCGACCACAAGTAACTTTTTTGAAGTAAAACTCGCGCCTTTTGACCTTTACAGGAGTACGCACCCACCCCTTTACAGACAGAGCGTACAAGTACGCAGGTATTGTGAACTTGGGGTGCGTACACGCGGGTAAGGTTAAGAGAAACTGCGTAACCAGAGTTAATTCACCTTTTAAGGACTTTCTCTCTTTCTTGGAGTTTGACATGAGGAGCAGAGGTATAAGACTTGCCAAGGAGGACAGTATGACAGTTGATGGAGCCATACTGACTGCAAATAGTCATGGCGACAAATTTTAGTGTAACAGATTGCCCCCTAAAGTGCGAAACCTGTAGTAGATTAGGGTTTCATATCATCTAGGAAGGGTGAAGTACTTTATCATTTCAAGGATTATCTTGTGGAGAGCCCAGTTGGAACCTGCAAATATTCAACACAAAATACATATGTAACATCATATCATCACTGAGGTAGGCATTCCCATACTCAGATTGAAAACTTTAACTAACAAACTAACTACTGCAGTACATCATAATCATAGACTCTTGTAGACACAGTATGGACGCAGCCATCTGTTTATGATTAGTCTACTATATAATGAATACAAAACTCCTCGCAGCCTGGATGGTGGAAACTAGATCCAGGGTCTTCGTTTCTACTTCCCGAAATGGTACGATTCTATCCATGCGAATAAATGAGTTGATGTCGAACATGGTCGAAACCACTTGATTACCAGTCGATGATGTAAACTGTTAACAAGTGTGAGAGAGACCACCAGTGATGTCAATGGTTCTCAAAGTACCCAGTATAATCCATGAGATGTGAATGAATGTGTTGATGTCGAACATGTCACGGAATCCTTCGATCGAAAGTCAATGATGTAAACCGTCGTCAAAGGCGAGAAACCTGCCATTGATGCATGCAGATTTCAAGGTACTGACGATTCCTAGGTCGTCTTTCTAGATAATGTGCTGATGTCGATAGAAAGCGACCCGTTGCAGGCAAGCCCACAACACGAAATCATAGATCAAGTTGAAGAAATGTAGTTGTAAGGACTGACTCAGGGATGGTCGTGATGGATGATAGGTATTTTGCAGATGAATGGTTTATTTGCAGTGACCTCTTGAACACATAACGACACGACAGATGGGCTTGGTGACAGTTGACCCAAAGTTAATACCCAGAACCGGTTGAAGATTTTCAATATGGGTTGATCAACTGTTAGGCAAAGGATTTCCCAACCCAGGTGAATGAAAAGTGTCGTGTTCAAGAGTGGTGATAAGGTTTCTTCTGAGACAAAGGATAACAAATAGGCTCATTTTCTCTCTTTTCCCCCACCATTTCTGGTAAGTACCTCTTTATTTTTAACAAGCTTGAGGAGGATAACATATGCTTGATTATAAGCTCATCCTTCGGATGAGTCCAACTTAGTTTAGATGTGAACCCTAAGAAGGAGTGGTCCGTTCCTGTTTGTAATCGAACGGGTCCTCTACTGTGAAATTTTAACGAGTCCAGTATAGGAGAAACTCGGCATTTTTCAATTTTAGAGAGTCTGAAAAACTTAAGAACTCCAGGTTTGAACTTTTTCGTAAATTTGTGTCTCCCAAGCCCGAAAAAGTATAAAATAATACTTGAGAGAACCGCTTGATCTTTTACGACCAAGGAGTACTTTCATAATTAGTGTCTTTGACCTGAAAAGTAAAAAGCGATCAAGGACACGTCGTTTTATTTCCAGTATCGAATTTGAAACGACAAAAATCCGGCAATCTTTTCCTGTTTTTACGGTCAGAAAAGGGCCATAAGGGGACCGTCTTTTAATTCTGTTTTAACGAGTGTAAGAGAAACGCTCAGCAATCTTTTCATGTTTTAGGAGTCAGAAAAGGGCTTAAAGATGACTCTGATGTTTTTGTTTGTCAAAAATGACAATTTTCCCTGAAAATCCTTTATCCTGCACAAAAAACCAGCACATTACTCATACCTGTTTAAGATAGATAAAAAATACTTTGAAAACTACCTTTTCATGGTGAAAAATAAACAAATTTACCATTTATTTACCCAAAAAACCTACAAAAAGGGATTTTACCAATTCATTTTTACCATTTTACTGTTGAGGAGAGAAAAAGGGCTTTTGGCAAGAAATTTCCCGTGGACATTGCAGAGAATCCGACCGTCGAAATCGAACGCCGTCTCATCAGGTATTCTATAACATCCTCCTCTTCATTTCCATCTGTTTAGAATTTGTTTTTAGGCCCTAGTTTCATTTTTTGGAGACTTTGGGTTTTCAAGGTCCGCCTTTCGGGGTACGCAGGTGCTCCACTAGTGACCCGCATACCCCGACATTTTCTTAGTTGGGAAAATGCCGGGCGTATGCACCTTGCCTAAAGGGAAGCCGCGTACCCACGCCCTGTTCCTAAAGGCGGGGTGCGTACCCCGCAAAATGAGTTTTCAAACCCCAATTTCTTCAAAAAGGACCAAAATGTTTTTATTTCATTGACTCTAACAGATGTTTTTTGGTGTGTAGATTGCCCACCATGCTTGATTGGTGCGAGAGAGAACACGAAGATGTTGATTTGGCCGCCATTAATCATCAACCGTCCATTGATGCTTTGAAGGCATGCGGCCTTTACAAATACTGGGCCATACCTGGCATGAGGGCCCAGGTGCGCTTTCTAGAGTGGCTGGTAGAGAGATGGAACGTCCAGGACCAGTGCTTTTACATTAGAGGGCACCAGCTCGAGATAGAGCCCTCGGATATCTACTTCCTCACTGGTTTTCCCAAGAGAGGCGAATACTTGACTCTGTTCGGAACTAGGCCGGGTGGCCAGTCCATCGCTAGTCTCCGACAAGAGTGGTGTAACACTCAGTCTCAGGAGAAGGGGATAGAGATCAAAACTATATCCCAACCTAAACTTATGGTGATTTCTTTCACGGTTACCAGACTTTGCAGGGCTGCCGCTTTGCACATTGCCACTGGATCCCAGATGCGGATGGCGATTGATTGCTATCGGGGCACCATTTTCAACTGGTGTGATGCTGTGTTGGCCAACTTAAAGGGCCAACTGACTAGAACCAAAAACGGACAGCTGAAGACTTTTGGTTATGGGCCTTTAGTTGTGAGTTTTGCCCTAGAGAGGGTTCTGATGCTGATCCCACAGCAGCTCACTGTTGAGGTTGGGCCTCCCCGAGAGCCTAAGTTGATGCGATGGGTTACGGTGATGGCCCGTCATCCTGACGAGGGCACGGAGGTTGTCTGATTTACTCCGGAGTATTTTCACTGGTTGGAGGACCAGATCTTTTCTATACATGATTTTCCTTATGCCGGAGTTGATTTTCGTGGAGATCCAGACATGGTTCTTCCACCGGGAGAACAATGGGATGACACAGGTACTTCATTTTTCACAAGTTTTTAAATTATCTACTTTTTTTTGTTTTTATATCGTCTCAAAACTGACAGTAATAATTTTTCAAAATGAAGATGTAGGCCCACGTCGTCCAGCCAATCTCCGACCTTTCGAGAGGAGGCTACCAGTTGCAGTGGCACCGGCCCCACGGGACGAGGCCAGAGAGACCCTAGCTGAGTTGGAACAAGACCTAGAGCGTCTTACGGCAGACATACCAGAGACTACTATAGATGATATTCCTATCAGGCTTCAGCGCTATGTAGTCGCAGTCCCAGGACCTTTTAGGAGGTTCTTGTGTAGGGTGGCGCATGCAGTGGTGTCGTATAGAGCGCATCACCAGTGATTGGGTGGTCGTTTTTGTAGACACATGTGACATTTTGGTTTTTTGTACTTATCATTTTTGCCGATCATAAGGTGTTTTTCAACCTATGTTCGAAGATGATGTATTTTTTGACACACTCCTATCTATATATATCATTATTACCGGCTTATCTTGTTAAACATGTGTGATGAAATGTTTTTAAATTTACATGTATGATTATCGCAAATGTATGTTTAACATTCGAGAAGCAATTGCATCTGCTAATGTATTTAAAGACCTTGGAATATGCTGATATTCAATGTAATCAAATTCACGTTCCAAGAGATGCACTCTCAAAAATAACCTTAATAACACTGGATTTCTAATGGCGTACACTCTATTAAGCTGTAATACAACGAGTTCAGAATCTAACCTCACTATCAAACTCCGAATCCCAAATGAAATAGATTCAGACAATAATTCAATCACTGCACTGTATTCTGCAATGTTGTTTGTTGTTTGACCGAGGCTTACCCCATGCATAGAAACTAACTCGTCAGAGGGCGAATAGATAACCCAAGCTGCGGAAGAGATATTCCGTTTACTACGACAAGCACCATCAGCAAATCCAATGTATGTTTGGAGAGGCATTGACATCTGCAAACATCAAACGTAAAACCAAGATAAGCAGAATAACGACGAAAAAACACACTTTCTAAGCTAAGCACATTGTCTAAACTAACAAACACACCAGCTAGAAAGAAAAATCTAACCTAACTAAAATCTCCATACCCATCATTTAAGCATAATACCTCTTTAGGTAAAGTCCCCCGTCAAAGTCTACCAGCTCATAGGCCCCTTTTGCTAGCTTTCGCTTGACAGTGTAGGGCCCATTCCACATAGGAACGAATTTTCCAGCACCTAATTTATCGTTAGCTTGATCATATAATAGCACTAGGTCTCCTTCCGAAAAATTTCGAGGAGTCACATTTCGATCATACTGAGCTTTCATACGTTTTGCATGAGTCTCGATCGCCAATGCAGCATCACGTCGAGTCTCATCTAATTGAGCTAAGTATAATAAACACTTCTCCTCTTCAGAAGTAGCTGGAAGTAATTCGACGGCCATTTGAAGTGACGGGATTTCGCATTCAATGGGGAGCACAGCTTCCAAACCATAAACTAGTTGGAAAGGAGTGAACCCTGTTGATGTTTTCACGGAAGTTCGGTACGCCCAAAGCGCGGAAAATAACATGTTGTGCCAATTCGACCGATAAATACCAATGATTCGTTGGATCATGATAACTAAAACTTTGTTGATGGACTCAACCAGACCATTTGCTTGTGGATAATAAGGAGTTGAGCTATCATGACACAAACCAAGCTGGCCTGTAAGTTCTGTCATCATAACGTTTCGAAAATGGCACCCATGGTTAGTGATGATCGCTTGTGGGACACCAAACCTAGCAATAATGTGATTGAATACGAAAATTGCAGCTGTCTTGCCGTCTGCCTCGAATGTAGGCATCGCCTCGGCCCACTTATTAAAATAATCAACTGCAAGGATGATATACGCATGCCCCCCGGCCGAGTGAGGGTTACATGTAATAAAATCGATACCCCATTTGGCAAAAGGACCAACGGCAATGATAGGGTGGAGAGGAGCAGGTGGAGCGCGCATCTTGCGATCAAACACTTGACAGTTGTGGCATTTCCGGACCGCAATAATACAGTATTTAAATAAGGACGGCCAGAAGTAGCCAACGCGCAATATCTTTTGGGCTGTGGCATACCCAGACATATGACCGCCACACGCTCCAGAGTGACAGTCATTCAGAACCCTTTCAGCTTCCTCGTGAGTTAAGCAACGTCGAAAAACCAAGTCCGCCCCACGGCGATAAAGAGTATCTCCAATAATTTTGTACTGTTGGGACTGGAACCGAATTTTCCGACATTCCGGCTTTGAAACTTCGGACCGAAAGGATTGGGTCTGGAGATAGACGATGATATCCCCATACCACGGATCCAAAGTGCTGATGAGAAACAAAGATTCGTCCGCAATGGGCTCCTCTGCCACAGTTTCTGTGTCAGCACGCGGGAAGTCACACATTAACTCTGCAAAAACTAAAGATTTCTTAGACTTAGATTTCTCAAACTCCAAGTCGAACTCTTGCAGGATAACGATCCATTTAGAGTACTTTCCCCCTAGCAATTGTTTAGTCAAAATGTAGATCATAGGGTTGCAATCCAAAATGACTGTAGTTTTACAGAGTAGAATGTAGTGACGAAAACGTTGGACAGCTTGAACGGCTGCCAATGCCAATTTCTCCACATGTGAATATTTGAGTTCAGTTGGATTTAACGTCCGACTAAGGTAATATATCACATGTTCCGTTTCGAATTCGTCTTCCTGTACTAAGACCATTCCAATGGTGGAATGAGCGGCGACAGGGTACAAAAAGTAATCCTGGTTGTAGTTGGGAGGATGCAGCAACGGTGCATGGGTTAACACGTGTTTGAGTGCATCAAAAGATTTCTGAGCTATCTCATCCCAAGAGAATTGAGCATTCTGTTTCAACAACCCGGTAAAACCCTATGTAATCTCGGCGTAGTTAGGAATGAATCAGCGTAAAAAGTTTGCTTTCCCCTGCAAACTTTGGAGTTGGCGAAGACTCGAAGGAGGAGGCAATTTGATGATAGTTTCTACCTTCGAGGGATCGACGCGAATGCCGGCTTTCGAAACTACAAATCCCAGCAATCGACCCACTTCTATACAGAAGACACATTTGTGTGGGTTCAATCGAATACGATAATGCCTACACCTCATGAAGATTGCTCGTAAATGGACAAGGTGATCAGCTCGATGTAATGAGTGAGCGGGCAAATCATCGAGATATGGTTGCACAATCTGTTTGATGTTATGAAACACATAAGACATCGCCCTTTGAAAAGTGGCTCCGGCATTCTTAAGTCCAAAAGGTAATTTGCAATAAGCAAATGTCCCCCATGGACAAATGAAAGCCGTTTTTGGTTGATCGGCAGGTAGAATATTGATTTGGTTGTAACCGGAAAAACCGTCCATAAAGGAAAATATTTCACTGCCAGCACAATCATCAATTATTTGATCGATATAGGGTGTTGGGTAGTTGTCCTTGGGACAAGCTTGATTGATATCCCTATAGTCGATGCATATTCTTATTGTTCCCTGTTTTTTGTTAACCGGAACAATATTCGATACCCAATCCGTTAACGGGATCGGATAAATGAAACCTGCTTTCAACAGCTTCTCAACTTCTGCTTTAATTGCAGCCGCTTTTCGTGGGTGAATCTGACGCAAACGTTGCCGGACGGGTTTAGCATCCGGGTAAGTCTTGATCTCATGGACAACAATTGTGGGATCAATTCCTGGCATTTCCTCATAGGACCAGGCAAACACGTCGCGGAATTCTTGAAATAGGGCCTTGTATGTCTGAATTTCGTCATCTGAACACGAGGCACCTATATGAATGTGCTCAACAATTCCGGGCTTGACTGAAATGTCAATTGGAATAGTGCGAGAAATGTTTCCCAAATTCAGCTCTGAATCAGGATGTTTCATTGGATTCTGAGCTTTTTTGACATATTCAGCTGTAAAAAATTATGAGAAATTGTTTTCAAAACGATCATCCTCGGGTAAAAACGAAGATCTGTGATGGAGATCTTCCCATGGTAAATCGTCTACACACAGGACTTCACGAAGTTGCTCGTCAGATGACACAACTTCGGGAAACGCTATTAACTCCCAGGTTGACGCGAAAAGTGATTCCTCACAGACCACATTCATTTGGGCGATTTTGGTTGAACGCGGGTCGGTAAAAGACTGCACAGCTTCATAGGAAATTTCATATGGACTCAAAGGCACAGCATCACCAAATGAGTCTATCTCAGATTCAGAAGGAACGATCCAAGGATCGTCATAAACAATGGTATCTGATGTAATCATATGAATGGATGCAAAAGAAGACGAGGCGTTGATTGGAGGAAAAGGAAAAGTTCCCAGTAAACAGGCATCTTTAACTAATCCTACTCCAACATCATTATAAGGGATAGTCATTTTACCGACATGCTGGATACTCTCTGAAGAGGCTGGGTCGGATGAAAAGTAAGCCAGCTGGTCTATGGTTACGATCTTGCCATTATGTGGAAACTTTATTACTCTGAAGACCGATGAAACGACCGCTGTCATAGCATAAGACCAACTTCGACCTAGGAGAAGGTTGTAGTCTAGAGGGGCATCAACCACCTCCACATCTAGACTAACGATTTTTCCTTCAACCCCTATAGGCAAATCCTGTAGAATGCCAAACGGATGGAACCCACAGCCATCAAAGGCCTTAATAATTGTCGGGGATTGATTTAGTGAAGCAGAACCAAGCGATCTCCAACACTGTATCGACATAATACACGTGGAAGCTCCCTCATCAATTACAGTCCGATGAATAGGCCTATTTTTGACTATCACTGGGATATGGAAAGCCATTTGATGAGGTAAACGCGGTGTACTATTTTCTAGATCAAAGATTATTAGGTTCGGGTCCTGAACATCAACAGCTCCTATAGCCGACAAAAGTAATTTACGTTGTGCTGGGCATGATTGCAGCACTTTTAAAGCCGACATTGTTGAGGGTGAAACAGCTAAATCCTCAACAATGCTGTAATTCTGGGCCACTCTCGCATGTGGATTGAAAGCAGACCTTCGAAGTACACCCTTGGCGGGAGGTTTGATTACTAAGTCCGGGTTAGGCTTCTCAATCTGTAGTGGATCGGAACTGGGAGCTGAGGTTGATGGATTAGAATGAGAAGATTCTGCTTCTTTGCCATCAACAGGACTCTTACTACCATAATCTTGCGATCGAGTCGCAATCCTTACATGAGACATCATCAATATGGGTTCTTCACTGGCACTCGAGGAAGAACCTATCATCTTACTCTCCTGCTTTGGAAATGGATCTTTCAAAAGAGCAGGAGTTGGGGAACCCTTGACGATTTTCACAACCTCGGCCCGATGAGGGCAATCTCTTGTAAAATGATCCTCTTCACAAATAAGACAAGATATCGAGGTTTGCGCTTTTCGTCATTGGTTTCCGACTTTTCAGTTTTCTCCTTTAGAGTTTTGTCTGCTTTATTCTTCTACTTACCTTTCTTTTTTCCACTGGATTTTGATTTAGCCGTAGATGACTCTACAGTGTGAATATCAGCGAAAACTTCAGCAGAAGATTCTCCTATCGGGGAGTCTGGTAAGGTTATAATGGGCGAAGAATTCTTTGAAGACTTCTTCTTGCTTTTAGTGTTCACCGTACCAATCATACCATCAGTGGCATGAGACCCCGAAGGAGCAGCAGCGATTTGATTTGACTTAGGAAGATCTGGGATCTTTTCGTGTAACGTACCTGACTGAGTGTAAACTAAGTCAAGGTACTGCGCTTGAGCAATCACTTGCTCCTCAGTAACTACTCCGGCCTTAGCTACGTCTTCAGTAATCTTCGGTAACAATGATTTAACAAACCATTCAGCTAAGATTTGGTCCGGGATAAAAACTTTCACTAATCGCCTTCGACGTCTCCATTCATGAATATGATCGGAAATATAAGTGGGCGTCGATTGTTTTAATGAAGTTAGTAACTCCGTGCCATTATCATATCTGACCGGCAACTGAAAATGAGTTAAGAACGAGGTAGCTAACTGGCTAAAATTATAAAAAGAGGCCCGTGGTAACTCAATGTACCACTTGGCCGCGAGACCAATGAGAGTGCGCTGGAAAAGACGTAAGCGGATCGAATCATCCGAGATGGAATTAGAGGCACACCAGAGGTGGTAAGTCATCACATGATTCGACGGGTCCTCTCCAGACTTACCTTCGAACTTGGGTATGTCACTGGGAAACTTATTTGGCATTGGCGGCCAAAACGGAAGATAATTTATTGGATCGTTCGTTAGGCGCGACAAGTCTGGTAAATCCAAAGTTGCGATAAACGGTAATTGCCGATTAGGATCCCTAAAACTCTGGGTCACGAGACCAGTCCCAGGAGGAGGATATCCAGGATAACTTGGAATAGGAATCGCGTTCGAGATATTGTATCCTCCCGGAAAACCAGGATTAACCGGACCGTACTGGGGTTGTTGTGGTTCCTGATAAGTGTACCCAGGATACGGTTGATACTGGTAAACTGGTTGTTGGACAGCAGGCCCATTTTGGTACTGTCCCTGGTATGGTTGATAAGCGAATTGTGGTTGACTAGTGACAACCGTACTTAAACCAGGTTGTCCTACAGGCATCTGAACCGTAGTTTGAATCGTTGATCCAGACAATGGTAAAGATGTCTGAGGAGTAGTTACAGAGACAGTAGAAATCGGAGTTGTCGATACTCCAGAAGTAAGTGTGGTAGACTGAACAGATGTTGCGGTAGTTTCAGCATTCGTTTGAGATGGAGTACTAGGTGCAATAGGCCCAGACTGAGAAACTACCGAAGGTACAGAAGTTTGAACATTAGACTGGACTGGTTGTTGGGGTGAACCAGAAACTAAGGGTTGTCCAGCTTGAGATGACAACTGTACACTTGGCTGCAATACCTGTTGAACTTGCGATGGATCCCACACTATGTTCATTCCGGGGTATTGACCCATGACAGGTTGAGGATATTGAGATCCATAACCGGATTGAGGGTAGGATTGATAATTTAAAGTTACATTTCCCGTACCTTGAACATAATATTGACCTTGGGGTGGTTGATAACCTTGACTCGAGTACTGACCTTGGGGTAGAAACCCTTGAGGTAAGTACTGATACTGGGGTTGACCTTGAGGTATAAATTGATACTGAGGTTTACCTTGGGGTACATATTGAGGCTGGGGTTGACCTTGAGGAATGTATTGCACCACGGGTACATACTGTCCTTGAGGTTGCCCCCCAAACGAAATTTGTGTACCTTGAGGTTGCCCCCCAGGCATTAATTGAGGCTGACCCCCAGGCGGTAACTGGCCACCTTGAGGTTGAGAACTGGGAATTGAACCTGACATCATGTAAATGTCTCCTACGCCCAACGGTTTATTACCATTGTTTCCAGTTAATAACCCATGTTCAATGGGTTGAGGAGATGCTCCCGCAAAAGTACCAGAAAGTGACTGATACCCAGAGGGAACAGAAGGACCGCCGTACAAGAAAGATTCAGGAGATTGAGTAAACATAGACGACTGACCTGACATATTTACAGGAGTATAAATACCTCCAGGTGGATAAGGAGTACAAGGTGGAGAAAAACTTGACCCTGAGTTGTCCAAATAATTAGTTAACGAAAGATACCAAGTAGTACTTCTAGGTGGACTGTAAAAAATGGATTCACGCTCCCTTAGATCAATAGTAGGTTGATCTTCAGGGTTAGGGACGCTTATTTCTTCTTCTGGAGCAAGTTCTTCAATAGCTATCAAACCAGAAGGAAGATTTTCGGTGATGACTCTTTCTACCCTAGGTGAATCAGGAGCACTAGAGGTTGGAGTAACAGGTTCAGATATCTCAGGTTCTTCGCCTATATCACTAGTAGATGAAAAACTACCAGCAAGCTCAGACACTGCAATAGCTTCGGGATTATAACCTGTTTCTAGACTTTGGTAATCTGGATGGACTACCAACGACGACTCTCCTTCTTCAGGTGAACCTACTTTACTGCCACTAGGAGTTACAAGGACTTTCAAACCTTCGTAATGACTCGGGACGTCTTCAGGAGGTTGGCCCTGAAGTCTACGGGACTTCCTCAACAAATCGGCCACGGTTACAATCTCATGAGACTGGCCCCGAAGTCTACGGGACTGTCTCAGTAATTCAGCCACAGTTAAAAACTTTTAACTACTGCACACGCAAACAAAGTAAAATCTCAAAGCAAACCGCCTAAAGTCTCTAAAGAACCAAACAAATTCGAATCACACACCTAAAGAATCTAGGGCGTCAAACCATACACAAACAGTAGCCTTCCGGACCGAAAACACTAGTTGGTGATGAAGCCCAACATCGCCGAATTCAGTACAGAAGTGGCGGGTGGAACAGTTACCCTGGCAACCTACTTAATGAATAGACCGGCACAAGTTCCTCCACTTTAACCGTCTCGAGTGAAGTGAACCCCCCGGAAAATCCAAGTGAGTCTAGCCGACGTCTGCTCCAGGTACAGTGGGATCTTCCCTCCACCGTCACCTTGGGTAGAATCCTAAAGATAATGGTCACTAAGGTCACCAACAGCAACAAATACACCTGGGGGAACAGTCTACGATCCGATAGCACGCAAGGGCAGAGTATCAAGCTCAATCCCCTTGCCGGCTCCTTGACAATAATCCAAGGTTTACCGACAAGTGACCCCAGGCTCCTCGACAATAATCCGAGGTTTACCGTTTTTAGTACGTGCGTATCTGGCGTCGTTCCCAATGAAGGAGGATTGATCCCCTCACTGGTTCGGACGCGATCTCGTGCTTCTCCTTTAAGAGGAGCTTTCCCAGAGCATAAATGAAACAGTTGGATTTATCCTACCACAAGATGAGCTACTTGTTTGGTTTTGCTGTCTTGGAGAGTTAATTACTCTCCTACTCCAAGACACTAGCTTGATCTATATTGGTGTTTCAGAGCCCTAGTAAATAAAAAGTTACTAAGTTAATTTTACTTTAAGCGTTAATTTTTATGGCTTTTCTTTAGGACAAAAGGTAGTGGAGATGAAACTGATGGTGTGTAGACTCGACTCAAATCAACTAAAAAGATGCACCTAGGATGGTTTAAACTATTTTTCTTTTTTCAATGAATTCCTTAGCTAAGAGAGTTGGAGAATGCAAAATTGATATAAAGACAACTTTCTTGGCAATGAAAATCAAAGAAACAATCTCTTTATCTTTTCCAAAGCATACAACACATGAGCACTAATTATTTCATGAAAATTCCTTTCTCTTTTCAAAGACTTCAAATGCTACTAAAACAAACTTTCCTTCAAAAGAGATTTTTGTATTTTTTCCTATATTAACAAAGCATATAAAACTACTTAACAAAAATCAAATTTAAAAAATCTACGACAATCAAATCAATTTTACCTAAAAGAAAATCTAAAAGAAATTCACCTAAAAGCAAACCTAACGAGGCAAAAGCCTACAAAGTATAATTCCAGGATGTTTTACTCACTTACAATTCAACTAAGGACTCGTTCATGCAGAATCATAAACCAGTCAAAAAGAAAAATCAAAATCTTTTGTTCTTTTTCTTAAGAATGAAATTCACAGCTTTAACCAACAAGCTTTCTCGAAATTCCGCAAAGAGACAACACAAAGGTAGGTTTCTCACAAAGGTGGATTTTATGAAAGGTTCGACTCCTAAGAAGACTGAAAAGACCAGGGATATCCAAGGTTTTACAACTTCTAAAGCCAAAGTCACTACAGGACCAATGCAAAAATCAAACCCTAGGGCTAGAACTTCTATGAATTTCACTAAAACCCTTGATACTAATGAAACAAGCTTAGATGAAGACTTCTGACAGGTAACCAGTGGATCTGGGCAGCAAAAACAAATTATAAACAAAATCTAAGAGGCAAAAAGGAAAAAATTGAAATTTTCTCAACTTTTGACAGGGTACGCAGGCAACCTGTTTGCACAGGTGCGTGTACGCTCTGTGTACAAAGCTGCAGTGCGTACAAGTACGCACTGTGCTTAACGCAGAGGGTGCGTACTGCTAGCAAAACCAAGAAAAATAAAATCTAACTTAACCCTAAGCTATTCCACCCAAATTCACAGTCAATCAGCCAAAAACCAGAAAGAAATCGACTTTTCTCAAATCAAAGTATCAATCAAAAGAGAAATCAATCAAATCCATGGATTCCCCAGTGGAGTCGCCATTTTGTCATGCGGAAAGAGTCAATTTTGCGGACAAAACCGACCTCCCTAGAAGCTAAGGCTTTCTAGTGACAAACAAGACAATTAAGCACTATCTTTCCCTAAATATGCATTTAGAATACAAGTAATCAGGTGTTTAAAACATACCTTTAATCCAACGTTGTTTGTAGCAGTCCAGCCTCTCCGATCCAGATGAGCTCCTCCTTCTCTTCGAAACCTGCATTCACTAACAAGCAAACGATTACATAGCACCTGAATAACTCATAAAATAAAACATATTCATCATAAAGACCAAGGAGTATATGAAACAAATTATATATAACAACTTGTTGAGAAAAATGAACTTAATTGTATTAAGTGGAAACAAAAGAAACCATTACAACTAGTGCCTTGGTGTTGTGCAGGTCCCTCCCAGGGTCCAGCAAGAATTCTCCTTTACTTTGATCAGCTCACCCACTTCCAAATGAAGCTAAGAAAGGATGGGAATCTCTCCTCTCAAGCTCTATAAGGGAGTCCTAATTTCAGCAGCATCTACCCTTAGGAATGTTCAGCTTTCAACCTCCCCTCCCTCTGGCCCAATGCCTGTATTTATAATGCTTTGGAGGAAGTTAATCAGGTCCACCATCAATGGGATAAGCCCCTCTTTGAATGGGATAGCTCCCCTCTTGATGGGATAACTTCCTCTTTCATAGGGATACATGAGCCATCTGGAGGCGCTCAATACACATCAAACCATCTTCTAGAATGCTCTAGATTCGACCACAAGTAACGTTTTTGAAGTAAAACTCACGCATTTTGACCTTTACAGGAGTACGCACCCACCCCTTTACAGACAGAGCGTACAAGTACGCAAGTATTGTGAACTTGGGGTGCGTACACGCAGGTAAGGTTAAGAGAAACTGCGTAACCAGAGTTAATTGACTTTTTAAGGACTTTCTCTCTTTCTTGGAGTTTGACATGAGGAGCAGAGGTATAAGACTTGCCAAGGAGGACAGTATGATAGTTGATGGAGCCATGCTGACTGCAAATAGTCATGGTGACAAATTTTAGTGTAACACCATGGCTAGATGCACGCTTTAAGAAGTGCCTCTTTCTGTCTTGCGGCATCCACCTGCTCTTTCAGTGCCCTTGCTTGCTGCATCTTTGCAAGCCATTGAGTGAGGATGACTATCTACGCAGTTCCTCGAACATTGTTGTACTACTCCTAATGTTCGCGTGCCTCTGTTTCCAAGCACTTTATGTTGGGATCCTCCTATAAGTATCTGAGGACACCAAAGGCTTGGTCCAACATACTAGTACAGTCCTGCACTACCCGTCCAATTTATTCCAACCCTATTTGGATATCACTAATGCGTTGCTCTCTAATTTTCGGGGGAGTGGATGGCTGTGCCTTCAGCCGCAGCTCGGCAATCTGGAGATTCAGCTCTAGTTGCACTCGCGTTGTTTCCTCATGCGCGTTTCAGACTCCACTTGCCAAACAATGGATCCGTACTTCTGTTGGCAGGTCCGTGGCAATGGAAAACTCTAGGACGCGCCGACACGCTTCATCAACTGTCTGCACTAACTGCTGGTTCTGTGACACCAGTTCGTCACGCTACAGGTTGAGCTATTCGATGTTGATCTTTTTCTCACTTAGCACCTGTATCATACGGCCCTCCCTGGCACGGAGTTCTGCGGTTACTCCATCCTGCAGTTGGTACAGTGTGTCTCGTGGAAGGGCAGCCAAGTTAAGGCCAAGTCCCTTGATCCTGCCAACCGCGACTCTGTTGATCTCATTCTTTATTGCTAGCGCCCCTTCCGGTAGCACTATGGTATTGGCCATCCTTGTGCGTAGCATCTGTTCTATTGTTGATGTGCCTATTGCGACGTAGGTGGCTACGGTTCCTTCCTGTGGGGGGCTGCACCTGTAGTTCCTACAGCTGTACCCTTAGGGCCCCCAACACAGTCTGTTGCTCCAACATGACTTCTTGGAGTGCTTCCTTGGTGACATCGCGAACTGTCTCGCCGATGTCGTAGAGGTCACCTTCCGTTAATGTGATTGGGTCGATGGCCAATTTGGAGGCCTTGACCTTTTTCCATGGACTCGATCTCTCTATGACGCGCGGCCTTTTGAGTTGGGTGGAAGTTGTGCCTGGGTCCACGCCCTCTTTTGCAAGGTCTATGTCCTCTGCCTCCTATCTTGTGGACAATTCCTAGCCCTCCTCTGCCTACATTGTTGTGGCCCCTATTGTCTGTGTTGTTGTTGTTGCTTCGGCGGCCTTTGTCTGCTCCGCAACTGCCTGTGTTGCCTCACGGACTGTCCTTACCTCTACTGCCACTTTTTCATTACACCTCTTCTCAGCCAGCCATGTGACGTGCATCTTGGCCTCCACCTTTCTTTTCTGTGTTGTTGCCTTTTCCAATTCTGCTAAATTTGGGGCGTGCCACTCGAGAGGCCATGTCTCTAACACTATAAAAATTGCATCATCAGTGGCGATGAATGGGAGCTTGGTCCACTGCTGTGCCGGATCTTTCCGTGCCCTAATGTAGATATTGTGCATGTCCGCCTTGAAGTCTGCAAAGCTCCGTAGACTGTTGTGCACTATGGGGGACAGGTGCGACCTCCTATTAATCCACATCCGGATGCTCGCCTCCATGAGCACCCAGAAGATCTTTGTATCGTGAATCCGCTTCGCGTCCTTGGTAGCCCAAAGCGATGTGTACTTCGCGGCCTCTGGTAAGTCACACTCAATGCTCAGGAACTAACTGTCCTCTGGCAGTTCTCCCGCTACCAGCAAAATGGACAAGAGCAACCACGTGTAGTGGAAGGTCTTACCCTGCTCCTGGGCTTCCTTGCAGTTGATCAAGAATTCCTCGCAGAGGAACTCAACCCAGTTGAATTGGACCCCCTCTGTGCATTGTTTGACCAACGCAACTACCGGCACTGGTACTTCATCGCCACGACATTTTCTCATTACCTTCCTGGCTAGGAGTTGGGTGGCTACGCGCAACCCTTTATCCTTGATACTGTTGATGGTGTAACCCCTCTTTTTCTTCTTGAGCTTATATTTTTTCTTCATGGTTTCTGCGAGAGCTGAATCACCAATTTTTCCTGCTATCGTCGCGGGGTCCTTTCCCTTATAGGGAAGCCGATAAATTCTGTGGATGAGGGCCACCGTGATGGGAATAGGCTCCTCTAGCCATAAGTACCCATCATGCACCAGGCAAAGCAGCTGCCTGATGACGAAAATGGTGATGGGCACGTAGTGAAAGTGTGGTATCCATAGTAGATGAAGCAATCTAGCCTTCACCACACCGCACAGCCATTTTCACGGCTCTAATGTTATTATTGGCCCCTTTGTGCTCTACTTCATGAGGCTCTCTGTCTCTAACTGTGGGAACTTCTCGCTATCCTTGAGGTCCCAATATTCAAACTTCATTGTGGGCACATGGCCCAGGTGCGAGCCCTCAAACATAATTCCATCAGGGAGGATCGGGCTTTGGAGTGTGCTCTTTGTGGCATCCAAATCCTTTGGTATCTTAGTTTTCCGTTTTCGCGGAGGGACGTACTCGAGCAATTTCGATGCAGAGCACACCAGTTGGATATCCTCTTCCATGTCCTCTGCTTCCTCTACCTCAGCAATCAGAGCCTATAGGTCCTCCTCCTCTTCATCTGTCTCAATGGTGATAGCCTTGCCCTTTTCTTCCATTGGGAGCTTACTAAACTACGGATTCCTCGGGGACATGCGGACTAGTCCCGCTGCCTGCTTATCTTTATTTTGGTCTCAGCGTTCAAGGTGATTTTGGGATTTCCAGCACAACCCTGGTACCTTTCGGAGCCTCGTGTACCATGGGGTTTTGCGTGTCCTCATCAGTGGTTCCTTCTGCAAATCCCAAACCCCTTCTGGTAGCCGCCATCTTGCTTGAACTGTATGTGGTCTTTCGCGAACTTAGGGGCTTGAATATCGCTTAGCGCTCAACACTCTGTGCTCTATTCAACTTCTCAAGTCTCAAGTGAACAAGTATTGTCTCATGGCTAAGCCCTGGAGTTTTATAGCGCCTTTTAAATTCAAATTTGACCATTCCCCCCCCAATTTCGGGCCATCAATGCTTTCTTGGTGGCACATTTTCCAAAATCTTGCCCATAACTGTTGTCTTAAATGTCTGCCACCCACTCCATTTGGCCTCAAACTGGACATCTTATCATGAATAGTGACACCAACGATCACTTTCCAGCCTACCCGCGTGACAACATAGCCCCCCATGCACGGGCGTGAACCTTGTGATATGTTGATTCTGCGCGCACCTCCCTTATCGTGCAGTGCCCAAACTAACTCTTTTATAGTCCCGTGCTCTCTTTCAACTACCTGGAGCACTGAGACTATGCTTCCTATGGCTAGTCAGGTGGTTGCACCACCTATGTGAGGCTTCAGCTCACCTTCCAGTATAGTCCACGGAAAATCCTCAATTTCCCTCGCAACAGCCGGCACCGCGCATTCTATCGTATGTAGTGTGCTCCCCTGGTTACTGTGTTTGGTGAGATGTGGTCATAGCCATGGCAGTAGAGTCATAAATTCTCGGTGATAGTCTTCTAATTCAGTGGTATGATCATCCACACCTTGCCTTTCCATCCTTGGTTTATCGAAGAGACATGCTTGCTTGATCTCGTTGTCTAGCATCTTGACCTCTGCATCCACCAATATTCTTTTCTTCCTCAGTCGTACCCGGTCTTTTTCGAGTTTGCGAAGTCTAAGGTTCCCTCGCCGAATGGCTTCCTGAAGCCTTATTTGTTCGACCTCATGTAGTTATATGATTTCTTCGTCCTGGGCTTCGCACACTGTCACATCTACGGGCGTGATTACGTGTGGAATCCCCTTTGCATTCTCTTCAGAAATTATGGTCCCTATTCTGTTCCTCACCTTTGGAATCGTTTCCACAGTTAGGGCTTTGCACATGGTCCTATAGGCCCATTGAGCCACTAGCACGCGCAGGTCCTAGTCAATGTGTCTCGTATGGTGAACCCTGTTTAGTACTTCATTCACCCTATCAAATGCTTCTCCATGGATAATTGGTAGCGTGCATCTTCTGGGAGTGGTGTGTGCTTGTGCGGACTGTACGGCATATGTCCATACCCATTGGGAAAGGTGGGCGCATAAGTTGTTTCGCCCCTGGTGACTGGCTCTCATCCTGAGCTGGGGTTTTCCAAATTGTAGGCACATCATCCTTCTGCATCCACGCCAGTCCTCAAAACTTCCTTGATGCGTACCCCACCATCATGCAGGCATTGCTCACAATGCCCATTTCAGAGCATCGAACCTCTGTTGTTCTGGTACTACGCTTTCAAATTTGTTCAAGAATGCATCCACTCCTATCATAAGATCATATGTAGGCAGATCCCTTGCCTCTGTTGTCACGTAGTGCAGTGATCTAACCATCATGTTGCAATTAAGCGTTGTTAATTTGTGCAGCCGATTTTGCCATCGCTCTATCTCTTCATCTAAATCTGAAGTGTAGGATCTTTCATGCTCCCACGAAATCCTTACATTTGCAGTTGGATTCACCCAATCCTCTTCTCATGCAGTTATCTTGTAAATACAATCGAGATTGTCATCACTATCATCATCGCGCATCAGTTCAATGTATCACGCTCCTTTGGCTAGATCTAGTGGTACTACTACGCGTAGTGAATTTTTTTCAAAGATCATTTTTCGCTTCTTCATATTTATGACTCCATTGATATCGATGGCCCAGTCTATTCCTAGTAGCGTGGGATAGGGATTATTGTCATCGACAATCCCTATCACTTGAAAATCTGCCCGTGCGCTCTCACCTTCAATATCTATTGTAACCCCTTGCAATCTTCCCATGGGCAAGATCTTCTGTTGGTTCATCATTCGTAACTGAATAGGAGACCACTGTAGCGTGGGTCTACCCATGCATTTCCATGTTTGTTTTGGCAGTACATTCACGTCTGATAGTAGATCCAGGATTACCTGATCCATTTCATACTCGCCGATTTGCGCAGTCAACCTCATTTCCCTTCCTGTAGGCAATGCATGCTTTCCAAGTTTCCATACCACGCGCAATTCTCCTGACCCCGCGCACCTAGTGATAAGTTCCTCTAGTCCTTTTACTGCCTTGTTGTCGCGTGGAAGTTTCATGCATGTCTCCAGAAAGGCAGTGAGCATTGAAGGATCCATCCCTGTTTCTAGTTGATCCTTACTACCTGAAGTGGAGGCCTCCCTGAAGCTCTTCTTAGCTTCCATGAATGTCTCCTTCATGCATTCTAAATCAAATTTAGGTTCCTCTGTAGGAGCCTTGCGAACCCACACACTTTCTTTTGACTGCTTACCTTTATCATTGCCAGTGATCATACCACTCCTGAGCATCATGTTTACATTCGGGTCTTCTTCGCGCGGCTTAGACCTCATCATCTGCAAATTTTGAGTCGGAGGGGGCTGAAGTACCCTTTTTTCACGCAATCTCACTATTAATGTAGGGTAGTCTTCTACCTCATGATCAAACTAAGTACAGTACAAACATGATGTCCTTGATGGGTTTGTAAAATCGCGGACATAGTGTCCTAGCCCTCCGCAATTGCGACAAGTTAACTGTCTGCGACCCCTTCCTAGTCCCATTCCACCTCGACCTCGACCGCGCCCCTGAAATCCAACGCACGCCATTCCTGCATTTGGGTCAAGGGCTCGCATTTTATTTTGCACCCTGTAGGCAGGAGTCTAATCCATCATTAGTTCGTAGCTTCTACAAGTGCGTTCATCATGGCCTACCGACCTGCAAAAATTACAAAACAATTGTTGGGACGTCTGCGTATACTTCTGTAATAGATGACAATTATCTGTAGTGTGTTTTCCTCCTATCTGACAGATCATGCACCATAATGCAGGCGTCGCGCTTGGTCCTGCCTGTGCCTCAGGTCTTAACGGCATCAACCCTCCTCCTGCCAAGTAATTCGTGAACACTGGATAGTGGTCCTTGTCATGCCCCTGGCCTTTGCATTTTATGCACCATACCTCCTCGCGTGCCTTTGGCCAGGGTGTCCTATCTTATTTCAAGCTCTGCATCTCCAGACACAGATTTTGCAGTTGCGCGTGGATTTGTTAGACTCCCAGACCAGGGTCTTGTATAGGGGTCTCATGCAATCTCATCACCATTTCCAAAGCTTCGGCCTGGGTGGAAAGTTTTTGTTGTGACAACGTCATCCTTAAGTGCAGTGTTAGTGACGCTACAAACCATGCGCGGTGTTGTCCATCCATCAACGTCATGTTGGCTTTGTGAATCATACCCTTCAGTCTTTGGTCCAAATCCTAGGGAGTCTCGCCCGGGAGCATCACAATCTCCTTAAACCTGATGACTGATTGTGTTTCCGACTTTAGCCTGATAACTTCCCTGTTCAACAGGGTCTGGATTTCTACGATTCTTTTGTTTGGATGGTCATTAGAATGCTTGATGTACCATGTTAATGTGCGATCTTGAAATGCACTTACCAGCGTAGCCTTCTTGATATTGTCATCCACGATGCCTTGTGCTTCCCATACCGCCCTTACCACGAACCAGAATTGGTCCGGATGTTCATTCCCTAGTCCTCTGAATATTGGTAGTTTGATCACACTTGCAATACTAAACTGTGGTGGTGGTGGAGATGGGGTGGGTGGAGATGGAGGTGATGAGGGTGAGACGAGTGGCGGTGTAGGTGGAGGTGGTAAGCGCGGAATTTGCTTCCTTATTAGACTAACTGCGCTTCTCAGAGAAACTTTCACGAGCTCTTCCTCGCTTTTTAGTGAGGGTGAAATTAAGGGACTGGTTTCCAATTCTTCACTACTTCCGCTTCTATAGATGTTCCCACATCGCATAGCCCCAAACATTAATTTATTTGCATAACCCGCTTTTCACACAACAGCATCTTAATCCAAGTGTTCAAAGATTTAATATATTTACCTCGTGGTCCCTTGAGGAAATGTCGCTCCGCCTCACTATAGCTGACAGTCGTATCTACTATGAACTTAGTGATAAATCCTCCTATAATTCAGTCGAGCCAATGGTACACAGCTCGCGCGATCTTATCTCTTGACGCTTCTAGTCTGTGCACTAATTCTGGATTCCACACGATTGGTTTGTCGAGCCTACACCTTCCCTGACTGTCTGCTAGCTTCATGATCCACTCATACAGCTCAGAAGGAAAGGATGCAAAGAATATTTCGTGGATTTCCATATAAAAGTAGCGCTCCAACCACTGTTCCTTACATACTCATAGATTTCTGTTTTCCTGCACTGCAAACTCATGAATCTTCTTATCCAACCACCCTTCAATTTCTTTCTTTGTTGGATTCCAGTGGCATTACATCAGACATCCCTTATGCAAATCCTAGTCTCGGCAATGAAACCATTTGTTGGTTTGTAGGGGCCTAACCCAGGTTCAGAGGTGATTTAGCCAAACAAATCCCTATACTACTGGCCCTTTTGGTAACAGTCTGCAGAGCGCGGATTGAGGTCTCACCCGAAGTAGTATGGGAGGGTGCTAGAACCAGGTTTCCGCACCCTGGGATGTCTGATGAGCTCTGGCGATCCGCAGTTTGACCCTGTGCGAACGTCGCTACACACATATATTAGTCCCTAGCAACTTGTGATGCTGCCTTCGCGCAACCCTACTTGTGGCGTGATCCGTATTATTACCCAAGTTCCTTACTATTAACCTATTATTATCTGATTACTTAGCTCATATGTGTAAGTATAGTGATAATTAACAGTATATCTAGCATTCATATAAGTGCGTGCGATAAAAAAAAACAGTATAAATGCATAGCAAATCATACAAAACCAAATACACAGTATTTAGAATCAAACTTCTCTTTATTACTCTTTTTCTTGGGTTACAGACTCAACTTCGCCCTACGCACTCAGCTACAGGGGTCCGCGCACTCAGCTGCGGGCTCTACTATGCCTCTGCGCACTCAGCTACAGAGCCTCTTCCTACTACTATGACCCAATACACTTAGACTCTTACTCTATCCTCGAACCATTCGTATTCATCTATCTCCAGTTTGCTATCTTTACAACATAGAGCCTCGTTCTATTTATACAATCCCATGGTCCACAGACCATGGGTAGGCCGACAAGACATTACATTACATTATAAAACTTAGGGTGGAAAACCGTATGACTCAACCTATACTTCGCGCTCTGTGCCTGCAATTCGTGGAGTCTTACAATGCATTTGACAAAAACTTGGACTTTGAGCCCCAAAACATGGTGTAGGGGAATCAGAAGCCCAACAAGTCCTTTCGGGCTACTATAGTAGTGATCTGGGTTGTCTCTCAAACTAGGTTAAGTATCTTACTTATCTTATTAGCAGATCTTAGTTAGCTTCGCGTAAACATATGTTCTTACTTGCATTCACTTAACCAATATATTTATACACATTCGCACATCATATAAGCATTAGAAGTGAAATTCATACCCAATATAATATATGCATAAACAGGAAATAAATACGCAGAATGATAGAAAACTTCTCTTTATTAATGATTCCCGACAACTGCAGACTCGACTCACCCTTCACACTCAGTTGTGGACTACTATCCCTCTGCGCACTCAGCTGCAGAGCCTCTACCTACACTACGACCCAAAACTTAGACTTTCACTTCAGAGCTATCTCGCATACATCTTCATTGCTTAGACATTTTTTTTCTAACTACTTAGAGCTTAGTTCTATTTATACAATCCCATGGTCTGCGAACCATGGGTAGATCTTCTAAAACTGACATTACATTATCAAAATAAGGGCGGAAAACCTTATGACTCTTTAACAACTACGCACTTCGCGCCCACAAAATGCCGAGTCTTTTCATTGGAATTAAAAAATTGGACCAAAATCTGGGCTCTAAGCCCCAAAACTGCCCTTGGGGGATCCCATGCCCAACAGGCCCCCAACACAAACATTGTGACTCGCCCTCGAGTCACTCTGTAGGCACGGAGATCTTAGCGCGAAGACCTCCCAACTCTGCTTGGATCGGTGCAACTTCGGCAGCGCACTAAGCGACTGCCTGCTGGACTTCCTCCATGCGTTGTTCCATGACTGTTGTTGTTGAACTGCTTCCCTAAATCCTCTCCTAAGTTGCTTTTAGTTGCATGAGCTTTCCTTCAATGGAGGCTGTAATTGTATATGCCTCATCAATCCATGGTTGTAGGCGTGCTTTTAAGACCGCTTCTTTGTGCCAAGCGGCATCCACCTGTTCCTTGAGTGCCTTTTCCTGCTACATCCATGCAAGCCTTTGTGTAAGGGCAACTGTCTGCATTGTCCCTTTTACCTCATCGTACTTATTTTGTACCTCACGTGCCTCTGTCTCTAGGCGCTCTACAATCAGGTCCTCGTGTAGGGTGGTTAGGACCTTGAATGATTGTTTGAAGATCTTCATGCAATCTGTCACTGCACTATCAACCACCGTGATCACCATCGTAACCGCAGTGGTACGTTGTTCCTTAACCTCCAGCGGGGTTGAATGCTCAGCCTTCAACTATAGTTCTACGATCTACAGGTTCAACTCCAGCAAAACCCTGGACATCTCTGCTCTTGCGTCGCGCACCTTTGTGGCTAACTTACGAATGCGTGCCTCCACTGGTTCCTCTGCTTGAATTTCCAACTCCGAGACCATCTGGCAGGCTTCCTCTATCACCTGCATAATATGTAGATTCTATTTGACTGCCTCATTACGCTGCAGGCCCAACTATTCAATGTTGATGCGCTACTCGCTTATTACCTATATAGCGTGACTATCCCTAGCCCAAAGTTCTGCGGTGACTCCATAATGTTGGCTTATTGGGGCCTAACCTAGGTTCAGAGTTAATTAGCCAAACAAATCCCTGTACTACTGGCCCTTTCGGCAATAGTCCACGCAGTGCAGCTAAGGTCCCACCGGAAGTATTATGGGGGGGTGCTGGAACCAGGTTTCAGCACCCTTGAGATGTGTGAGGGGTTTATTTGTTCCAACTGCTAGTCCCTGCGTGCAGGTTGCTTTGCACACTTCCCTGACCTTCGCACCCTAATATATTTGCCTTCACGTAGCCCTAACCAGGGGTTGTGGGGCTTGCGCATTGCTGGAGCAACACTCTACACTATTCCCCTGAGTCACACCCGAGATATTACTTATCTTCTTACACCGGTTAGTTATCTTCGCGTAAATGGATGCCTTGTGTTATATTTATTTATACAGCACAGTCATATGAGTTCATGCAGCAAATAAACAGTAAACTTGCAATTCATACCCAATAATACATAAAACAAGAAAAGATACGCAAAAATATGATATAACTTCTCTTTATTAATGCTTCCAATGGTTACAGACTCGACCCGCCCTGCGCACTCAACTACAAGGGTCCACGCACTTAGCTGCGGACTACTAGGCCTCTGCGCACACAAATACAGAGCCTTCTCCTACTCTATGACCCAAAGACACAACTTACACTTCAACTCAATCAATTCCTTAAACTCATCATGCTTCTCTCTATAGATAGATATTTCTCTACACTTAGAGCCTTGCTCTATTTATACAATCCCATGGTCCACAAACCATGGGTAGATCTTTCAAACCAACATTATATTACAAAACCAAGGGTGGAAAACCCTGTTACTCTATTATGGCTTCACACTCTGCGCCCACAAATTGCGGATTCTTTTTAATGGACTTGGTCAAAACTTGGGCTTTAAGCCCCAAAACATGCGTTGGGGGGGATTCCATGCCCAACACATCCTGTAAGAGGTAGAGTGTCTCCCGAGGGAGCGCAGCCATGTTCAACCCTACCCCTTTTAAACTACTTATTGTGGGTCTGTCGGTCTTTTTCTCTATAGTAAGTGCCCCATCTGGTAGCACTATCGTGTTTTTCACCCTGGTGTGCAACATTTCCTCGGCAGCTAAAGTGCCGACTGCAAGGCTGGTGGATACTGAGCCAGCCTGTGGAGTGTGAACCTAAAACTCCTGCAACTCTATCCGAAGAGCCCCCAATACTAACTGTTGTTGTTCCCCAAACTACTGGAGGGCCCCCACGGTGACATCCCTCACCATTTCGCCGATATCATGAAAATCCCCCTCAGTGAGGGTGATTAGGTCGAACAATGTCTTCGATGCCTTTGTTTTCTTTCATAGCACTATCTGCTCTCGCGATCGCAGACGCTTGAGCTGGGTGGACGTTGTCTGCGGGTTCGCGCCACCTTGTTCTGTGTCTATCTCTGGTTCGAGCGAAGGTGACTTTTATCCTTCGTGCTCTTCTTGTCCTGTTTTCTACTGTTGTTCCACCAACTTCGCAACACCGCACGTTGCCTGGGCTTTAGTCGTTGCTTATTCCTTTCTGCGCTTCTCCGCTAGCTGTACCATCTGAAGTTTTGACTCTTCTTTTTTGCACTGCATAGGGACTTCTCTATTTCCACTACAAAGCCATCTGGAGCATGCCACTCCGACGTCCAAGACTCAAGGACTATGAATATTACATCGTCGGTCGCCAGGTATGGTAAATCATGCCATGTATTCATAGGGTCCTTTTGCGCCTTGATGAAGACATGATGGAAATATGCTTTGAATTCTACATAGCTCTACAAATTGTTCTAGACTGTGGGTGATAACCGCATCTTGCGATTGATCCCCATCTAGATGTTCATCTCCATTAGCACCCAGAAGATCTTGCTTTCTCTGATCCGCTACGTGTCCTTGGTCACCCATAGCAAAGCATACTTCGCTACCTCTATAAGGTCTGGCGCGACCAATGGGAACTCGCTATCTTCGGGCAGCTCCCATGCTACTAGTACAATCGACAACAGGAGCCATGCGTAATGAAACGTTTTGCCCTGCTCCTGTGCCTCGTGGTAGTTCGCAAGGAACTCGCCGCATAAATAGTTCGCCCAGTTGAACTGGAACCCTTCTGTGCATTGCGCTGCTAGTGCAACCACTGTTACGGGCACCTCATCCGTGCAGCACTTCCGCATCACCTTCCCTGCCAATATTTGTGTCACAACCTTAACTGCAAGGTTGTTAATGCTGGAGATGGCATACCCTCACTTCTTCTCCAACTTAAACTTCTTTTTCATTGCCTCTGCGAGGGCCAACTCACCACCTTTTCCCTATGAACTGTTTGTTGGATCCTCTCCTAAGTAAGGTAGTCGTGTAATCTGGTGAATGAGATGGTCTATGATGGGGATGGTCTCCTCCAGCCACAAGCACCCATCATGCACCAAGCAGAGCATCTGCCTGATGACGAAGACGGTCACTAGGGCGTAGTGGTAATGCAGCACCCAAAGTAGGTTTAGCAACCCGGCCTTCTCGACACCTCTAAGCCATTTTTGTGGCTCCAATTCAATCATTCCAACCATCGCGTCGATC
The DNA here is from genome assembly GCA_031772625.1 of Pinus tabuliformis. Classification (NCBI taxonomy): domain Eukaryota; kingdom Viridiplantae; phylum Streptophyta; class Pinopsida; order Pinales; family Pinaceae; genus Pinus; species Pinus tabuliformis. The sequence continues at coordinate 2,014,110,056 of CM062818.1, read as the reverse complement.
TTCTGGCACATTAGCTTCTCAGTCGCTAAATGTGGGAACTTCTCATGGTCTGCGAGGTCCCAATCTTCAAATTTCAACATAGGAACCCACCCCAAGTGCAGTCCCTCAAAGATAATATCGTCTAGGAGCAACGCAGTTTGTAGAGAGATCTTGCTCTCATCTATATCCTTCAGCACCTTGGCTTTACCCTCTCGTAGAGGAAGATATTCAGGTAAACGTGTAATAGGGTTTGCACCCTGGGTTTCAACTTCTATCTCTACATCCTCCTCTTCCAGGAATATTTCTTCAAATTCCTCCTCTTCAGCCTCCAAATTAATGGCCTTCCCATTTTCCTGCAATGTGAGCTTGCTCCTTAGTGGATTTCTGGGTGAGATGCGCACTGGGATCATAGCCTACTTATCCTTCTTAGGTCTTGGTGTTCGCGGTGATTTAGGGACCTCAACGATTATTCTGGCGCTCTCTGGGGCTTCCACTTCCGCAATTTCCTACGCAACTTTCGCGACTGTCACTACTCCTATGCCCATGGATTCTTCGGGTGCTGACATAGCGCTACTCCATAGTTCCTTCAGTGTCTCGGGTAGTTGCTCAAACAATGAATTCGCTTTCAGAGTCTCAAATAAGTCTCGGTTCATGAATACTTGAGTGCACAACAACTCAGTTCTCAAATTTCCAAGTGTTGTTTGCTAGACAGCCACTTGTAATTTATAACGCCTTTTGAATTTGAATTCAATCGTTCCCCCCACATTCGGTCCATTAATGCTAGATTGGCAGCAGATTTCCAAGAATCTAACCCATAAAGTTCGCCTTAAATGCCTGTTGCCTGCTCCATTTGGCCTGAAACCAACCATCAAATTGTGAATAGTGACTTTAACGGTCACTTTCAGGTAGACCTGCGCGCCAGCGCAGCTGTCTTCGCACTGTCATGGACCCTGTGAAACTTCGCCACTGCACGTAGTAATGACATCGCACAGTTCCCGGACATAGTAGTTTATAGTCTCGTACCTCCTTTCAGCATCCTAGAGTGCTAAGACTATGCTTATGTCAACTAGTCAGATGGTCGAGCCACTTGTGTATGGCTTCAACTGACTGCCATTCACCTTTCCTGGGAAGGGTTCTCCATTTAACTTGACCAGATGTACCACGCCTCTATTGGTAATCTCCTTAATAAGATACGGCCCTAACCAATGCATTATGAACTTCCTAGGGAATTTATCAAACTTACTATCATACAACAAAACTATATCGTTTACCTTGAATGTGTGCAACTTGATATGTTAGTTGTTCCAGGCCTTTTCACGCTGCTTTTAGACCTGCTGGTGAAATCCAGCCAAAAATCGTTCTTCTTCAAGCTCATCCAACTACGCAAGCCTCTCCTCTAGGGCTCCGCGATCTGTCATACCTATGAGCACTACTATGCACAGACTAGGCACGATGTATTCCATATGCATTACGGCTTCCACTCCATAGACAAGCCTAAAAGGTGTCTGTCCCATTAGTTTCTTGCATGTCATCGGATAAGCCCATAATACTGTAGGTATGCATAGGTCCCAATCACTTCGCTGAGTGTTGCATACCTTAGTCAGTTCATTTTCAAGCACTTTGTTGAATGCCTCCACTGTCTCGTTAGCCTGTGGGTGATAAGGTGTGCTCTTTTGATGGTACACCTGAAATTCCTCCATTAATGCGCTAATTGTCTCATTCAGGAAGTGTGTACCACAATCACTCATCAAAATCTTCAGACATCCAAATCGCATCAATACGTGTTCAAATAGAAACTTCGCTACAGTTGCGCCCATGCAATCCTTCACCGGTTGCGCTTCTGCCCAATGAGTCAAATACTCTGTCGCAGTGATAATATACCTCGTGCCTGTCTTTCCTTGAGGTTTAATAGGTCCTACAAAATCTATTGCCCACTTTTCAAAAGGTTGCAACACCATTTGTGGATTCAAAGGCATTTCATCCCTCCATGATGGCCTTCCTGTCCATTGACATACATCACATGCCTTGCATATGCCTTTGAATCCTAATGAAGGGTTGGCCACCACTATCCTGTGTGTAGAATCTTCTATGCAGTTGCTCTTCCTGCATAATGTCCTCCCACGGCACCCCCATGAGCATCCATAAGGATGTTGCTTTGTTCAAACTCAGGTACATACATTCGTAGTATTTCATCATTCCCCATCTTATATAGATGCCCAACAATGACAGAAAAATCTATCGTGCGTACCACTAATTCCTTCTTCTGCTAGAAAGAGTATCCTTTTGGTGCAGTTCTAGTTGTTAGAAAGTGTATTATATCTTCAAAATGTCCATCCATGACGCACACAGTAAAGAGCTGCGTGTCAAGTAATCCTTCCTCCAAACTAGTAGGTTCCTCCCTTGTCTCGATGCGCGACAGGTGATCTGGTCCTACGTTCAATCTTCCAAGATTCATGACAACTTCAAAATCGTATTCTTGGAACAATAAAAGCCATCTGCAAATTCGCCCCCCCAACACAGGCTTATTGACCAAGTACTTTAGCGTGGAGTACAGGTGCACCTCCTCAGGTTGGGGTTTTTCTTCATAGACCTGCATCCATGTGCGCAGATCATTCTGCCCATCATACTTGACTATCAATTGCATCTTAGGCTTCCCAAATCATACTCGCATCATTCTCCTACATTCGCGCCAATCATCAAAGCTTCCTTTGTGCATACCCCACCATATTGCGGGTGTAGTGCAGTACGCAGTCCAAGGCCTGGAAGCGTTGCTTTTCCAGCACCTCCCTTTAAAATGCATCCAAGAAGGTATCTACCTCATGTAGGCCATCATAAGTAGGCAGATCTCTTACTTTTTTCGACACGCAGTGCAGCAACTGGGTCATCATGTTACAATTAAACATAGTTACTTCGTGTAATCGATTTTTCCATCATTCTACTTCTTTGTTGGAATCTGAAGTGCAGGAACTCTCGCGCTCCCATGTAATCCACCCATCCGTGGTGGGATTCACCCAGTCTTGGTCTCACATTGTTATCTTGTAGATGCAGTCTAGATCATCATCACTCTCATAGTCACGGACCAGTTCCATATAGCATGATCCTTCAGCAGGATCTAAGGGTATTATTACGCACAGTGACTTCTTCTCAAAGATCATCTTCCGCTTCTTCAGATTAATTACCCCATTCATATCAATAGCCCACTCAATTCCCAAGAACGCAGGGTAGGGATTGTTGTCATCAATAATATCTATTACTTCAAAATCTACCAGCGTGCTCTCTCCCTCAATATCCATAGTTAATCCCTGCAATCGCCCCATGGGTATGATTTTCTGATGATTCTCCATTCTCAGTTGAATCGGAGACCATTGCAGCGCAAGTTTTCCCATTCGCTCCCATGTCTATTTCGGTAGAACATTCGCATCTGATCCCAAATCCAAAATGACTTGATCCATCTCATATTCTCCGATCTACGCGGTGGGTCTCATTTCATGCCCCGTCCTTGTTTTATGTTTTCCAATTTTCTAAACTACGAGCGGTTCTCCTGGCGCGGTCCCAGCACATCTATTGATGAGTTCCTGTAACCATTTCACAGCCTTATTGTCGCGTAGTAACTTCATACAAGTTTCTAGGAAAGTTGTGAGCATGGAGGGATCCATCTCCAGCTCGGGCTTATCTTTGCTTCCTGACGTGGAGGCTCAACGAAGCTCTTCTTAGTTTCCATGAAGGTTTCCTGAGCGCACTCCAAATCAAACTCAGCTTCTTTCACCGAGGCTTTGCAAATCCAGGTATTGTCTTTCGGCTGTTTCCCCTTGTCATATCCCATCGCGATTCCACTTCGAAGCACTATATTTATGTTCGGATCTTCCTCGCGCTGCTCAGACCTCATCATCTACAGGTTCTGAGTCGAGGGAGGTGGTAGCACTCCTTTGTCATGGATCCTATTCATCAACGTAGGACAATCTTTTGTCTCATGATCAAACAACATGCAATACTTGCACGACGGGCACATTGTATTAGTGCAATCGCGGGCATGGTGTCCTGTCCCTCCGAAATTGTAGCAAATCAATTGTCCATGACCTCTACCAGGTCCTCCTCTACCTCAGCCTCTTCCGCACCCCTGAAATCCTGTCCGCACCATTCCTACGGTCTGGTCAAGGGGCCGTGTTTTGGCTTGAACCCTGTAGGCGGGAGTTCTATCCATCATCAATTCATAGCTCCTACAAGTACCCTCGTCATGTCCCACTGACCTACAAAAGTTATAGAACCACTGTTGCGAAGTTTACGTATACTTCTATAACAAGTGGCAGTTATCCATGGCACGCTTTCCGGCTACTTGACAGATAGTGCACCACAAATAAGGCGCCGCGCTAGGGCCTGCTTGAGCTTCTAGTCTTAGAGGCATCGGTCCTCCTCCTACAAGGTAATTTGTAAAGATTAGGTAGTGGTCTTTGTCATGACCCTGACTCTTTCATTTCATGCACCATACTTCTTTGCACACTTCTGGTCGAGCCATTCTATCTTGCTTCAAGCTTTTCATCTCAAGGATAAGATTCTTCAGTTGCGCATGAATCTGCTCAACTCCCAGGTTAGGATCTTGCATCGGGGTCTCATGTAGTCTCATGGAAATCTAGGGCCTCTGCCTGAGTTTCTATCTCCTGCTGCGACAACGCACTCCTCAAGTGTGGTAGTAGCGAAGCTGCAAACCACTTGCGATGATATCCATCCATCAAATTCATGTTTTCTTCACGAATCATACATTTCAGCCTCTGATCTAGTTCCCAAGGTGTCCTGCTTGGTAGCATCATGATTTCTTTAAATCCAACAATCAACTGCGCTTCATATTTAGGCCTACTAAATTCCCTATTCAGTGTTGCTTCGATGTCTGCTACTCTCGCATTCGGGTTATCCTTGGAGTGCTTAATATACTAGGTCAACGCGCGATCCTGTGGGGCACTAACGAGTGTTTATTTATTTATATGGTCATCTGTAACACCTTGAGCTTCCCATACAGCCTTCACTACGAACTAGAATTGGTTTGGATCCTCATTTCCTGAGCCTTTGAACAAAGGAAACTTCATTGTGCTCGCCATGCTGAATCGAGATGGTGGTGGAGGTGGTACGGGTGAAGTTGGAGGTGATGGTGGTGAAGCTAGTGGTGGTGTGGGCGGAGGTGGGATTCGTGGAATTCTTTGTCTTATCAGATGAATAGCACTTTGCGGAGAGGCCTTTCGCGAGCTCTTCCTCATCTGCTCGCAGAGGTGAAATCAAGGGGCTATTTTCTGGACCCTTATTTCCTTCGTTCCTATAAACCTTTCCGCTTTGCGTAGCCTTGAACATCAAGGTAATTGCATAACCTGCTTTTCGCACAACAACATTTTAATCCAAGTATTCAAAGACTTTACGTACTTACCTCGCAATCCTTTGAGAAAGCGTCGCTCTGCCTTGTTGTACCTAACTGAGGTGTTATCCGTGAATTCAGTAACAAATCCTCCTATGATGTGATCGAGCCAATGATCGACGGCGCACACGATCTTATCCTCTGATGCTTCCAATATTCGTACTAGCTCCGAGGTCCACACAATAGGACCATCAAGTTTCCACCTTCCTTGGCTATCTGTTATCTTCACGATCCACCCGTATAGTTCAGTAAGGAAGGACGCGAAAAATATTTTGTTGATCTTCATATACAGGTAGCTATCTAACCACTATTATTTTGACAGTCGCAGGTTTCTATTTTCCTGTGCCGCGAACTCGTGAATTCTTCTGTCCAACCAGCCTTTGATTTCTTTCGTAGTTGGATTCTAATGATACGACATCACACATCTCTTATGCAGATTTCGGTCCCAGCAATAGAACCATTTGTTGGCTTGAGGGGGCCTGACCCAGGTTCAGCATTAGTTAGCTAAAAAAATCCCTACACTACTGGCCCTTTCGGCATCAGCCCGCGAAGCGCAGACTAAAGTCTCACCCAAAGAAGTATGGGGGGATGTTGGAACCAAGTTTCCGCACCCTTGAGATGGTTGTGATGTCGATTTATTCCAAATATACCTGTCTTCACGCAGGTGGCTTCACACTCTGTTCTATTCTTCAGTACCTTCCTGAAGTGTTACAATCGACTTTCACGCAGGCCTAACCAGGGGCTACAGTCCTTTTGCACTGCTAGAGAAGCGATTTGGGCTGTCTCTCAAACTAGGTTAAGTATCTTACTTATCTTATTAGCACATCTTAGTTAGCTTTGCATAGATAGATGTTCTTACTTGCGTTCACTTAACCAATATATTTATACACATTCGCTTATCATATAAGCATTAGAAGTGAAATCCATACCCAATATAACAGATGCATAAACAGGAAATAAATATGAAAAATGATAAAAAAAACTTATCTTTATTAATGATTCCCGATGGTTATAGACTCGACTCACCCTTCTCACTCAGCTGTAGGGGTTAGCGCACTCAGCTGCAGACTACTAGGCCTCTGCGCACTCAGCTGCAGAGCCTCTACCTATGCTACGACCCAAAACTTAGACTTACACTTCAGAGCTATCTCGCATACATCTTCATTGCTTAGACCTTGTTTTACTAACTACTTAGATCTTAGCTCTATTTATACAATCCCGCGAACCATGGGTAGATCTTCTACAACTGACATTACATTATCAAAATAAAGGCGGGCAAACCTATGACTCTTTAACAACTACATGCTTCGCACCCACAAAATGTCGAGTCTTTTCATTGGAATTACAAAATTGGACCAAAATATGGGCTCTAAGCCCCAAAACTGCCCTTGGGAGATCCCGCGCCCAACATGATGCATGAGTCGAGAGGAATGAATTTTTCTTGAGAAGGTTAGTGAGGGGTCTAGCAATGCGACCATAATTGCGGACAAATTTGCGATAGTAGCCAGTGAGACCCAAGAATCCCCTCAAACTCTTCAAGGTTTTTGTTTGGGGCCAATCTTGCATTGCCTATATGTTTTTGGGATCAACCCTGACACCTTCACGACCCACAATGTGTCCTAAATACTCAACTTTTTCCACGCCAAAAGAGAACTTGGACAATTTGACAAATAACTTGTGATTCCAGAGCAGTTGCAAGATCAGGTCTACGTGATGAAAATGTTTTTGCAGGTTAGGTTGTAGATGAGAATGTCATTAAAGAAAATGGGCATAAATTTTTGGAGATATGGTTTCAACAGGTGATTCATGAGGCTTTGAAAAGTAGATTGAGCATTACAGAGACCAAATGGAATGACCAAGAATTCATAATGGCCTTCATGAGTGCAGAAAAAAGTCTTGGGAATGTTTAATTCTTTCGTGCATATTTGGTGATAGTCATAGTGAAGATATAGCCTAGTAAAGAATTGAGCACCATGTAGTTCATCAAGCAGATCATCAACAACTAGAATTGGGAATTTTTCTTTGACAATGAGCTTGTTGAGGGCCTGAAAGTTTGGACACATGCGCCATTCCCCATCTTTCTTTAGCACCATGACCACTGGTGATGAATAAGGACTGATGCTAGAACGAATAACACCTGCTTCAAGGAGTTCCTTGATGATTTTTTCAATTTCATTCTTTTTGGAAAAAGGATATCGATATGGGTGCACATTAGGCGATTGGGCCCCTAGGACCAAAGTGATGTTATGATCATGTTCCCCTATAGAGGGTGGAAGCTCTTTAGGTTTTTCAAATACCTGCTGTTGGCAGTTTAAGACCTGTTGAATCTCAGGATGAATATGAAGAGTAGTGGATTCTATGGCCTGGATGGCATTAAACTGGATGATGACTCCATGATGGCCCTTTTTCAACAACTTTTCCATTCGATGCGAGTTGATGATAGAAGGAGCACCTACCTAGAGTCCACGGAGTGTATGAATGTGGTCATTCTTCTTAAAGTTCATATATAACTCCTAGAAATCCATTGTGATTGGGCCTAGTGTGTGAAACCATTCAGCACCCAAGACAATGTCACAACCACCATTGTGATTGGGTCTTTAGGTGGTAGTCTCCCATCTGAAGTTTAATATTTTCGCATCAGCCTTCACATTTCATTGTCCCCCCATCAGCAATAAGGACCTGTTGATGCCCCGAAAATCGTTGTATCAACATTGGGGGATAACCACCTGGTCCGGACCTTAGTACAGCTCCTTTTCCGTTTGGAATGGTGGCTCTGACTGGGGATAATGGGACCAGTTTCCCAGTAAATGGATAAACGAGATAAATGAATGATTGGTTAACTAATTATATGATAGGTGAATAGCTTAATCTATTGACGAAATAAAGGAACTACTACTAATCCCGGGAACTATTGTACTTTTAAAGTGTAGCGCTTGATGATCTATGTTTATAAACAGGCATGTAGATGACTCTATTTAATAAACATGAAATTTATTCATTCAGAATTACTCTGCTTAAATCGTTAAACAAAGGATTAGCGCAATATTGCTACACTATTTATATCATCGACACATATATGATCAAAGGAAAGGCATACCATAAACATCCAATAGTGGAAGGAATACGGAAATGCTATTAAAACACATACATATATTCGATAATAGCAAAGGTAATTAAATAACAATTCATATGAAAAGAATGGATAACAGACATAGATAATAGTACCATATGAGCTGATAAACACTCCCAATATCAATCGCTATCTATGATTCTTCCTTCAACGCAGAAATACTTCCAAACAAAGACAGTAGTGCACATTTGCATAAAAGCTTCCTTGTCGAAATTAGAATAACTGGTCCAGTTTTATAAAAGAATATCACTGAAGCACAATAGTGCAACTTCAGTCTTTCAGTCAAGTACAAAACTTTACGACCCTTTCTAAAAACATGAAAGGGTCTATAAATACCTAATTAAGCTAACTATCTATGAAACTAAAATCCTACTTAATTGGTATCAATTGATTTTGATAATATTTTCCTCAGCAATCTGGCAGTCAGCGGCATGAATCATCAAGCAGGTTGTTTGCCTTTAAATCTGAGCTGACTTATCACAAGCATTGGCTCCACTTCGGGTGGTTTGTTGAGGCGAGTGCTGAGCTGTGCGGCATAGGTGGCGTCCTGAATATCGGGGATAATATACCTGATTGCATCTGTAAGGCACTTGAGGGCGGCTCTTTGAGTGTGTGGTTTTACCAAGAAGAACCAATAGGTGTCCCACGTTAAACTGTTAATTCCAGCAATTAACCTTCCCTTTTCCTCTAGATCCGGATAACATGACTGCTCCAATGTTTTCATCGCGGTCAATTTTCCTTGTGTGCATTGGGAAATCATGTTTAACAAGTAGAGGGTGTTATTGACTAATTCAACTAGATTGCTTGAAGTTGGTTTGCATCTTGAAACTGCCCTCTCTGCTTTCATTAACTGGGACTGCCATTCTGTAAATAGTATATCTTTATGTGACTCTAAAATTCTTGGTAAATTTTCCGCTTGTCCTTGATCAGAATCTTTCCAGTCAATAAATGCCGCTATCATTTCTTTAGCTTGATCCAATTCCGTCCTAGCCTTTTCTACATTTTCGCTTATGGATGTCGTTAATTCACATAGTGGCTCTGCCTGGGCGATTTGTTGACATAGAAGCTTAATTTGGGCTATCAATGCAGTATTTATCTGTAGCGCTTCTATTCTGAATTCAGTTACTTGTGGAACGCCCTTTGTTTTCTCGAGCTGTGTTGATAGTTGAGCAATTTGCTCATCTTTTGTTTTTAGCATCTTTTCATTTGCTTCTTTCAACTGTGCCAAGGCCTCTGATAATTCTTTATGCTTCTGGATTGCACTGTGGTCAATCCTTTGTTTTTCTGCCTGCAATTGTTGGGTTAATTGATTGTTTAATTGCTGTTGTGTCAACAATTGTTGTTCTGCCTGCTCCGCTTTTTGCTTTGCTTCAGTTAGTTGTGCTTGTAATGAGAAGATTTCCTGGTCTTTTGTTTTCAATAAAAGACTTACCTCCGATGCCTTATCTATTGTTGCTGCTGAATAGGCTCCAGCATATTGTGACAGTTTTGTCAGGTCATCAGAGGGGTCAAATTCCTCCTTCCAAACCACATTGCCCGTGACCGTCTGTTCTGGGAAAAGAGAAGGTTGATCAGGCCTTCTTCTCTTCCTCTGTCGTTTTCCTACAGCTTTATGTCTTGTGCTGTAGAAGACATCCAAGGGAGGAATTTCTTCTACCTGCAAAATGATTTGATCGGAGGGGTCCTTCGGTATTATCTCTACTTCTTTTGAAATGGGTGGGCCGTTGGTTCCACTTAGAACCTATTGTGAAGTGATTTCCTGTGTGTCTGCTGCTTTAGAGGTTTCAGTGTTCTTGGAACACTCCAGACCACTGATAATATAATCAAATTGCTGCCATTCCTGGAGCAATTTAGGATCGATATGAGTATCCACATTTATTTCAATGTTGGTCTGTTTTTTCTCTTTAGTCTGGGTCTCCTCCCGCACTTTCTCCTGCTCTTTCTCCTGCTCTTTCTTCTGAGTTTCCTCCTATGGCTTCTCTTGTTCTTTTGTTGAAACCGGAGGTTCCTTTGACTGTTGCCGTTCAGGCTCGCTTGACGATGTTGTTGGGGTTGTTGCTAATAGATCTAGAGGTAGAGTTTGCAACCTCTGTTCTCTAAGTCTGTTAAATTCAATCAACCCTTCATCTTGATATTTCATTCTGGCAAATGCTTTAACCTGCATTATTGACTCAGCTGAAGAGAACAGGTCGTCAAACATATCTTCTTTATGATCAAATTTTGACAATTTGGCCTGTTCGAGTGCATTATAGGCGACTTTGTTTGGATCAAATTGCCTATTGGGGAGAGTTGCTAGAGTTAATGATTTCATTTTAGTAGCTTTTTGCTCTACATGTTTGAGATCATGCAAGGTATAAACACTGCATCTCAAAGGAAAAGAGGGCCAGCCCTGTTTTTTATTTTTCTTGAGAGTCTATGTAACACTCTCAGCAATAATCTGGTAAGCTATTTCCCTCGCCAGCAGTTTATCAGGTATGTACAAAGGAAGGACATGAGGTTCGGCTTGGCTTCCAAAAACTCTTATATAAGTGAACTTCTCCTCCCCGAACCATCTTCCTACTGATGTTAAGTCAATTCTGGCTTGATAAGAAATCTTGGGAGCAGGTTTATCAAAAATAGAATAATGAATAGGTAACATAAAGCCATTGCAGACTTGGTATAAATGGTGCTTATACGAGGATTTCCACAATTTCTGATGGTATATATGAATTGGCATGGGGTCTTGTGGAGTCCACCTCCAGCCGAGCACAGGAAATTCAGAGTTAAAACACAAGGTGTCTAAAATATAGGCACTGTAATAGAATGGGGGAATTACCCTTTCAGTAATACGGGTCTTATTTCTAAACTCAAGGACAGCAGTTGCTAGTTTATCTAAGAGAATAGTGGCCCAATCCATTATTTCACTGTTGCATGCCGCTTCCATCAAGGGAACCATTTCTATAGTGAAATTAGAAGAGTCGTGCAATCCCCACAATCTGCACATCATTATTCCAGCATAACAATAAGGAGAACATAGGGAATCAACCGAGTACTTACCAGAAGATTCATGTTTGTGTTTTGCTGGATTTTGTCTCCAATCCCGGATGGGTTTGGATTCCACCTCATTCTATTTTCGGAATTTCTCCAAGAATGCCTTGTTGTACTTCTTATCTGGCTCAGGCAAATGATACATTTGCCTTAAATCATCAGCCTTGAATGACCCGAAAATCCTCCCGTCTCTGGTGCAGAAGGTTCTGTCCATGATCGGGATTTCCTCAATTGCCCATCGCACTACATCTGTATAAGGGAGAATTTGCTCCCGAGCTGCTATCCGATGAAGGAAGGAGTCAGCCAGGTACCATCATATTTCCGAGTTGAATCTGCAGAAGCTTGTACTGTTGTCACTTTGGGTTCTTCGACTTCAATCAGGTTGTAGGTACTTTGCCAAGTAGTTCTGCCGAGACCAGAACATGTAGTATCAGATATCAATCCTTTCTTTTTGTTTGTTGGATCAGCGACGGCTTGTCCTGTGGCTGGTGCAACGGAAGCGACCGTGGTTTTCTTAGATTTCTTCCCCATTCTGCTTGAGTTTTCCTCTTTGGATGAATTCTGCACAGAGGTGAAAATGAACGTAACACAGAGAGTTGACAATGAAAACCCAATATGAGAAAGATAAATTGATCAATGCGTGGTGAGGGATTAGCTTTCAAAATGGCCGCGAATACAATCTATGGGAGATTTCAGAACTTATTATTACATTAAATGGCCATTTAGACCTGCCAATCCTTTAAATGCCCATCATATCATTAATCGGCCGAATGATTCGTTTAAGCGTGCCTTGGATGTTTTGGCGGTTGAGCGGAGGTAAATCACTGTTCGCAAGATCAAGATTTTAATATGAATTGATCGTAATATCCCTCAGCCTTAACGGCTTTTTGAAATCTACGCTTTTGGCTTTATCGCCATCGGGGGTCGGGGAAAGCTTAACTTCTTATGTTGGCACCTTTTGAAATCCCCGATCGCCGATAGCGATATCGCATCGCATCAGGAGTATGGGCGCTCTATGAAAATATGGATAACATACCACCGATCGCCGATAGCGAAATCGCATCGCATCGGGGTGAATGGCCTGGGGCGCTTTAAGAACATGCATAGAATATTGCCGATAGCCGATAGCGATATCGCATCGGCGAAAATCATTGGGCCATCAACTTATGCTCCCTATGTCATTGCGATATGCGATCTTGCGATCGCTTTATCGCAATGATCAAAGATTGATTATTTGTTTTATTATGATCAAAATGGTTTTATCGAAAAGTTTTTCATAATGTTTTTCATTTTGTTTTCGGACCTTTTTGAACAATATAATATTGATACCAATCAAAACGAAAAGGGACCCATTTCATACGATAATTTTTCTAAAGAAATAATGATAAGAAATGGGGGGTTGTTGTAAAGCACAACAGGACCTTGAAATTAGAGACTGCCCTTACAAAACAATGAAAAGCTTCAGCGACTCGCTTATGGATAAAGTTATGAGTGCTACCACTATCAATCAATACCACTACAGGGGCAATGTTTAAGAAAGCCTTTGATTTTGAGAGTTTGGGGTGCAGAAATGCCCGCCAAAGCATGTAGCGAGATAACTGGTTCATCTGGCGTAGCTATGAGATCATTGTCCTGTTGGGTTTCCTCAACTTCATCCTCTAGCCCCCCAAGGGGTGGGGCTTCCTCAAATGAGCTATGATCAGTAACATCAATTTGAAAGAATTTTGGTTCCTTGCATTTATGCCCTAGGGAGTATTTGTCATCACAGTAGTAGCACAATCCTTGTTTTCTTACTGAGATGGAGCTTAGTGAGACGGCCCAAAAAATTAGATTCTATGTCAAAGTGGTCACAAAGGGCTTAGTGAGACAGCTCAAAAAAATAGATTCTCTGTCAAAGCGGTCACAAAGGGCTTTTGAGAACACGTGCCACGTTATGTTCCCGGGGTAACATTTTTTATGCCACTGCCACCATTTCCATCTTTCTTGGTCTAAGTAAAGGGATCCCACACGTAGTTTAGCTTGATCATCATGGATATCATTCAGGGTGAAATATTGTTCCATTTGTGCTACCGATACTGATGGATTAGATCCATCAAATTTATACATGTCCAGCTTGGGTGCCTGAGGGTGGGAATGTTGGTGATTTCCATGGAAGTGAATATGATGGCTATATTCTCCTTCGAGGTGTTCATCAATACTATGTGCCTCCTGATGATACCCCATCATTCTCTTGGTGAATTGTCCAAGAGTTTTTTTCGTTTGTTTTTTTTTTTTTTTTTTTTTTACTCTGAACAGAGTTTTACTCCCCAAGGGTTAATGCTACAATGGCAAAATGCCAGAAAACTTGATCCTGCCCAACATCCTACGAAAATTAGGCCCAGACTATAGCAGCAACAAGCCTCACTGCACAGAGAGTCATATCTCCATACAAAACCCCAACTATTGAATGTGATTTATACTGCGGCGACGACAAAACCCCAACTGGTAGATCTGAATTGTACTATGGCGGTAGAACCCTAACTGGTGGATCTGATTGGTGTGGCGGTGAAAAAAACCCAACTGCTAGATATGAATTATACTGTGGAGGTATAACCCTAACTGGTGCATCTAATCTAGCAGATAAGATAATGGGCGATCTTCAGAGAGCCGAGGGAATTATGGTCACAAAGGAGTGTCAGGTGCTACAGATCACAATATACATAAGGGTCCAACAATAGTACTAGGCCCAATATTTTAGGGCACTAACTAAGGAGGATCAATCATACCCTTATCCGTACTACCTGACTACCCTATCGTACACACGAGTAATCTCCCCGAGTACTATTCTTAGTGTACTGTAGCAGCAAGATGACCGATGGATTATCTAAGGCAAGGTTTTATGTGAGCCTAGGGGGCTTACGTGGAAGTGCAGTCCGTGCGCGGTTCTATCTAATCCGCTACTACTAGAAGGGGTACCCACAGGGGTTACAAGGGAGTCCAACAAGCGTGACCACCTCTTGTATTTTCTATGCATGCCTCCCCAAATCTGCAAGTTTATGCGCTCAATGACAGATCCCATGGTTTAAAGATGTCAAAATTCATCTCTAGCCTAGAAACATTATTGCAAAAATGGAGGTACCACTAGCCCTGGAAAGTGCTTTGATACCACTTGTTATGCTCTTGACCTGCGAGAAATTCTAGAATACCAAATACGTGAAGAAAAAATACAACCCATAACACATAATAAAATGAGAAAAAACAACAAGTATTTTATTATTCAGAGATAAAAGCAATGTTCACTTGCCTCTTTGAGGGGGCAACCTCCAGCAGAGCAGAGCTTGATTAGAAAATAAGACTCAATTGATATTTCCCTTCTAACTACGACTATTTATAGCTAAATGACCTTCAACAACCTAACAACTAGTGGTCCTTTGCATAACATGGGTTAACCATTTTATTTATTAATTATGGCCTGTTTGCAACTAACTGTGGTCCCTTTCTTAAATGTTGGTCAACCACTTAAAATTATGAATACGGGCTTTATTGACTCTTTAACTAACTATGACTATGACTCGACCCTATTGGGTTTATTACATAAATAAAGGGGTTAGGTTTGGCCCCTAACAATTGTCGTGCTTAGGAGAAATGAAGGATTGATGTGTAATCCATGGAGATAGATTCCCAAGGCCGGCTAGGAGTAGGTACAGGAGTATAGAGGCCTTGCTTCTTGATGGTTAGTTTAGAAATGGCGCGGGCGGTGCAGGATCTAATGTACTTCCCAACATCCTAACGAAGTTTCGGCCAATAAAAATACTTTTGCAATACCGCCACTATTTTTTATACTCTGAAATGTCCAGCGACTCAACTGTAGTGCACCTCCCAAATCATATTGGCATGGTCACTTGAAGGAACACAGATGTGTCCCAGGTGGCATAACAATGCATCCTGAAGGTGAAAATTTGGAACTTGCTTCCCTTCCAGGAGTGTCAGGTATATGCTGCTGAATTCTAGATCACTGTTGTAAAGATGTGGCCACCTCGATGTCTCATGCCCACAGGAGTCTAGCACATTGATCAGCGCCATGACCGGTGGTTGGCTGTGGCAATCAGCGACATAATTAGTGTTTCCCTTCTTACACTTAACATTCAAATTGAACTGTTTCAAATAGGTGGACCATTTTTGATGGAGATCATTTTGCAACTTCCGTTGTGTTTGTATGAACTGTAGAGGTTGGTTGTCTGTGTGGATGACCATTTCCTTCCCCAGAATGTAATGCTTCCATTGACGGTAGGCCTGCACAATGGAATACATTTCTTTGTCATAAGTGGGGTACTTTCAAACTGTGTCTGAAAGTGTCTCACTGTGGTAAGCCACTGGATGCCCATGCTGAGTAAGAACCACACCAATAACATAGTCGAAGGCATCTATCTCAATCTCAAATGGTTGTTGTAGATTTGGTAATGTGAGCACTGGTGCAGAACAGAGGCGATTCTTCAACTCAGAGAACGCTTGTTGTTGGGTTTTTGACCAAGAAAACTTTGCTTTTTCTCTGCCCTTGGTGACTTGACTTAAAGGCTAAGTGATATGAGAAAACCCCAACACAAACCTACGATAGAAATTGGCAAGACCTAAAAAGTTGTGGAGATCTGTTAGAGTGGTTGGTGCTGCCCAATCCCGAATGACTTATATATTAGATGGGTCCACATGTACACCCTGCTCATCAATGATGTACCCCAGATATTGAACCTAGGTCAAGCCAAAGGTGCATTTCTCCTAGTTACAAAATAGCTTTTATTGTCGCAGGGTTTGAAGGACCTATAGAATATGGTGGAGGTGCTCTTCCAAACTATGGTTGAAGATCAAGATGTCATCTAATTATAGCACCTCGAATGCACTGGTGAGGGGTTGTAAGAAGTCATCCATCAGTCTCATGAAAGTTGCAAGGGTGTTTGTCAATCTGAACTTCATGACCAACTATTCGGAAAGGCCCTCCTTGGATTTGAAGGCAGTCGTCCACACATCAGAGGGTTCGATAGGCACCTAGTGATAACTTGACTTCAAGTCAATCTTGACGAAACATTTGGTCCCCTTGCGCTGGTCTGAAAGGTCATCAATCCACAGCATTGGGTATCTATTCCGGACAATGATCTTGTTCAATGCTCGATAGTTAATAGAGAGCCTTCATGTCCCATCCTTCTTCTGTACAAATACAAACAGGCTCCCACAAGGTGATGAGCTTGGCCTTATGTGCCCTTTATGCAATAGTTACTGAATTTACCTCTTGATCTCATCGTTCTTCAGAACAGAGCATCGATAGATTGGTCCATTGGGCAATGGTGCACCCGAGGTTAGATCAATGGAGTGCTTGACCTGATAGTGTAGACGTAACCATGTCGGTGAGGCGAAAATATCCATGTACTCCTCCACAACCTTGTCCATCAGTTGTTGCTATGCAGAGGAGCCCTGGCTAGAATTCGTGGCCACAACCTTCTTCTTGCCATGGGGAGCGAATCATAAGGAAAACAAATTTCCTAGTCTGGGAAATGATCTTACTGCATTGCTTTGCAGTGATCAAAGAAATGGTGGTAGGCGGGGCTACCTCCGGTATCTTAGCCAAAGTAATAATCACAGAGCAATGTCTAAACTCATATATAGCATGTCACTTCCATTAGTATGGTTTCCCTAACAATACATCATAAACTTCAAGAGGAGCAACGTCACACAGTTACTCATCTGTGAAGGGCTTGATGTTGTAGGGAAGGTGGCACTGTTGGTTGATGCAAAGATCTCGTCCTTGGTGAAGCCACCCGATGGTGTATGGTTGTGGATGTGTTGTAGTATTTAGGCCCAGCCACTTCACAACCTCTGCTGAAATGAGGTTCTTTCAGCTCCTGCAACAAAAAACCCTTCACCCACATTTGTGAGAGTAAGAGGCGGTCCCCCTTCTCTGGCTCTTTAGGATCAATCTTTTGGATCGTGGTGGTGGCCATGCTAGCACTAGGCTCAGCATCAAGGATCTGATTCCCTTTGTCAATTCCCTTATCAGGTTCTAACTCAGAGTCGGAACCTACGTATGATTCGGAAGCCTTCAACTCAGCCACCAGTGACTTCTTGGCCTGACACTCACTTGTATTGTGAGTGGATCTCTTATGGAACTCACACCATTTTCCCGTGTCCTTCTTCATATTCATGGTGTTGTTCTTTTCTTGTGGCTTTGGTAGGCTATCCTAGGTAGCCCCACCTTGGCTTGGTCCTTTGTTCTGTGGTTTGGGGGCGCCTTTTCCTTGCTTTGGATTCGCAAATCCAAAGTCCCACTTCTTCTATTTAAACTTCTACTCAATCTTGACAGCATACCGATACGTCGTGCCGAGCGAGGAAATGTCCAGGAACTCCATCTCGTCCTAGATGTACTTGTGTAGATAGTCACGGTACTTGAGCACCAAATGCTGCTCAGTATCCTTGATACCCAGCTTCGTGCAAAGGGTATGGAAAATATTTGTGAACTCTAGCACATATTGGTCCCTTCCCTGTCGTAGCATGGTCCACTTTATGTATTTGTCTTCATAGCTCCTGACAGGGTAATATTGTTCCTTGATGGCGTCTTGGAAAGAATTCCAAGTGGGTGCAGCTGAAAACAGCAAGGGTTCACTCTCCTCCTTTTCTTCACAGTATGTTTCTCACCAGTCCTTGACTTATGGGGCGGCTTTGAGAAGTGCAAAAGTAATCTTTTCCCGATTGGAAAATTCATGAACTGGAAAATATCATTCCAACTTCTTTAACCATTTATCTACGGTGTTTGCATCTACCAGGCCTTCAAATATGGGAATATAGAAGTTAACTTGTACCTTAAAATGAGTGGCGCCTCCAGAGTGGCTGCTAGATGAAGATGCATCGCATGTGGGTAGTTGTTGGAGGATATGGGTAAAGTTATCCATCATCGCATCCTTTTGTCGCTCGAGGGCTTCCTCAAGAAAAATTTTGAAAGGATCTCCTGCCCCTCATCTTTCTTTTCTTCCACCATGGGAGGTCGTCGGGTTTTGTGACGTTGATCTTGTAATGGTTCAACCAAATCAAGCCCTAACTCTTTATACCCTGACCTCATTGGGGACATGCAAAGAAAAACAGAGAAAGAGAAGACCGCTTTGATACCACTAATCCGAACTTAAATAAGAAAGCAACAACTTACAGATATAATCATAAACACAGAGATGCAGCAGAAAAACACTTCATTTCATTAATAGAAAAATATTGAACTAGGCTTACAAATAGAATGGAGATAAGATAGCTCGAGTGATGGTAACTTATCTATGAGAAAAGATGTGGCAGCTACATGCCTCTTAACTTTGTTACAATGAGGCTTAAGGGCTTAGTTATTATTGGAAAACATGAAAAAACCTTAACCCCATGAGATGTAACACTAAGAGTTTGTGGGCCCTGTTGGGGTTAGTAGGGAAACCAACTTCCTGGGGTCATAACTGGGTCATATTATCTCTTTTTGGCGCGCATGATACCTTGTTGGAAAGGTCTCTCTGAGTACTATAGGTTTCATTGTATGCCCCTACCAATAGTCACGTGCTTGTCGTGGACCCAAAAAAAAATTCGTTTAGGGGGTCAAAATTGCTCTAGAAGTTCAGGACTCGAAAAAACTGCTAAAAATAGTAAATGTTGAAATGAACAAGGAAACGGATTAAACTGACTTGGGGGGTGTAGGTGGAATAGGTGAGTGGCCACCAATATCCACCTAGATCACTAGGAAAACCCATCAAGGTTATGGACACCCGTGGGCAATGGTGCATTCTGCCTAAAGAAGTGTCAACCAAACCAAGGCTTTTCTCTATGTTTTGTGTGGAGCATGATTGTTCATAGGTCTTTGTTTCAACCGGATGTATACCCCAGGAAGTTTGTACACACCTCCACGTGGGGGGGGGTGTGGGGGGGACTTTTCCCCCACGCGGGGGCCCGGGGGGGCCGATCCCCCCGGCTAGGGGGTCCGGGGGCCAGCGGGGGCTCGGGGGCGCCAAAAATAAATGTAAAATTTCCTTGTAAAAGTATAGTAAATTCTAGTCAATCTGGGTCGTTCATTAGGCAGATGATCTAACGGTAGAACTTATGTTTAGTTTAGGGTTTTTTGCCATAGAAGGAAACCCCTTCTCTTTGTATGAGGGCATTGTATTTGAGGCTGTGAAATAGATGTGTATTCTCTGAGCGAGAAATAGAGAGGCGAGATTGTGAGAGAAAACAGAGGATATTACAGCGGATCTGCTGTAGGTTGTGTCTCTTCATTTTGCTGGATAATAGAAAGGAAGGACTGGATGTTCGGGGTGGACGTAGCCCAACCTAGGTGAACCACATATATCTGTGTCTCTCTTATCTTATGCGTTTTTTTTGTGTTTATATTTCTGCAATATTTTATGTGTTCCATTGCTCTGTAATATATAATTTTCTAACAACTGGTATCAGAGCCGAAGGTCTATTTGGCTGATAAACTCGCAGGAAAAAAAGGGTTCCTCATTCGAGTGGGAGAAATGGCGGAAGATGGTAAGTTTAGGGTCGAGAAATTTAACGGCCAAAACTTCTCGTTATGGAAGATGCAAATGGAAGATTATCTGTATCAAAAAGATCTATACCTACCATTGAGCGGAAAAACAAAGAAGCTAACGGCTATGACAGATGAAGAATGGAACCTTCTCGATAGAAAAGCACTCGGAACAATACGGTTGTGCCTCGTTGCATCAGTCGCCTTCAACATTTCGAAGGAAACAACGACAGAGGGTTTGATTCAGGCGTTGTCGAAACTATATGAAAAACCCGCAATCTCAAACAAGGTATTTCTTATGAAACGATTATTTAATATGAAGATGTGTGAAGGTGGATCTGTTGCAGATCATTTAAATGATTTTAATACAGTTACAAGTCAGTTAAGTTCTATAGGGGTAAACTTTGAAGATGAAGTTAGAGCTCTGTTATTCTTGTGCTCATTGCCAGAAAGTTGGAATGGTTTAGTAATGGCCATTAGTAATTTTGTCTCTAGACCTAGTACTTTAAAGTTTGATGATGTTGTCGGTGCTATCCTTAGCAAGGAAATGTGACGGAAAAGCTCCGGTGAGACATCGGGTAATGCTTGAGTGCAGAGTCTAGGGGAAGAAAAATGGAAAGAGGAAAGAGCTCAGGATATCGCAGTAAATCAAGGAAACGCAGATCCAAGTCTAGATCGGGGATAGTGTGCTGGAAATGCGGAAAGAAAGGACACCTAAAGAAAGACTGTAGATCTCGAAATGGAAAAGAAGGAGATGCACAGCAAGAAAACAATCATGAAGCAAATGTGACAGGTGAGGTGTTACAAGATTCTTTGATTCTTTATTTCGAAAATATTATTGATTCCTGGGTGGTAGATTCAGGTGCTTCAGTCCATGCCACACCTGATAAGAAATACTTTCATGACTATGTTCAAGGAGATTTTGGACAAGTTCGTTTGGGTGATGATAAACCCTATAAAATTGTTGGAATGGGTAAGGTTCTTGTAAAACAGAGGTACAAGGGGAATGGGTTTACAGGCTGAAGGAAGAAGATGGAGGAAAATAGAGGTACAAAGCTAGACTTGTGGTGAAGGGGTTTGCACAGAAGAAAGGTATTGATTTTGATGAAATATTTTCTCCTGTTGTTAAAATGACTTCAATCAGAACTATTCTAAGTCTAGTAGCAGCTGAAGATTTGCATCTTGAGCAGTTAGATGTAAAGATAGCCTTTCTCCATGGGGATTTGGAGGAAGAGATATATATGCAGCAACCACAAGGATATGAGGTAAAAGGGAAGGAGAAACTAGTGTGCAGGTTGAAGAAGAGCTTGTATAGCTTAAAATAGGCTCCAAGGCAGTGGAATCTAAAATTTGAAAAGTTTATGTTTGAACAAGGTTATACTATATGTCACTCTGATCATTGTGTTTATCTGAAAAAGCAAAATGATGGCAGCTATATTATATTGTTATTGTATGTAGATGACATGCTTATTGCAGGGTCTAACATGCAGGAAATAAATGTGCTCAAAAGAAAATTGGAAAACTCATTTACAATGAAGGATTTGGGAGCTGCAAATCAAATCCTTGGTATGAGAATAACTAGATACAGGAAAAATCGCAAATTAACATTGTCTCAGAATGAGTACATACAAAAGCTGTTGAAAAGATTTAATATGCACAATGCAAAACCAGTTAATACACCTTTTGCTAGCCATTTCAAACTTAGTAAGGAAATGTGCCTAAAGACCCAAGAAGACATGGATTATATGTCTAAAGTTCCATATGCATCAGCAGTTGGAAGCTTAATGTATGAAATGGTCTACACAAGGCCTGATATTGCACGTGCAGTGGGGGTTGTAAGCAGGTACATGAACAATCCAGGAAAGGAACATTGGATGGTAGTGAAATGGATTCTCATATATTTGAAAGGTACCACAAATCTAGCATTATGCTTTGGTGGTTCAAACATTTCTCTACAGGGATATGTTGATGCAGATATGGCAGGTGACAGAGATAACAGGAGGAGCACTATAGGATATGTATTTACTGTTGGTGGAACAGCTGTCAGTTGGGTTTCAAAAATCCAAAGTGTTGTTGCACTTTCAACAACAGAAGTAGAGTATGTTGCTGCTACAGAGGCTAGCAAAGAAATGATTTGGTTACAAATGTTTATGGGTGAATTGGGTAAGGAGCATGATATGGGCACGTTATACAGTGATAGCAAAAGTGCCATTCATCTTGCAAAGAACTCGGCATTTCATTCCAGGACTAAACACATACAGCTCAAGTACCATTTCATATGATCAGTGTTGGAAGTTGAAGCTGGAAAAGATACACACTAGCCAGAATCCTGCAGATATGCTAACAAAAGTTGTAACCAAGGAGAAACTGAGAATATGCTCAGTTTCAATTGGCCTTCAAGGATAACGATGAAGATGAGAAACAGCTAGGTCCAAAGAGGAGTCATTGTCCAGCAAATGAAGCAGCAGTGGAGTTGCTACAATCATTCTCCAAGTGGGAGATTGTTTTGTGTGGAGCATGATTGTTCAGAGGTCTTTGTTTCAGCTGAATGTATACCCCAGGAAGTTTGTACTCCCCTCCACGTGGGGGGGGGGGGGTGTGGGGGACTTCCCCCCCCATGGGGGTCCGGTGGGGCCGATCCCCCTGGCTGGGGGATCCGGGGGCCAGCGGTCCCCCGGCGGGGGCTCGGGAGCGCCAAAAATAGATGTAAAATTGCCTTGTAAAAGTATAGTAATTTCTAGTCAATCTGGGCCGTTCATTAGGCGTATGATCTAACGGTAGAACTTATGTTTAGTTTAGGGTTTTTTACCCTAGAAGGCAACCCCCTCTCTTTGTATGAGGGCATTGTATTTGAGGCTGTGAAATAGATGTGTATTATCTGAGCGAGAAATAGAGAGGTGAGACTGTGAGAGAAAACAGAGGATATTACAGCGGATCTGCTGTAGGTTGTGTCTCTTCATTTTGCTGGATAATAGAAAGGAAGGACTGGTTGTTCGGGGTGGACGTAGCCCAAACTGGGTGAACCACATATATTTGTGTCTCTCTTGTCTTATGCGTTTTTTTTGTGTTTATATTTTTGCAATATTTTATGTGTTCCATTGCTCCGTAATATATAATTTTCTAACAGTCTACACGTATGATGGTTACTACATAGTGTTACAATCAAGAGGAAGCGTGCATGGATGAAGTCAAGGGTAAAAATGAACTCCATAAATTTGTTGCTAAAGAATGGCCTTAAGGTAACCTTAAGACCTCTATCACTAGTTTTTCATACTATATCTAAGATCTAATTATCTTAGAAGTGGGACCTATGATCATTGAGAATTAATAAAACTCAACTACACAGCTTATCTGTAATACTTGGATAACTATAAGACTTTGGGATTTGGTTGGTAATAACTAATTTTTCATTGGATCATCATTTGTTGAGATCATAAAAAATCCTCCTTTTGAACAAAGAAGGAGAGCCCCTTAAATTTATAAAAGGTTTCTTTCTTGAGCATAAGACTGTTGAAGATTGATGAAATCTTATGTAATAAGTGATTTGAAGTCTCTTTTATGCTTGGTGTTAATTTAGCATCATTTTAATAAATTTGAGATGAATTATTTTTGTTCAGTATTCATCTCATTAGCTCCATTGTTTTGTTTCTCAGGGTCCTTTGTATTGAGTCATGTCAGCAACCCTCCTCACTTCTTCAGTACCTCACCTTGCTTGCATGAGAACATGCAAAACCTCAGGCATGGGGGGTGGTTGTTGGGACCCTTTTCAACATCTTCATTTTATTATTTTCAGCTTCCTTCAGCATATCAGATTGGCACTCATCAACTCGGTTCTTCTAGATGACCCTCAGCCTTACTTTGTCTCATTTCCTGACACTTCCACTGCAATTGCAAAGTTCCCATACTAGTGTGTTGTTTTTAGTTTTCTAGCAAAACAAATTCACATGCAACATCAGTAATTGCTAGCACCTACTCCATCTTGATACTCAGAACATGCTAAGCTACAAAGAGAAGCCTACAAGATTCCAATTTGAAGACTATGCATCATGTACAAGAAAAGAAGTCTCATGTGCTCATCTGGTACTGGAAAAGAAGTCCGTGTATCCATCCAGTACTGGAAAATAGTTTTCATCTGATACTAAAAAAAATATTTCTTGTGTTAATCCAATTTTAGAGGTGTGAGGTCAGTGTTTTATTCTCTGCTATTAAGATTCATATTAATCATGTGATGAATATATAATTACCCTCATAAAATTTTATTACCATCAGTTGTTAAGCCCCTATCCTAATCCTAAAAGTATTATTCACCTTTATTCTTCTGTTTTCTAAAAAAAATCATTTTTGTGATATGATTGAATGGGATAATCATGGGTGTGATTGGGCGGATGTCAATCATAATTCAGGCAAGAAGACTCCATTTTTTAAATTTTGAGGAATGGTTCAACACTTTTTGCATGAGGACATGCAATAACTTAGGCATGGGGGAATGTTGGGTCTCTGTTTTTTTTCCTTTAATACCCTATATTGTCCTCTATTTTTTACCAACTTTACCTCGAAACCTACTCACCACTTGCCTACCTTCTTCAAAAACATGACTTTTAGCATCCTTGTGTATATATGAGGTAATTTATATTTAAAGCATGGTTTTTATGTTTTCTTGTAGTAGAAATAGAATTATTTATTCTTTGTAATATCTAACTAATTGGACTGGCTCACATAGATATTTAGACCATGTTCCTACTCATCTGGTACTAGCCCAACAATATGGTACCAGTGCAGTGTTCTGGTAGTCGTGTTCACTCATTCAGCACCAACAACATCAGTCCAGCACCTGCAGTCATTCAGGGCCAATCCTGCGTTCATCTGGTACCAATATTCCAGTGTTGTGTGATTCTGGTACCAATATTACAATACTGTGTGATTCTGGTACCAATGTTCTCGCACTGTGTGATTCCAGTGCCAAGTTTCCAGCATTATGCTCATCACGTACTCAGTTAAAGTTGAAATTTTGGAAGCTTCTAAAATAAAATTGGGGACATGGCTTTTTCGGGAACAATGTCGACATGCAAACACTTGAGTCAGAATTTTTCCAGATCACACGTGTGGACCTCCAGCTCAGGGGGGATATTTTTTGTGTTATTCCAGTACCAAATTGTAAAAATAGTAAAAAACTCAAACTTCACATTTGCGCCTTGATTTTCGTGTAAATGGAAAAATTTCTTTCTAAATAGCCAAATGGGTTTTGAGAAAACATAACCCAGAAATTGTTTCTAAAAATACGCAAAAGACAAATATATTTCAAAGGTTCTTTGACCCAAATTTGTAATTTCTACTTAAAAACCCAGATTTTTTAGATTTCATTCTAGAAATTGTAAAATTAGTTTTAACCAAAATATGAGTTGGGGGAATTCATTTCTATCCATTCCTCCATGGATTTCGTGTATAAATAAGCCTCATAGAGTTGTGAGAGAGAGGATTTGGTTATTATGATCATTCTTTTGTAATGGAGGAGGAAGAGAGTTATAATTTTATTGTTGTAATTTGAGCTTAGTTTTCAATATATGGAAAGTGATTGATTCCATATTTGTGGTGCATCCTTAGAGTTCATCTAAAATGCCTCTAGTAGCAATTTCTAGCTTGGGAGGGCCCCTCAAGATTGGTAATATGCTGCTCATTGTACTTTTAATTTAAATTTATTATTTTCTTTGTTTGCATGCATCTAGTATCATAGATTTCTTTGCAAACTCTATTTCTCGGGTTGTATGTTAGAATTATTGTTTGCTATATTGAAGAACAAGAATAGTTAATAACAAAGATCTCACCATTCACCTACATGTATTATTCGTGAAGATTCTCATCATACATTTCCTGTACTAGAAAGCAGATTTTTTTTTAGAACTAGTTAAATTAGGAATTATTGCTTTGTTTAATATTTAAGTGCAATGAGTTGATTTTAATTACTTTCTACGGGAAAACAAAGTTGAATCCATCTTTATATTTCATGAGCTTGTAAATGGACAACCTTATTACCTGACCAAGAAATTTTTAGATCACTTGCTTGCTAAAATTTTGTTTATGAGAATTTGATTTTTAAATTGTCTGATGGAATTAGATTAATTATAAAATGGAAGCTTCCTATCTAGGTGTTATGCAACCAGCTCATAAAATACAATAAAATATAGATCAACGACTTCAAAATCAGCCTCTTCGATGGAGCAACCTCCTTTACATTACAAAAATGAACAATTCTTGGATGATATAAATGAAAAGACCTCCTTTCTATATATAGGAGTTTAAGGGGTCACAATATAGTCAAAGCCGACATAAAAATAATAATGTAAGGGCACAACAATAACAATAGTGGCCTTCTATGGGGCACAATAATAACAATATGGGGGCAACATGAGCACAACAATAACAATAACGGGCTACAATGACAATAATAATAATAAGGGAATACACTAGTATTATAGGGGCCTAACATGCCCCTCTCCTTTTGAAAAGTGTTGTCCTCAACTATTGAGTAGTTTTGGATGCTTCTATATAAGATTATCATCCTCCCATGTGGAATCTTAAATGGGTAAGTTCTTCCACACGATGAGATACTCTGAAATTAATCGATTTCATAGTTGTCGAGTTCTTGTTTCTGTGACTGCTTCAAGTTCCAATATGATTTTTCCTTCCTCGTCAAGTTCTGGAAATATTGTTTGAATTGGGAGCTTGTTGCCTATAACCTTCTTTAAGCATCAAACATCGAAAACTGGGTGCACTCGGGAAGTTGTAGGAAGCTCCAATTTGTATCCCATAGTACCAATCTTTTGCAACAACTTGTATGAGCCATAATACTTTGGTGATAATTTATTATCCTTCTTAGCTTGCTTGAGGGACATTTGTTTGTATGGTTGTAGCCATAGAAATACCCAGTCACCTACATCAAAACTTCTTTCACTGCGATGTTGATCTACCTGTTGTTTCATTCTATTATGTGCCAAAGTTAGGTTATCCTTTAAGAGTTGGAGTACTTGTTGTTGATGTTCGATGTGATCTTCCACTGCTTGAATCTTAGAATTTTCTCTTAAATATGATGTGATGGACGGTGGATGATATCCATAAAGTGCCATAAATGGGGTCATTTTTGTTGTATCATGGAAGGAAGTGTTATACCACCATTCGGCCAGAGGTAGCCATTTGACCCATTGTGTCTGCTTATCAGATGCAAACCAACGAAGATATCCTTCCAAACATTTTTTCAATATCTTAGTTTTCCCATCAGATTGAGGATGATACGATGAGCTATAAGCTAACTGAGTACCCAGATAAGAAAATAATTATGTCCAAACATTTCCAGTGAAAATGGGATCTTTGTCACTTACAATAATCTTTGGGTTTCCATGTATCTTTTGAATTGCTTCCATAAATGCAATAGCAAATGTACTGACTTTAAAGGGATGAGATAATGTGCAAAAGTGTGCGTACTTGGCAAGCCTATCAACTACCACCATGATGACACTCTTTCCTTCGGACTTGAGTAAACCTGTGATAAAATCCATTGAAACTTCCTCCCAAATTTGACTTGGAATGGATAAAGGTTGTAATAGACATGGGGTCTTCATCGTTTCAACTTTATTTTGTTGGCAAACCAAACATTACACCACAAACTTTTGAATAACATATTTAAGGCCATCCCAAAAAAATTCCTTCTTAACCCTATGGTAAGTTTTTAAAAATCCTGAGTGTCCTCCTAAAGGAGAGGTGTGCAATTCCATAAGAATATTTTGTTTGAGTTGGGAATTCTTACAGAGGTATAAGCGATCTTTGTACCATAACGAATCCTTTTTCCAGCTAAATGTATCAGATGTACTGGAGTCTTGTTGTAACTTTTGAATGAGTTCCCACACTTTTTCTTCATTCTTCCATTCATCCCTTGCTTCGTTTATCCTATCTGGTTGGATAATAGAAATGGCACACAACAATTCTTCCACATCCTCATCCTTTCTTGAGAGTGCATCTGCAACAACATTTTGCTTCCCTTTTTTGTAGATGATTTCAAATTCATAACCCAACATCTTTGTGACCCATTTTTGCTTCTCTTTTGAAGATAATATTTGTTCTAAAAAAGTATTTAAGACTATCATGATCTGTTTTTACCTTGAAGTGTCTTCCCATTAGGTAAAGTCATCATTTCTTAGGTGCATGTAGTATTTCCAACATTTCCTTCTCATAAATAGCTTTTTGTAAATACTTTCCTTTGATTAGACGACTTCCAAAAGCAATGGATCTTTCTTCTTGCATTAAAACAACACCAATTCCATTTCTTGAGGCATCACATTCCACAATAAAGGTTTTTGTGAAGTCTGGTGTAGCTAGGATCGGTGCTTGGCACATTACCTCTTTAATATGTTCAAATCCTTTCATTTCTTCTGGAGTCCAAAAAAATGCATCTTCTTTAGTAATGTTGTTAGAGGTGTTGTTATTCTCCCATAATTCTTAACAAACTTGCGATAATGCCCTCTCAACTGGAGAAATCCTCGCAGATGCTTTACGAATCTAGGATTTTCCATTCCTTAATGGCTTTAATTTTTCTAGCGTCTACCTTAACACCTTCATGAGATACAATATGACCCAAATATTCCACCTCTTGTACTCCAAATAAACATTTGGAGGTTTTTTCATATAATTGTTTCTCCTCCACTAGTTTGAGCACTCTATCAACATGTTGAACATGATCCTTCCAAGACTTGTTGTAGATTAGTATATCATCAAAAAATACTAATGCAAATTTTCTAAGGAAGTGTTTGAAAATGGAATTCATCAAACCTTCAAATGTAGAAGGTGCATTGGTAAGGCCAAAAGGCATGACCAAAAATTCATAATGACCCTAGTGAGTTCTAAATGTTGTTTTCAGAATGTCTTCAATATTCATTCTGATTTGATGATATCCTGAACGAATGTCCAACTTGGTGAAGTAAATTGCTCCATGCAATTCATCAATGACATGAATGGGAAATTTATATTTAATAGTGAGCTTGTTCAGCTCCATATAATCCGAACACATTCGCCATGATCCGTCCTTCTTATGCACCAATACTACTGCAGCAGAGAAAGAACTTTGACTAGGTTGAATTATACCAACCTCTAACATTTCTGCAACCATACATTCAATTTCACTGTTTTGGGCATAAGGATATCTATAAGGCTTGATGTTTGGAGGAACACTTCCGGGAATCAAATGAATAGCATGATCATGATCACAAATAGGTGGGAGTCCTTTGGGAGTCTCAAATACCTTATAATGATTGTCCAAGGCTTTTTGGAGATCTGGAGAAATAGATGATTTCGACGTGGGAAACTTTAGTGAACATAATTGTGCAATTACGTCATGTTGTTCTTCATTTAGAAGCTTTATCATGCCATTAGATCTAATTATCATTCCCGATTTCCCTGCGATACCCCTTAATTCAAATTCATTTCCTTCTGGAAAAAAAATCAAGAAAAGTTCTTGAAAATTAAAAGTTATCGTACCCAAAGATTGTAGCCATTGGACTTCTAGTACAACACTAGCACCACCCATTGGAATGGAAAGAATTGGACTATTCAACACATATTATCCCATGAATAGCTTAATATTATGGCACTTTCTAGAGAAATTTATGGTTCTTCCATTTGCAACTATCACTTGACACTTTGGTGCTGGATATAGGAAGCAATTCAATTCCTTCGCTATCTTGCAATGAATAAAATTATGGGTACTGCCTGAATCAATCAACACTATTACATTTTTCTTCTTGATATGTCCGTCTATCTTAATAATTTGAGGAGTTGTTATTTCGGCCAATGCATTACAAGATAAGGTCGGATTCATTTCTTCTTTCTCTAGTCTTTGTTCCTGGTGTGTATCCTCTTCCTTTGATGTTTCTTGTTCCTTTTCTTCTTCCTCTTCACAATCTATGTAAAATAATTTTTTCTCGCCACACTTAATACCTTTAGTGTATTTTCTATCACAACTGTAATAAATCCCTTTTACTCTTTTTTCTTCCAATTGTTGTGGTTTAAAACTTGTAGGTTTTGGAAGGCTAGGGGAAACAACACTTCCATCTTTATAGTTGTGATTGGTAGGTTTCCTTGTTGCCATAATTTTGCTTTCAAATTTTCCTGCCAACCTGAATGCCTTCACTAATGAATCAGGTTCCCAAATGAGAACCTCATGTTCGATGTTATCATTTAATGTCACTATGAACACATCAATCCTTTTCTCCTCTAGAATATCTTTTACCCTTATATTCAATTTTTTGAAGTCCTCAATGTGCTCCACCATTGAACCTTTTTGTTTAAGATTTATCAATTGGCTTAAAAAAAGTGTTTCTTTTTGTATCCTCATAATGTGCTATCATTTCTTACGTAAAAATTGACCAAGTGACAATTTTTTTATGAGATCAAAGCCATCGATACCATACAAACTGATTGGGTTCCAAATATAAAGTTGCAATGTGTACCTTTTGTGTGTTTTGCACGTTATGGAGATCGAAATATTGCTCCATCTGTAGTATCCATGTTACGAGATCCTTGCCATCAAACTTCCTCATATCGATCTTTGGAACATGGTGGGTCTTCAATCCAATGGTAGAGTCTATGAAATCATGATTAACATTTCTTTTGTTCTCATCATGAGTTTCCTTTACTACCCTTTTTCCATTAGTAAGCATTTCTTGTAGAAACTTTGTCAAATCTATCTTCAAATCTTCTATGTTGCACTTGGTCTCATAATTTTGATATATCATGTTGCATTTCTTCCTCTTCTTCATGATTCATGCTAGAGATTTCAGTTCGCTTACTAGGTGTTTCCATTTTCTTTCTTCGGGGCATCAATTAATGATAATTATGCTTCACTATGTCCCTTGAATTCCTTCAAACTAATTTTTCAAACCAAACTTATGCAGAATTTTAAAGAGACTACACACCTTTTTTGGCTTTGTAGGAGCTCGATATTGAATCAGTTGTATCTTTGTAATTGTGGATCTCCAAGGTCTAAAATTTCATCCTATGGTATCCCTCCGAGTCCTCATTCCAACCCCAAAAGTCTTATCAAGATTGGTGGTGGGCTCCAGTATTGTAGCAATAATGCTACAACTCCTGGAGCTTCCTTCTCTAATTTTATCAACCCGGTAGTTCGTAACAAACTTGGAAGCGATGGTGCTGTATGCACAAGTACTATCTCTTGTCGCAGCTGTCACTTGGTCAGCTGGCACAAGTCCGCTAGGGCTCAAGCCAACTTCTATATGTTCTCAGAAGAAGCTTTTTAAGTGATGAACGAAAGCTATCTCAAAGGAAATTAACCTACTTTGCAAGAATGAACTGAAAGCCAACAAAACATGGAAACCCTAGTAAACCCTAATTCTACCAGCTTAATCCTTATGATGCAATGGTGGGGGTGCAACTTCTAAAAGTGATGCCATTACTTCTATTGAGATGAGATGCATGTGTCTAAACCACTTTCATCTGAAGAGAACAAGTTTTTGTATTTTTTCTCAAGTGGTTGGAGTTATTATGACTGTGCTTCTTACTGGGTCTTGACTGTGCAGGGGTAGATCAAGGAGAGGAAGGCTTGGAAAAGGTCAGGAGGACTCTGAGAGGGTCCAAGGGATCCCTAACATCATTCCACAGAAGTTCACAAAGTTTAGATGCCTGGCAACCATATTTGCAAGCTTCTACAGGATGTCTGCAGGGGATTCTACAAGAAGTTCAGGATTTCTACAGGAAGTCCCGTAATTTCTACAGGATGTTCTGCAATCAGAGTTTTGGGTGATGGATGAGTGAATGAGCTGTATGGGTGGATAGGGAGGTAGGAGGGGAGCTTTTGATGGCTTATGGATAGAGAGATGAGATGGAGAGGGGGTGTGTAAAGTTGGTTGGTCTAGAGGAGGGTAAGAGGAAATGGAAGGTCGAAAAGATAAAACAACGTGGATAATAGAAGAGTTGGGAGGCAAATGATCTAACTGGGATATAAGTAGATGGCCTAGGCACGGCTTAGAAGGATAAGGGTGTGAGAGAATAATATTGCACAGTGTAAATGAAACAAATCATCCCTGTCTTGCGTATAACCGAAATGTTATCAACCTACTCTAACTGTTTTATTAGAAACCAAAGAACAGCAATGTCGTTTTTAAGGGAAAATCTTGCATGGTGCTGAAGCAAAGAGTTATTGCTCAAGATCTAAATGCATGGACACTTCTACAAAGCGGAAACATTACGTTAAAGCTTGCATGAACATGTAAAACTGTGTTTTTGGTAGTTGGCACGGTCTGCACTCCCAATCTCTAAACAGAGGTGGAAGTGAGTGTGCAATCAACCCTTTTTTGGAGCTCTGATTAACTCTAATCTCCTGACTCTAATCTAAACTACTGAAAGCAACTTTATACATAAAACTAACCTACTTAATCACATCAAGAAATTCAACTCAGCAAACTGTGCTTCCAAATGCATGTAAAGGGAAAGAAATACAATGCTGAAAGAAAAGTAACAATACAAGGAAAGGAGGTCTATTTGTTGTGGGGAAAAATGCCTATTTAGGACGATCCTATCCACCTAAGGTGTGACAGCGCCTTAGCAACAAAAGAGTACAGCTATCACGATTTCTTCCTTTATGAAATATGAAAGAGAGGAGATCAGCAGACTTACCGTTGTCTTCCGGTTGTCCCTCGAACTAGATCCTCTTCTCTTTGTGTGTCCACAGCTACTTGCCTCCTCGCTTGATCAAGAGAACAACTACTTGAATCCCACGAGACCACAAGAGAACAGCTACCTGTGACAAGAGAACAACACAATACAAAGGCAAATACACATATTCATAAATGATTCAGGATTAGAAGTAAATCAAATATACCAATGCAATCATACAAAATACACCAGCATATAGGAAAGAATCAAGATAGCTTTATTGAAAGTAACAGGGTTCAGGAAGAGATACAACCCATAGGGCTCCAATCCAGCATCTCCTTCCCAGCAGAATGGAATTCCTTCTTCAGCTCCTTTCAAAGCATAACACACCCAATGTTTCTAGCCACAAACCAACAGCAATTCTTTGCAAATACTAAATTCCAGCCTCTCTAGACCTCATGAGAGAGATCTATATATAGGAGTTTTGGAGAAAAGATGAGTCAGCTTGAGGCTGGTATGAAGCTGACTAGTGTCCTCTCTCACTTCAATTCTTGAGTCCACTTGGAGGTTCTTGCTTCCACTTGGAGATTTGGAACCTCTTACTCATCACCAGTCGAATTCCCTGATCCAAGTGTCATTTTGGAAGCTTCCTGGGCATTGACACCTTGAGGAATGACTCTGCCACATGTCCAAACTCGCCCAACGCAGGTAGCCTTCTTTGCAATTGACATTCAACGTAGGTAGACAGTGGAGCAGTTGACATTCAGCGCAGATGCTCAGTGGAGCAGTTGACATGATCTAGAATTGCCTTGTTTTTTAGTGTTTTCAGGTGGAGAACTTTTGTTAAGTGCTGTGGTTTGCTGGCCTTATTCCTCTAGGGGTAGGAACAACATGTTTAGGGACTTTGGATCCCTTGATTATTGACATTTCATGCTCAGTGATGCAAGGCACAAAAATGTCTATAACAGTTGCCCCCTAAAGTATGAGGCTGTTTATCGGGTGAAATGCTTTATCCAGGAGGGTCCGAAGTTCATCCATCTGCTGGGAGGAGACCTGTAATAAAATACAATACAATACATTATGATTCATACTGCTTTCATGATCTAGCTGAGGCGGGCATTCCCATGCTTAGCTTTATAAATTCATTTTTGTACATGGAACAGACGATCGTCTGATGGTAGACTGATAATTTTGGTGAAATTATCATCCTTTGAGTAGGATGATCTTCTGCTGCAATGATGTACATGTCAAATGTCTTTATTTTTCCTGAATATATATCGCAGCCCGAATGGATGAAACTAGATCCGGGGTCTTCAAACTCGTTCGATCTTCACTCAAAGTACAAGTCGATCCATGTGAGAATTGCGCTGAAGTCGAACATGGAAAGACATCGCTTGATTACCGGTCAATGATGTAAACCATTAACAAGCGCAAGAGGAATCACCGATAATGATAATGACCCTCAAGGTACTGCAGTACAATTCACGTGGTGCGAATAAAGGACTTGGCATCGAACACCACGCGAAATCTTCTGGTCGAAGGTCATTGATGTATACCTGTCGCCAGAAGTGAGAAACTTGCCATTGAGGCATGCAAGCTTCAAAGTACTGAAGGGGTTGTTCCTAGATCAACTCCTTGGATAATGAGCTGATGTCGACAAGGAGCGATCCATCAAAGGAGGGCCTTAATGAATCCCACATCAGTGACATGGAACGGAGCTAATGATTTTAATGGAGGTGAAAACAATCTGTGACATATGATTCAGGGTGGCAGTCATGAATGGATGAAGGATAATGTATGGCAGTGGATGGGACCCGGTTGACTCTTTCTGAACGACTTCTCTTGAACATATGGCCACACTGATGCGATGGATCGGTAGCATTACCCCAAATATGGATGGTATGGCAAGACCATGGTGATATGACCGGTGAATGAAATAACCCAACCCGAATGTGATACGGAGGAAAAGTGTCATGTTCAAGAGCGACCTGCTACCATCAAAGTTTTCTTGATTTTTCCCAATTTTTCCCCAGTCATTGCTGACCAGTACCTCTTTATTTTTGTCAAGCTTGAGGAGGATAACATATGTTTGTTCTATAACCTGCCCTTCGGGCAAGCCCATCGCTATGTTTTACCGAGCCTAGCGATAGGGAAACTCGTTCTCGTCTAAAGACAAGTTTGTCGCTATTTAATCATTTTAACGAGTCTAACGACAAGGAAAACTCGGTCCTTTTCATTTTTAGAGAGTATGAAAATGTACATAAAGTCAACTCCAAAATTCCTTTTTCGTCATCTAATCCCTTAAGTCCGAAAAAGTATAAAACAATACAGAAGGGATGAGTTTTCAATAACTTTTAACGAGCCGAATAAAACAAGCGCTCGATCTTTTTGTGCAATAATCCCTCAGGTCCAAAAAGATTAAAATCTAGAGGAGGGATAGCTCTTACTGTCCTTTAACGAGCTGGAAGGCCAAAACTCGGCAATCTTTTCATATTTTACGAGTCAGTTGAAAAGATCTTAAAGAAGACTCGTCTTTTGAGGAACGAGTGATAAACAGGGATAGCAACTGATTCCAGGTACAGGTTGGAATTTTCCAATCACGGCAGTGTCACAAGGATGGCTAGGTGAAATCACTCTTCGCAGCTATTCCTCAAAATGGGTAAACAATCATATGGAGGTGAACGATCGGCCAAATGAAAGTGGAGGTGGCAGGTGCAAACACGACCAAGGCTTTTATGGCTGATAAATTTACGATCACAGCGGTTATTTACCGGGATAGGTTCATTTTTTAGTTAAAAATGAGCTTAAACTCTGGACGAAACATTGCTCACTTCTTATATTTATTTTTTAACGAGCATGAAGACCGCGTTAAAACTGCTCGGATCTTGCGTTTATTTTTTAACGAGCATGAACTTTATGCTAAAACTGCTCGATTATATGGTCAAATTTTTATTTTTTACCATTACTAGCTTTTCTCTTTCCAAGAATAGTACTGTATTTTCAATTGCTGCATCAAACTTAATTAGAAATACATAATCATGAGATGAAAACCCTAATATTTTGCTTTGAACTACGTAAAAAGCTATTAAAAAGTGTTTTTACCTCTCATTTTACCATTTCATTTGCATTTGGTTTGTTGGAGCTTTGGAGGTGCCTCTTCCCCCTTGATTTTCACCAACTGATTTCTGGAGATTCTGTGGACGATTCTCGGCACCGTCTGGACCAGGTAGGAGCTAAACCTTAGCTCTTTCTTTTCATGGTTTCCTTTCTTCATTCTGTGCCTGTTTTCCAGTTTTTCTGAGCCTCAGGGGTTTTGCCAGGGCGCCCTAACTTCAGCGCAGGTTGCCCATTCGAAACCTGCGTTGAATGTCAAGCTGCCTTAAGGCAGCCTGACCTTCAATGCAGGTAGGACACTCTCTGCCTGCGTTGGGCTCAGAAAACTGAGTTTTTAGCACATTTTTTGATGAATTTTCGCCAGTTTCTCATCAAACTCAGGAACTTACTCCTTCTCTTGTTTGTTTTGCAGGGATTTTTGAACAAAATGTCCCTTACATGGCGAGAACGAGAACATGAAGAGGAGGACATGATTGCCCTCCATGACCCTGTCACGGTGAACGCGCTGCGGAACTGTGGCCTGCTGAAGTTTTTCCGTATCTCTAGCATGAGAGCACAGATCACTTTGCTGCAGTATATGCTTGATGCTTGGGATCCCATTAACCAAGTATTCCAGATTAGGGGAAAAACCATCCCCTTGACCATAGAGGACATATACTTCTTGACTGGATTGTCAAGGCGAGGTGCCCCCATTTCTTTGTCAGGTTCGGCCCGGGGGACTGACTCCGTGAGAGATTATGTCCGCCAGTATTGCAGGGAAGGTTCCCAGCCGAGCAGAGACGACAAGGTTGTTATCCGTGAGATTATTGACAGGTCTCTCAGGTCCATTCTGTATACCATTGGTAGGATGGCCGGTGGCGCAGCTCTACATGTTGCCAACAGATCTTATGTGCAGCACGCCTTGGAGTGTCTCCAACCGAAAGTATTCAACTGGTGTGATGCAGTACTTGTTCAGATGAAAATTCAGTTGACCAAGGTAAAGGACGGGAAGCTGAAGAACTTTGGATTTGGTTCTATTCTGACTGCCTTCGCCTTGGAGAAAATCCCACTGATGCAGCCTCAGTATATTATACTCGACTTGCCTTCTCCGACCGAGCCACGCATGCAGAGGTGGGTCGATCACATGTCTAGGCATGCTGGTCAACCTCAGATTACTTTTACTGATGCCTTCTTCAGGTGGTTCGAGCGCCAGGAGATGGTCTTTTCCGAGTATCCATATGTGGGTATGGATTTCCGAGGTGATCCGGATTTGGTGTTACCGGATGGCGAACAGTGGGGCGCTATTGGTAAACTCTTTGACCATATCACTGTTTACTGCTCTTATTCATAATGTTGTTGTGCTTCATTCTATCAAGACTTTTAATCATACTCTTGGGTGCATGCATATGTTGGTCCTGTTCGTCCAGCAGTTCGTCCGAGACCGCCAACCGCTGCCCCGGTAGTGGAGCCTGCTGGGAGAGTTATTCTTCGCGACCTTGACGATGCTGAGACCCTTACAGCTGTGCAGGAGCAGGTTGAGAGCCTTACTCTCGGTATTCCGGATGTACGGATCGATGAGTTACCTTTACAGTTGCAGCGGCATACTACTGGTGTGCCTAGACGATGGACTCGTCTCTTGCGCATGATTGCACAGGCCGTGACGTGCTATCATGAGCACCACT
Organism: Pinus tabuliformis; assembly: GCA_031772625.1. Lineage (NCBI taxonomy): Eukaryota > Viridiplantae > Streptophyta > Pinopsida > Pinales > Pinaceae > Pinus > Pinus tabuliformis. The sequence continues at coordinate 2,014,072,578 of CM062818.1, read as the reverse complement.
AGGCTAGGGTGCCCCCTAGCACTTTTGAGTTTTTGGGTCATATGACAGATTTTGTCTTGGTTACAGAACATTATGTATGAACGATAAACAGCTTATATATATTTTGATTTTCGAGTTTTATTCTGGTTGAGTTATATGATCCATATGTACAATCATTGATGATGTGTCTCTTTTATAAATGTCGCAAATGTCTATCTAACACATAATTTGCTAATGAGTCGGTTAATGTGTTTAAGTTTCTGGAAATATGCTGGTTTTGAATTGAATCAAATTGTCTTTCCAAAATCTTAACCCTTAGGAACATGTGATAAATAGCTGGATTGCGAACGGAATATATACCATTGAGTTGTAGTATTACGAGCTGTGAGTCTAGCCTGACAATTAGTCGGCATATGCCACGAGTGATGGCATCAGAGAGTAGTTCTATCAACGTGCTATACTCAGCGATGTTATTCGTTGATTGCCCAATACACACACCTCTGAGACTTACTAACTCGCCGCTTGGATCAAAAATGGCCCAGGCTGCGGAGGATAGGTTCCGCGAACTACGACTCGCTCCGTCGGCATATCCAACACATGTCTCCAGAAGGTTCGACATCTGCAACAAATGAAAAAGGTGGATCACTCGACCAGAACAAATACTTTAGCGAAAACAAAATACAACAAAAGCATGCAGGTTACTATTTAAGCATAGTAACGCTTGAGGTACAACCTGTTGCGGGGCTGCGCCAGTGGAATTCCGTCATAATCCATTAACTCGTAGGCTCCTTTTGCTAACACCCTTTTAACAGTATAGGGGCCCATCCATAAGGATTTGAATTTACCTGCTCCCAATTTATTGGATTCTTGGTCATAAAGCAACACCAAATCACCTTCTGAGAAGATACAGGGTTTAACACTTTGGTCGAACTGCGCTTTGACTCGTTTCTTATGGGCTTCGTTAGCCAAAGCGGCATCACGACGGGTTTCATCCAATTGGATTAATTCCAAGAAACGAGCCTCTTCTTCTGAAGTTCCGGGGAGGAGATCAATTGCGAGTTTAAGCGACGAAATTTCGCACTGGATTGGCAAGACTGCTTCCAGGCCATACACCAGTTGAAAAGGTGTGAACCCGGTTGCGTTCTTTACCGACGTTCGGTAAGCCCACAAGGCTGAGTACAGGATTAGGTTCCACCTTCTTTTATGAACCCCGATCATCCTTTGCAACATACGCTTCAGGACCTTGTTGATTGCTTCAACTTGTCCATTGGCTTGCGGATAATACGGGGTAGAGCTGTCGTGAGATAGCCCTAGCTTGGCAGCTAATTCGACCATCATGTGATTGCGAAAATGCGACCCATGATCTGTTACTATAGCCTGTGGTATGCCGAACCTGGCGACTACATGATTGAAAAAGAAAAGGGCAGCTGTTTCACCAGTGTTATCCAATGTAGGCATCGCCTCGGCCCATTTGGTAAAATAGTCAACAGCGACTATAATATACCCATGCCCCCCGGTCGAGGTGGGGTTACATTGCATGAAATCGATGCCCCATTTGGCGAAAGGCCCAACAGCAACTATCGACTGTAAAGGTGCGGGTGGTCTCCTGGTTTTTCTATCAAAAATTTGACAAGCGTGGCAACTTCTGACTGCGATTATGCAATCTTTGAACATGGTTGGCCAGAAGTATCCTGCTCGTAAGATTTTTTGTGCTGTTGCATATCCAGATTGATGCCCCCCACACGCGCCTGAATGACACTCATTCAGGGCTTTTTCGGCCTCCTCATGGGTAAGGCACCTCCTCAGAACTGTATCGATACCACGACGGTAAAGTGTATCACCGACGATCATGTAGTCTTTTGCTTGGTATCGTATACGTTTCTGTTCAGAGTGAGAGGTGTTAGGCCTGAATTTTTGGGTTTGGAGATAAACTATGATATCTCCATACCACTCATCGCTTGTAGATATCAGAAACAAACTTTCATCTACGATTGACTCTTCTGATGTTTCATCGTTGGACGACGATGGGAGATCGCACAACAATTCTGCGAAAACTAGAGCTTTCTTTGATTTGGATTTTACAAATTCCAGATCAAACTCTTGAAGGATCGCTATCCATTTCGAATATTTGCCCCCAGCAACTGTCGCGACAGTATATAAGTCATGGGGTTGCAATCTGACAAAATGGTAGTTTTTCCGAAAGAGGACATAATGTCGAAACCTTTGAATCGCTTGAACAGCTACAAGCGCTAGTTTTTCAACATAAGAATATTTACTTTCTGTATCATTTAAGTTTTTACTTAAATAATATATAGGATGTTCAATTCCATCGACTTCTTGAACTAAAACCATCGCAATGGTCGTATCCGCTGCAGCCAGATACAGGTTAAAATATCTTTGATAGTCTGGGGCGTACATTAATGATGCTTTTACTAGACAATCTTTCAGAGCAATAAAGGAAGCTTGCGCCACCTGGTCCCAGACGAAAGGTACATCCTTTTTCAAAAGACGAGTATAACCTTTAGCAAGTTCTGCATAATTTGGAATGAACCTCCTTAGAAAGTTTGCTTTCCCCTGGAGTTTCTGAATCTAAAGAAAATTTGAAGGTGGAGGCAAATTAATGATTGCCTGAACCTTGCAAGGGTCGAGACGAATCCCATCCTTAGAGACTACAAAGCCAAGTAAACGACCAGAACCGACGCAAAACACACATTTGTGTGGATTGAGTCTTATCTTGTAGTGTCGGCAACGTAGAAATATCGCTCTTAAATGCTGCGGATGATCAGTCCGCTTTCGCGAATGAGCTGGAAGGTCGTCGAGATAAGGTTGAACGATGTTCTTGATGTCATGGAAGGCATAATTCATTGCCCTCTGAAAAGTCGCCCCTGCGTTCTTCAAACCAAAGGGTAATTTTCGATAAGCGAATGTGCCCCACGGACAAATAAATGTAGTCTTTGACTGGTCCTGTGGGCGGATATTTATTTGATTATACCCGGAAAATCCATCCATAAATGAAAAGATTTCACATCCGGCGCATTCATCAATTATCTGGTCGATGAAGGGTGTAGGGTAGTTGTCCTTCGGACAAGCTTGGTTTACATCCCTATAATCGACACACACTCTAATCGTCCCTTGTTTCTTCATAACAGGGACAATATTCGATACCCAATCGGTTAGAGGAACCGGGCAGATGAATCCAGCATGGAGAAGTTTTTCAACTTCCGCCTTAATGGCAACGGCTTTCTTGGGGTGCACCTGCCGAAGCCGTTGTCTTACTGGTTTGACATCAGGATACATTTTAATTTCATGTTCAACGATACTCGAGTCAATGCCTGGCATTTCATCATATGACCAAGCAAAGACATCTCTGAATTCGCGAAAAAGAGCGTTATATATTTCCAGTTCTGAAGGGGAACAACCTTTGCCGACATAAATATTCTCTACAACATTTGTTTTAGTCGAGATATTTATGGCTATAGTCTCTTCAATATTGGATAAGTTTCGCTCGGAATCCACCGTATTTACAGTATTTGTTAGGAATTCAAAAACTGAAGGGTGATAAAGGTCACGTTGAGTATCTTCTTCATATTCCGGAAGAAGGGAACGATGGGTGTCCCCTCAATCAACATTGATTGTAAGATTCCTTCGTCAGTCCCATGTACTTTCGACCAAGGATCTAATGAGGTACCATATTCTCTAGACCTATCTACCCAAACGCTTGACGAGCATTGATTTGGGTTCGCCTCCCATGCTTGAAACATTGATTGCTACAATATTTCTAAAGGGCTTGGGGGCAAAACAATTGCATGATCCATGTCGACACTGTCTTTTGCGACCTTCGTGGAAGATATCATGTTGCAAGTTGCTACAAACGGTATATTTCCTATGTAAATAGGAGGTGGTAGCGCGAAAGTTCCCATCAATGTGGGGTCTTTCAATAATCCTACTCCAATATCTTGAAGCGAATGGTTGCTCTCATGGGTCATGGGAATGCTTCCTGTAACTTGTGAACCATTAGGGAGGAAGTTCTGTTGGTCGACGACCGTAATCCCTCCTTCAAACGGGAATGCGATCTTCCTAAAATAAGTCGACACAACAGCTGCCATGGCATAAATCCATGGTCTACCCAGTAGGATGTTGTAGTCAAGATTTCCATCGATGACTTCAACATCAATTTCTACCGTTTTTCCTCCTAGTTCGACTTTCAAGTTGTTAAGGATACCGTACGGGGTATAAGTCCTTCCGTCGAAAGCTTTCAATGTCGTCGAATATCGCGACAAGGTTGGAGATCCTAAAGTTTTCCAGCAACTCATCGACATAATACATGTAGATGCTCCCTCATCAATAATTGTTCTGTGAACAGTTTTGTTGAGGGCTTTCACTTGAATAAGGAAAGCTAGTTGAGCTGGTAACTGAGGATCGTATCCTTTGTGATCAAAAGATACAAGATTGGAATCCTTAGGATCAACCCCACCAATAGCTGATAACAAAGCCTGCCTTTGGGATGGGCAATTTTGTAATACCTCAAGAGTCGACATAGCGGATGGCGATTGGGCCAAATCTTCTACTATGTTATAATGCTACGCCGCCCTGGCGCGAGGATTAAATGTCGACTTGTGTACTACTCCCTTTGGCAGTTTTATTGTTAATTCAGGAATGATGGGCGGTACAACTTCTGTCGAAGTTGTTGTCGAACTACTTGGTTGATCTTTACCTTTGTCGTTCGACAGCTGAGGATTCCCGTAATCTTTGTTCCTTGTTGAAATCAAAGCATCATTCTGCTGTTTTGAAACCGACAACATAAGTACTTGCGACGGGGAAGCATTTCCACTATCAACCAGATTTTTCAGCTCCTTTCAAAGCATAACACACCCAATGTTTCTAGCCACAAACCAACAGCAATTCTTTGCAAATACTAAATTCCAGCCTCTCTAGACCTCAGGAGAGAGATCTATATATAGGAGTTTTGGAGAAAGGATGAGTCAGCTTGAGGCTGGTATGAAGCTGACTAGTGTCCTCCCTCACTTCAGTTCTTGAGTCCACTTGGAGGTTCTTGCTTCCACTTGGAGATTTGGAACCTCTTACTCATCACCAGTCGAATTCCCTGATCCAAGTGTCATTTTGGAAGCTTCCTGGGCATTGACACCTTGAGGAATGACTCTGCCACATGTCCAAACTCGCCCAGCGCAGGTAGCATTCTTTGTAGTTGACATTCAACGCAGGTAGACAGTGGAGCAGTTGACATTCAGTGCAGATGCTCAGTGGAGCAGTTGACATGATCCAGAATTGCCTTGTTTTTTAGTGTTTTCAGGTGGAGAACTTTTGTTAAGTGCTGTGGTTTGCTGGCCTTGTTCCTCTAGGGGTAGGAACAACATGTTTAGGGACTTTGGATCCCTTGATTATTGACATTTCATGCTCAGTGATGCAAGGCACAAAAATGTCTATAACACTATTGCTCTCAGGTTGGGCCCAACCCTGAGAGCTATAGCTCCTCTAAGAACCCAGAACTGAACTCGAATCTACCTGCCTTTTATTAAAAGGTAATAGTCATAAATCTCATAACATGCCAAAAATGGCTTACAAAAAGAAAAACAGAGCTATAGCTCGTAATTCAGAATCTGCAACAAAGGTTCAAAAGTTCCCATCGAAGGCTACAGCCTCAATATTTATACATTATGAGGGCCAAGCTGGCCTCCTAAATTAGTGGGGCTTGGCTGACCAACTAAAAGTAAACTGTTGTTCCCTTAGAATCCGTTGGCTGCCTTCTAGCTCGGTGGTGATAGCTGTTGGAGCTCGGAGTTGTGGGTGGAGATCACGAGGAAGGCCATTCAATGGTGTGGACAACCTTCCTACAAAACCTCAATGCCACCTTGGCTGTCTCCTAGCCTTTATCTGCGTGGTTTTGCTCCATTTAATGTCAAAAGACCTGAAATAAACATGTATTAGCCACCTAGGAATAGTGACTGCCCTTCATTCGTACAAATAACATAAATATACTAAAAAATGATGCATAAGTCATGAAAAATGAAGGGTTGAGCAAGGGTAGTGAGGCCAAATGAGCCCAAAATGTTACCAAAATTGGGGCTCATCATCACCCCCCAGCTAAAATATTTGCTCATCCTTGAGCAACTAATCCAGCTCCTCATCCTTCATTGCCTTTACTGCCACCCTTACATCCCAAGCCTCTGTAGTAGTGTCCTCCTTGCTGATATGGTACCCAGCCTTTCTGTTCACCTCTTCCCACTGTTCATTATCATCTTTCTCTGTGCTGCCTTCCATCAATCCTAGCAGCAGTGGTGGGCTTAGCTTGAGTCCAATCCAGCTGGCCTGGAGGTTTTGCATGGATTTCTTATAGAGGGCCACCCGTACTAGAGCTTCCCTCATCCGAGTTGGGGTATGATACTCTCTGATTTTCAGACTGTGGGCCAATGTATTCCATCGGCGGGTGCAAGCTTGGACAGAGTTGTCTCCTAACAGTCTCTCCATGTCCTCAAAATGCGCTATGGCCTGGGCTTGCTGATCCATATATCTCAATGAAGCTTGAGGGTCGGTGGACAAGTGTTGGTGTGCCGAGATTAGTGCAACTGGATCCCCTGGTTCTGCTCTAATTATCAATGGCTCATTCAGCTCTCGGTTCATGACCGCTTTGGCTTCTGCTGCTCTTTTGTCCTCATGGTTCAACCATGAGGCAAATGCCATTAATTGCATATCTCCTAAGGCCGTATTGGGATCCCATGAAATTACATTAGGCAGGGCCAAATTATGGAGGTAGAACTCCGATAATTTGGCCTTATCCTCTGATGAGCTAGTACTGCATAATTCAGTGAATTGTTGCGGGTCTTGGAGCTGAGAGATACCTCTTTGCGCCAAGGTATTGATTTGAAATTGCAGCCATTGGTCTTTCAGGTATAGGCCATAGGATTTGGCTGGCTGTCTGCATTGTATAGCATCCATGGCCCAACTGGCCATGCAGGCCAATTGTGCCTCTTTCTGCTGCAGCTGTTATCTGAGAGCTTGCACCTCAATTTGTGCTTGCTGTTCTGCTTCCTGTAGATGCAAGGTTGGCTCCCCAAGATCGGTTTGCAGTTCCTTTTTGCCTTGTTGTTCTGCTGTGATGTCCCCTAAGGGTGTGCCTGTTCCTCTCCTCAGCTCTTGTAGCTGCAGTCTAAGTTTTTCGTTTTCTTCCTGTAGGAACACCCGTTGGCAATTTGCCACGTGTTTAGCCATGGCTAATTCACTTCTGGCCTCCTTAAGTTGCTCTTCCAAGGGGCCTATGTCCGCCACACCTTTTGATTTGGCTATTTTCATCCACGTGTGTGATCGTACTCTCTCTTCCTCCAATGCAAAGAACAGTGGCACAGTGAATTTCTGAGGTATAATTTTACCAGCCTCTAAGAAGTTGTAATATGAACTCAGACTTGGTTGAGGTCTAGGCTCTGGAATATGCTCTTTCTCTACTTCTTTTGGTGGCTCTACTTCGCCCTCCCTCGGTGGTGATGAGGGTGCTTCTCCTTCCATTCTCTCTGTTTCCTTAAGTCGGGCTAAGGTTTCCTGTAGAGCAGCTTCAGCATCCTGTAGCCGGGCTTTTGAAGCCAATTGGTCTAATCTTTCCTTCCAAGTAGTTTTCTTCGGGCTCCCCCTCTCATAGGTGACTGATATCTTTGAGGGGGACCTCTCCTTGGGCGAAGTAGGGGCATCATCTATAGTGATTGGGCTACTGGACGGAGGCTGTGGCTTGCCCGTCTTTATTCTCACACTTCTCCTAGCTTTAAAATATAGAGGGGCCTCCCTCTTTCTCTTTTCCTTGGGCTTAGGAGGTGTACTGAGGGCAGCCAGCACAGCTGCTGCCTCCCTTGCAAGAACATCAGCTTTCTTTTCCCTTGGTTTTCTTTTCTCAGGGCTTCCTGTAGAAGGCCCTTTTTTAGCTGATTTCGGGCTTCCTGTAGAAGCCGGTTTCGGTTTTCCTGTAGGAACAGGTGGCACCACTTTAGGTTGCTTTGCTGAGGGTGTTTTACTTTTTGACTTGGTCGAGGCTGCTGTCGAGGTGCCTTTGCTGATGTGGTCCTGCTCAGCCTTGTCCACTCTGCTTTGTAGTCTTTTCTCTCTGGTCGTCAACATGGGTGTGTCATCCTTCTCTTTGGCACCCTTTTTCTCTTGTTTCTTCTTTTGCTCTTTCTTCTGCTCCGTGGTCGTGGTCTTCTGGCCTTTTTCTTTCTTCCCTACGGGCACTGACTCTTTCTCCTCACTGCTGGATGAACCGAGCTCTTCGGTCAACATCTTTATATCACCATCCTTGGTCAAATTTCTGAAGGCTTCCCATGAGAGAGGAACCTTGTATGTGTGGAGCGCATCCTCCACGAGGAGTTTAATGAGTCCATGGTGGGCTACCTGGTCTGGTGTGCCTTCTTTCAACTTGGTGGCACATTCAATCATAGACTGTAGTAGAAAGTAGGGGATACTTAGTTTGTTTTCTACAGGTAGGTCCATCTGATGCCTTAATTCCGTGAGTAACCGAAAATGGTACCCATATACAATGCTAAACCAACCTTCGCAGGTGATGTACTTCATAATCTGGAGGCTAACTTCACTCCAAAGTGGCAGTAAGCTGGTTCTACGAACCCCGTTTTTATCTTCTGAGAATTCCTTCTTAGCCTTCTGGCCCAATTTCCTCTCTTCTTTATCCCATGGTAATCCCATTGGGAGCTCAGTAACTCGACTGATGAATTGTGGGGTGAGTCTGAGACCCAAACCCCTGAAGTTGACGGTGGCCAATGTTTTGGATTTCGGCTTCAGAGCTTGCAAGAACTCCTCTGCCACCTCATCGTCATAGCCCTGCAATTTGTCGCAGAACGACATCCATTGCGCTTGCGTGAACAGCTCCACCACCTCAGGATTCTCTCTTAGCTTTGTTTAGTCGGTTGGTTCCCTTCTGATGAACCCACCCGGCATGGTGAAAAACTGCTGCGTTAGCTGGAGGTGGCGAGTGCAGAAGAAAATTGGCCTACTGGGACAGAGCGTAGAATTACACCTCTGCCACGCATACAATTCACGCAAACTTATCTCCCGATGAGCCTTAACACGGCTTAATTATAACTCACATCCCGTAGGACGACAATTCATGCAAACGGCAGACAATACTTGCAATTTTTTTACGACCAGACTGTAGAACATCGACTCTGCCACCCTCGAAACCAATTGCATGGAAGGTTCAGGCTTACCTTTTTAATCCGCCACCTTTTGACGTGAGGAACCCAATTTCCTATAGAAGCAGCTTTCCTGTAGAAGCAGCGCACGAATTCTGGAGGATACTGCAGTGGGTCTGCGCCTTCTGTGCTGCTATCAGATGTTCGAACGGCTGAAGGCTTGGAGTGTCGAGCTTCAGAGGAATGCGGATGCTCACTCGACTTTCAAACGGCTGATGATAAATGCGTGGGGTGGCGATCTAGCCGATAGATTTGAATCTGGCATAATCCGTGGCACGGGGGTGAGCTGTCCCTGCCGGACCGTTGGGCAACGTCACTTAATCATTCAACTGCAAGTTCCCTGACTGCCGCATCATTCCCCGCAGATCCGCCGCCGTCATTTTTGTTAAACCACGCTTCTCCCCGACTGGATGGCTCTCACGTGTGCACTACTCGTTCCTTTTGCCACGACCATCGTTTACACATCCGACTGGACCATTTGACTGGTCGACGTGGCCAGTCAAATGGCCATACGACCGCTCAACCCATTCACTTCACACTTTGCAAACATTTCAAAGTAATATCCATGTAATTCGACGAAAGAAAGGGCGAGGCACTTACCTGTGCGGCCGCGACATGATCTTTCAAGCTCTTGGACGACGATGACTAAATTTGCTTGCTGCTGCTGGATTGCACAGGTCCGGAGGTTCCTCTGCGCAGGCTGCTGATGATGAAGCTTATGATTCGGCTGCATGTGCCCGCGTTATCATTGCATGTTGCAGGCGATTGAATGGTGTACACTCTAGTTGGCTTAACTGCTACGGGACTCCTGCAGGATGTCCTGTAGCAGTTTTTCCTCCTCGGGTGCATGCTGAACGATGAAGACAGTGGCATCACGATCACGCTTACAGGGCCCTTGGATAGCTGGGATGGGTATTGCATGGCATCTCAGTATCTTTTTTAATTAAAAAAAATCGCTTCCTCTTGATAACTCACTGATTTGCTTTGATTGTGCAGGTATCTTCATTGCATGTCGACAGGGGTGGTAGAAGGAGGTGACAGCAGTGTGTCGGGGAGAAAATAGTAGCTTGCATGCGTCCATACTGGACCTTGGTCGTTAGATCTCCTCATACAATTAGTTCTGGGCCGTCCAAAACTTCTACAGGAAGTTTCCTGTAGAAATACAGAACTTCCTGTAGAAAGTCTGTAACTTCCTGTAGAAAGTCTGTAACTTCCTGTAGAAGACTAAGCTGTGATGAAATCGTGCCCATACCTTGGAGAAGATGAGTGTTCTCGGAGGAGGTGCTGGTAGGGTCTCCTGGTAGCATGATATGGACCCTTGTCTTCAAGTTGAGGGACCTCCTCTCCTTCATAGAATACCTGCAACCTGCATGCATTGCGACATTATAAACTTGCTATCCCTGTCTTTTTGCTTATTGTTTTTTCTTTTTTTTTTCTTTTTTGAAAGATATCAGGGGTGCCTCAATGAGGTTTTCACCCTTGCCATCTGCCTTAAGCGCCTCAGAGAGGTTTTCACTCAAGGATCTTTTCAAATCTTTTTCTCTTTTTTTTTTTTTTTTTTTTGAAAGACAATAGCGGCGCCTCAATAAGGTTTTCACCCCTACCACCTGCCTTGGGAGCCTCAGAAAGGTTTTCACCCAAGGATCTTTATTTTTTTTTTTTTTTTTAGATCTTTCAGGGTATGCCCAAAGCAGAGGCAGAACCCTTCTCTATGACCATCACTGATTTCTCCACAGTTTTGATGAACTCTTGTCTTGAGAGAGGTTTCCTGTAGATTTTCAGTCGATGCCCATTGACAAGCATGGGGATGGCCTCCTCGTCAATGGTCCGAATGAGGACAGATCCATTGTCATGACATTTCTCTACTGCATATGGTCCCAGCCATCTGGTTCTCAGCTTCCCCTTGAAATCTTTATGCCTGGAATCATACAACAGTGCCCAATCTCCTGGCTGAAATTGCTTGTCATTGAGGTGTTGGTCATGCCACACCTTCCTCTGAAGTTGAACCACTTCTGTGTGAAGAAGGGCCTGCATTCGGTGCTCATCCAATCCATTCAGCTGCAATAACCTTTCTTGTTGGGCATGGCTGAGGTCTAGGTCCAGCTGAGCTGCCAACTTCAAAGTGTTGTACTCAAATTCAATTGACAGCAAAGCTCTCTTCCCATAGACCAGCTCATAAGGTGTGAAGCCGGTTGTGGTCTTCCAAGTGGTGTTGTAAGCCCATGTGGCCTCAACCAGGTGATCTGCCCAATCTTTCCTCCTACTGCTCACTACCTTGGTGAGAATCCCTTCCAATGCTCTATTGGTGACTTCCACCTGCCCATTTGCTTGAGGGTGATAGGGGGTGGAAGTCCGATGCTTGATTTTGTGATGAGCTAGTAGGTCTTCAATTAAGTTGGATGTGAACTGGCTTCCTTGATCGGTGACTAGCTCTCTGGGGTAGCCAAATTTGTAGAAGATGTTTTCTCTTAAGAACTCAACCACCTTTTCTTCCGTTGCTGCTTTGATTGCCTTAGTTTCTGCCCACTTTGTCAGGTAGTCAGTGCACACAATGATGTAAGACCTTTGCCTCGAAGGAGGGTTGATTGGACCCACAAAGTCCATACCCCACTTCTCAAATGGCTCAAGAGTCACTTGAGGTTGGAGAGGCATCTCATCCCTTTGAGTCGGTTTCCCCATTCTTTGGCATCAGTCACATTGGCTGATATATCTTCTGACATCTTGATGAAGTGTGGGCCAATAGTAGCCTGCCTGCAGGATTTTGAAGGCAGTCCTCTTTGCTGCAAAATGTCCTCCACAAGGCCCATCATGACAAGTGAGGAGCATGTCAAAGACTTCCTCCTCCCTTACACAACGCCTTAAGATCTGATCAGGGCCAAGCTTGAATAGGTTGCCCCCGATCCAAGTAAATGAGGCACTTTTTCTGATGATTCTGCTCTTCTCTCTTGAGGATAGGTGCGGAGGGAACTGTGTTGAAACAAGGTAGTTTGCTATATCAGCAAACCATGGAGAGAGTACTGAAATAGCAAACAGATGTTCATCGGGCATCTGGTCATCCACTGTTCCATCCTCATCTGCAAACAAGTCCAATCTAGATAAAAAGTCAGCAACAACATTTTCTTTACCTGGTTTGTCAACAATGGTCAAATCAAACTGCTGCAACAAAAGTAACCATCTAATAATACGAGCATTCACATCTGGTTTATTCATTAAATATCTAATTGCAGCATGATCAGTATGTACAAATGTTTGATAGCCAGTGATATAATGTCGGAACTTGTTCAGTGCATGGACCACGGCCAAAAATTCTTTCTCAGTTACGGTGTAATTCAGTTCTGCTTTGGATAAGTTTTTGCTAACAAAGTAAATGGCATATGGAAGTTTTTGTTCAACTTGTCCTAAGGCTGCCCCTATGGCTTTGTTCGAGGCATCAGTGTGGATGTGGAAAGGTAGGGCCCAGTTTGGACCTCTCAAGATTGGGGCAGACACCAACTTGTCCTTTAATTCATTCAAAGCCTTCTGACAATCGTCAGTCCATTTAAACTCCACATCTTTTGCCAACAGGCCAAACAATGGCAAGGCTAGCTTGCTGAAGTCTTTAATGAATCTTCTGTAATACCCTGCTAATCCTAAGAAACTCTGAACATCCCTTACCTTTTGAGGAGGTGGAACCCTCTTGATGAGAGCAATTTTGTTAGGATCCACCTGTAACCCTTGGCAAGAAATGGTATGGCCTAGCACGGTCCCTTCAGTCATCAAGAATTCACATTTTTCAGGACTAAGGGACAGGTTCATCTCAATGCATTTGGTTAGGACTTTTCCCAGATTGGACAATGCTTCCTGGAAGTTGGACCCATAAGGAGTGAAGTCATCCATATAGATTTCCACCGCATCATGGACCAGCTCAGAAAAGATGCTCAAGACGGCTCTCTGGAAGGTAGCAGGAGCATTGCATAGCCCAAAGGGAAGAACTCGGTAGGCAAAGGTACCCCAAGGACAAGTGAAGGTGGTCTTATCTTGGTCTTTTGGGCTGATTTGGATTTGGTTGTACCCGCTAAACCCATCTAGGAAAGAGAAAAACTTCTTTCCTGCCAATCCATCCAACACTTGATCTATGAAAGGTAGAGGGAAATGTTCTTTCTTGGTAGCTTTATTCAGTTCTCGGTAGTCCACACAGATTCTCCACTTCCCATTTTTCTTGGGAACCAACACCAGAGGGGACACCCATTCGCTATCTGAGATGGGGTAAATGAATCCGGCATCCAACAGTTTTTGCAATTCTTCCTTGACAATGTCCTTAAGGGCTGGATTCATCCTCCTCTGGGGTTGCCTAACCGGTTTACAGTCCTCTTTGATGTATATGTGATGGGTACAGACTGAAGGATGGACTCATTTCATCTCCTTATAGCTCCAAGCAAAAGCATCTAGATGACTGGCCAACAGGCTACACAGCTCCTTTTCCTGGGAAGGAGATAGGGAGGAGCTGATCTTTAACGTTCTCTCAGGGCCGAAATCCACATTCTTGACTCTGGGAGTGACAGGGTTGGTCGCACAAAGATCCACTAGGGCGCTGGCTTGGGCATCCTCTACCAATTTCTCTAAGGATAGTGCACTGGGAGGCGGATTATGGATCAAGGTCTCAATCAAGTCATCCTCGGTTGGGAGGTCTCTTCTAGTGGTGTCTAGGGTGCACAAAGATGCTGAGTACACCTCATCCTCTTCTCCTTCTTCCAACCAAAGTGGTAATTCATGCTCTAAGGAGGGTTGGGCAGGAGGGTATAAGACTAGCTGCTTGGACATAGGACCATTTTTGATGGTCATGTTTCCTGCACGACAGCTTATGTAAGCATCTGCAGTGGCTAACCAAGGCCTTCCCAAAATGAGAGGGTATCCAGTAAGCTTTGCCTTTGTTTGCAGAACCAAGAAATCTGCAGGGTATTCCCAAGAGTCAACAGAGACCAAGACATCCTCCACAATTCCTTCGGGAGTCACGGTGGAGCGATCTGCTAGTTGTAGGACTGTCGAGGTCTTCCTCAAGGAACCCTGAAGGTTGAGTTTAAGCATGGTATCCCTGGTCATCACATTAATGGCAGCCCCCAGATCAATCAAGGTGTGAGGTATTATGGTGCCATTGATGTGGACATCTACTACAGGACTCCCAAGATCTAGATACTTTGGGTAGATGACTTGTCCCAACATAAGGTCAGACAGCTGTCCTAAGACATTGATGGTTGAAGCATCTCTCTTTCGCCTGCCTGGGTGTCTGAAACACTTTTCCTTAACCAGTTTGTTGTATATCTGTACATCTTTGATGGCTTGGAGAAGTGGTATTTTCACACACAACTGCTTGAGCTCTCCCAGAAGCTCATCCTCCTCTGGGTTGGGTTGTGTGGTGGCTGTTAGTCTCTCAGGAAAGGGTGGAATAGCCTTTGGTTCACTTTCCTGTTTGTCTTCCTCGTCCTCTGGGGCAGGAGGTTGGCGATCTGGAAGAGTCTTTCCAGATCGCAGATTGATCTCTTGGATCTCCACAGCATAGGTAGGGCATGATGTTTCCCCAGTGTATACCTGCTGGGCCTGTCTATTGTTGGGGTTCGGGTTCGGTTGAGCAGGCATTTGAGGTTGCCTTGGAGGAGCAGGAGGTAATGGTTGAGGTTGAACTGGTGGTGGAGGCAAAATGGCGGGAGGAGTGTTGTACTGGGGCCTCCACCCCGATGGAGGTGCATTCCACTGAGGCTGTGGCTGGGCCTGTGAGTGATACGAATGAGTAGTGGGTTGAGTATGGTACTGAGGTGGATAAGACCATGGAGGAGGCACAGACCAGGAAGGATGAGCAGGGGGACCCCAGGAAGGCATAGGAGTAGATTGGTTGGGGTTGTAATAAGCTTGGGGTGCCCCTTGCATCCCCTGCTGGTAAGGTCTAGGTCCCTGTGGCCTCCTTTGGTTGAGGAAATAGAGAGGTTCAGTGGGGGCTTCTGTCCCTTGATACATGGCTTTAAGCCCAGGTAAGGTTGGACACTGGTTTGTGGGGTGGTCCTCCTCACAAACGAAACATACTTCAACCGAATGTAATGGGCATTCGTTCTTAGGGTGTCTCCTTGTACACCTAGGGCAGAAGATAGCCAAGGCCCTCTCAGCTTCTTCCTTCTTCTGCTGGATCCTGAATGTATCAAGTTGCATGGCAATGGTCTGTCTCACCTCACTTTTGAGATCCTCTAATTGATTTGCAAACTCATGTTTGGAGAAAGGAATACCAGCTGAGAGGAGGTTTCCCCTACCTCGTTTCCGGGCTGCCCTAGAGTGGTTTCTAAACGCAGTCTTTATGTCCTCATAAGGCAGTTGGTAAATATCTCCTCCAGCTAACATGTGAAGGGTATCTAAGAGGTCTTCAGGGACTCCTCGGAGCAGGACCAACTTGAGGGATTCAGGGTCAAGTGTGCACCTGGCCCGTTTATAGCTAAGTTGGAACCTTTCCTCATAATCCTCTAAGGACTCATCATTTCCCATGGTCATCTGAAAGATTTCTCCCTTGGTTTCCTTGGACCTACAGTAGTCCCGGTACTTGGTATTGAAAGCTTGTTGCATCTGAGCCCAAGTGGTGATACTATTCCCAGGTAAGCCCATGAACCAGCGTAATGCTGCATCCTTAAGGGTTGAGGGGAAGAGTTTCAGCTTCTGCTCATCTTCAGTATAGTCATAGGTTCGACAAAGGACAGCAAACTCAAACAGGAAGGTATCAGGATCTTCAGTAGTCAGTCCGTGGAAGAGAGGTAAAGCGGAGGGGCTAATGTTCTTCATTTTCATGTCTCCATTGGTCTCTCGGATGGGGAAGGCACCTTCTATTCTCTCATCTTCTCCTCTATCTTCAGCCATAGCTTCAGATGGAATGGTCTCTAATTCTTCTTCTGCTATAGGATCTTCGTATATCTCAGGAGGTTCACCTATAGGTTCTTCTGGATCACTGTCACCGAAGAAGAGAGAAGGGTGACTTAGTGATGTGGTGGGGGCGTTGGGTAAGAATTTGCCTGTTTTATCTCGATTCCTACGCGGCATGAAATGGAAAGACTTTTGATTGCTTTTATTTTTTCTCTGGTACCTGCAAAAACTGAAACAGATTGCTTTACAACTAACTATCTTGCTGAAATGAAAATGCAGAATTGAAATGAAAGCAGGAGAGAACTAATCTACTTTGCTCAAATGAAATTGAAGGAATGGAAATGCTAGTCTACGCTTGCAGAATTGAAATGCTAATCTATGCTTGCAAAAATGAAATTGCGGAATTGAAATGTTAATCTATGACAGCAGGAAATGTCTATGCTACTTTTGCAGAATGGAAATGAAATAAACTACTTGGCAGAAGGCGAGAGTAGGAAAATAGAAGAAAAGCAACAATTACTAATACTCTAACGCTTCCCCGGCAACGGCGCCAAAAAGATGGTGGGCTCCAGTATTGTAGCAATAATGCTACAACTCCTGGAGCTTCCTTCTCTAATTTTATCAACCCGGTAGTTCGTAACAAACTTGGAAGCGACGGTGCTGTATGCACAAGTACTAGCTCTTGTCGCAGCTGTCACTTGGTCAGATGGCACAAGTCCGCTAGGGCTCAAGCCAACTTCTATATGTTCTCAGAAGAAGCTTTTTAAGTGATGAACGAAAGCTATCTCAAAGGAAATTAACCTACTTTGCAAGAATGAACTGAAAGCCAACAAAACGTGGAAACCCTAGTAAACCCTAATTCTACCAGCTTAATCCTTATGATGAAATGGTGGGGGTGCAACTTCTAAAAGTGATGCCATTACTTCTATTGAGATGAGATGCATGTGTCTAAACTACTTTCATCTGAAGAGAACAAGTTTTTGTATTTTTGCTCAAGTGGTTGGAGTTATTATGATTGTGCTTCTTACTGGGTCTTGACTGTGCAGGGATAGATCAAGGGGAGGAAGGCTTGGAAAAGGTCAGGAGGACTCTGAGAGGGTCCAAGGGATCCCTAACATCATTCCACATAAGTTCACAAAGTTCAGATGCCTGGCAACCGTATTTGCAAGCTTCTACAGGATGTCTGCAGGGGATTCTACAGGAAGTTCAGGATTTCTACAGGAAGTCCCGTAATTTCTACAGGATGTTCTGCAATCAGAGTTTTGGGTGATGGATGAGTGAATGAGTTGTATGGGTGGATAGGGAGGTAGGAGGGGAGCTTGTGATGGCTTATGGACAGAGAGATGAGATGGAGAGGGGGTGTGTAAAGCTGGTTGGTCTAGAGGAGGGTAAGAGGAAATGGAAGGCCGAAAAGATAAAACAACGTGGATAATAGAAGAGTTGGGAGGCAAATGATCTAACTGGGATATAAGTAGATGGCCTAGGCATGGCTTAGAAGGATAAGGGTGTGAGAGAATAATACTACACAGTGTAAATGAAACAAATCATCCCTGTCTTGCGTATAACCGAAATGTCATCAACCTACTCTAACTGTTTTATTAGAAACCAAAGAACAGCAATGTCATTTTTAAGGGAAAATCGTGCATGGTGCTGAAACAAAGAGTTATTGCTCAAGATCTAAATGCATGGACACTTCTACAAAGCGGAAACATTACGTTAAAGCTTGCATGAACATGTAAAACTGTGTTTTTGGTAGTTGGCACGGTCTGCACTCCCAATCTCTAAACAGAGGTGGAAGTGAGTGTGAAATCAACCCTTTTTTGGAGCTCTGATTAACTCTAATATCCTGACTCTAATCTAAACTACTGAAAGCAACTTTATCCATAAAACTAACCTACTTAATCACATCAAGAAATTCAACTCAGCAAACTGTGTTTCCAAATGCATGTAAAGGGAAAGAAATACAATGCTGAAAGAAAAGTAACAATACAAGGAAAGGAGGTCTATTGCTCTCAGGTTGGGCCCAACCCTGAGAGCTATAGCTCCTCTAAGAACTCAGAACTGAACTCGAATCTTCCTGCCTTTTATTAAAAGGTAATAGTCATAAATCTCATAACATGCCAAAAATGGCTTACAAAAAGCAAAACAGAGCTATAGCTCGTAATTCAGAATCTGCAACAAAGGTTCAAAAGTTCCCATCGAAGGCTACAGCCTCAATATTTATACATTATGAGGGCCAAGCTGGCCTCCTAAATTAGTGGGGCTTGGCTGACCAACTAAAAGTAAACTGTTGTTCCCTTAGAATCCGTTGGCTGCCTTCTAGCTCGGTGGTGATAGCTGTTGGAGCTCGGAGTTGTGGGTGGAGATCACGAGGAAGGCCATTCAATGGTGTGGACAACCTTCCTACAAAACCTCAATGCCACCTTGGTTGTCTCCTAGCCTTTATCTGCGTGGTTTTGCTCCATTTAATGTCAAAAAACCTGAAATAAACATGTATTAGCCACCTAGGAATAGTGACTGCCCTTCATTCGTACAAATAACATAAATATACTAAAAAATGATGCATAAGTCATGAAAAATGAAGGGTTGAGCAAGGGTAGTGAGGCCAAATGAGCCCAAAATGTTACCAAAATTGGGGCTCATCAATTGGATTCTCCAAGAAAAATTTATTCCACATCTCCCATGATGACCTAATTATAGACTAGTTCAGTAGGGCGAACTTGTATGAAGTGCCACATGTCAATTTTTAGACCTTCAGACCTAAAATGATACACAGAAAAATAAAGTCTGTCCTCTTTCTATAAATTTTACAAAATGTCAATCTGATACTTAGAGAGAATTTTATGACGATTTTCCACAGGTCACCTATTTGAGATATAATTCGGTAGCCTGCAAAAACCCTAACTTCCTTGGATCATATCTCCGGAAATATAGTGATACAAGATCTAAAATTTGTACCCAAGGTTAATTAAGGTGTCGACTCAAATGGGTTTTGAATTTTAGCATTTGAAACTTCGTAGACAAAAAATTATAGCAACAATTCCACAATGACCTATTTGAAGCAGCGGAACTGTTGAATCCAAACCTCTGATACCAATTGTTATGCAACTAGCTCACAAAATAGAAGAAAAGATAGATCAATGACTTCAAAATCTGCCTCTTTGAGGGGGAAACCTCCTTTACATTACAACAATGAATAATTCTTGGATGATAAAAATGACAAGACCTCCTTTCTATATATAGGAGTCTAAGGGGTCACAATATAGTCAAAGCCAACATAACAATAATAATGTAAGGGCACAACAATAACAACAGTGGGCTTCTATGGGGCACAATACAACAATATGGGGACAACATAGGCGTAAAAATAACAATAGGTGGCTACAATGACAATAATAATAAGGGAATACATTACTATTATAGGGGCCTAACACTAGGCTATACTCAATGGACTTATGAACTTACCTATTATCAGCACATATAGTGCATCAGCTCTATTGATTACGTCTCCCTAGTTGAGAATTTAATTTCTGTAAATATATCATCCATATAATTTCCCCAACGATATCTCCAAATACATACTCTAGTTTGTCCCACATATCTTTGGCATATTTCAAACCTACTAGCCTCTTCAAATCATTATCATGAAGATTCTTGTAGATTATGCATCTAGCTTGTGCATCCTGCTGCAAAAATTCATTTGCAATTGGATCCTTGCCACAACCTTCACATACTAATATCCAAATGTTAGATCCACAAGAAAAGAAAAAAATGAGATTTAACATTTTTGCACCATACCTTGAAATTTGCAGCAATGAGGACAACCACTCTTTCAGAAGTCATTTTGTTAGAAAAATAAAATAAAAAATCTTTTTTTTCACCAACGAACCCCAGATCTACTCTCCAACGATCAAGCTGCAACCAAGGGCCCCACTCTGATACCAATTGCCTAGAAACCTTTGAGCACTACTAAGAGAGTGGGGGGTGAATCAGTAGCAAGTCTTATTATCAATTTTTACCACTTTAAACTTCTCTACTGAATCATGCAAAATTAACCAGCAACATATCATATCATCACATGAATATAAACAATATAAGTAGCTAAATCAAAAACCATGAGAGAAAAAATACAAAAAAAAACCATCAAACACAACCACAAAATCCATCCACACAATAGACACAATATATGTGGTGGAAAACCCTTCACTGGGAAAAAAACCACCCTTGTTGTTTTTGAGTTGCTCTGAATCTTCTATAAAGAAAATATAGTCTTTTACATAGATTTTTGACTTTGATCAGCTACAAGACTCGACCTCATATACAATCAACTGACTCCCATCACCCTGGAGACTTGAATATACTGATAATCTTGAAAGACTATGTTCTCACATGGATCTACGAACTACCATCCGCTGAAATCCGCCACAATCAATCGATCCTCACCCAACTCTGATTCGACTATCCAAATCTGATTGGATTGAGAAACTATTTATTCCTATGAAACTTCACAATCACTGCTCCACAACCATGAATTCACTTCTCCTCTACTCTATGCAGACCTCGTTTCATTTATTTTCAAACTGGATCCCAAAATTTCTACTCAACTTGATTCAGCTCTGCCATACGAACTCTAGCAGCAAGAAAATATCATCAAATTAGATAAAAAGACCACAAACATATGCTCTCCACACAAGTAAAATAGTGGCCACATCAAATTTGAAATACCATCACCAACCAACATCAAAAACACAACTCATACTCCACCATAATAACAAACGCTCACACCAAAATATAATTATTGCATACTACAATTAGAAACATACAACATAATGGCCATGTGCCAACTGCACTAGTAGCACCTACAAAAATAAGTGAGAGTCCCCATAATATATAATCTAGCAGCATGAAAAAACTCTCCAAACAATATTTGCTACAACAACCTCAAATTTGATCTAAATAATGATGCACTGCTTCATAAACTACTCCATTCACCGCCATTTACACTCACTCACTGAAGCAATTCTTCTCAAAACTAGGTATGGAGCATACTCACACTATGTAGCCTTCTCTTCCTCACATGCACTCACCATCAACCATCACTCAACTCCAAAGTGAAGTATATAAAACATGAAGGGTGAAATTCACCTTTGGGCTAGGATCAAAGGTGCACAAATTGGACTAAATCAATCTACTAACACCACTACTTGTGCACTAAAGGTTTTCACATAGTGGAAGACATTTTCAAACCATTCCTGACCATTACAACTTAATCCAGAATTCTCTAGGAATTTCCATTCCAATTTTCATCCGATTTGCATGAGGAATGCGGAGGATTTTTCATGGAAAAACTCAGTCACATGCACAACACTAGCTGAACACAACTAGACCCACACGCAAGCCTTCTTCCCAGCGACTGGAGCCTCTCAACCGTAAGCACAATCCTACATGGGATAAATTGGGGCAAAGCATAAGGAAAATCAATGAACCCTCGGCTCATAACCTCTGCTACCTATTGGATTTCCTTCTCCACCATCAGTACATACCTCCAAACCTCTACTAATCTTAGTAACACCTCCACAAATGGATCAAACATGTCTCCCAAGTGCCATTGCTAAGTTGACCTAAAAGGCCAACAAACAAGGTTGGTAAGAGTGTTAACAAGTCCTCCACTCTCCAACAACACCTACACAATCTGCAACACCTTTGAACAGACTTATAATACCTCTACAACATCATCATGAATCCATCATACTACAACAGGTCATCTCCATGAGCATAAACATGAAGACATAGTATGCCAACTCATCAAGTGTGCCATCATCTCCATCACATGAAAATCTATATCATCCACCTGTAGCAGCAACCTCTACCTCCATGAATACCATACTACCATCATCTGACCATCATGAGTGTGACATCATACAGTTGACATCAATGCCAACATAACCATCTCAATGTCAACTCATGATCCGAACTTAAATAGGAATGCAACAACTTACAGATATAATCATAAACATAGAGATGTAGTAGAAAAACACTTCATTTCATTAATAGAAAAATATTGAACTATGCTTACAAATAGAATGGAAAATAATATAGCTCGGGCGATGGTGGCTTATCTCTAAGAAGAGATGTGGTGACTACATGCCTCTGAACTGTGTTACAATGAGGCTCAAGGGCCTATTTATTATTTGAAAACATGAGAAAACCCTAAACAACCAAAACCCTAACCCCAGGAAATGTAACACCAAGAGTTTTTGGGCCTCATTGGGGTTAGTTGGGTAGCCAACTTCCCAAGGTCGTAACTTCATCATATTATCTTTGTTTGGTGCGTAAGATACCTTGTTGGAAAGGTCTCTTTGAGTACTACAAGTTTGAACATAGGCCCCTACATAAGGATATGGGCCTGCTGCGGACCCCCAAAAAACATCGTTTAGGGAGTCAAAACTACTCCGGAAGTTCAGGACCCAAAAAACTGCTAAAAATAGTAAACATTGAAATGAACATGGAACTAGATGAATTGATTGGGGGGTCTAGTTGGAATAGGTGAGTGGCCACCAATATCCACCTGCATCATTCCTCCCCCCTTAGGAAGCAATGGACACAATTGAGTGCAAAGCCTCCATGTGGTGAGGAAATTTCTATTGAACCTGGTGAACCACTTTCCCTGGTGAAGGACTTTGCCTGCTTTGACAACTCGATGTTGTATCCTCTTTTGGTGAGTGTTCTTGATATATTTGTCCATGATCTAATTAGTTGTGGCTTGTTCCATGCAGTCTGGGTTCACCTCTGTTGGTGTGAGTTGTTCTGCAATGTCAGATGTGTCCAACAATGGTGGAAAGTATGGCGGAAGGCAATCTACATTGAACACTAGGTGCAGACCGAGGAACAGTGGCATGTTGAGCTCGAAGGAATTTTCACCAATGGCCTTGGTGATGGTGTATGGCCCATATCGATGTGGGTAAAGCTTGGGTGCGGTCCAGCAAGGTGCTCCTTCAGCAAATGTAGCCAAACTTTTTCGCCCACTTGGAACTTGTTCGACACTCAATGTTGATCATGGCACTGCTTGTACTTAGCATTGGCTATGTCCAATATATCATGGACATGCTAGTGAATGTGTTGAATGTGCTCAATGAAGTTGTTATCCCTTTCAGCTTCAGACTAAACGTGAGTCGAATCTATCTCAGTGGATGCAAATGGCATGGCCACATCAATGAGGCAGAATGGTTGAAATCCCAACCCTACTTGAAAGGGGTTGTGGCCTATTGAGCTATGGAGAGTTCTGTTGTAGCTATTTTGGACATAGGGGACACTTTCATTCCACTTGCTTGGATGCTTCAAGTTGTACATGCACAGAATTTGTATGATCATCATGTTAACAACCTCTGTTTGGCCATCGGTTTGGGGATGGAAAGTCATGTACATAGTAAGTTTTGTATCCAACATCGACCAGAGACTTGACCAAAATGCACTCAAGAATCTGTTATCCCAATCTGAGACAATGGACTGTGGGATCCCAAAGTGTACCCATACTCGCTCAAAGAAGAGCTTAGCAGTGGCCTCTGCTGTGATACTCTTCTTGCAGGCCGCCATGATGGCCATCTTAGAGAATCTATCGATGACCACGAAAATGCAATCATTGTCGTGCTTAGTAGAAGGAAGGCCCGACATGTAATCCATGGAGACAGATTCCCAAGGCCGACTAGGAGTAGGTAGAGGAGTATACAAGCCTTGCTTCTTGATGGTTGGTTTGGCAATGGCATAGGTGGTGCAAGATCTAATGTACTTCCCAACATCCTGATGAAGTTTTGGCCAATAAAAATACTTCTACAATACTGCCACTGTTTTCTCTACTCCGAAAGTTTAGGACCCGAAAAGCTGCTAAAAATAGTAAATGCTTAAATCAAAAGGGAAATAGATGAAATTGATTGGGGGGTCTAGTTGGAATAGGCGGTTGACCACCAATATCCACTTGCATCATTCCTCCCCCCTTAGGAAGAAATGGACCCCATTGCATGCAGAGCCTCCATGACGTGAGGAAATTTCTATTGAACCTAGTCCCCGGTGAATCACCTGCCCTGGTGAAGGAGTTGGCCTACTTTGACAACTTGATATAGTTGTATCCTCTGTTGGTGAGTGTTCTTGATTTGTGTGTCCATGATATGATCAGTTGTGGCTTGTTCCATGCAGTCTGGGTTAAGTTCTCTTGGTGTGAGTTTTTTTGTAATGTCGAATGCATCCAACAATGGTAGAAAGTATGGCCGAAGGCGATCTACATTGAACACTCGGTTCAAACCAAGTAACAGTGGGATGTTGAGCTCGAAGGCATTGTCACCGACGACCTTGGTGACGGTGTATGGCCCATATTAGAGTGGGTGAAGCTTGCGGTGAGGTCCAGCAAGGTACTCCTTCTGCAAATGTAGCCAAACTTTTTCGCCGACCTAAAACTTGTGTGACGCTCGATGTTGATCATGGTGATGCACGTAATTAGCATTGGCTATGTCCAATATATAATGGACCTGCTGGCAGATGTGTTGAACGCACTTAATGAAGTTGTTAGTCATTTCAGCTTCGGACTGAACATGAACCGAATCTACTTGAGTGGATGAAAATGGTATGGCCACATCAATGGGGCATAATGGCTAAAATCTCAACCCTACCTGAAAGGGGTTGTGGCCTGTTGAGATTTGGAGAGCTATGTTGTAGCTGTGTTGGACATAGAGGAGAATTCCATCCCACGTGTGTGGATTCTTTGAGTTGCACAAGCTCAAAATGTGTACGATCATCATGTTGACAGCCTCTATTTGACCATCAGTTTGGGGATGGAAAGTCATGGACTTAGTAAGTTTTGTATCCAACATTGACCAGAGACTTGACCAAAATTCACTCAGGAATCAACTGTCCCAATCTGAGACAATGGACTGTAGGATCCCAAAGTGTACCCATACTCGCTCAAAGAAGAGATTAGTAGTGGCCTCTGTTGTGATATTTTTCTTGCATACCACCATGGTGGTCATCTTAGAGAATCTGTCGATGACCATGAAAATGAAATCATTGTCGTGCTTAGTAGAAGGAAGGCCCGACATGTAATCCATGGAGGCAGATTCCCAAGGCCGGCTAGGAGTAGGTATAGGAGTATACAGGCCTTGCTTCTTGATGGTTGGTTTTCCAATGGTGCAGGCGGTGTAGGATCTAATGTACTTCCCAACGTCCTGATGAAGTTTTGGCCAATAAACTACTTCTATAATACTGCCATTGTTTTCTCTACTCTGGAAGTTTAGGACCCGAAAAACTACTAAAAATAGTAAATGCTAAAATGAACAAGGAAACATATGAAACTGAAGAGAACTATACAGGCCTTACTTCTTGATGGTTGGTTTGGAAATGGCGCAAGCAGTGTAGGATCTAATGTACTCCCCAACATCCTGACGAAGTTTCGGCCAATAAAAATACTTCTGCAATACCGCCACTGGTTTCTCTACTCCGAAATGTCCAATGACCTTATTGTAGTGCGCCTCCCAAATAATCTTGGCACGCTCACTTGAAGGAACACAGATGTGTCCCAAGTGGCATAATCATGCATCTTGAAGGTGAAAATTTGGAACTTGCTTCCCTTCCAGGAGTTTCTAGTATATGTTGTTGAATTCTCAATCACTCTTGTAAACATGCGGCCACTGCGATGTCTCGTGCCCACAAGAGTCGAGCACAGTGATCAGCGCCATGACCAGTGATCAACTAAGGCAATCAACAACATTATTGTTCTTTCCCTTCTTATACTTAATGTTCAAATGGAACTATTGCAAATAGGTGGACCATTTTTTATGGTGATCGTTATGTAACTTCCCTTGTGTCTGTATGAACTGTAGAGGTTGGTGGTCTGTGTGGATGACCATTTCCTTTCCCATAATGTAAGGCTTCCATTGACGTCAGGCCTGCACAATGGAATGAATTTCTTTGTCATAAGTGGGGTACTTTCAGACTGTGTCTAAAAGTGTCTCACTGTGGTAATCCACCGAATGCCCATGTTGAGTATGAACCACACCAATATCATTATCAAAGGCATCTAACTCAATCTCAAATGGTTGTTGCAGGTCTGGTAATGTGGGCGCTGATGCAGAACAGAGGCGATTCTTCAACTCAAGGAACGCTTGTTGTTGGGTTTCCGACCAAAAAAAATTGTTTCACGACACCCTTGGCAACTTGACTTAAAGGCCAGGTGATATGAGAGAACCCCAACATGAACCTATGGTAGAATTAGCAAGACCCAAAAAGTTGCAGAGCTCTGTTAGAGTGGTTGGGGCTAGCCAATCCCAAATGACTTATATCTTGGATGGGTCCACATGTACACCCTTCTCATCAATGATTTACCCCATATATTGAACTTGGGTCAGGCCAAAGGTTCATTTCACCAAGTTAGCACACAACTTCTATTGGTGCAAGCTTTGAAGGACCTGTTGAATATGGTGGAGGTGCTCTTCCCAACTCTGGCTGAAGATCAAGATGTCATCTAAATACACCACCACGAATGCATTGGTGAAGGGACAAAAGATTTCATCCATCAATCTCAAGAAGGTTGCAGGGGTGTTCGTCAATCCGAATGGCATGACCAACTATTCGAAAAGGCCCCCCCTTGATTTGAAGGCAGTCTTCCACACATCGGAGGGTTTGATAGGCACTTGGTGATAACATGACTTCAAGTCAATATTGTTGAAATATTTTTCCCCCTTGAGCTGGTCCAGAAGGTCATCAATCCATAGGAATGGGTACCTATTCCAGACAGTCATCTTGTTCAGCGCCCGATAGTCGATACAGAGCCTCCAGGTCCCATCCTTATTTTGTACCAATACAATTAGGCTCCCACAAGTTGATGAGCTTGGCCCGACGTGCCATTTCTGCAACAGTTCCCGAATCTGCCTCTTGATCTCATCAATTTGCAGAATAGAACATTGATAGATCATTCCATCTAGCAGTGGTGCGCTCAGGGTCAAATCAATGGAGTCCTTGACCTGACAGTGCAGAGGTACCCCTATGGATGAGGTGAAAATATCCCTATACGCCTCCACAACCTTGTCCATATGTTGTTGTTGTGCAGAGGAGCCCTACCTGGAAGCCGTGGCCACAACGTTCTTCTTACCCTGGGGGTGAATCATCAGGAAAATAAATTTCCTGGTTTGGGAAATGATCTTACTGCAATTCTTTGTAGTGATCAAAGAGATGGCATTAGGCGGGGCTACCTCTAGTATCCTGTACAACTTATTAACCAAAGTAATAATCACAGAGCGAGGTCTAGACTCATATACAGCATGTCACTTCCACAAGTATGGTTGTCCAAACAATACATCACAAGCTTCAAGAGGAGCAAAGTCACATAGTAACTCATCTGTGAAGGGCTTGATATTGTAGGGAAGGCAGCATTGTTGGATGACATGAAGATATCATCCTTGGTGAATCCACCTGATGGTGTATGGTTATGGATGTGCTATATTCTTTTGGCCCAACCACTTCATGACCTCTGCGGAAATGAGTTTCTTTTGGCTCTCGCTGTTGATAATGAACTGCAGTGGAGAACCCTTCACCCACATCTGTGAGTGTAAGAGGCTTTCCCCATCCTCTGGATCTTTAGGCTCAATCTACTGGATCTTGGTGGTGGCCATGGTGACACTGGGCTCTACATCAATGAGTTACTTCCCTTTGTTAGTTTCCTTATCGGGTTCTGATTCAGAGTCAGAACCTTTGTCTGATTCGGAAGCCTTCAGCTCAGCAACCAGTGATTGTCTGGCCCGACACTCACTTGTATTTTGAGTGGAGCTCTTATGGAACTCACACCACTTTCCCATGTCCTTATTCATCTTTGGGGTGTTGTTCTTTGCTTGCAACTTCGGTGGATTGTCCTAGGTAGCGTCGCCCTGGCTTGGTTCTTTGTTTTGTGGTTTAGGGGCACCTTTTCCTTGCTTTGGATTTGCATATCCAAAGTCCTACTTCTTTTGTTTAAACTTCTTCTCAATCTTGACAATGTACCGATACGTCATTCCGAGCGAGGAAATGTCCAGGAACTCCATCTCATCCTAGATGTACTTGTGTAGACAGTCGTGGTATTTGAGTACCAAATGTCACTCAGTATCCTTGATACCTAGCTTCGTGTGAAGGGTATGGAAAGTATTTTTGAACTCTGGCACATCTTGGTCCCTTCCCTACCGTAGCATGGTCCACTTTATGTATTTGTCTTCATAGCTCCCGATAGGGTAATATTTTTCCTTAATGGCATCTCAGAAAGAATTCCAAGTGGATGCCACTGAAAACAACGAGGGTTCACTCTCGTCATTTTGTTCATAGTAGGTTTCCCACCAATCCTTGACGTGTGGGATGACTTTAAGAAGTGAAAAATTAATCTTTTCCCAATTAGAAAAGTCATGAACTGAAAAATATACTTCCAATATATTTAACCATTTATCTATGGTGTCTGCATCTATCAGGCCTTTGAATATGGGAATATCGAAGTTAACTTGTACCTTAAATGGAGTGATGTATGAATTTATAGGGTAAGTTTTTCAGATAGAACACCAAAGGACACCTCTCACAAATAGATCACAGATCAATACACCATTATTCTTGACGTGGTTAAAACCCTCAAAGAGGGAAACAATCCACGGCCTAAGCCAACGCGGCCACTTCAAGCAATTTATTAATAAAAGAAAGAAAATTTACATAAGCTTCTCTCATGAACGGCCACCCTACAAATGACCCTCCATGCTCTTAAAATAGAGATCATGGACCATTCAAGTGTTAAGCCACGGATCAAGTGTTGGTAATACTGAGGAGAGAAGGAACCGTCAGATGACGTCATGTCTAGAACATATCGTGATAGTCGGATTGTACATAGTAAAGAAACACACTTTACCTAACTCTACACTATACCAAGTTATATTTAACTATTTCCTATGTGTCGGAATATCCTAACATCCCCCCTTAAGAACAACTTGGGATAGGATTGAAGAATGTACAAATATGACACAATAGGAGAAGGAAGGAGGAATTAGAGCCTATCCCCCTGTTACACAGATTTTTGTCAATGTCGTTGTACTCCCCGTTCCTTGATCCTAGAGGACCTCTACAATGAACCCTACATGCTTTCCCTTCATGAAGAAACTCCCATTGTGTCCCTCTTCATGAACAGAACAATTCCCTTTCGCACCATTTTCCCAAAATCTTCTATTTTTCCCAGTTTACAAGACTAGTGCTATCGGCCCTTGTCCTCCTCATGCTGATATGCAAGGATTAACATTGTCCCTAGCACTGACCAAAGTGGCTAAGCTTTTTTCCAGTCACGCTAGTCCTCTTATGGAAAAAATTTTAAATAAAGAGTCGAAGCTTCCAGCTCTAGAAGCTTCGTAATGGAAGTCTGGTAAATTGTTTGGCTGGATGGGGTCGAGGATGTCAGTTTGGGCTCCTTTCCCATATAATGATGGAACCACCTCAAGATATAATACCTTCTCCCATGAGAAAAGGATCCATATCCCATCCATTCAAGCTATATAAACCTCCCTTTTCCCAAGCACAAGCTAGTGTTATGGTTGGTGTGCTAGTGCTAACTAAGTTTGGAGTAAACAACAAGCTATTCATAGTTGTAGCTCTCTAGTTGTGTGAGGGAGAAGTCTGAATTTGGTTTGGTGTGAATCCAAGGGAACAGCCTTAAAACTATTATCATTGAGGCCATCATGGAATACTAGCAAAAGTGTGTGGAAACCTGGTTTTGTCAGAGGAGAACGGCAACGTTAAGACAATGGTTGTAATCTCTTATTGATTCAATATATATGCAACTATCGATTGATTTCCTACATGATGTGTCATCTTACATGTTCATGGCTTAATGTTTCTTGACTTGTAAAGTAGGTTGAATTACAATTTGTCTATTATCACGATTGTTGTTTGCTGTTGTTTACTTGTTTTAGGTGTTTGAAGAAGGAAGCGAGAGATAGTTGGAGCGAGAAAGCACGGACATCATCAAACGAGATAAGTGTACTAAGAGGTAGGCCCTATTAATTGGTTCTAACCTAATTAAATCTTCCATAGAATGTATAAATTGTGGCTAGACCTCCCTCTGGCGCCAATTTGTGGTGAAGTAAAATTATGAGTGCGGACACAAACAATTCCTCTAGCCCGATAATGGGTCTAGCCACAGCTAATACATTCTATGGAAGATTTCCTTAGGTTAGAACCAATTAAAAGGTCCTACCTCTTAGTATTCTTGTCTCGTTTGATGATGTCCTTGCTTGCTCGCTCCAGCTATCTCTCGCTTCCTTCTTCAAACACCTAAAACAAGTAAACAATAGCAAACAACAACCATGATAATATACAAATTGTAATTCAACCTACTTAAAAATTCAAGAAACATTCATCCATGAGCATGTAAGATGACACATCATGTAGGAAATCAATCGATAATTGCATCTATATTGAATCAAGAAGAGATTACAACCATTGTCTTGATGTTTCCGTTCTCCTCCGACAAAACTAGGTTCCAACACACTTTTGCTAGCATTCCATGATGGCCTTAATGATAATAGTTTTAAGGTTGTTCCCTTTAGGCTTCACACCAAACCAAATTCACACTTCTCCCTCACACAACTAGAGAGCTACAGCTATGAATAGCTTGTTGTTTACTCCAAACTTAATTAGCACTAGCACACCAACCATAACACTAGCTTGTGCTTGGGAAAAAGGGAGGTTTATATAGCATGAATGGATGGGAGATGGATCCTCTTCTCAAGGGAGAAGGTCTTATCTCTTGAGGTAGTTCCATCATTATAGGGGAAAGGAGCCCAAACTGACATCCTCGACCCGATCCGAACAAACAATTTATCAGACTTTCATTACAAATCTTCTATAGCTGGAAACTTGGGCTCTTTATTCAAAAAACTTTCCATAAGAGGACCAACGCCCGACTGGAAAAAATCTCAGTCATTCCAGTCGGCGCTAGGGACAGTGTTAATCCCTACATATCAGTGTGAGGAGGACAAGGGCCAATAGCACCAGTCTTGTAAACTGGGAAAAATAGAAGATTTTGGGAAAAAAGGGAATTGTTCTGCTCATGAAGAGGGACACAATGGGAGTTTCTTCATGAAGGGAAAGCATGTAGGGTTCATTGTAGAGGTCCTACAAAATCAAGGAACGGGGAATACAGGGATAGTGATAAAATGTTGTGTAACAGATGCCCCCTAAAGCGTGAAGGCCGAACTAGAGTGAGGGATGAAATGCTCTATGAATCAATGCAGGGAACCATGGTCTGTCATCGGAAAACCTCCAATAAAGTACAGATACATATACATAACTGAGAAATCTATCAAATGATACATGAATTGTGACATGGATGCAGCCATCCACAGAATGATCATGTGAATGGATCCAGGCATGGGCGCAGCCATCCATCAAAGAGGATCATAATGAAACCAAGGTATGGTCGCAGCCATCCAATAATGATAAGGATCACATATGATAACTTATGGTATGGTCACAGCCATCCATCTGAAAGAGACATGTCTATCAGCATAACCATGTCACATCACTTCGTAACATGGACTTTTGTTATCTGAGCCCAGGGTCTTGCGCCCCAACACAACCCGATCAAAAGTACAAATCCTAACATGTGAATAGATGTGTTTGTTAGAGCCTAGATTTTCCTCAGGCTAAAAAGGCAAGCTTCTAGGTTCAACATCAAACCACGCTCAGCCTCGTAGCTAGCCCTACGAGGACAGGAGAGGGCTCTCTCCGGGTCAATCTCAGCGAAAAGTGTTTCAATGGGGCTTGAGATGACTTAAAATGGGAAACTGATTTTAGGCTAGTAAATAGATATGAAAGAGGTAATTTATTGAATGACTGAATTTTCTAGGCTGTATGGGACAAAGGACAGCCTGAGCTGAGAAATTAAATCAAAGACACAGAGTATTTCGTGAGGCAAGATAGGCAGGAGGTTTAGCAATCAAACTGAAATAATATGGAGTGGAAAGACTGTTGAGAAGCTGAAAAGGGCATACACATGAATCCTTTTCAGACAGAAGAAGAGACACAAAGCATGAATGCCTTCCCAAGGCAGAGCAGTAAACTGGATTCTACCTTTCTTACTTAAAAGCATTCAACTGGAAATGATCATGAATGGACAGTAAAACATAACAAGATACATGAAACAGAAAGAAGAAACATATGCTAAACTCATACCACATGAATCTCATGAATCAGAGCTGCATCATTTTATTAATCTCTTGGCCAAACTGTACAGTAAAGCGCTGAGTTTTTCTTCCACACCTTTCCCAGAACTCAGACCCTTACAAATGATTTACAATACAATAAATAAACTCAGAGGTGGGAAGACAGATCGATGAAAATAAGGAGTTGTTTCAACTGAAATTATGAAGATAGAAAAAGAGCCATTCATCTGTTCTAAAGACAGAACAGCCTTCCACTTGAATTTATCTGATGACTAATTAAGAGGCAAAAACTCTAGCGTGGATCCCATGAAATTGTGGCTGAGGATGAAAAAATCATTCCGTTTGCTATCTTTCTGCATCTGCTCTCGGGGTGTGTCATCTACATAGGACTTTCCCTCAGATATTAGTTTCTCAACCCTCTCCATTAACTGCGGTATATGTGGGTCCTTCTCCTTTGATACCGAGTGTATCCAAATCATTTAGAATATTCTCAACAAATTCATTACTCTCTTTAGCAGGATTCGTGTCATCAAAGCGTATGATTAAGCACCCTTTATACCTCTGAGCAAAGTATTGGTTTAAAAGAGCAGCCTTTGCATGCCCAATATGGAGATAACCATGTGGCTCAGGAGGGAAACGTGTACACACGTTTAAATTCAGCTCCAGCCGAAAAGACATTGGCATATTCCAACCATTCATCAATCTGAGCTGTCGCAAATGCTTCACGGTTGTAAAAGTCAGGCAAACTCGCAATGCGGCCAAGGTATCTTAATAATATTCCGCTTCCATGAAATTCTTCTCCAGAAGGAAAGGAGAATGTTGGTGGTGAATTTTTGTCTTTGAGGCTCTGTGCGCCGCGCCTCATGGATGCGTTGCGCCAGTGAAGAAAAGCACTGTGGTAGGAGGCCCAGTGCGTCGCGCCTGTTCCCAATGCGTCGTGCACACAACTACAATGCACAGTCCCGGTTTCAAACCACGATTTTGTTCCTCCACATTTATATTCGACTTTCTGTGATGCCTTTGGCGTGTAGATTGGTTGTAAAAACAATGGAATTACCTCAAACCCATTTTTGTAATGTTTCCTCTGACTTTTGAACTTGAATGATGAAACTTTATGTCAAATTTTGCAGGGATGACAGATTTGAATAAAGAATTGTGAATTGTCACGGACATTTGGAGACGTAAATGCCCATGCTATTCTTTGAGAAAGGCGATGAAATGGTAGACTTTGGATGAAAACAATACCAGGACCTGTATATTTGATGTGGGAATCTATAGTGCTTGACACAGCAACAACACATGCTGCGTCAACAACTAGTACTTCTCTAGGTGCCAAATTTTTCTGTACAACAGACCCTCTCACAGCTATAAAAGCAAGGCCACATCCAACCAGTTTCTGTCTCAAAATTCCCTCGCCACCAAAAACTCCAAGACGCGCCCTCCTATTCACCGTAGTTGACATTGTCACATCATTAAGTGAACAGAGGTATGCATCTGGCTGACAAATAATTTCTCCACCAAAAGTGGCCAGATCAATCGGAAGTATTCTTGCAAGAGACGGTGCTGCCACTCCAACAAAACCATCTTGGGAGCCAGAATTCACAAATGCAGTGGTTGCAAAATTCTTCCCAAAAAACCATTGCCATATACCGCCTCCATTCTCTGGAGGCAATATGTTTTCCATCTGAATAGATCCAGACATATAGCACATCGTACCAGGCTTGGCAATGACTGTCTCATGTGGTTTTAACATAATCTGCAGTGTCTGAGCTTCTCCACCCAATATCTGGAATGGTGTTACCGCTGCCTGTGGACTCTAGTACACATAAGGCTGAAACGGAGTAGAAAGCGAAGGAGCAGCCATGGCGTCTGAGATTTAAACTATTTCGAATTGTAACCACAAAAATGACGACTTCGATCTATCTATTCAAATATCCAACAACAGTTCCCATATCCAATATTGTCCTGTTTAGAGTGCCACCATTGCTGACCAGGGCTGCGCCTGGAGATTTTGACAACTGGAAACTTGAAAACTGTATATGACATTTATTACAAAGAACAAAATGACGACTTTCTTCAAAACAGGGTTTTGAAGAAAAGTCACGATCAAGCAATATAACAACGAAATTTTGCAATGAAAACTTATTCTGATCTTCCCTCAGGCCTGCTGGAATTATTTGACATTTTGAAAACTAAATTTGCGAAACCCTAGATCTAAGACTCTTTGCTAACCAAAAAACCATCCATGACTGTAAATGACTGTAAAATAGATACAAACAAACACAAACCAGTAGATACCTAATCATGAGGGACATGAGTTAAAAAGACTCTTCCTACCGTCAGATGATGGCATGCTCCCTAACGGAATGCAATTGAGTGAATCAAGCGAGACACCTAAAAATGAAATGCAATAAGAGAAATGATCTCTGACGGAGGGATGACCAAACCGACTCTAACAGTGTTGACGTTGAACATGCTTGAACGTCACTTGATTACCAGTCAATGATGTAAACTATTAACAAGCACGAGAGAAACACCAATAATGGAAATGGTTCTCAAGGTACTATTAGCACAATCCACGGAATGTGGATAGAGGAACTGAAGTCGAACACCCGTGAAATCACTCAATCGAAAGCCAATGATGTAAACTTGTCGTCGAGTGAGAAGACCTTGCCATTAGGGCATGTAAGCTCTAAGGTACTAGAAAGGAGTCTCTCGGTCAACTTCCTGAATAATGAGTTGAATTCGACATGAAGCGACCGTGTTGAAGGAGGGCCATAATATATCCCACATCATCGACACGAGACAAAGGGATGAAAAATGATTTTGGATGATACAGAGAATCAGGGGTAAGTGTAACTACATAACGACAACTCTTGAACATATCGGTGACACGACTGGAAGTTTAGCAGCTTTTGGATCCATAGGATCGGTAGTCATGATGATGTGGAAAAGATCAAATGGTAGGAAAAAATGAATAGCCCAACCCAGGAAGGTCAACGATACAAAGGAGGATGTCCCAACCCGACACGAAGCAAAGAGTGTCATGTTCAAGAGTGAGCTGCCGACACAACTGATTAGATTTCCAAATTTTCTCTCACCATTTCTGGCAGGTACCCCAGTTATTTTTAATCACAATCTTGAATGGGATAGCATATGCTTGCACTGTAAGTTCATCCTTCGGACGAATCTGCCCTAATAAGTTTAATGTTCCCTAGAAAGGAGAAGCTCATGTTCGTCATGACGACAAATCCAATGTCGTTTAATATTTTAACGAGTCCGACAAAGGTGTAACTCAATATCTTTTTCATTTTTTGAGAGTTTGAAAAAGACACGGAAAATAAAACTCCACATGGTCCCTTTTTGTACATTTGTGTCTCTCGAGCCCGAAAAGGTATAAAACGATACTTGAGAGAACCGCTTGACCACTTCAGTCAAGGAGTACCTTTTTCGTAAATAGTGCATCCTAGCCCGAAAAAAGGGTAAGCTTATACTGGGCACACGATGTTTTGCATCCATTAACGATTTCGAAAAGACAAGAGCTCGACAATATTTTCATGTTTAAAGGGTCGAAAAAGAGCTTGAAAGCGGACCCCCTGTTTTTTATTTTCTTTTAACGAGTCAAAAATGGAAAAATACTCAATGATATTTTCATTTTTTTCCGAGTCAGAAAAAGGCTTCAAGGTGACTCGTCGTGGAGGAATGAGTGGTATAAAGGGTAGCAACTGGTTCCAGCAATAGTGGAATTGCTCAAAACATGTAATGGTCAAGAGGCTGGCTAATAAAACCACTCATCATTGCGGTCCCTCAGGAAAGGAAAAACAACCAAGTGAAAGCATATGATCAGCCAAAGAGATGGTGGTGATGGAATGAAACGACCAAGACTCATCTAGCAGAAATTAGCTAATGAAAACGGGAATCACGAGATGTAAATTAGGCATGGGTTCATTTTTACACAATCTTGAACCATGGAGAACTCTGCTTGGATTTAGTTTCATGTTTACACAACCTTGAAACGAAAAACTATGCTTGAGATAAGTTTGCATGCCCCCAGCATAATGACTCAATCGAGGTACATGCCCCCCAAGCTTCATTTCAGTCAACTAGGTGGATGGAATGAAGGTTCACTTTCGAGATCTTGGAAAGAATCGACTAGGATTTTACGAGATCTTAACCAAAGACTCGATTTGGAAAAGGGATTTTCTTCATTTTTTAATGAGGTTGACATAGTAAAAGAACTATACTCAAGACCCTTATTTCATTTTTTAACGAGCTCGACACAAGACAAGGAACTATGCTCACGTTGTTTCATTTTTTAACGAGGTTGACAAAAGAAAAAGAACTATCCTCGTATGATGTTTCATGACCCATAAGAGAACATGGCACCCAAGAGGTCTTCACTAGATGGAAGAACCACGCTCTATGAGGAATACATGTCATTTGGTACCAAATACAGATCGGGTTCCAATGCCCCCAGTACATAATGTACTATACCATCTGCGTGATCATCAACAAATGTGGAGATGGAATGGGTAGCCACATAATTGCCCTGTGGCAGGGAAGGTAGTGCTTGCAAACAAGAACCAATAGGGGACGATGGTTGCAAAGGAGGCACCTGGTGACCAATGAATGACAATTGATCATTGGTCACTATTCTCCCTTCATGGGGAAAATAAACCACACGGAAAAGTGAAGAAATGAGGGCGTCCATGACATAAACATAGTCGTGTCCAAGGAGTGTATTGAAATCTAAGGGACCTTGGACTACCATCACGTCTATATAGATGGTCTTTCTTTCCAAAGTAATAGGGAACTTTGGGAGGACCCCTAAGGGCTTACTAGTTCCTCCGTTCAAAGCCAACAGATTATGGGTGACAGGCACAAGCTGTGGGGAACCCAAAGCTTTCCAAGTAGTAGAAGACATGATGCTAATAGATGAGCCTTCATCCAATAGAGTTCCATGTACTACCATATTATAGGCTTGTACTGTAATCTGGAAAGTCATATAAAATGGAAGGCGAGAAGCATTCAATGGACTCCAATCGAAAGAGACGACAAAACTACTTGGTGGGGGTATCATATGATTTCCCCCATGCTCTACAGGAATAGAAGAAGGACTCTCCTAACCAACTGGAACAGGAGGGTCACTCTTAGATTCATGAGAATCTGAGGAGATGAGAAGAACATGAGCAGTATGATCACCACTCTCTTCCAGAACAAGGTGAGCATCTAGAGGCAGAGCCAAGTCGACACTCTTTCCAACCAATGCTTGGTCAGGAACAAACACAAGAGAGTCATACTTAGGAAGAGCAGGATGGGTAAGAGATGAACCTAAGTCAATCTCTTGACCAACCGAGAGAGGGTCAAAAGAAATCCTCCGATAACCAACAGGAAGTTGGGGTTGAGGAGCTGCAAGATTTTCCAAAACTTTGGAAGCTTTATCCATAAGAGGACAAAGGTGAAGAAGATGCTCTCCTTCACATAACCTACAAGAGAATCTAATCTTTCCCTTCTTCTTACCATCATTAGCTGAAGGTGTAGCATCGACATGATCTCCAGAGGTCAATGGGGATGGTCGGTTCAGGTCTTGAGACCATACTTCTAAGACTCTGGGAATGCCAGGACAATCTCGAAGGAGATGGTCACCATTACACAACTTGCAAAGGAATTTAACCTTTCGTGGAGGATCGGAAGGTTTGTCAACAGGAAGTGCATTTAGATAAATAGTTGCACAGTTGGCCTCTCGCTTGTCTGACTTCTTCTTCTTCTTAGCCTCCTAGTTACTAGATTTGAAACTTTCACCAGGCGAAGTAGAAGAGGAAGGTGAATAAATTGGGGAAGAAGGCAAGTAGTCAACCTTAGATTCATCGTGACGTGATTCAAATGAAGCAGACATTTGGACAGGAGTCAGGACGCTTGGGACCACCGAGGTCGAAAACAACTAGACAAGTAAACTAATGGTTAACCCAAGAAGGGAAAATTTCGCCATATAAGGAGAACCAGTGTTTCCAAACGAAGGAAAAGGACCTGGATTCCCATCTGAGGGGAATCCTTGACTCGTAGACTCTGGAAATGTTGCCATTAGAATCGACCCTAAAGAATCACTAAGGAAGATAACTTTAACTAAGAATATTTCGTGGGAAGTTAATTTAATTGATTGAAAAATATTTTGCCTTTTCATATTTTAAGAGTCAAGAAAAGGACGAAAGATGACTCTAGTCGCTTTCAGAATTAACGAGCTTGAAAGGAAAAGTGCTCAATGATCTTTTCAAATTTAAAGAGTCAATAAAGATCAAAAATGACTACTCAGTGTATTCTAGGCAAAAGGATTACCAGGTAACCGTGAACTATAGAATACCTCTATATGAACCGAGAAGTACCGACAGGCAATCTCCCCAAATGTTGTGTTTGGTGTATCACGTTTACAAGGCAGCAGACTCGGCTTCCTATGGATAAAGGATTACAAACCTAGTGGGGTCTCCCTTTATGTACACGACGGTACAGGGAGCACAAGTCCATACTAGCATTGTCTAATGCCGAAGCAAACAAAAGCTGCTAGGTTTAGAGACACCGAAACACATCTCTAGCCTAGACCACTAAATGCGAGCGTTAAGTTTCAATGCTTCCTTAGGTTAATTCAATAAATTTTAACGGTTGATCTTGAATTAGGTTTCAATTACAAGGTCCTACCGCTATCATCTAAAAACTCATATGTAGCTATATGAGAAAAGATATCTTTGTCTTAGATGAAAGTTATCACTAATTGAGAGATAGAGAACACAAAACTAATGCAACAATTGAGGAATGAAATCTTTCACTAATAAATCTCTAAATGCATTTAATCTTCCCATAACAATTCCTCTATCCCAATAATGGGTCTAGCCACAACTGATACATTCTATGGAAGATTTCCTTAGGCTATAACCAATTAATAGGGCCTACCTCTTAGTACGCTTATCCCATTTGATGATGTCCTTGCTTGCTTGCTCCGGATATCTCTCGCTTCCTTCTTCAAACACCTAAAACAAGTAAACAGTAGCAAACAACAACCATGATAATAGACAATTTGTAATTCAACCTACTTAACAAGTCAATAAACATTAAGCCATGAACATGTAAGATGACACATCATGTAGGAAATCAATCGATAGTTGCATATATATTGAATCAAGAAGAGATTAAAACCATTGTCTTGACGTTGTCGTTCTCCTCTGACAAAACCAGGTTCCCCACACACTCTGCTAGCATTCCATGACGGCCTAAATGATAATAGTTTTAAGGTTGTTCCCTTTAGGCTTCACACCAAACCAAATTCACACTTCTCCCTCACACAACTAGAGAGATACAACTATGAATAGCTTGTTGTTTACTCCAA
Source organism: Pinus tabuliformis (assembly GCA_031772625.1). Lineage (NCBI taxonomy): Eukaryota > Viridiplantae > Streptophyta > Pinopsida > Pinales > Pinaceae > Pinus > Pinus tabuliformis. The sequence goes on along the minus strand of CM062818.1, from coordinate 2,014,032,946 downwards.
ACTTAATTAGCACTAGCACACCAACCATAACACTAGCTTGTGCTTGGGAAAAAGGGAGGTTTATATAGCATGAAAGGATGGAAGATGGATCCTCTTCTCATGGGAGAAGGTATTATCTCTTGAGGTAGTTCCATAATTATAGGGGAAAGGAGCCCAAACTGACATCCTCGACCCCATCTGGGCAAACCACTTACTAGACTTCTGTTGCGAAGCTTCTAGAGCTGGAAGCTTCGGCTCTTTATTTAAAAAACTTTCCATAAGAGGATCGATGCAACTAGAACAAAGCTCAGTCGCTCTGATCATCACTAGGGATAGTTTTAATCCCTACATATCGGCACGAGGAGGACAAGGGCTAATAGCGCCAGTCTTCTAAACTAGGAAAAACAAAAGATTTTGGGAAAATGGTGCAAAAGGGAATTGTTTGCTCATGAAGAGGGACACGATGGGAGTTTCTTCATGAAGGGAAAGCATGTAGGGTTCACTGTAGAGGTCCTCCAGGATCAAGGAACGGGGAGTATATGGACAGTGACAAAATGTTATGTAACATATTCCCCTTAAAGCATGAAGGCCGAACTAGAGTGAGGGATGAAATTCTTTATGAATCAGTGTGGGGAACTGTGGTCTGTCGTCGAAAAACCTGCAAGAAAGTACAAATACATATACATAACTGAGAACTCTGTCAAATGATACATGAATCGTGGCATGGATGCAGCCATCCAGAGAATGATCATGTGAATGGATCTAGGCATGGGCACAGCCATCCGTCAAAGAGGATCATAATGAAACCAAGGTATGGTCGCAGCCATCCAATAATGAGAAGGATCACATATGATAACTTATGGTATGGTCGCAGCCATCCATCTGAAAGATACATGTCTATCAACATAACCATGTCACATCACTTCGTAACCTCGACTTTTGCGATCTGAGCCCAGGGTCTTGCACTCCAACATGACCCGATCAAAAGTACAAATCCTAACATGTGAATAGATGTGTTGACATCGAACATGCTTGAAATTCGCTTGATTACCATCCAATGATGTCAATTGTTAACAAGCGCGATAGAAACCACCAATAATGACAATGGTTCTCAAGGTACTATCAGCACAATCCATAGAATGTGAATAGAGGAACTGAAGTCGAACACCCATGAAATGACTCGATCTAAATCCAATGATGTGAACTTGTCGTCGAGTGCGAAGAACTTGCCATTAGGGCATGCAAGCTCTAAAGTACTGGAAAGAAGTCTCTCGGTCAACTTCCCAGATAATGAGTTGAAGTCGATAGGAAGGTACCATGTTGAAGGAGGGCCATAATATATCCCACATCATCGACACGAGACAGAGGGATTTAAAATGATTTTGGATGATAAAGAGAATCAGGTGTAAGTGTAACTACAGAAGGACAATTCTTGAACATATCGACGACACGACAGGAAGTTTGGCAGCTTTTGGATCCATAGGATCGGTAGTCGTGATGACGTGGCAGAGATCCAATGGAAGGAAAAAATGAACAGCCCAACCGAGGAAGGTCAATGATACAAAGGAGGATGTCCCAACCCGACATGAAGCAGAGAGTGTCATGTTCAAGAGTGAGCTACCGACACAACTGATTAGATTTCCAAATTTTCCCCCACCATTTCTGGCAGGTACCCCAATTATTTTTAATCGCAAGCTTGAAGGGGATAGCATATGCTTGCACTGTAAGTTCATCCTTCAAACGAATCCGACCTAGTAAGTTTCACAAGCCCTAGGAAGGAGAAGCTCATGTTCGTCATGATGATGAATCCAATGTCATTTAATATTTTAACGAGTCAGACAAAGGTGTAACTCGATATCTTTTTCATGTTTAAAGAGTTTGAAAATGACATGGAAAAGAAAAGTCCACATGGTCCCTTTTTGTACATTTATGTCTCTCGAGCCCAAAAAGGTATAAAACAATACTTGAGAGAACCGCTTGACCATTTCAGTCAAGGAGTACCTTTTTTGTAAATAGTGCATCCTAGCCCAAAAAAGGGGTAAACTTATACTGGGTGCATAAGATTTCGCATCCATTCACGAGTTCAAAATGACAAGAGCTTGGGAAACTTTTCATGTTTAAAGGGTCGGAAAAGAGCTTGAAAGAGGACCCCCTGTTTTTTATTTTCTTTTAACGAGTCAAAAATGGAAAAATACTCGGTGATATTTTCATTTTTAATGAGTCAGAAAAGGTGTTAAAGGTGACTCGTCCTGGAGGAATGAGTGGTATAAAGGGTAGAAACTAGTTCCGGCAATAGTGGAACTGCTCAAAACATGTAATGGTCAAGAGGCTAGCTAATAAAACCACTCATCGCTGCGGTCCCTCAGGAAAGGAAAAACAACCAAGTGAAAGCATATGATCGGCCAAAGAGATGGTGGCAATGGAATGAAACAACCAAGGCTCATCTAGCAGAAATAAGCTAATAAAAACAGCAATCACGAGATGTAAATTGGGCATGGGTTCATTTTTACACAAGCTTGAACCATGGAGAACTCTGCTTGGATTTAATTTCATGTTTACACAAGATTGAAACGAAAAACTATGCTTGAGATAAGTTTACATGCCCCCAGCATAATGACCAATCGAGGTACTTGTTTTAGGTGTTTGAAGAAGGAAGCGAGAAATAGTTGGAGCAAGCAAGCAAGGACATCATCAAACGGGATAAGTGTACTAAGAGGTAGGCCCTCTTAATTAGTTCTAACCTAAGGAAATATTCCATAGAATGTATCAGTTGTGACTAGACCCATTATCAGGCTAGAGGAATTGTTTGTGTCCGCACTCATAGTTTTACTTCACCACAAATTTGCACTGTAAGTTCATCCTTCGGACGAATCCAACCTAGTAAGTTTAATGAGCCCTAGGAAGGAAAATTTCATGTTCGTCATGATGACGAATCTGATGTCGTTTAATATTTTAACGAGTTCAACAAAGGTGTAACTCGGTATCTTTTTCATGTTTAGAGAGTTTGAAAAAGACACGTAAAAGAAAACTCCATATGGTCCCTTTTCGTACATTTGTGTCTCTCAAGCCCGAAAAGGTAGAAAACGATACATTTGTGGTGAAGTAAAATTATGAGTGCAGACACAAACAATTCCTCTAGTCCGATAATGGGTCTAGCCACAATTGATACATTCTATGGAAGATTTCCTTAGGTTAGAACCAATTAAGAGGGCCTACCTCTTAGTATGCTTATCACGTTTGATGATGTCTTTGCTTACTCACTCCAGCTATCTCTCGCTTCCTTCTTTAAACACATAAAACAGGTAAACAACAGCAAATAACAACCGTGATAATAGACAAATTGTAATTCAACCTACTTAACAAGTGAAGAAACATAATCCATGAACATGTAAATGACACATCATGTAGGAAAACAATCGATAGTTGCATATATATTGAATCAAGAAGAATATATTGAATCCAAATGCTACCAAACTCCCCAGTGGAGTCGCCAATTTGTGGTGAACTAAAATTATGAATGCGGACACAAACAATTCCTCTAGCCCGATAATGGGTCTAGCCACAACTGATACATTCTATGGAAGATTTCCTTAGGTTAGAACCAATTAATAGGGCCTACATCTTAGTACGCTTATCTCGTTTGATGATGTCCGCCCTTGCTCGCTCCATCTATCTCTCGCTTCCTTCTTCAAACACCTAAAACAAGTAAACAACAGTAAACAACAAGCGTGATAATAGAAAAATTGTAATTCAACCTACTTAACAAGTCAAGAAACATTAAGCCATTAAAATGTAAGATGACACATCATGTAGGAAATCAATCGATAGTTGCATATATATTGTATCAAGAAGATATTACAACCATTGTCTTGACATTTTCGTTCTCCTCTGACAAAACCAAGTTCCCAGAAACTTCTGCTAGCATTCTATGATGGCCTCATTGATAATAGTTTTAAGGTTGTTCCCTTTAGGCTTCACACCGAACCAAATTCACACTTCTCCCTCACACAACTAGAGAGCTACAACTATGAATAGCTTGTTGTTTACTCCAAACTTAATTAGCACTAGTCGCACCACCCATCACACTAGCTTGTGCTTGGGAAAAAGGGAGGTTTATATAGCATGAATGGATGGAAGATGGATCCTCTTCTCATGGGAGAAGGTCTCATCTCTTGAGGTAGTTCCATCATTATAGGGGAAAGTCACCCAAATTGACATCCTCAATCCCATCCGGCCAAACCATTTACCAAACTTCCGTTACGAAGCTTTTGGAGCTAGAAGCTTCGGCGCTTTATTTAAAAAACTTTCCATAAGAGGATCAGCGCAACTGGAACAAAGCTCAATCACTCCAATCAGTGCTAGGGACAGTGTTAATCCCTACATATCAGCGTGAGGAGGACAAGTTCCAATAGCATTGGTCTTGTAAACTGGGAAAAACAGAAGATTTTGGGAAAATGGTGCAAAAGGGAATTGTTCTGCTCATGAAGAGGGACACAATGGGAGTTTCTTCATGAAGGGAAAACATGTAGGATTCGTTGTAGAGGTCCTCTAGGATCAAGGAACGAGGAGTACAGGGACAGTGACAAAATGTTGTGTAACACCCCCTTTAGTGACAACTTCCTGAACTCCAACCATAAATCGAAGTTTAGTAAACTTCACCTCTGTGAGAGCCTTTGTAAAGATGTTTGCAACTTGATCATCGGTTGAGCAATATTGCACTTCAAGAACATGGTCATGAATGAGCTTTCTGATGAAGTGCATGTGTAGTTCAATGTGTTTTTTGCGCTGATTTTGGACTGGATCTTTGCATAGTTGAATGGCACCTTGATTAACACACCAAAGTGTAGTCATATGTTGCTGCTGAAAGCCAAACTCTAACAAGATCTGACGAAGACACATAGGAAATAGTTAAGTATAACTTGGTCTATTGTAGATTTAGGTAAAGTGTTTTTCTTTACTATGTACTTTTGTAACTTACAATCCGACCGTCACGGTATGTTCTAGACATGAAGTGATCCAGTGGTTCATTCTCTCCTCGGTATTACCGACACTTGATCTGTGGCGTAACACACGATTGGTCCATGATATCTATTTAAAGAGCATGGAGGGTCATTTGTAGGGTGACCATTCAGGAGAGAAGCTTATGTAAATTTTCTTTCTTTTATTAATAAACTGCCTGAAGTGGCCGCGTTGGCTCAGGCCGTGGACTGTTTCCCTCTTTGAGGGTTTTAACCACATCAAGAATAATGGTGTATTGATCTGTGATATATTTGTGAGCAGTTTCCTTTGATGTTCTATCTGAGGAACTTACCCTGTAAATTCCTACAAGTGTTGCCTCTAGAGTGGTTGTTGGATGAAGATGCATCATCTATGGGTAGTCGTCGAAGGATATAGGAAAATTTATCCATCATCGCGTCCCTCCGTCCCTCAAGGGCTTCCTCAAGCAACATTTTGAAAGGATCTCCTACCCCCCTCATCTTTATTTTCTTCCACCATGGGAGGTCGTCGGGTTTTGCAAGGTTGATATTTCAATGGTTCAACCAGGTCGAGCCCTAACTCCTTATACCCTGACCTCATTGGGAACATGCAAAGGAAAACAGAGAAAGAGTAGATTTGTCTGATACCATTGATCCAAAATTAAACAGGAATGCGAAAACTTACAGATATAATCATAAACACAGAGATGCAGCAGAAAAACACTTCATTTCATTAATAGAAAAATATTGAACTATGTTTACAAACAGAATGGAAATAAGATATCTTGGGGTATGGTAGCTTATCTCTGAGAAGAGATGTGGTGGCTACATGCCTTTGAATTGTGCTACAATGAGGTTCAATGGCCTATTTATTATTGGAAAACAAGAGAAACCCTAAACAACAAAAACCCTAACCCCAGGAGATGTAACACCAAGAGTTTGTGGGCCCCGTTGGGGTTAGTTGGGCAGCCAACTTCCCGTAGTCATAACTTTCGCATATTATCTTCATTTGGCATGTAAGATACCTTGTTGGAATGGTCTGTCTAAGTACTATAGGTTTCGCCGTAGGCCTCTGCCTATGGCCATGGGCCTACAGAAGACCCGAAAAAAATGTCGTTTAGGGGGTTAAAACTGCTAAAAATAGTAAATGATGAAATGAACAAGGAAATATATAAAACTGACTAGGGGGTCTAAGTGGAATAGTTAGGTGGCCACCAATATCCACCTGGATTGACTCAACTAGTTGCAACCATGTGTTGTGTGTGGAGCATGATTGTTCAAAGGTCTTTGTTTCAGCCGGATGTATACCCCAGGAAGTCTTATACACCCCTCCACGCGGGGGGGTGCAGGGGGGACTTGTTCCCCCCCGCAGGGGTCCGGGGGGCTGATCCCCCCCGGCTGGGGGGTCCGGGGGCCAGCGGTCCCCTGGCGGGGGCTCGGGGGCAGCGCCCCCGAAGCTAAAAACAAATGTAAAATTTCCTTGTAAAAGTATAGTAATTTCTAGTCAATCTGGGCCGTTCATTAGGCAGATGATCTGACGGTAGAACTTATGTTTAGTTTAGGGTTTTTTGCCCAAGAAGGAAACCCCTCTCTTTGTATGAGGGTATTGTATTTGAGGCTGTGAAATAGATGTGTATTCTGTGAGCGAGAAACAGAGAGGTGAGACTGTGAGAGAAAACAGAGGATATTACAGCGGATTTTCTGTAGGTTGTGTCTCTTCATTTTGCTGGATAACAGAAAGGAAGGACTGGCTGTTCGGGGTGGACGTAGCCCAAACTGGGTGAACCACGTATATCTGTGTATCTCTTGTTTTGTGTGTTTTCTGTGTTTATATTTCTGCAATATTTTATGTGTTCCATTGCTTCATAATATATAATTTTCTAACAATTGGTATCAGAGCCGAAGGTCTATTTGGCTGATAAACTCGCAGGAAAGAAGGGTTCCTGGTTCGAGTGGGAGCAATGGCGGAAGATGGTAAGTTTAGGGTTGAGAAATTTAACGGCCAAAACTTCTCGTTGTGAAAGATGCACATGGAAGATTATCTATATCAGAAAGATCTATACCTATCATTGGGCAGAAAAACAAAGATGCCGACGGGTATGAAAGACGAAGAATGGAACCTTCTCGATAGAAAGGCACTCGGAACAATACGGTTGTGCCTTGCTGCGTCAGTCACCTTCAACATTTCGAAGGAAACCATGACAGAGGGTTTGATGCAGACGTTGTCGAAACTATATGAAAAACCCTCGGCCTCAAACAAGGTATTTCTTATGAGACGGTTATTTAATATGAATATGTCGGAAGGTGGATCTGTTGCAAACCATTTAAATGATTTTAATACAGTTACAAGTCAGTTAAGTTCTGTAGGGGTAAACTTTGATGATGAAGTTAGAGCTTTGTTATTCTTGTGCTCATTACTAGAAAGTTGGAATGGTTTGGTAATGGCCATTAGTAACTCCGTTTCTGGATCTAGTACTTTAAAGTTTGATGATGTTGTCGGTGCTATCCTTAGCGAGGAAATGCGACGGAAAAGCTCCGGTGAGACATCGGGAAATGCTTTGAGTGCAGAGTCTAGAGGAAGAAAAATGGAAAGAGGAAAGAGCTCAGGATATCGCAGTAAATCAAGGAAAGGCATATCCAAGTCCAGATCGGGGATAGTGTGCTGGAAATGTGGAAAGAAAGGACACCTAAAGAAAGAATGTAGATCTCGGAAGGGAAAAGAAGGAGATGCACTGCAAGAAAACAATCATGAAGCAAATGTGACAGGTGAGGTGTTACAAGATGCTTTGATTCTTTCTTTCGAAAATATTACTGATTCCTGGGTGGTAGATTCAGGGGCTTCATTCCATGCCACACCTGATAAGAAATACTTTCATGACTATGTTCAAGGAGATTTTGGACAAGTTCGTCTGGGTGATGATAAACCCTGTAAAATCGTTGGAATGGGTAAGGTTCTTGTAAAACAGCAGAATGGAAACCAATGGCTATTAAAGGAGGTAAGGCATGTTCCAGATCTAAATAAAAATCTGATTTCAACAGGGCACTTAGGCGGTGAAGGTTGTGTGACAACTTTCACAGATAAAGCTTGGAAGGTCACCAAAGGAGCCCTGGTAATAGCAAAAGGCGAAAAGGTTGGTACATTGTATTTATGCAATGGTATTTCTAACTCTGTTAATGCTTTAACTTCCAAAGGAGCAGATGTAGCATTATGGCATCATAGGCTCGGACACATGAGTGAAAAGGGGATGAAGATTCTTCACTCAAGGAATTTGTTGCCGGGTTAGAAGAATGTTGATTTGGAATTCTGTGAGAATTGCATTTATGGAAAACAGAAGAGAGTCAGATTTCTCAGAGTTGGGAAAGAAAAGAAGAATGAAAAATTAGAGCTTGTGCATACAGATGTATGGGGACCTGCTCAGGTATCATCTCTCGGTGGCTCTCATTATTATGTTACTTTTATTGATGATGCAACTAGAAAAACTTGGATTTATTGTATTAAGAATAAATCTGATGTATTTGATACTTTCAAGAAATGGAAAGCTTTGGTTGAGATTGAGACAGGAAAGAAATTGAAGTGTCTTAGATCAGACAATGGAGGTGAATATTGCAGCAAAGAGTTTGATAGGTACTATTCAGAGCATGGAATTCGTAGAGAGAAGACAGTTCCAAGAACACCACAAGAAAATGGTGTGTCAGAAAGGATGAACAGAACAATCATGGAGTGTGCAAGGTGCATGAGATTGCATGCAGGATTGCCTTTACAGTTTTGGGCAAATGTTGTAGATACTGCTGTTTATCTAATAAACAGAGGGCCTTCAAGTTCCTTGGATGGTGGTGTTCCAGAGGAATCATGGACAGGTAAAAAGGTAAACTACTCTATTTTAAAGCCTTTTGGTTGTGAGGCCTTTGTCCATATTGATAAAGAAAATAGAACAAAGCTTGAGGCAAAGTCAAAGAAATGTACCTTTATTGGATATGGTGTTAATGATTTTGGTTATCGCTTATATGATTACGAAAATCACAAAATCATTAGGAGAAGAGATGTAATATTCAATGAAAAGTTCTTGTATAAGAATCAGTTGCAGGAAAAGAAACAGGAAAAGAAAAACAAGGAATACGCAGTTCTTGATGAAATCACTAAAAAAGGAAAGGTGCCTGAAAATAATAACAATCAACAACCACAACAACAGCAACCACCACAACAACAACAGGCACCCCAAACACCTGAAAGTGGTGTTAGAAGATCTACCAGGATAGGTAGACCCCCTAAACGATACTCTCCTTCATTATATTATTTATTGCTGACTGATTCCGGTGAACCCGAATGTTATGAAGAAGCAATGCAGGTTGAAAGCAGGAAGAAGTGGGAGGTAGCCATGGAAGAAGAGATGGACTCCTTAATGCATAACCAGACTTGGGATTTAGTTAGGTTGCCTGTAGGAAAAACTACATTGAAGAATAAATGGGTTTACAGGCTGAAGGAAGAAGATGGAGGAAAACAGAGGTATAAAGCTAGACTTGTGGTGAAGGGGTTTGCACAAAAGAAAGTTATTGATTTTGATGAAATATTTTCTCCTGTTGTTAAAATGACTTCAATCAAAACCATTTTAAGTCTTGTAGCAGCTGAAGATTTGCATCTTGAGCAGTTAGATGTAAAGACAGCCTTTCTCCATGGGGATTTGGAGGAAGAGATATATATGCAGCAGCCACAAGGATATGAGGTGAAAGGGAAGGAGAAACTAGTGTGCAGGTTGAAGAAGAGCTTGTATGGCTTAAAACAGGCTCCAAGGCAGTGGTATCTAAAATTTGACAAGTTTATGTCTGAACAAGGTTATACTAGATGTCACTTTTATCATTGTGTTTATTTGAAAAAGCAAAATGATGGCAGCTATATTATATTGTTATTGTATGTAGATGACATGCTTGTTGCAGGATCTAACATGCAGGAAATAAATGTGCTCAAAAGAAAATTGGCAAATTCATTTGCAATGAAGGATTTGGGAGCTGCAAAACAAATCCTTGGTATGAGAATAACTAGAGACAGGAAAAATCGTAAATTAACATTGTCTTAGAATGAGTACATACAAAAGGTGTTGAAAAGATTTAACATGCACAATGCAAAACCAGTTAGTACACCTTTTGCTAGCCATTTCAAACTTAGCAAGGAAATGTGCCCAAAGACCTAAGAAGACATGGATTATATGTCTAAAGTTCCATATGCATCAGCAATTGGAAGCTTAATGTATGCAATGGTCTGCACAAGGCCTGATATTGCACATGCAGTGGGAGTTGTAAGTAGGTACATGAACAATCCAGGAAAGGAATATTGGATGGCAGTGAAATGGATTCTCAGATATTTGAAAGGTACCACAAATAAAGCATTATGCTTTGGTGGTTCAAACATCTCCCTACAAGGATATGTTGATGCAGATATGGCAGGTGATAGAGATAACAGGAGGAGCACTACAGGATATGTATTTACTATTGGAGGAACAGCTGTCAGTTGGGTTTCAAAAATCCAAAGTGTTGTTGCACTTTCAACAACAGAAGCAGAGTATGTTGCTGCTACAGAGGCTAGTAAAGAAATGATTTGGTTACAAAGGTTTATGGGTGAATTGGGTAAGGAGCATGATATGGGCACGTTATACAGTGATAGTCAAAGTGCCATTCATCTTGCAAAGAACTCAGCATTTCATTCCAGGACTAAACACATACAGCTCAAGTACCATTTCATACGATCAGTGTTGGAAGATGGAGAGTTGAAGCTGGAAAAGATACACACTAGCAAGAATCCTGCAAATATGCTAACAAAATTTGTAACCAGGGAGAAACTGAGAACATGCTCAGTTTCAATTGGTCTTCAAGGATGACGATGAAGATGAAAAACAGCCAGGTCCAAAGAGGAGTCATTGTCCAGCAAATGAAGCAGCAGTGGAGTTGCTATAACCATTCTCCAAGTGGGAGATTGTTGTGTGTGGAGCATGATTGTTCAAAGGTCTTTGTTTTAGCCGGATGTATACCCCAGGAAGTCTTATACACCACTCCACGCGGGAGGGTGCGGGGGGGACTTGTCCCCCCCCCCCCCCGCGGGGGTCCGGGGGGGCCGATCCCCCCCGGCTGGGGGGTCTGGGGGCCAGCGGTCCCCCGGCGGGGGCTCAGGGGCAGTGCCCCTGAAGCTAAAAACAAATGTAAAATTTCCTTGTAAAAGTATAGTAATTTCTAGTCAATCTGGGCCGTTCATTAGGCGGATGATCTGACGGTAGAACTTATGTTTAGTTTAGGGTTTTTTTCCCTGGAAGGCAACCCCTCTCTTTGTATGAGGGTATTGTATTTGAGGCTATGAAATAGATGTGTATTCTATGAGCGAGAAACAGAGAGGTGAGACTGTGAGAGAAAACAGAGGATATTACAGTGGATTTGCTGTAGGTTGTGTCTCTTCATTTTGCTGGATAATAGAAAAGAAGGACTGGCTGTTCAGGGTGGACGTAGCCCAAACTGGGTGAACCACGTATATCTATGTCTCTCTTGTTTTGTGCGTTTTCTGTGTTTATATTTCTGCAATATTTTATGTGTTCCATTGCTCCGTAATATATAATTTTCTAACACCATGCTACAATGAATGGCATCAACACATCAGCTAGACTACATAGGGTTGACATCAATGCCAACATGAGCTAGCTTCCATCATGAACCAATTCCAACATTAGCTAGATAAATTGATGCACACCATAATTCCAACAATCTCCCCCTTTGGAATTGATGGCAACCATACACAAACTCTCTAGGCCATCATCCTCTATCACTCCCCCTTTGACATCAATGGAAAAGGGTCAACTCCATCTGATAAGGTAGCAAGAACTGAAGCACAAAGACTGGAGCAATTGATCTCTACATGGCTAAAAAATGATGCACATCAACAAGCATCCATGCCTCGCATATTAGTAGCAGTAAGAAGCAAATATACCAATCATCATCCAGAGTAGCATATCAACCAATAAACTCTAGTAGCAAGCAACAATATTCTAACATGAGGCAATTGTTGGGCGTGGCCTAACTTGGCCAAATTTTGGGCAAGGAAGCCAAATTTTGGGGATAAAGCACACAGTACAAAGTGCGAAGTGGACCGCACAGCAAACTCACTGCGCAGTATGGGGGCTTTGCGGCGAAGCCCCTTCCTTTTTGTAAAACCATATAATATTGGATAAGTTGAGGGTTTTTTACCTTAGTCCCTTGTATTTTGGAAACCATGGTATGTGGTCCATGGTAATGTAGCGATGTAATCCCTCGATGTAATAGTATATAGGGATGAATAAAAAGGAAAGAAAGCATCATCATTATTATGGAAAATCGTGTATTGAATGCCTGAATCTGTGTGATTGAGTTTGGTGGTGAAGGAAAGGCTTTGCAGTTGAGTGTGCAGAGGGCTAAGTCTATAGCTGAGTGCACAAATCAAGAACTATTTGTTGTACAAACTCTATATTATAAGCCACAGTTTTTATGTACGTAGTCCAACATTGGGATGAACCACAGTAAAATATGTGTCTACATGTGTTTATTTTCTTAATATCTGCACTTTATTTCAGTATTGTAAAGTTTATGGATGTTTATGATATGTTTAAGTGATAAATGTAATTCTATGAACTAAAGTATAAGTGTGAAGTATTTTATGAATGTGACGTAGTAAGTGTTAAAGCATAATAAAATACAAGAGTTCCACAACATAGTATCCCTCAGGGTGCAAAAACCTGGTTCTGCAACCTCCCATAATCGCTTTGGGTGAGATTGTGATATGCTTGGAGGTCATTGCCAAGAGGTCCAATGGTTGAGGGTTTTGTTGGTGCGCAGTAAAATTTGAACCTGGGTCAACCCAACCTAAGCCAACAAATGGTTCTGTTTTCAGGACTGGGATCTATTTGAGGGATATGTTTATGTGGCATCCGTCGAAGAAAGAAATCCAATATTGGGTAGAACAGAAGGAACAAGAATTTGCAGGAAAAAATAAATTAATTAATAAAATAAAAATTAATTAATTAATTAAATTAAATTAAATTTTATATATATATATATATATATATATATATTTTAAAAAATAATAATAATAATAATAGAAGCCCTCATTTTTCATCTAAAAGGTGGTTGGAGAAATACATCTTTGAAGATCAATACAAAATATTCTTTGGTTCATTTCATGTCGAGCTATACAAGTGAGTATCTAGATTGATAGAAAGAAAAGACTGCTTCAAAGGAGACAAACCTAAGGAGTGGAATCTTGAATTAATAGAGCAACTCAAGAACACCGACAATAGGATCTCAAGAGCTGTTGATTTCTGGATTGATAGCATCTTAGGAGGATTCATTACTGAGTTCATAGTAGACTTGATTGTGTCCTACAGTGAAGCAGAATGAAAATTTTTCAAAGGACCGTGACGTAAGTTCTTAAAATCTATGAACCTTTGGATTAATATTCTTTTGTGTGAAAAGGTGATTTTATGAATGCAATCATATTATTATTTAATTATGTTTAGAATATCTGAAGAAGAGACTGGGACAACGTGAAGTGGAAAAAGATATATAATAGACACTAGAAATAAATCTCATGGCCATGATCCAAATACTTTTATAGAAGCTAACTATATCTCTCTGTTAAGTGAGTCTGAAAGTGAAGAAAATCATCCTTAGAACCCTGAAGTAATCTCGCAGTATTCACCCTTCCAACCTGAAAGTTCATCGAAGCCAAAATCAAGTAATAATTAGGGCATTTTTGGCTTTCCCTGCCCCCCTACCCCTCATACCCTTCCCCTTATGAATCCCCCTCCCCCTCCCCCATCGTGAAGAAATATGGTCAATGACATTAAGTTGCTTATTTTTAAAGGGACTGGATCAGAGGATCTAGAGAAATTATAGTTCTTATGTGAAGCAAGTCCATGATGAAAATATGAAGAAAGCGCAGCTCGTTACACCATTTTGGGATAGAGTGTTTACATCGTACATGAAGTATTCAAGCAATCAAAACAAACCATTTGCAGACATTAAAACAGCGCTGGTAAAAGAATTCAAGAAACTTAAGCCTGAGTCGCAGTGCATCATTGAGCTAAAAGAAATCAAACAAAAGCAAATTGAGTCTGTTTTGGAATTTGATCAAAGGTTCAAGATATTATTAGATCGTGTGAACTTTGAAATAGGTTCGTAGCAACATAAAGAGTGGTTTATAGTTTTGTTTCTTCCACATATAAGATTGTCTTTGTCACAACAAGATACCAAGTTAGAAGATTCGTCAATAGGGGATACCAATGCAGGTATGTAGCCGATCTAGAGTCAACTGGAAAATTTTACTCTGCAAATACAAGAAATGAAGAAAAGTAAAGAAGTTTGAGAAGAAGTATGGTGTACAAAGTGTAAAGGAGAAGGCCATTCTAAGGAACAATTTCCTCTCTTCAAAAACTACATGGCTAGTCAAGCACTGAATCCTTTGAATCTCGGATCTAGTTTATGGTGCGAGATATGTAAAACTAGGGGCGAACATCGTGCTGAAGATTATTATCTATTGCAAAAGTATGTGCAAACTCCAAGGAACCTATATTGCAAGTTCTGCAAATCAGTGGGACATGATGAAAACAATTGTCGAGCTTATGAACTAATGATGGATTGAAGTGTTGATGCATATAGGATGCAAGCCAAGGAACATGGATAGTACAGTTGTCGGGGTGGTTATCAAGGTCGAGGTCGAGGTAATAGTCAAGGTGGTGGAGCTAGTTGAGGATGAGGATAGTTTATCAACTATAACTGCGGCTAGGCATGAAACTTCGCAAGAGACTGTTAGAATCCTACCACGACATGTAAGTATTGCAAATATTTTGATCATGTAATTGAAGAGTGTCTGGTACTTATGGAAAAAATGCAAGAAAAGAGGAACCAACAGTCGACACAAAACATCCAAATGATGACTGTGGAACCAAGGACCGATGAACCTCACATAAATATTGTAACAAGAAGTGGAGCTACGACTAGGGATGATAAAGAAGATGGGAAGAAGGAAGTCGAAGCTACATGGGTAAGAAATACTACTGAAAAAGTCCCTATGTTTGATATTCAAAAGGAAAAAAGAAATATTTATGGAAGTGAAGTGAAGATTTATGGATGCAGGAGCTTCGACATCTAGCACGCAACAAAATCAGAAGAATAGTTGTGATCTATCATCTTCGACACAAGGCCAAGCTCTGATAATATAGGAACAAGATGCAGCATATCAGGTAGATACTCTAAAATATTTTCTTCAAACTTGTATGAAATTGTTGCGAGATCAAAGAGTTATAAAATTAATTCAAGAATTGATAAATTCTTGTGCATCTAAATAAGTACCACGAAGTGAGATGCGTGAAGTTAACAATTTACATAGACAAAAGGGAACTGGAAAATAAATGAGTCTTAATGCAAAAATAGGAGAATATGACATGGACCAAGTTATTTTAGATCTGGTATCTCAAGCGAATGTTCTGACAAAGAAAACTGGGAATTAGAGGGTAAATCGAAGTTCCAATGGTCACTTATTCAACTAAGAATGGCGAACCAATAAAAGATTGTTCCTCTAGGAAGATTATCATGCATTACAGTAGACATTGAAGGGGTGCGCACTACTATTGATTTTGAAGTGATAGAAATTGTGGATGATAGTAACCCCTATCCTGCACTACTTGGACTGGATTGGGAATTTGCTAACATGGCTATAATCAACTTAAAGAAGAGGCAAATGATATTTGAAAGCAACAATATGAGAGTCATTGTTCCATTATATCCATCAAAAGGAGCAAGGTATATTGAACCAGTTAAACAAGAGTACAATGCAGCAGTCATTGACAACATTTATCAGATAACAACCAAAGAAGAAGAATGGATTAATCCCATTGCAAATGGAAAATTGGGTTAGGAACAAGACAGTTCATGCACTTCATATTCAGAAGAAGAATTGGAAAATTGGCAAAACAGGTTACATGAAGTGTCTACAAGGCGATGTGCAAAAATTACTAAAGTAATTCAATGTATGAAAGTTGAGATATGTGACTTACCTTTTTATGATGGTTTGGGTAATATAAATGATTTTCTTGAAGAATATGAAGAATAGGTACCAGAGTGTCAAAGATTGTTCGCTCTGGATCTAGCATTAAGAGCTACTCCTGCTAGATGGCGGGGTACACATAAGAAGAATATAGGAACTTGGCACGAATGTCGAAGGTTGTTATGGATAAGATTGTTCAGGTAGATACAAAATTGGAAGATAAATATGATGGTCAAACTGACCCTAGAGAGCACATCCATCTTTGTATGACAGCATGGAAGGAGATTCCACAAGAAGAATGGGTGCATGGGTTCATCCATACATTGGAGACAATTCCTCAAAACTGGTACTTGGAAACAGAACTTCGACATGGTACTGTGAGTTGGGCAGAGATGGTTGATGGTTTTATATTGACATTTGGCCTCGAAGATGACTTTTCATATATAGATTCAACCCTTCAGATAGTTAAAAAGAAGATTTTTGAGAATGAAATTCCACTCACTTGGTAGCTTGATTGGGTTGCAAAACTACATAATGTACTAGAATGCTACAACATCAATGCAGAAGAAGATCTAGACCCTCACAATATTGACATAGCAGAATCTGAAGGCTACCGCAAAGTGAATGGACCTAAATTAGAAATGTGTGATATAACAAGTGTTGGAAATAATACTGAGAGGGGGGGTGAATCAGTATTATCAGATCAATAAAACTTTTTCAATGCTCAGAAACATATACGCTACTTCAGTTAAGTGAACCAACGTGTACACGCTACTGTGTCTAAAGAAAACAGCGTATAACCAGAAAACTTATAATTCAGTTAGTTTATCTTCAGTTAAGTGCATCAGGTCATTATTCACCATATTAAGAGTAAACAGTATAACAGAACAGATCATCACACAAAAACCACACACATGAACACCATGATATAAGGTGGAAACCCAATGTGGGTGAAAACCACCTGCTGCAAGTCGTCTCTATCTTTCTTTAATAAGAACTTCAGTTTACAATCTTTTGTACTGGTGCAGCCTTATACCAGTACGCAGGCTACAACCTGCAGAAGGCTTCAACCTTCTCTCGTTCTCCAAACTTCCTTGGAAGGGAGCTTCAACCCCCTTTGCTCTTGTACTAGCTAAGATACTAGTACGTAGGTGCAGGCCTACAATCTTCTTTCCTTCAGGTACCACTTTTCATACATTTTCAGACTGGATATTCCTGAAGCACAATATTACAATATGAAGACCACAATTCATTCAACCTTCATAGCAGATTACAAAACAACCAATACTCACATCAACAATATTTGAATCACTGAACCACTGAAACCCTGTCAAACCCAGTCACCAGAACACAGAGCAGACTACAGAACTCTGCAATAACAGTCAGACCCAGCTGCAACCCAAAAATCAAGCTCCAAAAGATATACGCTACTTCAATGAAGGCAACCCACGTATACACGCGGTTTTACCGAAGACAACCTGCGTACAGATCTAAAAATAATTTTTCATAACTTGCAGCTGTACCAGACATCAGTTATACCTAGAACATAATATTGCGTCAGTCATGCGGATCTAGAAATACGCATAATAAAGATAGTTCATTTCAAACCATTTGATCCCGATCTCTCCTTAGATCTTGTTCTCCATCAACCGATGAGATCTCTCCTTAGCTCAGATCAAGCAATACATCATCAACCAATAACCTGCATACTTGATCTAATACTTCATCAGATATTCAAGACATTTCAGATACACTTGCCTAATGATTTCCTTCTCCTTATATAGCCTTAGGCCTTGTTCAATACCAAGAGCCAAAACCATAGAAATCCAATACCATCATCTTCAAAACTAGGGATCAACACGTCCGTCGAGACACCAAGGTCCAAAACCATAGGCACAACTTCCAAGGAATAACCGTCGTGGATAAGTTTTCCACATACACGCGCTTTTACTGAAGCCAACCAGCGTGTACACGCGACTTGGTATATAGCGAACCTGCGTATACGCGACTTGGTATATAGTGAACCTGCTTGTATACGCGACTTGGTATATAGTGAACCAGCGTGTATATATTTTTCTTCATACTTGTAGACTGATCATCAATTCCTTGCTGCTATCCTTCTGCACTATGATTTGTTATCAGTGTGATTTGCCATCAAGGACAACACTTGTCTCATAATGCCAACAACAAGTCCATTAATGACAAGGAAGGTGATTATAGGATCAGAAGATGAGCTGGAGTTTGCAACGATAAGAGATTACTGGGATGAAGAAATAGTTAGCAAAGTGACAGATATTTTGCATGAATACCAGGATTTATTCCCCATTAAGTTCTCAGATTTGAAGGGCATAGTAGGAGACTTGGTAGTTGTGAATATTCCTTTAAAGCCTGATGTGAAGCTTGTCAAGCAAATACCCTACAAATTGAATCCAAAATATAAGGAGAAAGTAAAAGAAGAGTTAGATAAAATGATAGCAGCATGGATCATTAAACCTGTGGAGGAATCAGAGTGGGTAAGTCCCATGGTGGTCTAAGAAAAGAAGGCTAAAGGAGAAATTGGGATTTGTGTGGATCTAAGGAAATTAAATGATGCATGTGTGTATGATGCCTTCCCTACACCCTTTACAGATGAAGTGTTGGATAATGTAGGGGGACAGGAGGCTTACTCATTCACAGATGGATTTTCAGGATACCATCATATTAGAATTGCACCAGAAGATTGACATAAGACTACCTTCATTATAGAATGGGGATCATATCAATATACAGTGATGCCTTTTGGACTGAAGAATGCCCCTGCCATATTTTCAAGAGTGATGGTTACAACTTTCAAAGAATATATTCACAAGTTCTTAGAAGTATACTTCGATTATTGGATAGTATTTGGGTTATTGAAGAAACATGTTGCAAGCTTAAGGTTGATGCTCGACACATTCAGACAGTATCAAATATCTCTAAATATTAAGAAGTGAATATTTTGTGTACATTTTGGTATATTGCTGGGACATGTTGTTTGCAAGAAAGGATTGTTGGTGGATCCTACAAAGATTGTTATTATTACGAATTTACCTCCACCAAAAACAATGAGACAGCTTCACACCACTTTGGGGCATACAGGATATTATAGAAAATTTATCAAAGGATATGCATAGATTACTGTGCTTGTGGAAAAATTGTTGAAGAAAGATGTTACTTTCCTATGGAACGAAGAATGTCAAAAGAGCCTCGACACGCTAAAATAAAAGATGGTAACTACTCATATACTAGTATTTCCATATTGGAATAAGGAATTTCATGTTCATGTGGATGCTTCATGCATAGATTTAGGAGTGGTGTTAGCACAACCTAGTGCAGGATAAATCGATCACCCTATAGCTTTTGCAAGTAGGAAACTGTCTAAAGCATAAAATAACTATACAACTAAAGATAGAGAAGGACTAGCTATGGTATATGTTTTGCTGAAATTCAAATATTATTTGCTAGGATCATATTTTAAGATGTTCACGGATCACTCTGCACTAAAGTACCTGGTCAATAAGCCTGTTTTAGGAGGAGAAAATTGCAGATGGTTATTATTATCTCAGGAGTATTATTTTGAAGTTGTTGTTAAGCCAGGAAGACTAAATGTTGGACCTGATCATTTGTCAAGGTTAGAGACAAGAGAAGAACTAATGAATATAGAGGATAATATTCATTATGCACAATTGTTCGCAATTAGGACAACAGATGGTCACTTTGCTAATATTATTCAGTTCTTAACCACAGGGCTGGCTCCTTCATAATACACTACACAGCAAAAGAAGTAATTGGTGGTTAAGGAAATAGATTTTTCAATGCTAGTAGGACATTTGTATAAAATGGGACCAGATGAAATATTGCACAAGTGTGTTCCTGAGCAAAAAGACAGATAATTTTAACAGAAGCTCATAGTAGCACAGCTAGCGGAAATTATGCAGGGAAAACTATTGCGTAGAAAAATTTAAAAGCAGGACTACAGTGGCCTACACTACGCAAATATGCAAAGGAGTATTGTTGAGCTTGTGATATCTGCCAAATAACAGTGAAACCTTCAAGGAGATATGAGATTCCACTAGTGCCACAAGTAACTTTGCGGGCTTTTGACAAATGGGCTATTGATTTTGTCGGACATATCAATCCACAAGGGAAAAGGACTAGTGCAAGGTATCTAATCACTACAATTGATTATTTGACAAGGTGGGCCAAAGCACAGCTGGTGAAGGATTGCAGTGCAAAAACTATTGCGAAGTTCATCTTTGAATACATACTATCCAGATTTGGGTGCCCAAAGATATTGATGAGTGACCAAGGGTCACATTTCTTGAATAAGACCATTGAAGCATTATCTGAGGAATTTCAAGTATACCACCAAAAGAGCACTCCTTATCATCCTAGGGCAAATGGAACTATGGAGGCATTTAATAAAAATTTTAAGAATGCACTAACCAAGGTATGTAATGTGAATAGGGATGACTGGGATCTTAGAATTTCAGCAGTATTATGGGCTTATAGGACTACATGCAAAAATTTGACAGGTCAGACACCCTTTAGGTTGGTTTATGGGCAAGAAGTTGTGATGCCCATGGAATACATTGTCCCTAGCCTAAGAATTACAACTTTTACAAATATGGTAGACCCCGACATAATGGAAGAAAGAATGTCGTAGTTACTGGCTCTGGAAGAAGACAAGTTTTTAGTAGGATTTCATCAACAAGTGCAAAAAGAAAGAGAAAAGGCTTGGCATGATAGGAACATTAAGAAAAAGAAGTTTCAGGTAGGAGACCTTATTCTCCTCTATGACAATAAGTTTGTGAAATTTCCAGGGAAATTCAAAACACACTAGTTAGGCCCATATGTTATTAAGTATATTACTGATGGAGGTGCAGCACAGTTATCAAAGTTAAATGGAGAATTAATTCAAGGAAAAGTGACTGGCAGTAGATTGAATTTGTACAGGGACAACCTTGTCCCTACATCTCCGCCCGAAAGAAGAAATAAGGAAAATCTTAGTGTCACATGTAGTTGAAAGTGGACACTGGATTATAAACTACGCTGCAAACAGAGCTTCGATGAAGAAAGTACTTCGCTAAAATCAGGAATATGTCGAAGTTCAAAGGAAGCCAAAAAGCAATACAAAGGTTTTATACAATAGGGAACGTGTCGAAGCCTACCGAAAAGTAGAAATAGGACCGTTAAAAGGGAAAAGACAAACGTAAAGTCGCATTTAAGACCATAGATTGGCAGAATTTATGGATAGATACGCATTTAATGACAGAATCTGAATAGAATCGGGACAAAATCAAATCTAATGATGAGGTCCGAAGGTCAGAATTGTTATAAATAGCTGACTCCCACATCGATTAAGAACTTTTCTGAATCAAGAGTTTGAGAGAGTAATAGTGCGAAGCAGTTGCAGATATTTCTTGCATAAATATCCGATCCACTGATGAATTTGTGCGAATATTTAACGAGAAATGTTGGAAGGAGTTATGGAAGTAGCCACCACAACAACAGTTGATACACCCGCAGCATCACCAGTCACACAACCTGTAGCAACAACACCCTCAATAGCAGCGACGACGCCGCAGAAACAATGGAAATCTCCAAGAAAGCAGAAAACTAAGGAAGAAAGATCCAAAAATAATAAAGACAAGTGATGCGAACTTAAACTGGAATGCAAAAAATTACAAATATAACCATAAATATAGAGACACAATAGAAAAACACTTCATTTCATTAATAGAAAAATATTGAACTATGCTTACAAACAAAATGGAAATAAGATAGCTCGAGCGATGGTAGCATATCTCTGAGAAGAGATGTGGTGGATACATGCCTCTGAACTATGTTACAATGAGGCTCAACAGCCTATTTATTATTAAAAAACATGATAAAACCCTAAACAACCAAAGCCCTAACACCAGGAGATGTAACACCAAGAGTTGTGGACCCCATTGGGGTTAGTTGGGCAGCCAAATTCCCGGGGCCGTAACTTGGTCATATTATCTCCATTCGGCACGTACAATACCTTGTTAGAAAGGTTTCTATTAGTACTATAGGTTTGGCCACAAGTCCTTTCCTGCAGCTATGGGTCTGTAGTGGACCTAAAAAAAACGTCGTTTAGCGAGGCAAAACTGCTTTGGAAGTTCAGGACCCGAAAAACTGCTAAAGATAGTAAATGCTGAAATGAACAAGGAAACATATGAAACTGACTGGAGGGTCTAGGTGGAATAGGCAGGTAGCCACCAATATCCACCTGGATCATTCCTCCCCTGTTAGGAAGCAATAGTTCCCATTGCATGTAAAGCCTCCATGAGGTGAGGAAATTTCTGTTGAACCACTTGCCCTGGTGAAGTAGTTGGCCTGATTTGACAACTCGATATACTTGTATCCTCTGTTGGCGAGTGTCCTTGATCTATGTATCCATGATCTGATTAGTTGTGGCTTGTTTTATGCAGACTGGTGATCCGAATCGAATCCATAAACGACTGTCAAAGAATTGTGACTAAATCAAGTCGAACAAATCTTGAATGAAATCCAAAACAGCAATCGAAAACACCCTGAACCAGTGACCATGGCAGCCGGTGCGGAACAACGAGGACCTCGGTCAAAGCGCGCTGACCGAGGCCCATGGAGACTACGCAGGATGTCGATGTAGCCCCTGGGAGCCCCGGAACGAGAAAAGAAGCTGGTTTTCGATGCGCGAATCGCGCATCGCTGGGCGAACAGGGCTGAAATGGTAGAGCCTTAAGCACTCAGTCACATTGGGAGCCAAAGGACCGTGGGCGGAGAAACGAAAAGTGCCATCGTACGAAGGTGGGACCCACGACCTGGAAACCGGTGGTTTGATCGGGGTGCCCTTGAACGGTAAGAGGTTTTGGAGAAAACGGAGCGATCACACTCAGCGATCGACGCGTGGCAGCGGAGGTGAGAGAAAAACCACCGTGATCGCGCGTTATCGGTCAAGCAAGTCAACCGCACTCGACATGCGTATGATGTTGGATCTGGAGGAGCCTAGATCAGATGGCTGAGATTACGCCCAATAGACAGAAGTGAAATCGACAAGGAATTAAGCTGTGATTTAAGGGGATTTGGAATCCGTTGACCGCCAGGTGGAGAAAGAACATATCCACAACATAACAAAAGAAATGAATCGACGAACAGGCTGGTGCTATTCCAATGAGGACACGTGGCTACTTCCTGAGTGTTCATGCTTACGTCGAACAGGGAATTCCAAGCACGCAGGCGGAAGGTGAATCGACGCAGGTGGGAAACGAACCGAACAGGCATGGAGGTCGAATGGCTAAAGCCATGAACAGAGATAGTCGAATACAGATCAAGAGAGAGAGTGAAGAGTCCAAGCGACCAAGAGAGACAGTGAACAGTGAACCCTGAGAGGAGGACTGAGCACAGAGAGCAGTAAAGCCAAGCAGAGGAGACAGAGGGCCAAGCTGACCACAAGCAGCATCGAGCACCAGAGAGCTTGAAGAATCAAGCCTTCCCATAGAGGAATCTGTCTGGATTGAACATCACAATTGGATCTTTCCACTCTAGACCAAGGGTCACAGAGCTAGTAGGGAGAACAAGAGTCTGAGTACTCCGAGTGGCTTGGGGGATCCAAGAACCACCCTGCCAAGCAAAATCTGCTTCAGGAGAACTCATATTGAGTCCCTGTATTGTAATTTCTCTGCTGAAAGACACAATAAAACAAGGCCACCATTGAAGCTGGACCGGAGACATAGCCCTGGAGAATAGGGTGAAGTCCTTATTAAAAACTATTTGTGTCTTTGTGTTACTTACTGTATTTCTCTGCTGTCTTTCCATTTATTTTCTGTGTATTGGCAATCTAATCAATCTATTGTTTCAATAACACAGAACACACACACCAGCACATGGGTCTGTAATACCTTTTGTTTAATAAATCTTCAACTGAGGTCACTCATAGGGTGATCTTCAGATCAAGTGGTATCAGAGCTCTAGGTTGTAAGGTTAGACAAGCTTGTGTTGGTTTAGCTGTGAATGCTCACTAGATCATAGCTCAAATTAGGAGGAGAGTTGGTGGAAACTAATCCTGAAATTGGGAGAGTCTATTCTTGGAAGACAATGTCAGAAGAAGGTTCTATAGGGCCAGACCCTCAATTTATAGAAAGTTTCCTAGCTATAAAGTCTATGGTAGCATAAATGTATAGGGACTTTAGAAATCATAAGGGTGAAGATTCATCAAGCTCTAAGTAAGATAAAGAAGAAGATGAATCTCATTCCCATGACCACTCAAAAGGAAAGGGAAAAGAAGAAAGCTTCCCTACACCTCCTAGTAGCCCTATGCATAATAAGAAAGCATATTTGATTAAGTTGGATGTTAAATTTGATTTGCCTAAATATGATGGAGAACTAAATGCTGAAAAGTTGGACAATTGGATTAGACAAATTGATGTGTATTACATAGTACAAAATATAGACTCAGACAAGAGCAAGATTCAGCTGGCAAGCCTTCGCCTAGGGGGCACTGCCTTGGTTTGGTGGGAAGGTAGAACCCAAGCTGATATGAGGAAGCATGGTAAGACCATCTCTGTCTGGAGTGAATTTGTTACTGCAATCAAAAATTAGTTCTATCCATTGGCCTACATGCAACAAGCCATGATGAGTTGGTAAACTCTTCGGTAGTTGAAAGGGAAAAGTGTACAAGGGTATACTCAAGAGTTTAGAAAGAGAGCATTGATGTTGGGTATTTCATTAAACTCACCAGAAACTTTTTTGAAGTACATTGGTGGTCTACACAGCTACATGAGGCATTCCATCCTCATGTTTAATCCCACTAGTATAGATGAGGTATCTGTACAAGCTACTCATCTAGAAGCTAGAGGAAAGAATGGAAATCCAGAAGTTGGGGGACGATCCCAACCCACTGTAAGCAAGAGCAAGGAGAAAAGAAAGCAGAAGTGGAAAGCAAGGAAGGCTAACACTGCACAGAAAGGCAAAGCTTCATGCACTCACTATAAAAAGGAGGGGCATGATGATGAGCACTGTTGGATTTTGCATCTAGAGCTGAGACCTAAGAAGTCCGAGGGCAAGAAGAAGAAGATTGTTGAAGCTATTCAAGAAGATTTGGGGTCAGACTCGGGAGATGAAACAATCATTGTAGCCACAGGTATAAAAGGTTATCTGCTTTAGAGAATGTTGAAATCAAGAAGCAGGTGCATGAGTTGCTCGAGAAAGGGTTCATCGGGCCTAGCACATCACCATGTGGGTCACCAATCATTTTGGTGAGAAAGAAAGATGGCTCGTGGAGAATGTGCATTGATTACTGAGCATTGAATAAAATAACGATAAGAAATCGTTATCCCCTTCCTCGCATAGATGATATTTTAGATCAACTGAAGGAAGCTGTTTATTTCACCAAGCTGGATTTGCACAATGGATACCATCAGGTCAGAGTTGCATAGCAAGATGCATGGAAGATTGCTTTCAAAACAAAGCAGGGATTATATGAATGGCTGGTTATGCCTTTTGGCTTAACCAATGCCCCTGCTACTTTCATGAGATTAATGAATGATGTACTCAAACCTTTTCTTTGTGATTTTGTTACTGTGTATCTGGATGAAATTCTGATTTTTACTAAAACGTGGGAAGAACATTTAAAGCATGTTAAGCACACATTAGATGTTTTGAAAAGAGAAAAACTTTATGTTAAACTCTCCAAATGTGAATTTGGCAAAACCTCTCTAAATTACTTGGGTCATATAGTAGGGGGAAGTGAATTGAAAATAGATCCCTCTAAAGTGGCAGTCATTGTAAACTGGCCTAAACCCAAGTCTGCTACAGAAGTGAGAAGCTTCTTAGGAGCAGCACAATATTGGAGGAAGTTCATTTCAAATTTTTCCTCAATTGCAGCTCCCTTACATGCTTTGACAGGATTGAACAAGGTGTTTCAGTGGGGAGGCGAACAGTAGAAAACCTTCGACACCTTGAAAGAAAAAATTAGTACAGCACTTGTACTAGAACTGCCAGATCTACAAAGACCATTTGAGATCCAAACTGATGCCAGTGACTATGCCATGGGAGCAGTGTTGACACAGCACGGTAAACCCATATGTTATCATTCTGAGACTTTTAATCCTACAGTAGTTAATTACCCTACCTATGATAAAGAATTGTATGCATTAGTTCAGAGTGTGAAAAAGTGGAAACATTACTTAATGGGCAAAGAAACAGTAATACATACTGATCATCTGCCACTTCAATATCTACACTCCCAAACTAAGTTGCAACAATCAAGACATTATAGATGGATGGGTTTTCTACAAAAGTTTCATTTAGTCATTAGATATAAAAAGGGCATACATAACAAGGTTGCAGACATGTTATCTAGACCCATTATAAATGCATCTACCGTACTTAAGCATAATTATGTGCTGCATGAAAGCTACATAGAACAATATGCTCAGGATATGGACTTTAAAGATGTATATGCAACTTTGAGTCAAGGCAAAAGAGTAGAAGAATTGGACTATCATGTGAAGGACCGACTCTTATATCATTGTGGGAAACTCTACATTCCACAAACTGAGAGAGCAAAGATAATGAGGGAATCACACACTTCTCTGATATCAAGTCACTTTGGGGTAAGTAAAATAGTTGCATAGCTGAAAAGGTTCTACTATTGGCCAAGAATGAGTGAGACAGTTTCTAGATATGTAAAGGGATGTGCTATGTGTGCTAAAAGCAAGCCCAGCAACAGAAAACTAGGCTTGTACACCCCATCGCCAGTTCCTTCTCACCCTTGGGAAAGCATTTCCATGGATTTTGTTGGAGGACTACCTAAATCTAGGAAAGGTCATGATTATCTATATGTTGTTGTGGATAGGTTCAGCAAAATTTGTATTTTGATGCCCTGTAGTAAACATATTACAGCTGAACAGACTGCAAAATTATTCTTTGAACATGTATGGGTTCATTTTGGGTTACCCACTTCTATTATATCTAATCGAGACACTCGATTTGTGGGAAAGTTTTGGTCCAGTCTTTGGGAACTATTGGACACCAAATTAAAGAAAAGCATAGCTTTTCATCCACAAACAGATGGTCAAATAGAAGTAGTTAACAAGACAGTGATCTAGTTACTGAGAGGATATTGCAGCAAGCACCCTAAGCTTTGGGATGAACACTTGTGTTATGTGCAGCATGCTTACAACAGAGCCAAACACTCTTCTACCCAGAGATCTCCTTTTGAGACCTGCTTTGGTTTCATACCAAGGTCTCCCTTGGATTTTGTCTTTGGTAAAGATACCATGGTTGATGGACACAGTGATGTGGACAGGGCAACTAGGTTCATTGAACAGATCCAAGAGATCCACCAGGCAGTACAGGAACAGCTGGAAAAGAGCCAGGCCAAGTACAAGGCTAGGCATGATAAGCATCGGATGGAGCATAGTTTTCAAGTTGGAGACCAAGTCTGGTTGTATATCAGCAAGGACAAGATGCAAGGTGAAGGCAAGAAGCTAAAACCTATGAGGTACGGACCCTTCAGGACACTTGAGAAGATTGGTGAAAATGCTTTTCGCCTTGATCTGCCAGCTTACATGCACATCTACTCAGTCGTGAACGCAGATTGCTTGAGGTTGTTTGAACCTTCAATGATTGAGGACCCTGAAGAGCAAAGTCAATTGCCTTCTATTGATGACCTGCTACCTGAATATCTTAATGAGTTGCAGGAAGACACAGTGCTGGACAGGAAGGTAAGGACGACGCGCAGTGGACAGGTGGAATACCTCAGGATTAGGCTTAAAGGTTCGAAGCCGAGCAGTGCGAAGTGGATTGAGATTGGACAAGTGAGACAACAGTTTCCTCACTTAGTCGATGCTTGAAGAAAACCAACTTTTGGTGGTCCAAAAGCTTTTCAGTAGGGAGGTCGTGATCCGAATCGGATCCATAAACGATTGTCAAAGAACTATGACTAAATCAAGTCAAACAAATCTCGAATGAAATCCAAAATAGCAATCAAAAACACCCTGAACCAGTGGCCATGGCAGCCGGTGCGGAACGACGAGGACCTCAGTCAAAGCGCACTGACTAAGGCCCATGGAGACTGTGCAAGTCGATGTAGCCCCTGGGAGCCCCAAAACAAGAAAAGGAGTTGGTTTTCATGCAAGGCGCCTGGGCAAAGAGGGCTGAAATGGTGGAGCCTTAAGCACTCAGTCACATTGGGAGCCAGAGGACCGTGGGCGGAGAAACGAAAAGCGCCATCGTATGAAGGTGGGACCCACGACCTAGAAACCGGCAGTTTGATCGGGGTGCCCTTGAACGGTAAGAGGTTTTGGAGAAAACAGAGCGATCACACTCAGCGATCGACGCGTGGCAGCGGAGGTGAGAGAAAAACCACTGTGATCACGTGTTATCGGTCGAGCAAGTCAACCGCACTCGACGTGCGTATGACGTTGGATCTGGAGGAGCCCAGATTGGACGGCTGATATTGCACCCGATAGACAGAAGCGGAATCGACAGGGAATTAAGCCGTGATTTAAGGGGATTTGGAATCCGTTGACCGCCTCGGTGGAGAAAGAACGTATCCACGACATAACGGAAGAAATGAATCGACGAACAGGTTGGCGTTGTTCTAATGAGGACACGTGGCTACTTCCTAAGCGTTCATGATGACGCCGAACAGGGAACTCCAAGCACGCAGGCAGAAGGCGAATCAACACCGGCGGGAAAGGAACCAAACAAGAATGGGGGTCGAATGGCTAAAGCCATGAACAGAGACAGTCGAATAGAGATCAAGAGAGAGAGAGCGAAGAGTCCAAGCGACCAAGAGAGACAGTGAACAGTGAACCTTGAGAGGAGGATTGAGCACAGAGAGCAATAAAGCCAAGCAGAGGAGACAGAGGGCCGAGCTGACCACAGGTAGCATCGAGCACCAGAGAGCTTGAAGAATCAAGCCTTCCCATAAAGGAATCTGTCCAGATTGAGCATCACAGTTGGATCTTTCCACTCTAGACCAAGGGTCATAGAGCTGGTAGGAAGAACAAGAGTCTGTGTACTCCAAGTGGCTTGGGGGATCCAAGAACCACCCTGCCAAGCAAAATCTACTTCAGGAGAACTCATATTGAGTCCCTGTATTGTAATTTCTCTGCTGAAAGACACAATAAAACAAGGCCACCACTGAAGCTGGACCGGAGACGTAGCCCTGGAGAATAGGGTGAACTCCTTATTAAAAATTGTTTATGTCTTTGTGTTGCTTACTGTATTTCTCTGCTGTCTTTCCATTTATTTTCTATGTATTGGCAATCTGATCGATCCGTTGTTTCAATAACACAGAACACACACACCAGCACATGGGTCTGTAATACCTTTTGTTTAATAAATCTTCAACTGAGGTCACTCATAGGGTGATTTTCAGATCAACTGGGTTGAGCTCTGTTGGTGTGAGTTGTTCTGCAATTTCAGATGTGTCCAACAATGGTGGAAAGTATGGCCGAAGGCAGTCTACATTGAACATTAGGTGCAGACCAAGGAAGAGTGGGATGTTAAGCTCGAAGGCATTTTCACCGATAACCTTGGTGATGGTGTATGGCCCATATCAGAGTGGGTGAAGCTTACGGTGGGGTCCAACGAGGCGCTCCTTTTTCAAATGTAGCCAAACTTTGTCATCCACCTAGAACTTGTGTGGCACTCGATGTTGATCATAGCACTGCTTATACTTAGCATTGGCTCTGTCTAATATATCATGGACCTACTGGTAGATGTGTTGAATGTGCTCAATGAAGTTGTTAGCCCTTTCGACTTCGGACTAGACATGAGCTGAATCTGCCTGAGTGGCTACAAATGGTATCGCCACATCAATGGGACATAATGGTTGAAATCCCAGCCCTACCTGAAAGGGGTTGTGGCCTATTGAGTTGTGGAGAGATCTGTTGTAGTTGTGTTGGACATAAGGGAGACTTTCATTCCACATGTGTGGATTCTTCGAGTTGTACATGCTCAAAATGTGTACGATCATCCTATTGACAACATATGTTTGGCCATCAGTTTGGGGATGGAAAGTTGTGGACTTAGTAAGTTTTGTATCCAGCATCAACCAGAGATTGGACCAAAATGCACTCAGGAATTTGTTGTCCTAATCTGAGAAAATGGATTGTGGGATCCCAAAGTGTACCCACACTTACTCAAAGCCGAGCTTAGTAGTGGCATTTGTTATGATACTCTTCTTGCAGGCCGCCATGATGGCCATCTTAGAGAATTTTTCAACGACTACGAAAATGCAATCATTGTTGTGCTTAGTAGAAGGAAGGCCCGAGATGTAATCCATGGAGATAGATTCCCAAGGCCGACTAGGAGTAGGTAGAGGAGTATACAGGCCTTTATTCTTGATGGTTTGCTTGGAAATGGCATAAGCAGTACAGGATCTAATGTACTTCCCAACATCCTAATGAAGTTTCGTCCAATAAAAATACTTATGCAATACCACCACTATTTTCTCTACTCCAAAATGTCCAGCAACCCGACTGTAGTGCACCTCCTAAATCATCTTGGCATGCTCGCTTGAAGGAACACAGATATTTCCTAGGTGGCATAACAGTACATCTTGAAGGTGAAATTTTGGAACTTACTTCACTTCCAGGAGTGTCTGGTATGTTCTACCAAATTCTGGATCGCTCTTGTAAAGATGCGGCCACCCCAAAGTCTCGTGCCCATAGGAGGAGAGCATAATGATCAACGCCATGACCAGTGGTCAGCTAAGGCAATTAGGACATTATTGGTGTTTCCCTTCTTACACCTAATGTTCAAATAGAACTATTGCAGGTAGGTGGACCATTTCTGATGGTGATCGTTCTGCAACTTCCCTTGTGTCTATATGAACTGCAAGGGTCGGTGGTCTGTGTGGATGATTGTTTCCTTCCCCATAATGTAATGCTTCCATTGACGAAAGACCTGCACAATGGAATACATTTCTTTGTCATAAGTGGGATACTTTCGGACTGTGTTTGAAAGTGTCTCACTGTGGTAAGCCACTGGATGCCCATGCTGAGTAAGAACCGCACCAATAGCATAGTCGGAGGTGTCTGTCTCAATCTCAAATGGTTGTTGCAGGTCTAGTAATGTGAGAACTAGTACAAAGCAGAGGCGATTCTTCAACTCGAAAAATGCTTGTTGTTGGGTTTCAGACCAAAAAAAAATTTCTTTCACTCCACCCTTGGTGAATTGACTTAAAGGCCAAGTGATATGAGAGAACCTCAACACGAACCTGTGTAGAAATTGGCAAGACCCAAAAAGTTGCGGAGATTTGTTATAGTGGTCAGGGCTAGCCAATCTAGAATGACTTGTAACTTGGCTGGGTCCACATGTACACCCTACTCATCAATGACGTATCCCATATACTGAACCTGGGTCAGGCCAAAAGTTCATTTCTCCAAGTTAGTACACAACTTGTGTTGTCGCAAGGTTTGAAGGACCTGTCGAATATGCTGGAGGTGATCTTCCCAACTCTGGCTAAAGATCAAGGTATCATCTAAATACACCACCACGACTGCATTGGTGAAGGGTCGCAATATGTCGTCCATCAGTCTTATGAAGGTTGCAGGGGCATTCGTCAATCCGAACAGCATGACCAACCATTCGAAAATGCCCTCCTTGGATTTGAAGGCAGTCTTCCACACATCGGAGGGTTCGATAGGTACCTGATGATAACCTAACTTTGAGTCAATATTGCTAAAATATTGGCCCCCTTGAGCTGGTCCAAAAGGTCATCAATCTGTGGGATTGGGTACCTATTCCAGACAGTGATCTTGTTTAGCGCCTGATAGTCAATGTAGAGTCTCCAAGTCCCATCCTTCTTCTATACCAATACAATCAGGCTCCCACAGGGTGATGAGCTTGGCATGATGTGCACTTGCTACGATAGTTCTTGAATCTGCCTCTTGATCTCATCGTTCTCCAGAACAAAGCGTCAATAGATCGGTCCATTCGGTAGCGGCACACCTGAGACCACATCATTGGAGTGCTTGACTTGACAATGCAGAGGTACCCCTGTAGGTGAGGCAAAAATATCCATGTACTCCTCCATGACCTTGTCCATCTGTTGTTGTTGTGAAGAGGAGCCCTGCCTGGAAGCCGTGACCACAACCTTCTTCTTGCCCTAAGGGAATCATAAGGAAAACAAATTTCCTGGTCTAGGAAATGATCTTACTACATTGCTTTGTAGTGATCAAAGAGATGGCGGTAGGTGGGGCTACCTTCGGTATCCTATACAAATTATTGGCCAAAATAATAATCACATAGCGAGGTCTAGACTCATATACAACATGTTGCTTCCACAAGTATGGTTTTCCTAACAATACATCACAAACTTCAAGAGGAGTAACATCACACAGTACCTCATCCGTGAAGGGCTTGATGTTGCAGGGAAGGTGACACTGTTGGCTAACGCGTAGATCTCGTCCTTGGTGAAGTCACCTGATGATGTTGGTTATGGATGTGTTGTAGTATTTAGGCCCAGCCGCTTCACGACCTCTGTTGAAATGAGGTTCTTTTGGCTCCCACTATCGACAATGAACTACAACGAAGAACCCTTCACCCACATCTGTGAGTGGAAGAGGCATTCCTCCTCCTCTAGATCTTCAGGCTCAATCTTCTGGATATTGGTGGTGGCCACGGTGGCACTGGGCTTCGCATTAATGATCTACTTTCCTTTTTCATTCCCCTTATCGGGTTTTGATTTAGAGTCAGAATATGCATCTGATTTGGAGGCCTTCAGCTCAGCCACTAGTGATTGCTTAGCCTAACACTCACTTGTGTTGTGCCATGGAACTCTTAAGGAACCCACACCATTTTCTCGTGTCCTTCTTTTTCTTCATGGCGTTGTTCTTTGCTTGTAGCTTTGGTGGGATGTCCTGGGTAGCCCCGCCTCGGCTTTTTCTTTTGCCCTGTGGTTTGGGGGTGCCTTTTCCTTGCTTTGGATTTTCATATCCAAAGTCCTGCTTCTTCTGTTTAAATGTATACTCAATCTTGACAGTGTATCGGTACGCCATGTTGAGCGAGGAAATGTCCAGGAAATCCATCTCATCTTGGATGTACTTGTGTAGACAGCAGCGGTACTTGAGTACCAAATTCCACTTAGTATCCTTGATACCCAACTTCGTGCGAAGGGTATGGAAATTATTTGTGAACTCCGACACATCTTAGTCCCTTCCCTATCGTAGCATGGTGCACTTTATGTATTTATCTTCATAGCTCCCGATAGGGTAATATTATCCCTTGATGGCATCTTGGAAAGAATCCCAAGTGGGTGCGATTGAAAATAATGAGTGTTCGCACTCGTCTTTTTGTCCATAGTAGGTTTCCCACCAGTCCTTGACGTGTGGAGTGGCTTGTGTTAGGACTCCGAATTGACCACTTTTGACCTTGTATTTTTGCTATAATATTACCTTCTTCAGTCCATAAGTTGAAAGCCTTGATTATATAGTGACCTAATTATTCCAAGGTATGAAGTAACTCTCCTCATTACTATATGTTTAATCATTCATTGCATATTCATGTTATCTTTATAATTAATCTTTGGAGAAGTTAACCAAGTTGCTAAGTAACCGTTGAACTGTCTAAAGTCTGCAGAAATTATAGTTCGTAGTTGCTGCAACACCAGAAACAGCAACTACGTAGTTGCTGCAACACCAGAAACAGAAACTACGCAGTTGCTGCAACACCAGCAACAGCAACTATCTAAAGCAGGGAAAACGTTATTTTGCAACAACTGGAACACCGGAAATGACAAGCAGAAACAACAACTATCAGAAGATCGGCAGAGTTCCATGCTAACACAGCACGATCAGCAACTGTCCAGAAAGGGTAAAACACAGTTACAGTTGCTGAAACACCAGGAATAGCATGAGTTTACTAAATCAGCAACAATGGTGAAGCGGCAAAGGATAGTACGAGGATTCCAAGAAGACGGTTGAGGTTCATTTACCAGCTGTGTAATAGTAAGAGACCCAAGAAAGAATACACCGTCACACTGTTGTAACGGCATCCTGTAACAAGGATGGATTTCTTATTTTTGACAAAAAGGTTAAACTGAATGAAGCATGACGGTCTATTGTAATAGATGTCTCCTCTATAAAGAGGAGACATCTACATTAGAACAGGGGGGGAAAAGAAAACAAGTTGTAAGGGAAATTTTGAAAAACAAAAGCAAGTCTGAATCTTCATTGTAACTGGACATTTTGGCAGATGAATAAAAGGCTGTTCTGAGCATCTAATTTGGCAGTTGTGTTCTGGGAAATCTTGTGAGAGGGACAGGGCCCACCTTCTTCACAAGATTCACCCATTTATTTTCTGTTAGTGTGTGAGTGTGTTTGAATTCTGTAGCATTATCTCTTTTGCTGATACGCTGTTCGGATTCTGTAGCATTACCTCTGATAATTTCCTTTTGCTGATACGATGTTTTGTTAGTTGCTTGATATTGTAAAAGAGTACTTCACCGGTGATTAGAAATTGCAGTGTGTATTGGCAATTTGGTTACAGGGGCAGGTGTTGAACATCCTTACCCTGAGGATAGGGTCCTGATCCTCTGCTAACAGAGCAACCATTATTTTTCTTTGCAGAATTGTATTCTTAGTTAACTACTTTCATTTCATCTCTGCAATATATTTTAATTGCTATAACATAGAGTAAGGAGTTTGATAGAAGATAGAATTGTGTATACTACATCTTTTAATGCTTTTAGAATTAAGTACATACAGTACGAGGTCACCTTTGAAATAAAAGGACTTTCCCGGGTTGACAAATTAATGTGGTACTCGACTGTTTAATCAATAAACAATTCAAGTAGCCAACATTTTGGCGCCGTTGCCGGGGAAGGCGACTAGAGATTTTAAAAGCATTAATGATTTCTTTTTAAGAATAACAGGTGCATGAGAGGACGCAGGAAACCTAATTTCACAGGCGGCAAAGGCGGGGGAGGAAGAAAGACCTTCATTGACGAAATTATTTCAAAGGCCGAGACATCACAGAGGACGAGTTCCCGGAGACCTCAGATCCAGTATTCCTCACAAACAGATCGACAGACGGAGGAGGTACTAGGACCTGAAAGGAAGCTGGAAGTACCAGAGCACACTGAGGAACCGGTAGAAGAACCTGAAGAGACAGAAGATACTGAAGATAGAGCAAGCGATTCAGGAAAAAGACCAATGGAGGATAACAGAGCAGAAGGAAGGGGGGAAAACTCACTCTCTACCCTGGAGTTCCCTATTGGGGAGCTCCCGAGAGGGGCAACCCCTATGAAGAACATTCCACTTTCAGCATTACCCAACTTTCATGGGTTATCCTCTGAAGACCCGGATGAATTCCTCTTTGAATTTGATATACTATGTAGGAGTTATGATTATGTGAGCCCTAATCAGAAACTAAAACTGTTTCCAGCAACACTGAAAGGGAATGCGTTAAGGTGGTTTATGAGCTTAGGAGCTCAGGCAATAACTACCTGGGATCAGATGAAATAAAGTTTTCTGGCCAAATATCAGGATTACTGCCGAACAAGAGAGAGGAAGGAAGAGTTGTTTAAAATGGTTCAGAAGGAGGACGAGAATCTGGAGGACTTTGTGGAAAGACTGCAGTATAATCTGCAGCGGTCTGACCACCCTACCATGAGTAAAGATATTTTGAAAACAATACTGTTGAAAGGGGTACGAGATGACTGTTTGGACATGTTGAATATGTTTGGAAAAGGGAACATTTCCAAGGAACCATTTGATGAAATTATCAACCTCTGTATGAGATGTTCAAGAGGAGCAGTAAGCAGACCAAAAAGCAGGGACAGCGTATATTCAAGAGTCCAGAAGTCAACAAGTGGAGAAGCAACAAGGGCTGAAATAGGTAATTTGTTGGAAGAATTTAAAACTGAAATGTTAAGCTCTTTTGCTTCACAAATTGATGCTCTGCAGGTAAAAAAGAAACAGGCAGAAGCAGAAGCTGCCCTAGCTATTTTTTGTTCTAAATGCAGAGAAAAACACCCACTCAGGGAATGCCCACTAGATAAGGTACCAGTCTGCACGATCTGTGAAAAGGACCATGAGACCCAGCAATGCCCCTCTCTGCCGGGAATAAAAGCAGCACTGCAGTCAACTGAAGAAGAGGCTGAAGCAGTGTACCTGATGACACAGAGGAGGCAATGGCCACAAAGACAAGGTATGAATTCTAACACAGCATTTAGTCGTTGGAATAATCATTCTCCTTTTCAAACGAATTACCCACCCATGAACCAAATACAGTACCCACCCTTTAATACGATGAATTTTCTACCCATGCAGCAACCAAGTCTTCCTTTTCCTGATCCTACCATGTGGAATTCTTGAGCTCCCCAGCAATTGTATTTTAATCAATGGAATCCGAACTGGGCAGCCCAGCAAATGCCATTTCCTCAGCATCAACAATCTCTTTCCTTACCATCCAATACTCCTCCGAATAACCAAGCAATTAGACCACAGCTGCCTGTGCAACCTAACCCCAACCCAAATAACAATAAAGCTCTGCAAGTAATTGATGTTCAAAATCAGCCTATCTCCCCTATGCAATGTAACGATATCCATCTTCGTTCAGGGAGAATTGTTGAACCCATCATTGATGACATTACTGACTCTGATAAAGAGGAAGTTGGAAAAGAAAAACCAGCTAACAATAATGTTGAAGCAGTTGAATCAGCATCTAACAACAATGCTCAAACAGCAGATCCACCATTCCCTTAACGTCTGGTTCTCACCAAAACGCTTGAGCAACCTGCTTTTAACCTTTTAGGCGAACTGCAGAATTTATATGTTAAAATTCCATTGTTGCAAGCACTAAGAGATGTTCCCATTTATGCTAGGACTGTTAGAGATATATGTATAAAAAAACCTGGAAGAAAAGCTAAGGACCCCCTCACAGTTCATGTGATGGGAGAACTGACTGCTTTAATGACAGAAAAAGATCCTCCTGTGAAATATGGTGACCCTGGTCACCCTACAGTAACAGTTCAGGTTGGAAAAACCTATGTCTCTAAAGTTCTAGTAGATTTGGGTGCTGCAATAAACATTATGACGCTTGAAACAGCACAATTACTACAGTTAAAAAACTTTATTAGGGAAACTCCAAACATTCTAAAGCTGGCTGATTGCTCTACAATTAAACCTGAAGGAGTCATTGAAGACCTAATAATTTTTGTAGAATCCTGGAATTACCCAGCTGATTTTGTGGTGTTACAAACTAAAACAAAGTTGGGGGGTCATCCACTGATTCTAGGAAGACCTTGGCTACCTACAGCAGATGCTTTCATCAGCTGTAGATCAGGATCAATGACCATCTCTAATGGGTAGGAAACCAAATAGCTTACCCTTTATCCTCATGCTACACCCATGATTAATAATGACAACTCTGTATGGGTAGATTATGAGGATGAAAAAACCCAATCTATCTTGACTATCGGACAAGCTTTAACTTTCAAAGATTCTACCGAAGATGAATTAATCAATAGCTTCATTTCTGAACCTTCTTCGGTCAGCCCAGAAATGTATAATCACTTCACTGCAATCTTGGAATCTGAATCTCAGCAGAACATGAAAACTGAAAATTTATCTCAGACAATAGCAGGCAGCTCCTCCAAAAGTACAACAATAGAAATTGAGCCTGGAAAAACATTAAATATAAATCCTAACTTAACTAACAATGAAAACAGCAGTTAATAAAGTTACTCCGTAAGAATAAATAAGCATTTGCATGGAATTATACAGACATGAAGGGGGTTTCTCCTGAGCTATGCACCCACCGCATTTATATTAAAGAAGGATCCCGCCCAGTCTGTCAACCCCAGCGACGGATGAATCCCAATTTAAGGGAAATTGTGAAGGAAGAACTTCAAAAACTGTTGAATGCAGGATTTATATATCCTATATCTGACAATGAGTGGGTTTCCCCACTTGTAATTGTACCCAAGAAAAATGGCAAATGGAGAGTATGTGTGGATTACAGAGCCTTAAATAAAGCCACCCAGAAAGACCATTTCCCTTTACCATTCATTGATCAGGTATTAGATAATTTGGCAGGTAGGCAATTCTTTTCATTTTTGGACGGATTTAGTGGATACAATCAGATTAAGATTGCACCCCAAGACCAGGACAAGACCACGTTTACTAGCCCATGGGGGACCTTTGCTTACAGGGTTCTTCCATTCGGGCTATGTAATGCTCCAGCAACATTTCAAAGAGCAGTGATAGGGATTTTTTCTGATATGCTAAATGATTCCTTAGAAATATTTATGGATGACTTTACTCCTTATGGAGTGACTTTTGAGGATGCACTGCAGAACCTTGAAAAAGTACTTAAGCGATGTATAGAAGCACACCTTGCCTTAAGCACTGAAAAATGTCATATGATGATGAATCAAGATATGGTATTGGGTCACTTCATCTCATTCCTAGGAATTCAAGTCGATCCTGCCAAAATACAGGTAATTCAGACCCTCCCTATCCCCAAAACACAAACTGATGTAAGAAGATTTTTAGGACATGCTGGATACTATAGAAGATTTATCAAGAATTTTTCCAAAATAGCTTCTCCTCTATTTGTGTTATTAAAAAAAAATGCTGAATTTAAATGGACTGATGATTGTGAAAAAGCATTTAATGAACTTAAACATCAGTTGTCTACAGCTCTCATTTTGAGAGGACCTGATTGGGCACTACCCTTTCATATATCTTCTGATGCTTCAGATACTGCAATTGGAGCTGTCTTGGGCCAAGAAGAAAATAGTCTTCCCTATGCTATTTATTTTATCAGTAAGAATATGACACCAGCTGAACTGAATTATACAGTCACTGAGAAAGAATTTTTAGCAGTCATTTATGCTATCAATAAGTTTCGACATTATATTACTGGCTACATTACTTTTGTGCATACTGATCACTCGGCCATTAAATATCTAATGAATAAATCAGTTACAAATGCTCGAGTTACCATATGGTTATTATTATTACAAGAATTTGACATCACAATTGTAGATAGGCCAGGAAAAGAAAATGTAGTTGCTAATTTCCTTTCTCGATTAAAAACTGATGAAAATATTCCAGTAGATGATTCTTTTCCTGATGAATATTTATTTGCAGTATCTGCTCACTCACCTTGGTATGCAGACATTGCCAACTATTTAGTTGCAGGAAAATTACCATCGCACCTATCACACAGGGAAAAAAGAAAGATCATTCAGCAAAGTGCTAGGTACAGCTGGATAAGCGGGTGTCTTTTCCATACAGGACTCGATCAGGAAATCCGGAGATGCATTGGTGAAGATGAAATTTATGATGTGTTAAAAGCCTGTCACGATGGCCCTTGTGGAGGGAATTTTGCAGATAAAAGAACAGCACACAAGGTACTTAGAATGGGTTATTATTGGCCCTCACTCTTCAAATATGCAAGGAAATATGTGAAGGCCTGTGATAGCTATCAAAGAATGGGCCAACCTAATCACAAGGATGAAATGCCACTCAAACCCCAGGTAATTCTCCAACCTTTTGAGAGATGGGCATTAGATTTTATAGGTCCCATTAATCCCCCATCCAATCAAAAAGTGTACATATTAGTGTGCACAGATTATATGACTAAATGGGTAGAAGATAAGGCACTCCTTAAAGCTAATGAATAATCAGTACTAACATTTTTATTTGAAGAAATCTTTGTTAGGTTTGGATTGCCTAGAGAACTAGTCACGGATGGAGGACCTCCTTTCAACTCTCATGGCTTCAAGGATACACTTCAGAAATATCATATTAAGCACAAAATGACTACACCTTATCATCCCCAGGCAAATGGGCAGGTAGAAAGCACCAATAAAGTCATAGAAGCCATCTTGACAAAAACAATAAAGGAGAATAGAAGGGACTGGTTTCAAAGGTTGCCTGAGGCATTATGGGCCTATAGAACTACTTGGAGGAATACTACGGGCTTTTCACCTTATGAATTAGTTTTTGGAAAAAAATGTTGCTTTCTCTGTAGAGTTTGAAATCAAAACTTTAAGAACTGCTTTAGCTGTTAACCTTGACTTGACTGATGCACAGACAGCCAGGTTGCAACAGCTTCAGGAATTGGATGGGAAGAGACTGGATGCCATCCATCAAACAACCATGATACAGCAACAAAGAAGTAGGTGGCATGACAGAACCATCAAGCAAAAGCAGTTCCAGAAAGGTAACTGGGCTCTACTCTATGACTCTCGTTTTGAGAATTTCCAAGGTAAGTTAAGAACAAGGTGGTTAGGGCCTTATGAAGTAGATGTTGTTTTTCCAAATGGGACAGTCAGACTTTTAATGATTGATGATAGCAGAACACCACTACTAGTGAATGGGTATCGACTCCGTTTGTATCAGCGGCCTGTTTCTAAAGAAGATTTTAAAGCTACTTGCATGATGGATATACACTATGCTTTCCTGGGGGAACTTGATGTCCCTCAAGGCACTTAAATTTCTGTTCATTTATGTATTTTTTTTTAGATTAGATATTCTTTTCAACTAATAATCCCTGCCAAGGGTTGCCATATTACAATTCATTATTTTACAGATCTTAGTTTTGGAAAATGGCCGAGAACAAAAACTTCAAAAGAATCACTTTGCGGACTTGGGAACGTTTTTTTGGACCATAAATCAGTCTTTCATCATTTTCCGTTGATGCAACACCAACTCCTGTTGCTGCAACACCATTTCCTATTGTTGCGACACCATTTCCCGTTGCTGCAACACCACTCTTGTTGCTGCAACACCATTTCTCGTTGTTGCGACACCATTTCCCGTTGCTGCAACACCACTCTTGTTGCTGCAACACCATTTCCCGTTGCTGCAACACCAACTCTTGTTGCTGCAACACCATTTCCTATGGTTGCAACACCAACTCCCGTTGTTGCAACACCAACTCCCGTCGCTGCAACACCAACTATCGTTGCTGCAACACCATCTCCCGTTGCTGCAACACCAACTCCCGTTGCTGCAACACCAACTCCCGTTGCTGCAACACCACTTTCCGATGCCGTAATGCCTTTTTCAGTATTTCTCTCATTTATACTAAAAAAGCACCAATTTCTCCACTTCAGTTCCCAAGAAATGAATTATTATTTGCATAAAATATACCATTTCCTACCAAAAGAACCAGCCATACACTATGATGATTACAATCCTCCACTATTACTTCCCGTCAGTAATAAAAACCGCTGGTATTCTCATACTTTTAGACCCGCTTTAATCATTATTAATCCAGCAAAAGACAAGATAAGACTTTTCGACGCAGCAACTAAAAAGGTAAAATATAAAGGTACGCATGATTATGCATGGATATTAAATAATAGTTAATGTGGAGACGTTGATAGGACTACCGAATAATTGTACTTCCAATCATATCACTTAGTCATAGCTTTTGGGGGGGGATTACCAAAGCACTGTCATAATTGTATAGCACGCCAACTGCCGCCGCCCTTAACTCTCCCGGTAATATGTAAAAGTCACCTCATCGTGTCATGTTACCATTTGCAACGGTTTACTCTAGACTGAACTCGGAAACTCGGCTCTGTACTAAGAATTCTCATTGAAACAGCAACTATGGGAGGAAATCTCATCACATACGAACCTGGCACAACAGCACTTCTTGAGCTCTATCCCGAGGCCTACCAAATCTTCCTGCAAGCGGGATGGCTAGATTATTTTAGGAGACTTCCAGATTTCGACGCACAGCAAGTCCTTGAGTTTGCATGCAATTTAACAGAGGGGTTTTCCGTCGTTCAAGGAGTACAAATTCCAGTCACAGAGGAAGTCATAGCCCAAGTTACCGGGCTACCAGCTAATGGCACGCGCTGGTTCAGTAGGAAGCATCTGATCCTCAACGCGCAGCAGGATTTTCTTCAACCAGGCGAGCAGGTGGAACCCAAGGGCAGAGGCGTAGCACTTCAATCACTGCCTCAACCATGGCCGAAAGTCACTGAGTTTGTAAAGCAATACCTGACGTGCGAAGGCCGGTACCAGGTAATTTACCAGCACGATTTCGTCTTGTTGAATCACTTGAGGCATGGTCAGTTGATAAATATGCCATATTATCTATTAGGATGTCTTAAAAATATGTCACGTTACACTGTCAACGCAAAGCGTCCGCTCCATTCCTTGAAACACCACCGTCTAGCTCAATTATTGATAAATAAAGGCCTTGCCTTAAATAACCCCCCTCCCCTCATTAATCCCCACCAAGAGGAAGAAATCCCTCAGCCAGAGCAGGAAATTCCTCATCAGGAAGAAGAAATTCCTCATCAAGTTGAGGACATACCTCAGCAGGATGAAGAAATTCCTCAGCAAACAGAGGATACTTCAGAGCAAATATCCTAAGAAATTCCCCAGCAAACTGAAAAAACTCCCCCACAAGTTGCTGAAAATGTACAATCAGCAGTAGAAATACCCATCCAAACAACCCCATCCCCCAATAAAACCGACCCATCCACTCCCATACTTGGTATTTCTACCGACGACTCTGATGATAACATCCCTATTACCCTTCTCAAACGAAAGAAGCAGCAGAAAAATGAAACCCCACCGAAAAGAAGAAGAACTAGGGCTTCGGTCAAGGCAGCTGATATTTCCGCCACTACCCCTATTTTAAAGAAAGCTAACCAAAAAAGAAAAATATCTGAATTCCCTGCTTCTCTACCCAAGCAAAGGACTCGGTCGTCTGTAACAGCTGAACCCCCTAGCCCCACCCTCCCTAGCTCTCCACCCATCATGTTAAGAACCCGTACTCCCACCAGCCCTGAAAACTCCCCTTCCTCACCCTCTGGGGCTGAGATGCAGAGTGTTCACAGTTTCGTGACATTATCTTTTGAGGCAGCTGTCACACAAGAACCAGCTGCCGACACCCAAGGTAATATTCGCCAAGTGGCTGCAACACAAGAAACAGCCACTACCCCACCAGGTGACACACAAGAACCACCTGTTGGGGGTATAAATGTTCAAATGAATGCTGAAACACAACCTCTGCCTCCACTGGAACCTGCAGTTCCACAAGCTCAGCCTACCATATCTGCCCTGCAGGAAGAAATCGAATTTCTGAAATCTCAAATTCAGGATTATCAGGAGGAAATAATAAGGGTCAAAGAAGCTTATCAAAATGAACGCAACCTGCACATTTTAGCACAGGTAGCATCTGCAGCGGAGAAGAGTAAAGAGAGTGAATATATGTGCACCAAGTGTGGTGAGCTATACACTCAAGCAGGATACAAGATAATTGCAGTACCAGTGACTGGAGTCATTCCAGAACCTTCTGCTGTGGTAGTTGAAATGAAAGAACCTGCTGTTACACAAATTGCAGAAGCAAAAACAGAACCACCACAACCCTCTGCTGATATAGAGCAACCTGCTGCAACACAAGAACCAGCAGGCTCTCCAAAAACTGTGCAGGAGGAAACAGAGCAATCTGCTGCAACACAAGAACTAGCAGGCTCTCTAAAAACTGTGCAGGAGGAAACAGAGCAACCTGCTACAACACAAGAACCAGAAGGCTCTCCAAAAACAGTGCAGGTGGAAACAGAGCAACCTGCTATAACACAAAAACCAGCAGGATCTCCGAAAAGTGTAAAGAAAGAATTAGAAGAACTTGTTGTAACACAAGAACCAGCAGGCTCCCCAAAAATTACAGAACAAGAAAGAGAAGAACTTGTTGTTATAGAAGACATAAAATCACCCCAGCCTACCCTAACTGTTATGGAACAAGAAGAAGAAGCATTGGCTGTTACACAGGAATCAGCAGGAAATGGAGAAGAAGACATAAAATCACCCCGGCCTACCCTAACTGTTATGGAACAAGAAGAAGAAGCATTGGCTGTTACACAGGAATCAGCAGGAAATGGAGAAGAAGACATCGAACCACCCCGACCTACTCCAATTATCACAGAACAGAAAATTCTTGTTGATGCCTTTACACAAACTGAATCTCCCTCTGTCAGTGATGCATGCATAGAGACCGCTAGTTTTCAGGAATTAAAGGGAATATGGTGGAAAGAATATGAGTTGTCACAAGGGAAAGCATTCCAACAGCAAAAGGGAATCTGGTTCAATTATGCATATAAGAATTGGGAAGCACTTGAGCAGTCTAGAGCTCAGTACAAAGAAATTAAGGAACTAAAAGCCAGACTGTCCCAGATTTTTGATTTGGTTCAAAGAATACTTGCTACAAGAAGACCTTCTTTCAACTATGCAGCATTTTTGAGGGAATGACTAACATTCTTACAGATAAAGGCAGTTAGAGATGGTAGACCTCATCAGG
This sequence comes from Pinus tabuliformis, assembly GCA_031772625.1. Taxonomy (NCBI): domain Eukaryota; kingdom Viridiplantae; phylum Streptophyta; class Pinopsida; order Pinales; family Pinaceae; genus Pinus; species Pinus tabuliformis. Next base: position 2,013,988,618 of record CM062818.1, on the reverse strand, counting down.
TGATTACATCAGAACAATTTATTGAAACCTTTGCAGAAGCACCCAAGAATGATCAGAATTTGTTGTGTGAGCTTTATCTCCACAACGAAGCTATGTCTGAAGACAGAAAAATGAATATACTCCCTCTTGTTGGCGACATACAACACAGAGCTTTCATTTCCTTTCTAGCCAACCAACTCACTTGGCAAAACGCTTTCATCTCAGCACAACACAATGAACAGAACTGCCTCCTTTGGATTAGGGCTGAACCCCAAAATGCAGCTACTTTCATTGCACAGCACCAAAGAATGTTAAGTGAACCTGGAATGACTGATCACATTAGGCAACTACAAGCAGTGGTCTTGCAAGATTGCCAACACTATGTGAAAACAAAGGCACCTATGGCTATTAAAGCCAACAACCTATTCTGGGAAAACTGTCCCAAGGAAAGACAGGAGTATCATCCCTACAATCCCCCTAATCTACAGGCAGCAATTTCAAGGGTACCTTACTATGTTAGATGTATGGAACAATGTGCTGAAAAATGGATTGGCTACAGATTTAAATTTTCCCTCTTATGGTTATCTGGTCAGCAATACAAGGGTCAGTTTAGATCATCCAAAAAGGAAGAGGTGGCAGCATGGAAGCAACTAGAGACTATCTGTGGGTTCAGAGATAGGTTTGATAACACTTTCCATAGCTACTGTATCACTAATTTACACTGTTCATCCCAGTACTCCGACTCAGATTCAGAGTAAGCATTGCATGAGGACATGCAACCCTTTCAGTTGGGGGGGATGTTAGGACTCCGAATTGACCACTTTTGACCTTGTATTTTTGCTATAATATTACCTTCTTCAGTCCATAAGTTGAAAGCCTTGATTATATAGTGACCTAATTATTCCAAGGTATGAAGTAACTCTCCTCATTACTATATGTTTAATCATTCATTACATATTCATGTTATCTTTATAATTAATCTTTGGAGAAGTTAACCAAGTTGCTAAGTAACCGTTGAACTGTCTAAAGTCTGCAGAAATTATAGTTCGTAGTTGCTGCAACACCAGAAACAGCAACTACGTAGTTGCTGCAACACCAGAAACAGCAACTACGCAGTTGCTGCAACACCAGCAACAGCAACTATCTAAAGCAGGGAAAACGTTATTTTGCAACAACTGGAACACCGGAAATGACAAGCGGAAACAGCAACTATCAGAAGATCGGCAGAGTTCCATGCTGACACAGCACGATCAGCAACTGTCCAGAAAGGGTAAAACACAGTTACAGTTGCTGAAACACCAGGAATAGCATGATTTTACTAAATCAGCAACAAGGTGAAGCGGCAAAGGATAGTACGAGGATTCCAAGAAGACGGTTAAGGTTCGTTTACCAGCTGTGTAACAGTAAGAGACCCAAGAAAGAATACACCGTCACACTGTTGTAACGGAATCCTGTAACAAGGATGGATTTCTTATTTTTGACAAAAAGGTTAAACTGAATAAAGCATGACGGTCTATTGTAATAGATGTCTCCTCTATAAAGAGGAGACATCTACATTAGAACAGGGGAGGAAAAGAAAACAAGTTGTAATGGAAATTTTGAAAAACAAAAGCAAGTCTGAATCTTCATTGTAACTGGACACTTTGGCAGATGAATAAAAGGCTGTTCTGAGCATCTAATTTGGCAGTTGTGTTCTGGGGAATCTTGTGAGAGGGACAGGGCCCACCTTCTTCACAAGATTCACCCATTTATTTTCTGTTAGTGTGTGAGTGTGTTTGAATTCTGTAGCATTATCTCTTTTGCTGATACTCTGTTCGGATTCTGTAGCATTACCTCTGATAATTTCCTTTTGCTGATACGTTGTTTTGTTAGTTGCTTGATATTGTAAAAGAGTACTTCACCGGTGATTAGAAATTGCAGTGTGTATTGGCAATTTGGTTACAGGGGCAGGTGTTGAACATCCTTACCCTGAGGATAGGGTCCTGATCCTCTGCTAACAGAGCAGCCATTATTTTTCTTTGCAGAATTGTATTCTTAGTTAACTGCTTTCATTTCATCTCTACAATATATTTTAACTGCTATAACATAGAGTAAGGAGTTTGACAGAAGATAGAATTGTGTATACTACAGCTTTTAATGCTTTTAGAATTAAGTACATACAGTACGAGGTCACCTTTGAAATAAAAGGACTTTCCCGGGTTGACAAATTAATGTGGTACTCGACTGTTTAATCAATAAACAATTCAAGTAGCCAACAGCTTTGAGAAGTGCAAAAGTAATCTTTCCCCGATTGGAAAATTCATGAACTAAAAAATATCCTTCCAATAGAGTTAACTATTTATCTATGGCGTTTGCATCTGTCAGGCCCTCAAATATGGGAATATTGAAGTTAACTTGTACCTTAAAAGGAGTGGCGCCTCCAGAGTGGCTGCTGGATGAAGATGTGTCGCATGTGGGTAAGCGTTGAAATATCTGAGCAAAGTTATCCATCATCGCATTCCTCTGTCGCTCAAGGGCTTCCATGAGCAACATTTTGAAAGGATCTCCTACCCCCTCATCTTTCTCCTCTTCCGCTGTGGGAGGTCGTCGGGGTTTGCGAGGTTGATTTTGCAGCGTTCAACTAGATCGACCTCTAACTCCTTATACCCTAACCTCGTTGGGGACATACATAGAATAACAAAGAAAGAGCATACTGATTTGATACCACTGATCCGAACTTAAATAAGAATGCAACAAATTACAAATATAACCATAAATATGGAGACACGATCAAAAAAACAACAACAACAACTTCATTCGTCAATAGAAAAATATTGAACTGTGCTTACAAACAGAATGGAAATAAGATAGCTCGGGCAATGGTAGCTTATCTCTGAGAAGAGATGTGGTAGCTACATGCCTCTGAACTGTGTTACAATGAGGCTCAATGACCTATTTATTATTGAAATACATGAGAAAACCCCAACCCCAAGAGATGTAACAATAACCGTTTGTGGGCCCCGTTAGGGTTAGTTGGGCAGCCAACTTCCCGAGATCATAACTTGGTCATATTATCTTCGTTTGGCACATACGATACCTTGTTGCAAATGTCTCTATGAGTACTACAGGTTTCGCCATAAGTAAGTGGACCTCAAAAAAAAGCCGTTTAGGGGGTCAAAACTGCTCCGGAAGTTCAGGACCTGAAAAAACTGCTAAAAATAGTAAATGTTGAAATAAACAAGGAAACATATGAAACTGACTAGAGGGTGTAGATGGAATAGGCGGGTGGCCACCAATATCCACCTAGATCAATAAGAAGTCTGCCAAACGAGTCAAACCTAAGAAACAATCGAAGCATGTCGCCATTGAGGAAGAAGAAGTGGAAGAAATACAGGCAGATGAAGGGGGCGCAGTGTTCATCTTGCTTCTACCCTCATATATTCCCTCGAGGAAGTCAAATGCTAATCTTGTAAAGGATGCCAAAGATGCGAAGTATGGGACATTCACAACTCTATTGCTAGAGGATGTGTCGTTTGAAGGGGATATTTTAGGAAAGATTCTGCAGCTAAAGTTTACAGACAATGATTATAATGACTGAACGAAGTACCCATAGTTTGGATCAGATCGGTACTTGCAACAAGTTCAATACCTAGATAGTGGGGTGATGAACCACAACAGTGGGAAAACGGGTTGGCGAAATCAGGGCTGCTCAACATGTTGAATGTGCCGCAATTCAGTAAGAGTTCAGTAAACACATCATGTGTGTGAAAATTATTGCTATTAATTCATGACGGACATTAGTGGATGGGGGACAAAATCCCCATAGACCAAATCATGATCTGGAGAATAAAAAAGCTACCATACTAAGGGCGGAACCCCACGGAGGAGTTCATCAGGATGGACCACGATTGTGCTTTGGCAGAAAGCATGAAGCAGAAGTATGGATTGGCCAAAGGCAACAGGGGCTACGACATAAACTCTATCAGCAACCAGGCAGTTCGCTTCGTGGCACATATTATGGCTAGCAAGATTATGAGGAAGTGTCGCGCAAATGAAGTCCCTATGTCGGTAGTGGCTTTAGCCACACAGTGCGAAAATGGAGTCCAATATAACTAGGTTGCATACTTATGCAAAGAATTTGTGGATGACTGTCACAAGGTACAAGAAAATGGTACCCCTTTTCACTATGCCTAGTCAATTTTAATTATCACACTTTTAGCATGGAGCGAGTCGGAGGATACACAGTTCCCTTCGGTGCCTACAGATGTTTGTGAGGCTACAAGGTATGCTTCGTTGTGGCATACTACTCAACCATCGTGAGCCCGAGAAAACATAATCTTCTTCATATTATACCAAATGGATCTGCACATGCTCATAAACCAGTATCTGCGCCTCTCACCAAGTTTATACAAACAGTACAACCCCGTGGCGAGGTTCAAGGCAGATTTCCATAAAGTTCAAATTTAGGTGCACAGAGACATGAAGAAGAAATGGCATGCATTGCCATACATGGTCAAAGAGGAGGATCTGGAAGCATTAGTATAGAAATGGCCCGTGGAGTGGATGACTCCACTAGAGGAAGCAAGGGATAGCGCCACAAAAGAATAACTGGACACTTCACACCATGGTGAAGCCAGTGGAAAGGATAAAGAGCAGGAATCAGAGGAAGAAGAACATCACGAAGAAGAACACCATGATGAAGAACATCATGAGGAGGAGGCAAAGATACAACTAAGGAAGTAGAGAAGGCAAAAACAGAGAAATCTACCATGGAGAAAAGGAAGAGCCAAAGCGAAGCTTCCACCAAGGCCAGAAAGAAGCATAAGGTGGATAAGTCAAAGGAGGTCACACCAATGATTCTCACTAAGGGTGACTTGGACCAAATTGGAGATAAGGTTCAGGAGATCACAATGGAATCTTGGAACAGGGTGGAAGATCGCTACGGCGAGCTTATCACAATTGTGCAGGAAAGGATCACGGAGTTGAAGCTTTTGGCATTATCAGTTAGACAATCCACACAAATATAGGAAAATATTATGGAAGGAAGGTCGATAATGCTTACCCTTACAGCAAGACTGACATAAATACCTATAGGGGCTCTACAATTCCAGTCAACGAAAATTCAATATCAGGCCAAGGAGTGGACACATATAAACATGAACATCATAGCAGTGTCGCTGCCAAGGTTACATAAATTTCATGAAGAAATTATAGAGGATTTAAAGCTAAGGGAACAACGCACATTGCAGCTTAACATACAAGTGGAAAACGAGAGGGTCACACTATCACAGAAGCTCGACCAAGCCATACAAGAGAGAGATCAGATAGAAAAACAATATCAGCAGCTAAAGGATGCAGTAGAAACAACATGTAAAGGAATTTCGGACATGGAGGTCCACGAAGAGGAATCGGCAAAAGAAAAGGTCTCAAAGCTTGGCCTTGCAATCAAGGAGAAAAAGGATAAAGTTTTTGTGATACAATTTGAATACGAAGTCAAAATCAATGAGCTACAATTGAAGTTGTGGCCAATTACATCACAAGATGTAAGAAACCAGAGGGAGGCTGACCTAAAGTTAGTTATGGTTAGAATCTCTGCATCATTGGCGGACTACAACAAACTACTGGACGAGAGTATGTAGATTTTGATTTCACTACAGGAAGATCCAAATGTTCGGAAACTGCAGGAGGAGATGTAGCAAAAGAAGCAATAGTTAGAGGAAACTTGAGCAGTTGCGAAGACATTACCTATATCGCAGAAGCTCGTAAAGATCAATGAAGCAAAGGTGTTGCAGAAGAGGATCAAAGAGTTGAAGAGGGAAGAGCAGACATTGATAGACAAAACTCAACCTTGGCAGGACGAGGCCCTTCAACTCTCCCAGACAGTAGATGAGAATCTCTAAGAGCTTCAACAGAGGGAGGCAACATTGCTACAGAAGGTTGCAGAGCATGTAACTGAAGCATTGTTGGAGGAAGCACGTAGTGAGGATAAACAGATGATAGAAGTGTTCTAACAGTTCAACCAATCCTATAACAACATTGTAGAAAAGATCAAAGGCACAGCAGCTAAGTGACTTGGGACAAGTCACAGGTAGGTGTTAGGGGCCTGTTAGGCACAACCCAACTTGGCTAGATTTTGGGCAAGAAAGCCAAATTTTGGGGATAAAGCACACAGTACAAAGTGCGAAGTGGACCACGCAGTAGAGCAGTAAAGCACACAAGGATCGCGCAACAAATTCACTGCGCAGTATGGAGGCTTCATGACGAAGCCCCTTCCTTTTTGTAAAAACATATAATATTGTATATGTTGAAGGGTTTTGGACCATAGTCCCTTGTATTGTGGAAACCATGGTATATGGTCCATGGTAATGTTGCAATGTAATCCCTCGATGTAATAGTATATAGGGATGAATAAAAAATAAGGAAAGCAACATCATTATTATGGAAAATCATGTATTGAATGCTTGAGTCTGTGTGATTGGGTTTGGTGGTGAAGGAAAGGCTCTACAGCTGAGTGTGTAGAGGCCTAAGTCTGCAACTGAGTGTGGAGGAAACTTGCAGCTGAGTGCGCAGGTCGAGAACTATTTGTTATACAAACTCTATATTATAAGAAATAGTGCTTGTGGACGTAGTCCCGCATTGGGATGAACCACGTAAAATTTGTGTCTACATGTGTTTATTTTCTTAATATATGCACTTTATTTCAGTACTGTAAATTTAATTAATTTTTATGATATGTTTAAGTGATAAATGTAATTCTTTGAAGTAAAGTATAAGTGTGAAGTATTTTGTGAATGCAAAGTAGTAAGTAAGTGTTAAAGCATAAGAAAATACAAGAGTGCCATAATGCAGTATCCCTCAGGCTGCATAAACCTGGTTTTGCAACCTCCCATAATCACTTCGGGTGAGACTATGATCTGCTTGTGGGTCATTGCCGAGAGGACCAGTGGTTGAGGGTTTTGTTGGTGTGCAGTAAACATTGAACCTAGTTCAACCCAACCTAAGCCAACAACAACCACAAGCATCAATGAGCAACAATAAATAAACAACAATATGGAACAATATCTTCATGAAGCACCAACCAACACCTCTCCATAGCAACTACATAGCATAAACACCAATGGCCACCAACAACCATCATAACATAGAAGCATGTAGATTAAAGAAGGCAACTATTTCCTTGGTTTTTCATGATTTATTGAAGGCTCTTATAGCTGATCATATTTTATCAATATATCACTTGGTATCAGCAGTGTTCATATGTTGTTTTAGCCAGACTTATCCACCTTTTTCCATTGATGACAAATGAGGAGAGTGACATAACCACAAGAGGAGAATGAGATCAACTAGTTTGAGGAGTTTATAGAGATCCTCTTAGTGTTGTGTTTGTAGGTTGACATCAACACCAAAGGGGAGAACATTAGCCACATTGTGTTGTCATTGATGTCAACCTTGGATGTTTACCTAAGGAGTCAACCATGGAGTCAATTGTGTTGGCATTGATGTCGACAAGCTTGGAGTATTTTTCATGATGATTACATTGGCTTATTGAAGTGTTGTTGAGGTGTGTACAATTTATGGATGTGCTTGAGGAAGTGGTGTCACGGTGGTATCAAGTTCTAGGTAGAGAAAGTTTGATTTTCCTTAAGTTGGAGCAACTTCGTTGGTATGATAACTAGCATAGAGCTAGGATTTCAACAACCTCTCTGGGAGCCCACTCTATCTTTGCGATGATCATCCCTGGGAGGTAGTTCAATCCTTGCGATGATGTCTTGTAGGTGAATTTTTGAGTTCCTATGCACACACATAAAATACCATGAAAATTTCCTAGAGTATTTGCCCAAGGTTTTTCATGGTATAGAATTGACTTGAGTTAGTCCTTCATTCTATAAGGTGATCAAGTCAAAGATAAGTCTCTCATTGAATGAAGTTCGTGTTGGATCAAGTCAAAGATAAGTCTCTTTGTATCTCTAACTTATTATTGTTTAATCACTTCAAATCATCTATTTATAGGAGAAAGATTTGTGAAAGAGGGGTTGGTTCCTTTGTGAGAGTAAGTCATTGTAGAGCATTGAGAACATTGAGAGCCATGTGAGAGGAGAGACATAATTGTAAAATATCGTTGAAGGAAATTAGTTTTATAGCAAAGTTTTGGATGCACGCTATAGCAAGTGTTTTATGCATGTCTATGAAGGATTTTGATTGAGAAGATTGCTACTACAATGGAGAATTGGATGTTAGCATGTTTTCTACGACACCTTTGTATTGCTAACATTGTGTATGCAAGGGATCATAGCTTAGCAGATCATGCTTTATTATTGGAGATATTTTATATGGTTGTAGCTCTATTGTATGTATTGTGTGTGGTTGTTATTGTTGAGACATGGCTGAGTTTTGATGATCAGAATATGTATGCTACTGATGGAATTATGTTGAGAGTGTGTATGTTGGAGGTTTTGTTGGGTCCCTATAATACTAGTGATTACCCCATTACTATTGTAGTTATACCCCTTATTTATATTGTTGTGCCCCCATTGCCCCCATATTGTTATTAATGTGCCCATAGAATCCCTCTATTGTTATTTTTGTGGCTTTATATTATTATTGTTAGGTCGGCTGGATTATATTGTGACTCCTTAGACTCCTATATATAGAAAGGAGGTTTTGTCATTTGAATCATCGAAGAATTGTTCATTTATGTAATGTAAAGGAGGTTGCCCCCTCGAAGAGGCTGAATTCTAAGGCGTTGATCCCTCTTTTCTATCTTTTTGTGAGCTGGTTTGTTATGAAACCAGCTCAAGAAAAGATAGAAAAGATAGATCAACGCCTTAGAATTCAGCCTCTTTGAGGGGGCAACCTCCTTTACATTACATAAATGAACAATTCTTGGATGATACAAATGAAAAGACCTCCTTTCTATATATAGGAGTCTAAGGGGTCATAACATAATCAGAGCCGACATAACAATAATAATGTAAGGGAACAATAATAACAATAGTGGACTTCTATGGGGCACAATAGTAACAATATGGGCACTACATGGGTACATCAATATAATAAGTGGGTTATACTAATAACAATAAGGGGTTACACTAGTAGTATAGGGGCCTAACATGCCCCTCTCCTTCAAAAAGCGTTGTCCTCAACGCTTGAGTAGTTCTTGATGCTTCTATATAAAATTCTTGTCCTCCCATGTGGAATATTCAGCGGGTAAGTTCTTCCACTTGATGAGATACTCTGAAATTGATCGATTTCGTAACTGTTGGGTTCTTGTTTCTGTGACTGCTCCAGGTTCCAATATGATTTTTCCTTCCTCTTTAATTTCTGACAATATTGTTTGAATTGGGATCTTTTGCAACTTTTGAATAAGTGGCCATACTTCTTCGTCCTTCTTCCATTCATCCCTTGCTTCATTTATCCAATCTGGTTGGATAATATAAATAACACAAAACAATGCTTCCACATCCTCATCCTTGAAGAGTCTTCCCATTCGGTAAGGTCGCCATTTTTTAAGTCCCTGTTGTTTCGTTTGATTTTGCACCGAAGTGGTGTTATCCTTTAAAAGTTGGAGAACTTGTTGTTGATGCTCGATGTGATCTTTCACTGCTTGAACCTTTTTCTTCTTGATATGTCCTTCTATCTCTAGAGTTTGAAGAGTGGTAATTTCTTCCAATCCTTTACAAGATATGGTCGGATTTATTTCTTGATGCTCGATGTGATCTTTCACTTCTTGAACATTTTTCTTCTTTATATGTACTTCTATCTTGATAGTTTTAGGAGTGGTAATTTCGAACAATGAATTACAAGATATGGTTGGATTCATTTCTTCTTTCTCGATGTGATCTTTCACTTCTCGCACCTTTTTCTTCTTGATATGTCCTTCTATCTTGAGAGTTTGAGGAGTGGTAATTCTTGCCAATGCTTTACAAGATATGGTCTGATTCATTTCTTCTTTCTCTGGGGTGGGGTCCTGGCGTATATCTTCTTCTTTTGTTGTTTCTTGATCATTTTCTTCCTCCTCTTCATATTCTATGTAAAATAATTTCTTCTCAGCACACTTATGACCTTTAGTGAATTTGCTATCACAATTGTAACAAAGCCCTTTTACTCTTTCCAATTGTTGTGGTGTTTCTCTAAAGAAGGTGTTGCTCTTTGTATCCTCATAATGTGCTATCATTTCCTCCGTGAAAATTGACCACGTAACAAGTTGTTTACGAGAACAAAGCCCTTTGTACCATAAAAATTGATCTGGTTCTAAATATGAAGATGAAATACATACCTTTTGTAACAGTTGTACACCATGTATATCAAAATATTGCTCCATCTGAAGTATCCAATTTACTGGATCCTTGCCATCAAACTTCCTCATCTTGCTTTTTCTTGATTTTAGGAGCTCTACATTGAAACGACTGTAACTCTGTACTTTCGGATCTTTAAGTTCTGAAATTGTGATCTGTAGTATCCCTCTATGTCCTCTTTCCAATGCCACCAATCTGATCCAAATTGGATTCTCCAAGAAAGAGTTATGCACAATCTCCCAAGATGACCTGATTATAGACTAGTTCAGTAGAGCGAACTTGTACGACGTGCCACGAGTCACTGTTTCAACCTTTGGATCTGAAAAATGTATACAAGAAACTAAAGTCCATCCTCTTTCTGTACCTTCTTACGAAATTTCAATCTGATCCCCAGAGAGAAAGTTATGACGATTTTCCCCAGGTCACCTGTTTGGAATGTAATTCAGGAGTCTGCAAAAAGACCAACTTCCTCAGATCATATCTCCGCAAATATAGCGAGAAAAGATCTGAAATTCGGACCCAAGGTTCAGCGAGATTTCTTCTCAAATGGGTTGTTTTTGCGACTTCTGAAACGTCACATAAAAAAAGTTATAGCGAAAATTCCACGATGACCTGTTTGGAGCAGCGAAACCCTAGAATCCAAAGCTCTGATACCAAATGTTATGAAACCAGCTCAAGAAAAGATAGAAAAGATAGATCAACGCCTTAGAATTCAGCCTCTTCGAGGGGGCAACCTCCTTTACATTACATAAATGAACAATTCTTGGATGATACAAATGAAAAGACCTCCTTTCTATATATAGGAGTCTAAGGGGTCACAACATAATCAGAGCCGACATAACAATAATAATGTAAGGGAACAATAATAACAATAGTGGGCTTCTATGGGGCACAATAGTAACAATATGGGCACTACATGGGTACATCAATATAATAAGTGGGTTATACTAATAACAATAAGGGGTTACGCGAGTAGTATAGGGGCCTAACATGGTTCCATAACATTTGGTATCAGAGCTTTGGATTCTAGGGTTTCGCTGCTCCAAACAGGTCATCATGGCATTTTCGCAATAACTTTTTTCTGTGACGTTTCAGAAGTCGCAAAAAAAAGCCCATTTGAGAAGAAATCGCGCTGAACCTTGGGTCCGAATTTCAGAGCTTTTCGCGCGATATTTTCCGAGATATGATCTGAGGAAGTTGGTCTTTTTGCAGACTCCTGAATTACATTCAAAACAGGTGACCTGGGGAAAATCGTCATAACTTTCTCTCTAAGGATCAGATTGAAATTTAGTAAGAAGGTACAGAAAGAGGACGGACTATAGTTTCTTGTATGCATTTTTCATATCAATAGGTCGAAACAATGACTCATGGCATGTCGTACAAGTTTGCTCTACTGAACTAGTCTATAAGAAAGTCACTGTGGGAGAATTCGCATAACTCTTCCTTGGAGAAACCAATTTGGGTCAGACTTGTGGCATTGGAAATAGGACTCAGAAGGCTACTACAGGTCAAAATTTCAAAACTGGATGATCCAAAATTACAGAGATACATCAGATTCAATATCAGGCTTCTACAAAGTGAAAAAAGGTGTGTAGTTTTTTTTTTTAATTTTTGCATAAGCTTGGTTTGAAGGAATTCAAAGGGCATAGTAAAGCATTATTATCGGTAACTGATGCCCTGAGGAAATAAAATGCAAACACCTAGTAAGGAACCTAAAAGCTCTAGCATGACTCATGAAGAAGAGGAAGAAATGCTACATGATATATCAAAATTACAAGAACAAGTGCAACAAATGTCACACTCACAAAAGCTAATAGAGGCTAAGATAAATGGCGTGGAATCTAAGATAAATGGCGTGGAATCTAAGATAAAGGGCATGGAAGCTAAGATGGATGATTTGAAGACATATTTGAAGACAGACATGGCAGATTTGAAGACAGATTTGACAAATTTTCTACAAGAAATACTTACTAATGGTGAAAAGGTTGTAAAGGAAACTCATGATGTGAACAAAAGAAATGTTAATCATAATTCCATAGACTCTAATGTTGGATCGAAGACCCACCATATTCCAAAAATCGATATGAGGAAGTTTGATGGCAAGGATCCTGCCACATGGATATTACAGATGGAGCAGTTCTTCGATCTCAATAATGTGCAAAACACACAAAAGGTACGTATGGCAACTTTATATTTGGAACCAAATCAGTTTGTATGGTATCAATGGCTTTGCTCTCGTAAACAATTTATCAATTGGGCAATTTTTGCGGAAGAATTGATAGCACATTATGAGGATACAAAAAGCAACACTTTTTTTAGCCAATTGATAAGTCTCAAACAAAAGGGTTCAATAATGGAGCACATCGAGGAGTTCCAAAAATTGAACATAAGGGTAAAAGATATTCCAGAGGAGCATAGGATTGATGTGTTCATAGGGTCTTTAAAGGATAATATCCAACATGATGTTCGCCTTTGGGAACCTGATTCATTAGAGAAGGCATTCAGGTTAGCAAGAAAAATGGAAAGCAAAATTATGGCAACCAAGAAGCATACCACTCACAACTATAAAGACGGAAGTGCAGTTGCCCCTAGTCTTCCACAACCTATAGGGTTGACACCACAAAAATTGGAAGAAAAAAGAGCAAAAGGGCTTTGTTACAGTTGTGATAGCAAATACACTAAAGGTCATAAGTGTGCTGAGAAGAAATTATTCTACATAGATTGTGAAGAGGAAGAAGAAAAGGAGCAAGAAAGGTCAAAAGAAGAGGATATGCTCCAGGAACAAAGCCTAGATGAAGAAAAAATAAATCCGACCATATCTTGTAATGCATTGGCGGGAATTACCACTCCTCAAACCATCAAGATAGAAGGACAAATCAAGAAGAAAAAGGTAATAGTGTTGATTGATTCAGGAAGCACCCACAATTTTATTCACTGTAGGGTAGCAAAAGAATTGAATTGCTTCCTATATCCAGCACCAGAGTGTCAAGTGATGATTGCAAATGGAGGAACAATAAATTGCTCTGGAAATTGCCATAATATCAAGCTATCCATGGGAGAATATGTATTGACTAGCCCAATGCTTTCCGTTCCAATGGGAGGGGCTGATGTTGTACTAGGAGTCCAATGGCTACAATCCTTGGGTACAATAGCTTTTAATTTTCAAGAACTTTTCATCAAATTTTCTACAGAAGGAAAGGAAGTTGAATTAAGGGGTATTGCAGGGAAACCAGGAAAGATAATTAGCTCTAATGGTATGACAAATCTTCTAAAAAAGGAGCAAAGGGGTGTAATTGCACAATTATGTTCGCTAGATGTTTCCACATTAGAATCATCTATTTCTCCAAATCTCCAAAAAGTCCTGGACAATCATTCCAAGGTATTTGAGACTCCCAAAGGTCTCCCACCTATGCGTGATCATGATCATGCTATTCATCTGATTCCAGGAAGTGTTCCTCCAAACATCAGGCCGTACAGATATCCCTATGTCCAAAAAAGTGAAATTGAACGTATGGTTGCAGAAATGCTAGAGGCTGGTATAATTCAACCGAGTCAAAGTTCTTTCTCTGCTCCAGTAGTATTGGTGCACAAGAAGGATGGATCATGGCGCATGTGTCCGAATTATAGGGAGCTCAACAAGCTCACTATTAAAGATAAGTTCCCCATTCATGTCATTGATGAATTACTGGATGAATTGCATGGATCAATTTACTTCACCAAGTTGGATCTTCGTTCAGGATATCATCAAATCAGAATGAAGATTGAAGACATTCCGAAAACGGCATTTAGAACTCATGAGGGTCATTATGAATTTTTGGTCATGCCTTTTGGCCTTACCAATGCACCTTCAACATTTCAAGGGTTGATGAATTCAATTTTCAAACCATTCCTTAGAAAATTTGTGTTAGTATTTTTTGATGATATACTTATCTACAGCAAGTCTTGGAAGGATCATGTTGAACATGTTGACAGGGTGCTACAACTATTGGAGGAGAAACAATTATATGCAAAAAGATCCAAATGTTTCTTTGGAGTCCAGGAGGTGGAATATTTGGGTCATATTGTATCTCATGAAGGAGTTAAGGTAGACCCTAGCAAAATTAAAGCCATTAAGGAATGGAAAATCCCCACATCCATAAAGCATATGCGCGGATTTCTTGGGTTGACAGGGTATTATCGCAAGTTTGTTAAGAATTATGGGAGAATAGCAGCACCTCTAATGACATTATTGAAGAAAGATGCATTTTCATGGACTCCGGAAGCAACAAAGGCCTTTGAACATCTTAAAGAGGCAATGTGCCAAGCACCGGCCTTAGCTACACCGGACTTCACAAAAACCTTTATTGTGGAATGTGATGCTTCAGGAAATGGAATTGGTGTTGTTCTAATGCAAGATGAAAGACCCATTGCTTTTGAAAGTCGTCCAATCAAGGGAAAGTTTTTAAGCAAAGCTATTTATGAGAAGGAAATGTTGGCAATACTCCATGCACTTAAAAAACGGCGACCCTACCTAATGGGAAGACACTTCAAGGTAAAAACGGATCATGATAGCCTTAAATACTTTTTAGAACAAAGATTATCCTCTGAAGAGCAACAAAAGTGGGTTACAAAGATGTTGGGTTATGACTTTGAAATCATCTACAAAAAAGGGAAGCAAAATGTGGTGGCAGATGCGCTCTCAAGAAAGGATGAGGATGTGGAAGCATTGTTGTGCGCTATTTCTATCATCCAAACAGATTGGATAAATGAAGCAAGGGAGAAATGGAAGAATGACGAAGAAGTGTGGGCACTTATTCGAAAGCTACAACAAGATTCCAGTACGTCTGATACAATTAGCTAGAAAAATGATTCGTTATGGTACAAAGATCGCTTATACCTCTGTAAGAATTCCCAGCTAAAACAAAAGATTCTTATGGAATTGCACACTTCTCCCTTAGGAGGGCACTCAAGATTGTTAAAAACTTACCACAGGGTTAAGAAGGAATTTTTTTGGGATGGCCTTAAATCAGATATTCAAAAGTTTGTGGCAGAATGTTTGGTTTTCCAACAAAATAAAGTTGAAACAATTAAGACACCGGGTCTATTACAACCTTTATCCATTCCAAGCCAACGTTGGGAGGAGGTATCAATGGATTTTATTACAAGTTTACCCAAGTCTGAGGGAAAAAGTGTCATCATGGTGGTAGTTGACAGACTTACCAAGTATGCACACTTTTGTGCATTATCACATCCATTTAAAGCCAGTACAGTTTCTACTGCATTTATGGAAACAATTCAAAAGCTACATGGAAACCCAAAGATTATTGTAAGTGACAGAGATCCCATTTTCACTGGAAATTTTTGGACAGAATTATTTTCTTGTCTTGGTACTCAGTTAGCTCATAGCTCATCTTATCATCCTCAATCTGATGGGAAAACTGAGATAGTAAGCAAATGTTTGGAAGGATATCTTCGTTGCTTTGTATATGATAAACAGACATAATGGGTCAAATGGTTGCCTCTGGCTGAATGGTGGTATAACACTTCCTTTCATACAGCAACAAAAATGACCCCTATTGTGGGGAAAAATGCCTATGCAGGACGATCCTATCCACCTAAGGTGTGACAGTGCCTTAGCAACAAACAAAGACAGCTATTCTAGTATTCTTCCTTTATGAATTAAGAATGAAGAGAGATGGATGGACTAACCGGTGTCTTCCGTTTGTCCCTCGATCCGGTTTCTCTTCTCTGTGAGAGTTCCCAGCTACTTGCCTTCTCACTCGCCCAGCTTCAAGAGGTTTCTGCAAGATCACAAGAAGAGAACACTACACAAGACATGGATTCATATTCATAACTAGTTCAGGATTAGAAATAAACTAAACATACTAATGCAATCATACATCAAAGATACATCAGTATATAGGAGAAACCAAGATATCTTTATTAATGAATAACAAGGTTCAGGAAGAGATACAACCCAGAGGGCTCCAATCCAGCATCTCCTTCCCAGCAAATGGAATTCCTATCTTCACCCCCTTCAAAGCATTAAGCACCCAATAGTTCCAGTCTCAAACCAACAGCAATTCTTTGCAATAACAAAATTCCAGCCTCTAGATCTCATGGAGGAGAGATCCATATATAGATGTTTGGAGAGAGGATGAGTCAGCTTGAGATCTGACTAGTGTCCTCTCCCTGTGTCAGTTCTTGATTCCACTTGGAGGTTCTTGCTTCCAGTTGGAGATTAGGAACCTCTTACTCATCACCAGTTGAATTCACTGAGGCAAGTGTCATTGAGGAAGATTTTGGAAGCTTCCTGGGTTTTGACACCTCGTGGAATGAACTTGCCACATGTCAACTCTCGCTCAACGCAGGTAGCCAGTGTTAGCTTTGACATTCAGCGCAGGTAGCCAGTGTTGGCTTTGACATTCAGCGCAGACAGCTAGTGGAGCCACTGAATTGATCCTGAATTGACTTGTTTTTGAGCAGTTTCTGGTGGAGAACTTCTGTGAATTGTTGTGGTTTGTTAGCCTTGTTCCTCTAGGGGTAGGAACAACATGTTTAGGGACTTTGGATCCCTTAGATTATGGACATTTCATGCTCAATGTTGTAAGGCACAAAAATGTCTATAACAGTTGCCCCCTAAAGTATGAGGCCGTTTATCGGGTGAAATGCTTTATTAGGGGGATCCGAAGTTCATCCAGTGCTGGGAGGAGACCTGTAATAAGATACAATACAATACATTATTTTTCATACTGCTTTCATGATCTAGCTGAGGCGAGCATTCCCATGCTCAGCTTTATAAATTCATTTTTCTGTACATAGAACAGACAATCGTCTGATGGTAGACTGATAATTTTGATGAAATTATAATCCTTTGAGTAGGATGATTATCTGCTGCAATGATGTACATGTCAATGTCTTTATCTTTCCTGAATATATATCGCAGCCTGGATGGATGAAACTAGATCCGGGGTCTTCAAACTCGTTCGATCTTCACTCTAAGTACAAGTCGATCCATGTGAAAAATGTTCTGAAGTCGAACATGGAAAGACATCGCTTGATTACCGGTCAATGAGGTAAACCATTAACAAGCGCGAGAGGAATCACCGATAATGATAATGACCCTCAAGGTACTGCAGTACAATTCACGTGGTGTGAATAAAGGACTTGGCGTCGAACACCACGCAAAATCTTTCGGTCGAAGGTCATTGATGTATACCTGTCGCCGGAAGTGAGAAACTTGCCATTGAGGCATGCAAGCTTCAAAGTACTGAAGGGGTTGTTCCTAGATCAACTTCTTGGATAATGAGCTGATGTCGACAAGAAGCGATCTGTCAAAGGAGGGCCTTAATGAATCCCACATCAATGACACGGAACGGAGCTAATGATTTTGATGGAGGTGAAAACGATCTGTGACATATGATTCAGGGTGGCGGTCATGAAAGGATGAAGGATAATGTACGGCAGTGGATGGGACACGGTTGACTTTTCTGAACGACTTCTCTTGAACATATGGCGACACTGATGCGATGGATCGGTAGCATTACCCCAAATATGGATGGTATGGCGAGACCATGGATGTGACCGGTGAATGAAACAACCCAACCCGATTGTGGTACGGAGGAAAAGTGTCATGTTCAAGAGCGACTTGCTACCATCAAAGTTTTCTTGAGTTTCTCCCAATTTTTCCCCAATCATTGCTGACTAGTACCTCTTTATTTTTGTCAAGCTTGAGGAGGATAACATATGCTTGTTCTATAACCTGCCCTTCGGGCAAGCCCATCGCTATGTTTTAACGAGCCTAGCGATAGTGAAACTCGTTCTCGTCTAAAGACAAGTTTGTCGCTATTTAATGATTTTAGCGAGTCTAACGACAAGGATAACTCGGTCCTTTTCATTTTTAGAGAGTCTGAAAAGGTACATAAAGTTAGCTCCAAAAGTCCTTTTTCGTCATCTAATCCCTTAAGTCTGAAAAAGTATAAAACAATACAGAAGGGATGAGTTTTCGATAGTTTTAACGAGCCGAATAAAACAAGCGCTCGATCTTTTTGTGCAATAATCCCTCAGGTCCAAAAAGATTAAAATCTAGAGGAGGGATAGCACTTCCTGTCCCTTTAACGAGCTGGAAGGCCAAGGACTCGGCAATCTTTTCATATTTTACGAGTCAGATGAAAAGAGCTTAAAGAAGACTCGTCTTTTGAGGAACGAGTGATAAAATGGGTTAGCAGCTAATTCCAGGTACATGTTGGAATTTTCCAATCACGGCAGTGTCACAAGGATGGCTAGTGAAATCACTCTTCGCAGCTGTTCCTCAAAATGGGTAAACAAACATATGGAGGTGAACGATCGGCCAATGTAAAAGTGGAGGTGACGGTGCAAACACGACCAAGGCTTTAATGGCTGATGATATTACATTCACTGTGGTTATTTACCGGGATAGTTCATTTTTTAACGAGCTTAAACGCGGGTGGAAACATTTGCTCGATCTTATGTTTATTTTTTAACGAGCATGAACTATGTGCTAAAACTGCTCGGATCTTGCATTTATTTTTTAACGAGCATGAACTGTGTGCTAAAACTGCTCGAATACCCAGTCATATGATAAGAATGTCTCATTAAGATTCTATTTTTTATGGAGCTTCATCTTACAAAGCTATGCCCCGCATCCTTTCGTTATGCAAGTTCGGAAACGACTAATCCTACGAGTTTAAAGGGTTAGAGGTCCTAAAAATTTAAAAAATAAATAGCCGCCCCTTGCTTGCACTCCAAAAGGTTTGCATGCCCCCAAGTATAAAGTACGATTTCAAGGTTACCTCTACTTCTTTTCCGCCAAAACAATTGTTTTAACGAGAGAGGCTTACCACTTTCAGGTTACCCAAAGATTGTCTCGTTAATCTTTCAAACAAAACACTTCCTCGGCAATGTCTACCGAAATAGACAAAGGTGAGCGACGATGCCCGCCAACTCACATAACTTTGACAAAAGAATGTTATTCTAGAACAACCCCTCTTCCTAGACGGATGGGGTACGGACTAGTCATATTCTCCTGCGGAAACCTGCCCTATACCCAAAGTTTTCCTGCCGAAGCAGACCAGGACGCATGCCCCCTGGGTTCCAGTCATATCCTCTTGATTACTCACGCTCATCAGGAGGACGGACCGTGGGTTGAGACATTTCTTGCATGAAGAGACCATTTAGGGATGGTATATGACTATTTGCGATGCGTGATCCGGGAAATGAAAGTTGGTCCACGAGCTTGACCACTCTTCCTTCATGCGGAAAACACATTACCCTAAAGAGTGAGGAGAAGATGGCTCCCATGCAATATATATAGTCTCGTCCAAGGAGTAGGTTATAATCCAAGGGTCCTTGAACGACCATCACGTTCATTTGAACGGTCTTCCCTTTCAATGTTATGGGCACATTGGGGAGGATCCCTAAAGGTCGATTGGTTCCTTTATCAAAGCCTGATAGATTTCTCATTTCAGGCAAAAGCGCTGGCGAACCAAGCGCTTTCCAAGCAATAGAGGAAAGGATACTCACAGATGCCCCCTCATCAATGATAGTGCCAGCCATTACCATTCTGTATATTTGAACCATAATTCTGAATGGTATGCTTGCTGGCAACCGGGGTCTGCCTAGTTGGTTCCAGTCGAAGGACACAACCAGGTTGCTTGGTGGTGGGACCGAATAGACGGCCGGGTATGACTCTGACGAAGTTCCTTCCTGCGATAAAGGAATGGGCAAATTGCCCCCTTGTTCGTCGGAGTCTGTGTTGATGAAGAGAATTTGGATGGTGTCGTCTTTGTTCTCCTCTGTGATGATATCATTCGAAGATAGAGCCTCTGAAGGCAAAACCGGGTCAACTGCCGCCTCAACCTTTTGACTTTCGTCAGGTATGGATTCAGACGGTTCATCTTCAATGATAGGTGCTTCGGCTGACCACCTAAGCGGGCCAGCCGGGTTCTCAACTGGTGAAGGACTTGGCAGGAGTTTTTGATATCCAGGAGGAAGTTGCACTGGTAAAACCGGGCGATCTTCCAAAACTCTTTAAGCCTCGTCTAAGAAGGGACAACGGTGGATGGCATGGTCGCCTTCACACAGTTTGCAGGGAAATCTAGCTTTCCCTCTCTGTCCTGTGACTTCACTTTCACTAGTTGATGGTGAGCTGCCAACATGGCTATCAGAGGTTGACGCCACCGAATTGTGCAAACAGGGAGACCAGTCCCTTAGTATCCGAGGGATGCAGGGACAATCTCTGTGGAAGTGGTCTCCCTTGCATATGACACATGGCGATTTAGGCCTAGTCAGTGCGGTGTGTGGATTTTTGTCAGACGACACTTGTTTGCCCCCAGTCGCTTTTGGCTCCTTCTTCTTCTTCTCTTTCTTCTTCTTTTCCTTCTTCTCCTTAGGAACTTGGTTTTTTGATTTACCAGCTCCGTCAAGTGAAGAGGAAGGAGGAGAGGCAGAATTAGATGAAGTAGAAGGCTGGTGGGCAACTCTGGTCTGGTCTGACTGTTGATTTGACTGTTCAGGAATAGTGGTGGTCTGAACGACATTGGTTGAGAAGAGCCAGACCGGCAAGCCAATTGTCAGTCCTGGAAGCGACAATGTGGCCATGTGGGGCGCACCAACATCTCCCCAAGAGGAGAAGGGACTAGGATTTCCACCAAGGGGAATTCCTTGGTTGGTGTGCTCCATTTTCTCAACCTAAAGATCAACGCAGGAATAAGGGGTGATTGTTCCGTTTAAAATAAATTTTAACGACGCTTTAGACACAACTTGCTTTTTCAATTTTAAAGAGTCGAGAAAAAGCTAAATATGACTCTAGTCTCCTTCGATGTTTTAACGAGCCCGAAGTGACAAATGCTCGGATGGACTTTTTCCGTTATAGAGTCTGAAAAAGGCCAAAAGGAACTGCTCTGGAGTTCTAGGCAGAGGGTGTGCCAAACTTTTCGCAAAACCGCAGAATACTTTTTAGGGTACGGGCGGTCGATCTTCCTGAATGCTGTGTTCAGTGCATTGCGATCAGTAGGGCGGCCGACACGGCTTCCTAAGGATAAAGGTTTTATGTCTACAGGGGTCTCCCAATATATACGCGACGGTACGTGGGAGCACAATCCGTACTGGCGCTATCGTCCCTCAGGAGGAATCACCCACCATCAACGAGATCGACAGTCACCAGGCTTTACGACGCCGGAACACGTCTCTAGCCTAGACCTCTATGTTGTGCGTTATGTTGCAAAGCGTTGTTAAGTTCATTCAATTTATTTTAGGTTGATCTTTTTAAAGTTTGCCTTTCGAGGTTCACCACGAGATGTATGATACAATTCCTAAATGCAGTCTAAAGATGATAAGCAAGCTTTATATCTTTTCAACTTATGAAAATCCTAGCTACAAAGGGAAAAGAAAGACACCATCTTTTCTCAAAGAGCAATCAGCACACTCTAATGCACTTTTCCTAAATCAAACATGCAAACTATCAAGATGCAAATGCACAATGCAGGTGTTTGTTTTGCTCTTTCTTAGTATTGATGCCTACAAAGAAAGCTTTTTGTACAACTTTGAATTTGCTTTTAAATGACGAATACAAACAAGTTTACTTTTTCGAAATCAGAGAGGGTAGAAGAGATTACAACACTTTACGATTTTCGAAATGAACACTTGTTTCGACACTTAAAAGAGACAAACTCAAACCAATAAGCAAAAGCAAATGTATAACCAACTGTAAACAGCCAATGAACTCTCTCCTAAGATCACAATCAACAGATCTGAATCAAGGGCTACAGGATGATTATTTCACTCATGCAAAGGAAAACTGCAAATGACGCCACAAACACATAAAAACACTCACAGTCTTTTTGTACAAAAGGAGGCGGAATTTAAGCAGAGAAAATGAGTTATCAGACTGGTACCTATGCTTGTTACAGGCTGCAAAAATCAGAGATCAAAACAAGGCAAAACAGAGCAGAGAACCCTAGCTGCACAAGGTCTAACTGGTTCAGCGCAACCTCAACACAGGGGTTTTGACATTCAGCGCAAGTAGCCTTCATGGGACCTGCGTTGAAATGCAGAACCTCTTCACAGGGGTCGCGTTGAAGGAGAAACGAGAGTTTCTCACTGGGTTCTGGGTCACAGATTGCTGATTAATCTACAGTTTCAGGCCAAATAAAAGAAACAAGCAAGGTACAATCAAATGGATGCTTTGAGGGGGTACTAAGATCTATCACAAAGGATCATCAAATCATTTGTGAATCCATTGTTCAGATCGTAGACAAATCCAGTGATTGGATCAAAGCAGCAACTGTCTACTTTGCATCTGAGAATAGCAGATGCAGTTCGATTGTTGCTGTTGAGTCTATGAAACAAACAATGATAGAGACACAAATAAAATGACTAAACATATCTCCCCAGCGGAGTCGCCAATTTGTTGTGGGGAAAAATGCCTATGCAGGACGATCCTATCCACCTAAGGTGTGACAGTGCCTTAGCAACAAACAGAGACAGCTATTCTAGTATTCTTCCTTTATGAATTAAGAATGAAGAGAGATGGATGGACTAACCGGTGTCTTCCGTTTGTCCCTCGATCCGGTTTCTCTTCTCTGTGAGAGTTCCCAGCTACTTGCCTTCTCGCTCGCCCAGCTTCAAGAGGTTTCTGCAAGATCACAAGAAGAGAACACTACACAAGACATGGATTCATATTCATAACTAGTTCAGGATTAGAAATAAACTAAACATACTAATGCAATCATACATCAAAGATACATCAGTATATAGGAGAAACCAATATAGCTTTATTGATGAATAACAAGGTTTAGGAAGAGATACAACCCAGAGGGCTCCAATCCAGCATCTCCTTCCCAGCAAATGGAATTCCTATCTTCACCCCCTTCAAAGCATTAAGCACCCAATAGTTCCAGTCTCAAACCAACAGCAATTCTTTGCAATAACAAAATTCCAGCCTCTAGATCTCATGGAGGAGAGATCCATATATAGATGTTTGGAGAGAGGATGAGTCAGCTTGAGATCTGACTAGTGTCCTCTCCCTCTGTCAGTTCTTGATTCCACTTGGAGGTTCTTGCTTCCACTTGGAGATTAGGAACCTCTTACTCATCACCAGTCGAATTCACTGAGGCAAGTGTCATTGAGGAAGATTTTGGAAGCTTCCTGGGTTTTGACACCTCGTGGAATGAACTTGCCACATGTCAACTCTCGCTCAGTGCAGGTAGCCAGTGTTAGCTTTGACATTCAGCGCAGGTAGCCAGTGTTGGCTTTGACATTCAGCGCAGACAGCTAGTGGAGCCACTGAATTGATCCTGAATTGACTTGTTTTTGATCAGTTTCTGGTGGAGAACTTCTGTGAATTGCTGTGGTTTGTTAGCCTTGTTCCTCTAGGGGTAGGAACAACATGTTTAGGGACTTTGGATCCCTTAGATTATGGACATTTCATGCTCAATGCTGTAAGGCACAAAAATGTCTATAACAACCCCATTTATGGCACTTTATGGGTATCAACCACCATCCATCACATCATATTTAAGAGAAAATTCTAAGGTTCAGGCAGTGGAACATCACATCGAACATCAACAACAAGTCCTCCAACTCTTAAAGGATAACCTCGTGTTGGCACAGAATAGAATGAAACAACAGGTAGATCAACATCGCAGTGAAAGAAGTTTTGATGTAGGTGATTGGGTATTCCTACGGCTACAACCATATAAGCAAATGTCCCTCAAGCAAGCTAAGAAGGATAATAAATTATCACCAAAGTATTATGGTCCGTACAAGGTGTTGCAAAAGATTGGTACTATGGCATACAAATTGGAGCTTCCTGCAGCTTCTCAATTGCACCCGGTTTTCCATGTTTCATGCTTAAAGAAGGTTATAGGCGACAAGCTCCTAGTTCAAACAATATTGCCAGAACTTGACGAGGAAGGAAAAATTATATTGGAACCGGAAGCAGTTATAGAAACAAGAACTCGACAGCTACGAAATCGATCAATTTCAGAGTACCTTATCAAGTGGAAGAACTTATCCGCTGAAGATTCCACATGGGAGGATGAGAATTTTATGCAGAAGTATCCAGAACTACTCAAGCGTTGAGGACAACACTTTTTTGAAGGTGAGGGGCATGTTGGGTCCCTATAATACTAGTGATTACCCCATTACTATTATAGTTATACCCCTTATTTATATTGTTGTGCCCCCATTGCCCCCATATTGTTATTAATGTGCCCATAGAATCCCTCTATTGTTATTTTTGTGGCTTTATATTATTATTGTTAGGTCGGCTGGATTATATTGTGACTCCTTAGACTCCTATATATAGAAAGGAGGTTTTGTCATTTGAATCATCGAAGAATTGTTCATTTATGTAATGTAAAGGAGGTTGCCCCCTCGAAGAGGCTGAATTCTAAGGCGTTGATCTCTCTTTTCTATCTTTTTGTGAGCTGGTTCCATAACAGGTTTGATGTTTGGTATATTATATATCATATTTGGAGTGGTATTGCAGATTTATATGTATGTTGTTGATTGTGTTAAGGTGTTGTAATTATCGTGGTTGAGATTGTGTTGGAGGGCATGTAATCATTATTTGAGCTTAACATTAAATGGGGCACAGTATGAAGATAGAATGAAATGAGGCTCAAGGTTGTGTTGATTTGAGCTACAGTGGGCCACAATTTGAAAATAGATGAAATCATGTCGACAAGGTTTTAAAGGTTGGGGCCTTCAATGTTGCAGGTAGAGGCTTGCAGGAAAGTGGTGGCTTGCTAAGGGAGTTGTGTATTCCTTCTGGTGGAGGTTGGAGAACTCGCTCTGGGAGTAGAGGATTCCTTTCAATGGCGTTTGGACAAATAGTGAAGGTGGTGGCCTTCAGCAGGTGGTGGCATGTAGTTTATGGGAGTGGTGGCTTCAGAGTGAGTGGTGACTCCCACTTCTTTGTGAGTAGAGGCTTTCACACTGGTGGTGGCCAGTGACAATGTAAAGCGAATATTGAATAATAATAAGAAGTAAATGAAGACAAAAAAAAATGGTGGTTTTTCCCAATTGGGTTTTTGCACCTAACATATAGTGTCCATTTCTATGATGATGTGTTTATATTGCTGATATGATGTTTTCTTATGTTTATGATTGTTTCTCATATTTATGATATGCTAATGTATATGGCGGTGATGGTTAATTGATTAATGACTCGGTGAATGTAAAGAAAAAGAAAAAGAGGTGAAAAAATCATTTCCTACAATGTTGATCCCCCTCATTATTGTTCATGCTTCCAACATATCCCGATATGGAACTCTCAATAGGCCTACTTGAACCCTAAGATGGCCTCAAATGCTCATCTAGCACATAAATTCTAGCTAAAGGAGGAAGAGCATTCACATGAGAACTAGTTCTTGATTCCAACACCATTTATAAAAAAGAGCCATGAGAATGCATTATAAAGGAGAAAATTGCAGTAGAGTTGCATTCGAGGAATGAAATTGGATATCAATATTCCATCTTCCATTAAGAGCATTCTTACCCATTTGTTTTGCTTCCAAAGTGATTGTCCACCAAGGGGTATGTTGCCCACATACATTGAAGTTTGAGATTGAGCATACAAGAAGGATTAACGACCCTCCCACAAATTGTATTTATCTAGAAATAAACAACTATGTACCATTTTTTTTTTTTTATGTAAATCTAATAGTAATTGTGTAACCTTCAAAAAACAATAAGAACCAAAAGAATTCGAGTAGTTAGCTTGACTACCATAGAATTGTAGAGAATATGCAATTGCCCTTAAATAATTCCCTAAGGAACATGGATGTAAATTTAGTTGTACATGCATGTTTATGTAAATGAGAACGAATGGGCTTTTCTCCCTATAATATGTATTTTTTTTTTTCTATAGTCCAAGTGATTATTTTGTAGTTATGCTTATGCATAAAATTTCTATTGTAATTAAAGTTTTGTTTTCCGCAAAGCTTAAGTCTATATGGTTCGATAGATAACTTCTTTGATCCCCTTGCGCTTCAATTGCACCAATCTAACCCTTAGGACAAGGTGTTTGAAATAGTCAAAGTTTACGCACAAGATGCAACAAAATTTATGACCAAAGCAATGTTTACCACACCCCAAAAATATATATTATTGCACAGAGAACTTTGTAACAGGGTGAAAATGACTAATGAGATACAAAATCAATATCAATTATATCTCCAAGAAAAAGAAAAATAAAAATGTAACACGTGTCTAGTGATTACTAATAAATTGATAATGAAATGCCTTTTAGCATGTCAATAGGGAGACCACATATACTAAGTTCAACATCCACTAAAATTATATATTCCTTTTTATAGGAAGCACTCATACGACAATCTTTTGGGAGTTATTTATTTGGGTTTTTTTGTTTGTAGTACACAAGGGTTCCATGTATTTCTCCATGGTAGGTGTTGTATACGTAAATGTATGAATTAGAGGTAACGAAGTAGATAAGGAGTCAATGCGAAAGGTAAAAATTGACTCATGTTGTTTTTTTTTTTAATGGCCATAAATTATATAGTTATGTCGGGATAAAAGTATTTAGTTTTATATTTCTTATAGTGTCATTTTTTTTTAATGATTTATATTTGTTTTTAGTTAGATATTGAAGAGATATAAAATGTTTTTTTTATTTGTATCTTATGAGATTTTTTTTACACAATATATATGAAAAACATTGTGTAAAAAAATCTCATCAGATACCAATAAAAAAATCTTTTATATCACTTTAATATCTAACTAAAAACAAAAATCAATCATTAAAAAAACTGATTAAAACTTATTTACTATTAAAAAATAAAACTAAATATTTTTATCCCCACATAACTTTATAATTTATTGCCATTTAAAAACAACATAGTCAATTATATATATGAATTTATATTTTTAAGAGGGAAACGCATATTAAAATTATAATTTATCGCCATTTAAAAAAACAACATAGTCAATTATATATGGATTTATATTGTTTTAGTTGGGAAACACATATCAAAGTTCTAAATATATTTTTAAGAATCTCGTTTGTATCAATTTTCATTTATAAATATTTTTGTTATTAAGAAAAAAATAAATGTTTTCTCATAAAAATATAAAATAATTATATTTCTAAAACTATATTTTTTTTTTAAATATTTGGGCGCATTTTTGGTAGACAACTCCTTTAAAATTATTCACAAGAAGGAATTAATCCATAAAATATCTAAAAAATTGGATCATTGGACTTTTAGATATCTCAATTTTGTTGGTAGATTAGTCTTGTTGAAATTAGTCGTGTAAGTCTTTCATGTGTATCTTCTCTTTGCATTAGTGGCGCCCAGAGGAATCCTCAGATCTATCAAGATTTTCTATAGATCATTTCTCAAAGGAAGGTTGTCGAAAAGAAAAAAGGACCCTTGTAAACTGGGATAATTTATGTCTTCCCAAAATGTTGGGAGGTCTTATTCTTCGTGATCAGAAAGTGGTTCTCGCAACCGATGTGATGTCAGCAGCTGGCTCTTAAACCTCAGCATCCGACTATCGATGCACCAGGGTAGACGACCAGAGAAGGTTCCGCGCTCGCCTCATCTCATCTGCCCACTAATAATCACTCTCTTTCCAGCCAGTGATGGCTTGTAAACTCTCTTTCCAGTAACATCTCCTTTAGGGCAGCCGATAATCAATCATCGACAGCTGGTCCTTCCAGAGGGGCAGGTCCTTGCTGATAGCCACTAGTGAAACTGAAACTACTCAATCTCCAATTGGATATGGATCTCCGAGAAAAATTATGATGGAGGTGGATCCATGGTGGCCAAGAGTTATGGAGGCAACTTTGGAGCAGGAAATACAAGCCCTCTCAATCATGGAAGCAACAATTGAGAGCTCAAAACCTGTTCAAGAATCTTCAATATGGAATTTATCCAGCACTAATAAATTCATTATACAACAACATTGTTTCTAGGAAATCCGAGAGGGAAATGATGCCTTGCTTTGAACAAAATCATGGCAGCAATATCCAAAGCTTGGCAGAAGGGCATAATTTCTTGCTATAGAAGAGCTTATGAAATATAGAGGTCTCTTGACAGTAACAAATTATTCTAACCAAACAATGAAGAGAGCCTTGTGGAGAGAATGGAAAAATAAGGAAAGTTGACCTCAAACTCTTCATCGAGCTAATCTACACACATTAAGGGAAGAACTTCGCAAAAAAAATATGCCACTCTTCGAGGAATAGGAAAAACTTCGATGGGGTTGTAACCAAAAGAGTATGTTCACAATTAAAGAGGCATATCAACTAGCTCTAGATCACACCAATCTTTCTCACTAGCTAATCTAGCAACAGGTTTGGGCTTAGAACTCATGGCCCAAAGTTGTCTGTTTTCTTTGGTTGTTAGTACATAAAAGAGCCCTTTCATGGGATAAAATCACATGTTGAGGATTCAAAGGCCTTTCCCTCTCAGATGTAGAGGATCATTTTCTCAATACACATACCTTTTCTGAAACTCTATGGTCTCAACTCTTCAACTTATTTGGACATTCAGACAGGAATAGGAATGACATCGCAGAACCAATTGAAGGTTGAAGATACTCTATGACAAAAAATGCTATTGTAAATTGATCTTGACCCCTCATTCTAGGGTTTTTACTATGGAACATATGGAAGGATAGGAACAATCACATGCTTAATAACTGATCATCAAAAAGGGGAGGTAATATGGGAAAAAAACATTATAGAATGTTAGTGAAACAATACTACTCCACCCTTAGTCATCGTCAAACTGAGAATTTGAAGGTTTGGATGCCATAACTTTGTGTAATCTCTAGTTTTTTTATGTATCCTTGTATTAATCCTTTGCCTCAAGGAAGCCCATCTTCTAGCCCTTCGACCTCCTAGAGTGCTCCTCCCCCTATTTTTCTTAAACTTAATTTTGACAAAGCATTTAAATGATCTCAAAATTATGTAGCTCTTGGAGGAATCTTCTATGACAACTACGGGTAACAAGTATTTTTAATTATAGATAGTATATGACATTTAAGTAACAACGTAACTAAATTTGCATCACTAGAGACTAGCCTTGTTATTGAAACATCATAAGGCTTCTCTAGGCTGATTGTGGAGGGTGATACTTCGTTGGTCATCTCAAGAGTAAAGGAATTGATCAATGGAGCTTCTCCAAAAAAAAAAATCCATAGTTGGAGACTGAAAAAATATATCACATATTAACCATATGTTCCATATGATTGCAATCATTATTCCCTCTCATTTCAGAAGAACAAACTATAAGGTAACAGACCTTTTGGCCAACCTAGGATGCAATGACATTCACCTTTGCCTTTTGGCACGCCGTAACAGTCACTTGTGGAGGACTAGAGACTGGGACTTTTTGATCTAATAAACAAAGATTGAGAAACCTTGTTGGGGGTGGAAGAACATGAAGAATTGACTTGCAATGAGGAGCAACTTTGCAACAATCAAAATCCTGCACCTCCAATCAATCCATCCATTCTAGGCACTATTGATATTCCACATCCTCTTGATGGTTTCAGTTAACTTATGATTCTTCTACTTCACTTGGAATTTACTAGTACTGTGGCATAATGTATTACATAATGAAGTATTAGTCATTAGACCTTTCTGTATGTATCCAATTAGTATATGGACATTTGGGATGAAAGGCATTAACCTTTGCCATTGGTCTATATTCCAATTTGGTAAAACACAACAAAAATACTTTTCTTTTATGTAATTTGATATCAGTGTTTTTTTTCCAATATGATATGAGTGTAATATAAAGAAACTTACATGTATGTATGTATGTATAATTTTTATTTTCTTATTAATATAGACACTCAATTAATGATAAATTGACAAAATCATATTTCATACCAAAATTATTATTTATTATATATGTGTGGGGGGTAACTTCGAAGGTTTGTTTTGGGCAATACCCAAAATCCGAATACCTATGATCAAATTACAACGAGTGCTCCTATTCACCTCAATATCAAGATATTCAAATTTTATTGTCTTTTCGAGCTTTTACTCATCAAGATTTTCAACTTCTTCAATTTTTTGCCACAAAAGCTAACTTATCAAAATTTTCAACTTGTTCAATTTTTTGCCACAAAAACTAACATGTTTTAGATTAAAACTTAAGTAAAAAAAAACACATTAAACTCACTAGCTACCACTCAAACTATTTTCTTTTAATATAAAATTATATTTTAATAATTTAAACATAACATTATTACAACAACTATCTAAATTCAAATTTTAATTATAAAAATTCTTGATTATATAAATTATTGGAAAATTTTACGCATTAAAATTCAGAGGGAACTTTGAATTTTTTTTATTATAAACATGCTATAGTCAAAATTTACCCACTTTATGTTAAAGTAGACTTTATTACATTAATATAATTCCACTTTATTACAATGATATAACTGGAATTCATACCTTTATGCTATTAAATATTTTTGTATTTAAAAACATATGTTACTGAGACTTTTTCAACAATTTCGTAAGGATTATATGTTTGTATTAATTACAAATTGTTGGAAGACCTTTTCAACTCTTGTGATACATCATCGTAATAATATAATTATAATAATTATTATAAATAATATTTAAAATAGTTTAATGCTTATTACAAAATTATAAGATGCAAATGTTTTTTTGAACAAATTTGTTGAGGTGGAGGAATTGTCTAGACAATAAAAAATGGTTTGAATCTGAGCAAAAAAATTACAACAAATCTTGCGGAAAAGTGTTTAAATCATGTTTATAATAAAAAACCCATAGGTTACCGAAAATTTTGAAGTTTAAATCATGTTTATAATAAAAAAACCCATAGGTCAGCCAAAATCTTGAAATTTAATGGTTATAACCTAAATTTACAAAAATATCTATCAGAATTTATCAAAATATTACCCAAATTTCCATGATTTTCAAGAGAAAAAAACAATCCAGTTAAACTACGGGATGTTATTTTATTTCATATAAATTTTTAATTTATTATAAAATTTAAGTAAAGATTAATATTTAAAAACACATTTATAATTAAAATTTTAATTTATAATAAAAAATAAAAATATAGTCATTAAATATTGTATTTAAATTTAAACAAAATTGTTTTATAAAATTTTAAATATATTCTTAAGCTTTTCTTAAATTGATTCGGATCTAATTGAGATTATTGTCCCAAAATATAATTACAAATCAAAGAAATTCATAATTGAAAAAATAATTATGGAAATTGAAAATTTGATTATATTACTTGACTATATATACATCATAATTGAGATAAATATATAGTAACGGAACTCTTTTATTAATAATTAAAATAAGAAAAATATGTGAAATAACATTACCACTTAAAAAACAAAAACAAAAATATTATGAGAAAATTTCTACGCAAGGATTTTTTTTTTATAATTGAAAGAGTATATTTGCATTAATGAAATGAGAGTAAGATTATAAAGTGGTTGGTGGATGGAGGATGAAAGATATGAGCCAGAAGTTTTTCTATGAAAACTTAAATTCGATAAACTTGGTCTTTATTTTAACCAATACCAAAATTCTATATTTGTATGAAAAAAAAAAAATCCAAAATGTGCTTAAGAACAAAAAAAACATTTGATGTACATGCATTTCTCAGTTGATATTATTTTTGAATTTTATAATTAATAGCAACTGAAGGTTATCTTTTTACCAAATAACAAGCAATGGATATTATTTTTTCCCACATCTCCTGCAAATTAGCATTATTGATCATGATTCTAGTTCTTTCCATAAGGTTCCTATTCATACGTTCAACAACACCAAGTTTGTTGAGGAGTATAAACAACAATTTTGTGTCTAACAATCCCTTCATTCTTGCAATATTGTTCAAGTTCTAAGGAAGTAAATTCACACCCAACAGTTTGACAAGATACATTATTACCCATAAACACATATCTACAATCCATAGCTTGATATGAAGTGAACCGGTTTCTATGCGAACTCATGTGATGAGAAGCCCCATAATCTAACAACCAATCTTCAAAATGTTGAGAAACATTGCAATTAGGCAAAGTTGCATCTATCATACCTTATTCAACAATAAAACCTCATCAATTATACTTGACTCAATTTGATTTGCTTCCTTCTTTAGGTTTTCACCCGACTCTTTTCTTTTCAAACAGTTCTTCTTGAGATGCTCTGTTTTGTTGCAGAACCAACATTTGGCTTTACACTTCTTGCCTCTTGACTTTGATCCAGAAGAACTTCTTGATTTTTCTCCTCTCTCCCTAGGCCATGTTGGAAATGTAACTAGTTTTAGTCTTCATAATTGTTATTGTACTCATTTCAATACGTATCTTATGTAACAAACAAAAGAAGAAAAAGAAAAAATTATTATTTTAAAAACATGAGTTTCATGTTGCTTATTGATGGTCTTCTAGGTAAAAGCATGTTCTTCATGCTTTTAGGGTTTGTTAAGTCATAGGATTTATTGTCACGAATCAAGAGAGTCAACATCATGTTTATAAGACCCATTCGGGGAAAATGTAACATGAAAAATAATTTATATTTTTAGTCTAGAAAGTCTTGGAAGCCTCCTAGTACAAGTTAGCCCTGACAGAGACAAATCAGCCTAGAAAGGGGTTATTCTACCTCTTGGAAAGGCTATATATAGAAAGATCTTCGAGCTCATTTGGCACCTCATAATATCAAGTTCAGTCTACAATTATAAGGACGAAAAAGAAGAGCAAAGGACAAGTAATCAAGGAGAAAACCATAGCAAAGGAAATAAGATGAGTTTCTAGGCATTCTCTCTCACATGTGTGAGAGTCTAGAGCAGTTGTAGGGGCCGAAATTTATGAAGTAACTGCAGATCCGAAATTCTGTTGCAAGGGGCGCAATTATAATATTGGTGCAATTCTGGAAGGGTTTGTCTCTGGTTGCCTTGGTTTGACTTTGACCTTATTGGAAGATCTCTTTGGAGGGATGACTTGGTGCTAGGAGGACGACTTGGTCTAGGGTTTGGGTATTTGTTGTCTCATTTGAAGTAGATTCCATAAGAAGAGAAGACTGTTTATGGACTTTCCCCTTGGAGGGGTTTTGCGCTGGCTTGGATCCTAATTTTTGTGTCCACTATCTTTATTATTTTTCTCTTGATAATTGTTTGATGAAGAAAAACTAATAAAGAGAACACAAAATATAAATTAATATCACAAGCAATTATTAAGGATAAGGAAAATTCAAGTTAATATCTACCATATTGCATTTTCCAACATGGTATCAAGGCTAAGGTGAACAAGAAGGCAGCTCAAAGGATCATCTCGTCGACACAAAGAAGAGTTTGTTTGAAGAATTATGGT
Organism: Pinus tabuliformis; assembly: GCA_031772625.1. Classification (NCBI taxonomy): domain Eukaryota; kingdom Viridiplantae; phylum Streptophyta; class Pinopsida; order Pinales; family Pinaceae; genus Pinus; species Pinus tabuliformis. The sequence goes on along the minus strand of CM062818.1, from coordinate 2,013,955,022 downwards.
TTTGACAAGCCTCAAGAAAGGTCGAAATTGTAGGTCCAAGTTGTAGGAGCCCAAGTTGTAGTATCAAGTTAATAGAAGAGCACATATTTTGTTTTAACCTTGTTGATCTTAGAAGGATTTGTCTAGCTCAAAGGAGGAACTTTTAAAGAACTATCTTGTATCAGAACTAGGGTTTCCATAGCCATTGTAGAATTGAAGGTGCATATCAAAAGTTATAGGATCGAATTGAGGAACGAAGGTGTAGCTAGTAGCGAGTTGATGCATGATTTAATCTTGCTAATCTAACCTACCTGGAAGAACATATTTAGAAAAAGCACGAAGGATCTCGGTATCATTCATCAAGCAGTTGTTGAAGGTATCCTAGAGGTCATCTCCCTAGGACAACATTGAAGTCATTAAAGATCTTGAAATCCTCAAGATAGTTGGAGACATCATCAAAAAAGGGAAGACTCTTGATTTTCAAGTAAGTATCATATTATATGTTTGAATCTAAATGTCTTATGGGTTCTTTCTACAAGGAAAGAAATAAGCTTGTTGGCTCAACAAATTATCTAGCATCGAAGAAAGGGATTGACCTAGCACTTATAAGATATGAAGTAATGAATATGTCCTCAATGAAGTTATTGAACATGGCAAAGACATGACTCAAGAACTAGCAAAATACAATAAAGTAATAGTAAGGATAGAAAGGATCATTGTTGGATCTATTAAGGATCATCTAGTTCCCTTTGTTTCTAATTTGAAGACTTCTAAGACTAGGTATGAAAAGATAGTAAATTTGTACTCTTTAATTACATCAAGACAAAATATGTCTTTGAGGAATAAGGTATATAAAATGAAGAAATCAAAGGATGAGGACATGGCCTCCTTTCTAATGAAGATCTCTCAAATAAGAGATCAATTGCAGGGGCTTGAGGAGACAATTTCTAATTTTGAAATGACCATATGTGTACTGAATGCTTTGCCACCAGAATGGAGTAGTTTTGCAACAAGCATCTACTCTAAGAAAGATTCAACTCCTTTTGATGAGTTGTGGGCTCAATGCATCCTAGAAGAGACTAGGATCAAGGAAAAAGATGATATTGAATCAAATGAGCAGTCTCAAGCCTTCATTGTGAGGACCAAGAAGCCGAAGAAGGGAAAGTTTGGAAAGTCCAAGAAGAAGTAAGACATGTCCAAGGTTTAATGCCTTGGATGCAATGAATTTGGACACTTTAAGAGGGACTGTCCAAACAAGTCGAATAATAAAAGAAAGGAAAGAAGCAAAGCTCGCACAACTGAAGAAATGGGAGAACCTAAGAAGAATTTGAAGAGAGAAGATGTCAAGGATATTTACTATATTTACTATTGAAGAAGGCATTCTTCTTGGTAGGTTCTTCAAGAAGTTTTTCTTTCCTTTAGAATAACATGCATTGTTGTTTTCTCTTAGAGAATCTTGATTTTGTAAATACATAAAATCATGTGATAGTAGCATATTTAGAATCTACATGAGTTTCTTTATAGGAATCATTTAGTCTTTTTAGAATTAAGAAGATTGGGACCATATTACATAATGTTCATTCATGCATTGTCTAACATTATGTTAGAGGTAGTCATTCCGCTAAGGTGGATCATCGTGATCTTATAAGAACCATCATTTTGGAAGGTTCTTGGAAGAAGAATTATGATAAGGTTAACATACATTTTGTATTGTAGGGAATCAATACTCTTGAAAGATTTAGGGATGCAGTTGGTCATTTTCATTTTAGGACATGTATCTAGATGTTTGTGTGAAAGCATAGGAATGCATACTTGAGTATCTTTTGGGAACGATTCATATGTACAAAACCCTGTAAAAAGAAGTTGGTCATAAAATATGCATTGTATGGTTATATGATGTTGAAAAGATGAGTTTGACTCACTCTACAATTAATAATGAATGAAGACTTTCTCCCTAGATTATATAGAATAATTATCAACATCCAGTATAGTCTTTGGGAAAAAGATTTGTAACTTGGTAATCAAGTTCGATCCTTGGCCACTCTAATACATCAATACCTTCATGTGGAGATGGACCATGAGGATGTTGATGCCTTGATGTGAAAGTTATCACAATGAGGTAAGTCTAATATTCTTGTTATTGGTTATCTGGTTAATATATTGTTTTTTTACCTGGAAAGATATTGCAAGAATATGTGATGACAATTGTGGCAAGTTCAACCGTATGGATTGAAGATATGATCGTGACAATTATGAAGTCAAGATGTTTCCATCTTGGGATTGAAAGGTAGCAGTGCGAGAAGATAACTTGAAGGTCAAGATAGTACAACATCTAGGAGATCATTTTCATGAGGAAGCTATGATCAACTTGAAGTTTCAAAAGGCTCAATATAATGTGTTCATTGATGATGACTAAATGAAAGTGATGTGCAAGATTGATGACCTTGATCCTATCACAAGATTGAAGAAAGAAGAGGGCTCCATAATACCTCAAAAGAAAGAAAGCTCGATATAATGAGATGCGAAGGAAAGAGGGATCCATGTAGCTGTAAAGAACATGTGGATGATACTCTTATGGAGACAAGGTATAAGGCTTGTGGTGTTGACTTCCCAAATAGAAAGGAAGTATGGAATATCCTCTAAATTTCAGAAGGAGTAAACAAGTATTCTTGAATAGGAGCAAGGATCTATTCAACGATCAATAGGGAATAGGAATATCCTCTCTAAGTGAGAGGGAGTGATGTTAAAACATCACATGTGCATTCTCTTCTTCATATGTCAAGCACTTGACCATGACTAACAACCGTAATTCCAAATGAAGGCCTTGGAGAGAGAATGGTGGGGGATTAGATAAGCATATGTAGTTTCCTTGAGGATAAAGCACCCAAGAAAGGAAAGGTACTAACACTCTTTGAGGATGGGACATGTATCCAAGATAAGAGTGGTCAAAGAGGAAATATATTCTTTGAGGATTGGGAACCGAAGATAAGAATAGTCCTAAAAGGACATAACTTGTGAAAATCTTAATGAGGTATGTGCCTTATAGAGGTAGTGCAGTATCACATGTAAAGCCTCACAACATAATGCTCTTGAATGAAGTTGAGCTTGTCTAGTTAGGCCTCAAAATACAATGTTGGTTATAATGTTGATTCTTACAATTGGCTTATCAATCTAACTCTTCTTATGAGAAATCTTCAGTTTGAGAATGATGTTGTACTGGTTATACAATTATGAATACCTCCCTAGTTAAGAGGGAGTGTTGGAAATGTAACTAGTTTTTGTCTTCATAATTGCTATTGTACTCATTTCAACATATATCTTATTTAACAAACAAAATAAGAAAAATAAAAAGTTATTATTTTAAAATCATTTGTTCCATGCTCCTTATTGATGTTCTTCTAGGTTAAAGCATGTTCTTCATGCTTCTATGGTTTGTTAGTTCATAAGATTTATTGTCATGAGTCAAAAGAGTCAACATCATGTTTATAAGACCCATTTGAGCAAAATGTAACTTGAAAAAGAATTTATTTTTGACTCTAGAAAGTCTTGGAAGCCTCTTAGTACAAGTCGTCCTTGGCAGAGAAAAGTCGACATAGAGAGGGGCTAGTAGACCTCTTGGAAAGGCTATATGTAGAGACATCTTCAACCTCATTTGGAACCTCATCATCTCAAGTTTGATATGTAATTAGAAATACGAAAAAGAAGAGCGAAGGAAAAATAATCAAGGAGAAAACTCTAGAGAAGGAAAGAAGACGAGTTTCTCGACATTTTCTCTCACATGTGTGAGTTTCTGTAGTAGTTGTAGGGCATTAAATTTCTGAAGTAATTGGAGGTCTGAAATTTGTTGCATGGGGATCGAAATTCTGAGATTGGTGCAATTCTGGAAGGGTTTGTCTCTGGTTGACTTGGTTTGAGTTTGACCTTGTTGGAAGGTCTCTTTCGAAGGTTGACTCGGTGTTGGGAGGATGTCTTGGTCTAGGGTTTGGGTTTTTATTGTCTCATTTGAAGAAGATTTTATAAGAAGAGAAGAGTTTTTTTTGGATTTCCCCTTGGAGGAGATTTTCCATGGCTTGGAGCCTAATTTATGTGTCCATTGTCTTTACTATTTTTCTCTTGATAATTATTTGATGAAGAATAACTAATACAGAAAACACAGAAGATAAACTAAGATCACGAGCAATAATTAAGGATAAGGAAAATCTAAGTTAATAGTTGCCATGTTGCATTTTCAAGCAGACCAACCTCTAGCTACCATAACTTTTGGAGTGGAAGTTTCAATGCTATACTTTCTCCGTGCTTCTTCAGGTAACAAATTTCCTAATACAAAATCAAATTCTAGAGACTTAGTTGTGCTCAAACTAATAAAGATCATAAAGTGGCCCAAGAGTAAAGGAATTGATCAATGGAGATTCTCCAAAAATAAATCCATAGTTGGAGACTGGAAAAATATATCACATACTAACTATATGTTCCATATGATTGCAGTCATTATTCCCTCTCATTTCATAAGAAAAAACTATAAGGCAGCAGGCCTTTTGGCCAGCCTAGGATGTAATGACATTCACCTTTGTCTTTTGGCAATATGTAGCAGTCACTTGTGGGGGACTAGAGATTGGGACTTGTTGATCTAATAAACAAAGATTTAGAAACCTTGTTGGGGGTGGAAGAACATGAATAATTGACTTGCAATGAGGAGAAACTTTACAACAATCAAAATCCTGTACGTCCAGTCAATCCATCCATTCTAGGCACTATTGATATTCCACGTCCTCTTGATGGTTTCAGTTAACTTATGATTTTTCTACTTCACTTGGAATTTACTAGTACTGTGGCATAATGTATTGCATAATGAAGTATTGGTCAATAGACCTTTTTGTATGTATCTAGTTAGTATATGGACATTTGGGACGAAAGACATTAACTTTTTCCATTGGTATGTATTCCAATTTGGTAAAACACAACAAAAATATTTTGATTTTCTTAATAATTAAAATAAGAAAGATATGTGAAATAATATCTACTAGTAGAAAAAAATGAGAAATTTTATATGTAAGGATTTTTTTATAATTGAAAGAGTATATTTGTATTAATGAAATGAGAATAAGATTATAAAGTGGTTGGTAGAATGTGGATGAAAGATGGGAGTTGGAAGCTTTTCCATGAAAATTGAAACTAGATAAGCTCGTTCTTTATTTCAGCCAATACCAAAATTCTATATCTATATGCAAAAAAATTCCAAAATGCGCCTAAGAACAAAAAAACATTTGACGTACATGCACTGGTCAGTTGACAAGATCACTGCTGACTTTTTCCCTTTTCTGGTCCATGAGTTGGGTTTGGCTTGCCATGGGATTTGTCATGAGAGATTCCATGCTAAGGTTAGATTTCAAACATAAAGACCCTGCAACCTTTTTGCAAGCTTGGTTAGCCAAGCTATCTGTCTCTTTATTAAATCTTCTTAAAACATGAAACAATGAAATTGATCGAAATTTAGTCATCATGTTGGTATTTTGCGCCCATAAAATTAATTAATTAGATAAGAAAAAAATGCATACAAAACAAAAAATGATTCACACAAATACACATAGGAATTTACATGGTAAAACCCTGACAGTGTGTCAAGGAAACCTCCATGGGGAAAGGGATTGGAATTCTTACTATTCAAGTTCAACAATGACTCTCTAGTACAACAAGCCTTTCAAGCAACAACGTTTTAATAAAAATGCACAGTTACAAAAACTTCCTATAGTTACACAATTCTCTGAAAGGTAAAAATTACATTTACAATCTTTTAATTGTTGTCATTTTAACACTCTCCACCTTGAAAACAAATTTCCTAATCCCTTGTCCATGCCCGTCCATCACCTTTCTGCAAGCTAAGAGAATCTAAACACCTCTGCAACTTCTCTACCAAAATTGGTTTCATGAACATGTCTGCACAATTCTCTTGTGTGTGGACCGTTTTGAGAGCTACTTTTCCGCCATCAATTACATGTCATACAAAATTGTATTTTACATCAATATGTTTAGTCTTGTTGTGATAAGTCATATTATTAGCCAAATGAATAGCACTCTAAATGTCACAAAATACATTCACTTTCTCCTACACCCTTCCAAACTCACCTAGTAACCAGATTGCCTCTTTACAGGCATGTGAAGCAACGATATATTATGCCTTAGTAGTTGGTAAAGAAATCAAATTACATTTACAATCTTTTAATTGTTGTCATTTTAACAATCTCCACCTTGACAGCAAGTTTCCTAATCCCTTGTCCATGCCCATCCATCACCTTTCTTGCAAGCTAAGAGAAGCTAAACATCTCTGTAACTTCTCTACCAAAATTGGTTTTGTGAACATGTTTGCACAATTCTCTTGTGTGTGGACCTTTTTGAGAGCTACTTTGTCGCCATCAATTACCTGTCTTACAAAATGGTATTTTACATCAATATGTTTAGTCTTGTTGTGATAAGTCATATTATTAGCCAAATGAATAACACTCTAACTGTCACAAAATACATTCACTTTCTCCTGCATCCTTCCAAGTTCACCCAGTAGACCCTTCAACGAGATTGTCTCTTTACAGGCATGTGAAGCAGCTATATATTCTGCCTTAGTATTTGATAAATCAATTGTTTCCTGAAGCTTTGACATCCAACTAATCACTCCACCTACAAGAGTAAAGACATATCCAGTCGTAGATCTCCTATTCTCGAAGTCACCAACATAATTTAAATCACTACAACCATTAAAGATGATACAATGGTCACTTGTGCCTCTCAAATATTGAAGCACCCATTTCATTGCTTTCCAATGTTATTTTCCTGGATTTGTCGTGAACCTGCTAACAACTCTAACTGCATGTGAAATGTAAGGTCTTGTAGATACCATCACATACATTGAGTTTCCTACTACATTTGCATATGGTACACAAGACATATACTCATTTTCTTCATTAGTTCTAGGACTCAAACCAAAAGAAAGATTAAAATGGGAAGCTAAAGGAATATTAACAGGTTTCACATTGTTCACACTGAACTTTGTAAGTATTTTCTCCACACACTTCTAATGTGATAACCAAAGCTTTCCATTTTTCCTGTCTCTATGTATCTCCATGCTCAAGATCTATTTTGCAACTCCAAGCTCCTTCATATCAAATGTCTTAGAAATCTAAGCCTTTAACCTGTTGATCTCTTCCATTATTTTACTTACAATAAGCATATCATAAAATACAAAACCAAGATAATGAGTATATCATTGAAACTTTTAAAATACACACAATAATCATATTCACTTTAGTAAAGTTTTGGCTCACCATGGAGTCAAACTTCTTGTACTGTTGCCCGAGAGACTTCTATTTGTTCCATATAGATCTCCACATCCAAATCTCCATGAAGAAAAGTTGTTTTAGCATCTAATTGTTCTAACTCAAGGTCAAGTAATGAAATTAGTGCTAACATCGTATGAATAGAAACAGGTTTTACAACTGGCGAAAAAATATCATGAAATTAAATACCTTCTATCTGAGAATACCCTTTTTCTACCAGTCTTGCCTTATATCTTTCAATATTTCCATCAACATTTCTCTTCAATTTTAAGACCCATTTACATCTGACAACACTTCTCCCTTTAGGAAGTTTTACAAGATCCTAGGTTTTGTTCTTAGTAAAGGAATCCATAGCCTTCTTCCATTTTTCACTATCTGCATCATCCATTGCTTCATGATAACAAGAAGGTTCCCCATCTTCAGTAATCAAAGCTACAGATGAAGAAGAATCTTCATACCTCTTGGGTGCTCTTATTTCCCTTGTAGACATCCTAAGAGTGACTGATTGTTGAACTTCTACACTTTCCTTTACATATTCTTCACATTTTTCTTCAGTAGTTTCTTCTTCCTTCTAACTTTACGAAAAAGGTTGAGTATCTAGTTGAATTTGTTGATTCGATGATACCTATTCCTGTTCAACTTTCTCAACATCAATTTTTAGAAGAGAAGATTCATCAAACGTTTCATCTCTAGTAATGACTATATTATGCAAAGAAGGATCCCACAACCTGTATCCTTTCATAGCATCATCATACCCAACAAAGGATTAACATTTTTCTTTATGGTTTAACCTAGAATGTTGATTTTTTGGAATAAGAGCATAGGCATTACAACCAAACTTCTTTAGGAATTTTACAATTAATAGCAACTGAATGTGATATTTTTACCAAATAAAAAGTAGTGGATATTACTGTTTCCCACATATCCTTCTGCAATTTAGCATTGTTGATCATGATTCTAGTTCTTTCCATAAGATTCCTATTCATTCGTTCAACAACAACAAGTTTACTGAGGAGTATACACACAGTTTTGTGTCTAACAATCCCTTCATTCTTGCAATATTGTTCAAATTCTAAGGAAGTAAATTCACTGCCATTGTCAGTTCTTAAATATTTAATTGTATTGTTCATTTTCTTTTCCACCATAGCTTTAAATTGTTTAAAAGCATTAAATACATCAACCTTTATTTTTAACATATAAACCCAAAATTTTCTAGAGTAGTCATAAATAAATGTTACAAAATAGGATGCACCTCCATAAGACACTATAGGAGATGGTCCCTAGAGATTGGAATGAATATAATATAAAACTCCTTTACTATTATGATTACGAGCTTTAAATTTTTGTCTATGTTGTTGTCCATAAACATAATATTTGCAAAAATCCAAACTCAACGATTTCAATTTAGGAAGTATTTTACGATTCATCAATACCTCAAGGCCCTTCTTGCATATGTGACCCAACCATTGATTCCATAGGCAAGTTTCTTCTCCTACCTCCTCAGATTCAGTCGTTGCCTCATTGACTGAGTACTTCCTTTAAGTCTGTAAAGGTTTTCAATCTTCTCTTCCTTCATAAAACCAGAGTGCCCTTTGAAACTCTCAACACTCCACCTTGACCTATAAATTTATAACCCTCCGAGTCCAAAACTCCCCAAGAAATCAAATCCTTATTCAACTGAGGTACATGTCTAACATCAGTCAATGTTCTAATCGTACTGTCATACATTTTAATTCTGACATTTCCCACCCCAACAATTTGACAAGATACATTATTACCCATAAACACATAACTACAATTCACAACTTGATATGAAGTGAACTAGTTTCTATGCGAACTCATGTGATGAGAAGCCCCATAATCTAACAACCAATCTTCAAAATGATGAGAAACATTGCAATTAGGCAAAGTTGCATCTATCATACCTTATTCAACAATAAAACTTCATCAATCATACTTGACTCGAATTGATTTGCTTCCTTCTTTAGGTTTTCACCCGACTCTTTTCTTTTCAAACAGTCCTTCTTGAGATGCCATGTTTTGCTGCAGAACCAACATTTGGCTTTACACTTCTTGCCTCTTGACTTTGATCCAAAATAACTTGTTGATTTTTCTCCTCTCTCCCTGGGCCATGTTGGAAATGTAACTAGTTTTAGTCTTCATAATTGTTATTATACTCATTTCAATATGTATCTTATGTAACAGACAAAAGAAGAAAAAGAAAAATTTATTATTTTAAAAGCATGAGTGTTTTTGATGGTCTTCTAGGTAAAAACATGTTCTTCATGCTTCTAGGGTTTGTTAGGTCATAGGATTTATTGTCATGAATCAAAAGAGTCAACATCATGTTTATAAGACCCATTCTGGAAAAATGTAACATGAAAAATAATTTATATTTTTAGTCTAGAAAGTCCTGGAAGCTCCTAGTACAAGTTAGCCTTGGCAGAGACAAATAGGCTTAGAAAGGGGTTATTCAACCTCTTGGAAAGGCTATATATAGAGACATCTTCGACCTCATTTGGCACCTCATAATATCAAGTTTGATCTACAAATTATAAGGACGAAAAAGAAGAGCGAAGGAAAAGTAATCAAGGAGAAAACTCTAGCAAAGGAAAGAAGACGAGTTTCTAGGCATTCTCTCTCACACGTGCGAGAGTCTAGAGCAGTTGTAGGGGCTGAAATTTCTAAACTGTAGATCTGAAATTTTGTTGCAGGGGGCACAATTATGATATTGGTGCAGTTCTGGAAGGGTTTGTATCTAGTTGAATTGGTTTGACTTTGACCTTATTAGAAGGTCTCTTTAGAGGGATGACTTGGTGCTAGGAGGACGACTTGGTCTAGGGTTTGGGTATTTGTTGTCTCATTTGAAGTAGATTCCATAAGAAGAGAAGAGTTTTTATGGAATTTCCCCTTGGAGGGTTTTTTCCCTGGCTTGGAGCCTAATTTCTATGTCCACTATCTTTACTATTTTTCTCTTGATAATTATTTGATGAAGAAAAAATAATAAAGAGAACACAAAATAGAAATTAATATCACAAGCAATTAATAATGATAAGGAAAATATAAGTTAATAGCTGCCATATTGCATTTTCCAACATGGTATCAAAACTAAGGTGAACAAGAAGGCAGCTGGAAGGATCATCTCGTCGACACAAAGAAGAGTTTGTTTGAAGGATTATGGTTTTGATAAGCCTCGAGAAAGGTCGAAATTGCAGGTTTGAGTTGTAGGAGCCCAAGTTGCAGTATCAAGTTAATAGAATAGCACATATTCTGTTTAACCTTGTTGATCTTGGAAGGATTTGTATCGCTCAATGGAGGAACTTTTAAAGAACTATCTTGTATCAGAACTAGGGTTTCCGCAGTCATTGTAGAATTGAAGGTGCATATCAAAAGTTATAAGATTGAATTGAGGAACGAAGATGTAGCTAGTAGCTAGTTGATACATGATTGAATCTTGCTAGTCTAACCTACCTAGAAGAACATATTAGAAACAGCATGAAGGATCTTGGTATCATTCATCAAGCAGTTGTTGAAGGTATCCTAGAGGGCATCTCTTTAGGACATCATTGAAGTCATTAAAGATCTTGAAATCCTCAAGATCATTGGAGACATCATCAGAAAAGGGAAGACTCTTGATTTTCAAGTAAGTATCCTATTATATGTTTGAGTCTAAAGGTCTTATGGGTTCCTTCTACAAGGAAATAAATAAGCTCGTTGGCTTAACAAATTATGTAGAATGGAAGAAAAGGATTGGCCTGGCACTTATAAGACATGAAGTAATGAATATGTCCTCGGTGAAGTTATTGAACATGGAAAAGACATGAATCAATAACTAGCAAAATACAACAAAGGAAAAGTAAGGGCAGAAGGGATCATTGTTGAATCTATTAAGGATCATCTGGTACCATTTGTTTCTAATTTGAAGACTTCTAAGGCTATGTATGACAAGATAGTAAATTTGTACTCTATAAGTACATCAGGATAAAATATTTCTTTGAGGAATAAGTTATATAAAATGAAGAAATCAAAGGATGAGGACATGGCCTCCTTTCTAATGAAGATCTCTCAAATAAGAGATCAATTGCAGAGGCTTGAGAAGACAGTTTCAAATTTTGAAATGACCATATGTGTACTGAATGATTTACCACCAGAATGGAGCAGCTTTTCAACAAGCATCTACTCTAAGAAATATTCAACTCTTTTGACAAGTTGTGGGTTCAATGCATCCTTTAAGAGACTAGAATCAAGGAAAAAGATGATATCGAACCAAATGAGTAGTATCAAGCCTTCATTGCGAGGACCAAGAAGATGAAGAAGGGAAAGTTTGGAAAGTCCAAGAAGAAGCAAGACATGTCCAAGGTTCAATGCCTTGTATGCAATGAATTTGGACACTTTAAGAGGGACTTTCTAAACAAGTCGAACAACAAAAGAAAGAAAAGAAGCAAAGCTCGCACAACTGAAGAAATGGGAGAACCTAAGAAGAAGCTGAAGAGAGAAGATGTCAAGGATATTTACTATTGAAGAAGGCATTCTCCTTGTCAAGTTCTTCAGGAAATTTGTATTTCCTTTAGAATAGCATGCATTGTTGTTTTCTCTTAGAGAATCTTGATTTTGTAAATACATAACATCATGTGATAGTAGCATATTTAGAGTCTACTTGAGTTTATTTATAGGAATCATTTAGTATTTTTAGAATTAAGAAGATTGGGACCATATTGCATAATTTTCATCCATGCATTGTCTAACATTATGTTAGAGGTAGTCGTTTTGCTGAGGTGGATCATCTGATCTTATAAGAACCATCATTTTGGAATGTTCTTGGAAGAAGTGTTATGACAAGGTTAGCATACATTTCGTATTGTATGGAATCAATACTCTTGAAAGATTAAGGGATGCAGTTGGTCATTTTCATTTTAGGACATATATCTATATGATTGTGTGAAAGCATGGGAATGCATACTTGAGTATCTTTTGGGAATGATTCATATGTACAAAACGCTATAAAAAGAAGTTGGGCATAAAATATGCTTTGTGTGGTTATATGATGTTAAAAAGATGAATTTGACTCACTCTACAATTAATAATGAATGAAGACTTTCTCTCTAGATTATATAGAATAATTATCAACATCCAATATAGTCTTTGGGAAAAATAATTGTAACTTGGTAATCAAGTTCGGTCCTTGGCCACTCTAATACATCAATGAAGGTTCATGTGGAGATGGACCATGAGGATGTTGATGCCTTGATGTGAAAGTTATCACAATGAGGTAAGTCTAATATTCTTGTTATTGGTTATCTGGTTAATATATTATTTTTTTACCTAGAAAGATATTGCCTATGTGATGACAATTGTGGCAAGTTCAACCGTATGGATTGAAGATATTATCCTCACAATTATGAAGTCAAGATGTTTCCATCTTGGGATTGAAAGGTAGCAGTGCGAGAAGATAACCTGAAGGTCAAGTTAGTACAACATCTAGGAGATCACTTTCATGAGGAAGCTATGATAAACTTGAAGTTTGAAAAGGCTCAATATAACGCATTCATTGATGATGACTAAATGAAAGTGATGTGCAAGATTGATGACCTTGATCCTGTCACAAGATTGAAGAAAGAAGAGGGCTCCATGATACCTCAAAAGAAAGAAAGCTCGATATAATGAGATGTGAAGGAAAGAGGGATCCATGTAGCTGTAAAGAACATGTGGTTGATACTCTTATGGAGACAAGCTATAAGGCTTGTGGTGTTGACTTCCCAAATATAAAGGAAGTATGGAATCTCCTCTAGATTTGAGAAGGAGTAAAGGAGTATGATTGAATAGGAGCAAGGATCTATTCAACGATCAATAGGGAATATGAATATCCTCTCTAAGTGATAGGGAGTGATGTTAAAACATCACATGTGCATTCTCTTCTTCATATATCAAGCACTTGACCATGACTAACAACCGTAATTCTAAATGAATGCCTTTGAGAGAGAATGGTGGGGGATTGGACAAGCATCTGTGGTTTCCTTAAGGATAAAGCACCCAATAAAGGAAAGGTACCGATACTCTTTGAGGATGGGACATGTATCAAAGATAAGAGTGGTCGAAGAGGACATATATTCTTTGAGGATTAGGAATCGAAGATAATAATAATCTTAAAAGGACATACCTTGTGAACATCTTTATGGGGTATGTGTCTTATAGAGGTAGTGTAGTATCACATGTAAAGCCTCACAACATAATGCTCTTGAATGAAGTTGAGCTTGTCTAGTTAGGCCTCAAAAGACAGTGTTGGTTATAATGTTGATGCTTATAGTTGGCTTATCAATCCGACTCTTCTTATGAGAACTCTTCAGTTTGAGAATGATGTTGTACTAGTTATACAATTATGAATACCTCCATAGTTAAGAGGGAGTGTTGGAAATGTAACTAGTTTTTGACTTCATAATTGCTATTGTACTCATTTCAACATGTATCTTATTTAACAAACAAAAGAAGAAAAATAAGAAATTATTATTTTAAAAGCATTGGTTTCATGCTTCTTATTGATGTTCTTCTAGGTAAAAGCATGTTCTTCATGCTTATAGGGTTTGTTAATTCATAGGATTTATTGTCACAAGTCAAAAGAGTCAACATCATGTTTATAAGACCCATTCGGGCAAAATGTAACTTGAAAAAGAATTTATTTTTGAGTCTAGAAAGTCTTGGAAACCTTTTAGTACAAGTCGTCCCTGGTAGAGCAAAGTCGGCATAGAGAGCGGCTATTAGACCTCTTAGAAAGACTATATATAGATACATCTTCGACCTCATTTGGAACCTCATCATCTCAAGTTTGATCTGCAATTATAAAGACGAAAAAGAAGAGAGAAGGAAAAAGAATCAAGGAGAAAACCATAAAGAAGTAAGGAAGACAAGTATCTCGGCATTCTCTCTCACACGTGTGGTTTTTGGAGGTGTTGTAGGGGTTTAAATTTCTGAAGTAACTGCAGGTCCGAAACTCTATTGTAGGGGGGATCAAAATTATGAGATTGGTGCAATTCTGGAAGGGTTTGTCTCTGGTTGACTTGGTTTGAGTTTTACCTTGTTGGAAGGTCTCTTTGTAGGGTTGACTTGGTGCTGGGAGGAGGACTTGGTCTAGGGTTTGGGTTTTTATTGTCTCATTTGAAGAAGATTATATAAGAAGAGAAGATTTTTTTTGGGTTTTCCCCTTGGAGGGGTTTTTCCATGGCTTGGAGCCTAATTTATGTGTCCATTGTCTTTACTATTTTTCTCTTGATATTTAAATGGATGAAGAATAACTAATAAATAAAACACAGAAGCTAAACTAAGATCACAAGCAATAATTAAGGTTACGGAAAACCTAAGTTAATAATTTCCATATTGCATTTTCCAACAGATAGGCCTCTGGCTACCATAACTTTTGGTGTGGAAGTTTCAATGCTAGACTTTCTCTGTACTTCTTCAGATAACAAAGTTCCCACAACAAAATCAAATTCTAGAGATTCAGTTGTGCTTGAACTAATAAAAGTCATAAAATGCCCCCAAGACTCCAGTAAGGAGCATAACAAAGTAATAACTTTATCTTCTTCTTCAAATTTGACCTCTATATCAGCCAATTGGAAAATAAGGGTATTAAATACATTTAGGTGACCTACAATTTTAGTGCCCTCCTTCATCGAGAGTCTATACAACTGCTTCTTCAAGTTAATTATGTTGGTTAGAGACTTGGTCATGTACAAAGTTTCCAATTTACCCCACAGACCTATTGTTGAGGTTTCTTCAACAATGTTGAAGAGAACATCATACCCCAGACACAACCTAATGGTATTGAGAGTTCGGGCGTCTGAGTTCTCCCATACTAAATGTGGCATGCCAACATATCTCTTTCTTAACCCATCTAATGCTTTGTGCAACCCTTGTTGCACTAGCAAAGTCGTACCTTCAGTTTCCATAATGCAAAAAAAAAATTATCGGTGAATTTCTCCACCTCAAACTTGACATTAGTCATTTTTCCAATTTTCCTTCTACATGGGCTCCTTTGATAATTTTATTTTTAATGACTGGGTTCTTTCAAAAATTTTGTTATGAGTCCTTCAATTAGGGTTTTCCATTTTTAATTTTTGCCTTCAACTAGGGTTTTCCCTTTTTTAATTTTCTAAATTTGGGTTTTTCACTGGGATTTTATTTTTTTTAATATTGCTTCCCTTCTTGAATACCAAAACACTTAAAAAAACCTATTTTTTTAAAGAAACCCAAATATAGAAAAGATTCCACTATTTCTTCAGAAGCCCTACTCCAATTTTCTTGTTCACATAAAAAATCAATTCTTTAGTGGTTATTT
Source organism: Pinus tabuliformis (assembly GCA_031772625.1). NCBI lineage: Eukaryota > Viridiplantae > Streptophyta > Pinopsida > Pinales > Pinaceae > Pinus > Pinus tabuliformis. Next base: position 2,013,939,389 of record CM062818.1, on the reverse strand, counting down.
TTAGAAATAAAACTCTGCAAGTGTTTAAAGAAAAATTACCTGAACTCAACGGTTGGTTTTCTGCCTGAACTCGACTTGATTATGGTTTTGCTTCTTCACGATTTTACCCTCGGTCTGCCTCCTTTATTAACTAGCAACTACAAAATTCCTTCACAAGCTTGAAAAATAGCACCTAGGTTATTAAAAAAATACTCGTTTTGCTTGCTCGGTATATCTTGATTTTTCTAAAATACCAATTCAATTTGACTCTTTGTAGCTACTTGCACTTCTTTAGTGGATATTTGCACCTCTCTAGCTATCAGAGCGCGTAATTTATGCTCTGAGACTCCTCTGTAAGCTCTTTTTTCTACTCGATTGCTCCTTTACTTGGCTTCATGAGTTCCAAAAAACAACAATTTTATGAGTTCGCAACTCCTTTGCTGGCCCTACTCAGTCTTGGTTGCTCCTTTGTGAGCGTTTTCTATGTATAACTTCACTTTGTTGGAGCAATTCACCTTGGTGGCTAGACAAAAAATGGCAACAATCTGTGCACAAGATTCCCTTTGGCAACATCCTTTCTCATATGACTCTTCTTTGTTTTCTCACATTTAGAGGAAACTTTCACTTTCCCATCTCTTTCTAAATGACGATCATAATTTGTTTATTTTTATTTTTTTAGGCCTTTCACAATCACATGGCTCTGAGACCACTTGTTGGTATTTTGAACCCATAAAATTAATCAATTAGAAAAGAAAAAATGCACATGAAACAAGAAACTAATTCATACAAATACACACAAGAATTTACGTGGTAAAACCCTGACAGTGTATCAAGGAAAGCTCCACGAGGCAAGGGGTTGGAATTCTTATTATTCAAGGTCAACAATGACTCTCTAGTACAACAATCCTCTAAAAAAATAACCTTTTAATACAAAGGCACTATTACAAAAACTGCCTATAGTTACACAAATGTTTGAACGATAAAAATTACATTTAAAATCTTTTAATTCTTGTCATTGCAACACAACAATCACATTCGTTGAGATAAAACATCAGTAAATTACTCACCCTTGGACATGCGTCCATGACCAAAACCTTTATAATATTTAGTAAATCCCCAATTACAATTAAAAAAAAATATTAATATAAATATAATCATTAAATAATTAGAACTAATAAAACATATGCATTTCTATAAATGAATAAAAATAAAATTATAAAAATGATTAACCTTCCGGATTAATCAATTTTAAATAAATATTTACACATCATAAATGAAAATGGAAATTTATAATATATATACATAATATTATAAATGTGAAATTATGAACCTATACTGTTATTTATACTAAATGTTATAAATATTTGAGAATATTACCACTGAACTTACATGGTTTATAAATATTTTAGAATAGTACCACTTAACTTCCCACGTAAGAGTGATGGAAAGTATTTGGAGTTGAACCTTGCCATACATGTACAAAATATGAACATAGATACAAATGGTCTATGCACAACTTTCATTATCTACACTTAAATAATTTAAAATCTTTGCCTTACTATTTTATTATGCAAAAGTTAATGCACGCAATATAAGCACATAAATGGTCTATGTACAACTCTTAGTTTCTACGCTTTAATAATTATTTTTTAAAATTTATTTTCTTATTATTAAATAAAAAAACATAAACACAAAAATTATTAATTAAAAAAAACAACAATCAACCATCACATCTTTTTTATTTCACATCTCCTATTACATTTAAAAGCTCAAATTCCATTTAAGGTAAAGATTATATTATTTTACTCTAATCATCTGTTAAAAGATATTATTATTCATATAATTGAAATCTTTTTAAATAAAATATAAAAATGATTACTTTTTCCATTTTCAAATCACTTTTATTTTTATGTTTTTACATAATCCATTAATTATAAAATAAGAATATAATATAATATGTTTATTAGACTATTTGGACATTGATAACATGTTCGATGAGATGATAGTGATGTCATATGATCCCCTTTGATTTTTAATTCAATCGAAATCAAATGATGAATTCTTGACCACACCTTAGTGGGCCACATGAACTATTGATGCAAGCATGAGCTATTCCATACCGTTTTACTACAGAAAAAGACAAATGCAACACTAATATCGCCTTTAAGAAGATTCCCTCTCTAACTTGATAATTTTAATTCGTGAAAGTGAAAAGGATTTATGTGAAAAATATAAGCACGATAATCAAATTTTCCAATTGCCTCATCATCACGGGAAATGTTCATGTGTGCCCTCGAAATGTCGAAGTGTAGTGTGTGCCATGGTGTACGTTTGGAGTTGATTCAATTAATTTTATATACTTCTCTAACATCCTAAGCATGTGTGTAAAGAAAAATGAAGTGAATAGATATGCATAAATTTAGAGACCAAAATGATGTGTCACAGTAAAATTAAAAATCATAGCATTGAAAAAGATGAAACAAATAATATATTCATAGAATTTGAAGAGATAAATTTGAAGTGTAAAGAAGGTTAAACACTTAGAAAGAAAAATGAGGTGAATATATATGCATGAATTTAGAAAATTACATATCAAAAGACCATTAAAAATCACAGCATTGAAAAATATGAAACAAATAATATATGTATAGAATTTGAAGAGATAAATTTGAAGTGTAAGGAAGGTAAAATAGAGAAAAATGGAGTGAATAGATATGCATGAATCTAATGATGCATAGATGCATAATAGTTAGATTAGAATTTGAAGAGATAATTTTGAAGTGTAAGGAAGGTGAAACACTTAGAAAAATGAAGTGAATAGATATGCATGAATCTAAAGATGCATAATAATTAGATGAAAGGTTGGGGAAGTAAATAAAATTAGTACTCTGATTAAATTTTGAGGTTATTTTTTTCACTCTTAAAAATATTTTTTTGTTATTCTTTAGAATAAAAAACTATATATTTTTGTTTATATAACTATTCAGTTTTGATAAAAATGTTGTCAGTGTAACAGCACTAACGCTGAAGATTTCAAGGTTGTTTGAGTGAAAACATGTTTACATTCATCCATAAAACCAAATAAACAAAGAATTTAGCAAATGTATAGACTTATATATTGGGGCGAGTTACATATAAAGAGTTTCAGAACAGATAAAATAATAATTGATTGCTCAAAAAATTAGAACTTGCCATGTTGGACCTTTGTTTCCTTTTATTATGTATTGTTGAACGATCAATCTGCTACTGAGATGTTGGAAGCTGAGATTTAGTTCATGTAGGCTATTGCAATGGAGTGAGTGCCTTGGACATGGTTGTCGTTAAGATCTTCATATAAAATGGTGCCTAGGTCTAAAGTTAATGCCCTTTTTGAGAGACTGTCAGTTGTTTCTGTTAAATTCTCTATATGAGTGCTAAAATATGAAGTCTTGGAAATGAATTTTTGTTTCCTCAATTATGAGCTTCCATGCTGCTAGGTTCAAGACCTTTAGGCGAGCGCCACCTAATAACCAATCAATAACACATTTAGAGTCATTGAGAATGAGGATTTTGAGGGTTTCATTTTATAAGGTGGTTAAGACTCAAAACTCACAGTCGTCAAAAAGATACACTAAAAAAATCTCAATAAGTGCACTCTCCGGGTGTTTTTGATGGCTTACATACACAGGGATCGTGGTTTCTTAAGCCACAAGCTAGTCCTACATGTCATGGATACACTAGTAAATGAAAGAAAAAAGATTGTAGAAGTAAAAGAAGGGTCAAAACACGTGTCGATGAGTCAATGGAGAAAATAAAAGGTAGGGAAGACATGGGAATTAGTTTAGTGATACAACAGTGCAAAGAAGGGTTGATGAGTGAGAATGTAAAAAAGCATGTAAGGATGAAGATATAGAGAAAATTTTGGCGAGTGAGAATAACATTCTAACAAAAAAAGGCAACACATAGGAAAGTAGAAAGTTATTTATTATGTGAGTCATATGTAGTTGAAAGACCATCAAGGTTGTGATCAAGTCAATAGAGAAAGTGAATTGTAATGGCATAGTAATTACAATAATTGTGAATAAGTGTAAGTGAATTGTAATAGCATATTAATTACATTAGTTGTGAATATGTGTAGTAGGTCCTAGGCTACAAGAAAGATGGATAAAAATATAAAGTATAAAGTAGATTGAGTCATAAAAGAGAAAAATAAAAATGATTTCAAAAATTTTAGCTTTGAGAAAAAGCAAATTATTACTAAGACAAAGGGAACTATAATTAGAGATTGACATCCAAGTGAACACTTAGTGTGAAAAAGAAAAGTACTTAAAAAAAATTATAATTAAAAATAATTTCATAAATTCAATTTCCATACACAAAAGCAAAATAAATGATTTTATTTATAAATATACAATTAAATGTATGTTGACAACCTTTATGAACATAACCCCAAGCGTGCAAAGCTATCATGGATCTGCTGGGTCCTTGTTAATGGTGGTGTAGAAGGTCAACGTTCCCTGTGTGTTTCGTGGCATGATGTGTCTATTTACTAACACCTGAGGGTTTTGGTGTAACGACAATCCAATAATAGCCAGAGCAATTGCAAATTTATAGAGGCAAAGGAAGGATCTAGAATCTTGGATGTGATTCAGATGGATCTGGAATGATCTAGAAACTAATGGCCGTGTAGAAAGATCTAAAATCCTAAAGATCTAGAAACTAATGGCGGTGTAGAAGAATCTAGAATCCTACATGTGATTCGTGAATTTGGCTTCACACTTAACAGGATCCATTACCCTTCTTGATAAGTTAATTAGTCCATCCAAAATGAATTTATTAGCCAAGCATGAAATAAAACCCCAACCCCTAGGGGTTGGTTAACTACTCCCAAGGGGTAAAGACGTTTTGTTTGTCTCCCAAACCGTGGTATTCTCCTTGAGTCTGTCAACTTCATGTGTCCCACAAAAGTAGTGAGTATCATGTGTTTTGGCTTTTGAACTCCACAATGGCTATGTATTTTGGCTTTTCCAAGGTAGGGAACAACTTTAGGCCTGTACCGCTATTTAAAAAAAAAAAACCACTGAGTTATGGCATTTAACCCGATACGAATTTTTAGGGCCAACTTTAGGGACGCAGAAACCCTACAAATTGGCTTTCCCCTCCCCTCTTTTTATTTAAGATGGCTGTTATCTTTTTTCTCGGGCTTCCCTATCTTTGGCTAGGGTTTATCGGGGTACCTCCACTGTCCTAAAATTTTATTAGGTTATCTTTTCACGAAACTTTCGATTTGGAAAAGATTTGGCCGTCAAATCTTATCGCGCGCATTCCCTGAAGTTAAAAAAATAATTTCCGTTTGTCATTTATCGCGCGAGCTCCAAAGAAACAGTGCAGGCACGTGTGATATAAACAAACATCTTGTCTACATTAATTAAATTGAAAAGGCATGGCTAAAGTTAGTGGGCGTGGGAAAAAATCTAGCTTTTCCCGGGTAATTTAGCGGGGCTTTTAGATGCCTATCGCTGATATCAGACGCTGCACGTCATTTGGAAGGTTACCGGCGGGGTACAGGGTTAACCGGGAATCTCACGTCTGTTAACGGGAAGAGAATCCTTGGCGGTTAAATTTAGCGGTCTGTATTGCCCGCCAAAATTGAAAGGCAAAACCGTGAAAAGGAGAGCGGGGAAAAGTGATTTTTCCGCCAAAATAAAGGTAGGGAAATATCCATTCTCGCACTAATATAAATCGCCGTTGGTAGTATTCATTTTCCACGGCGACGGGAATCCCGACGTTTCTTGTCTGTCAATTGACATCCGTCTGTCTGACTGAGTTCTCCGCAAAGAGGATATAGAGAGAGATATGGTGAAGCGATACAATGAATAGTTTCTGGAAGCCTTGAGAAGCTTCGGCCATGGATTCTTGTCTCACCGATGATCGAATCAGTTGTGTCTGATGCCTTAGTTTGTTGAAGGGAAAAAATAGGATTTGCTGTTGAAGTTAGTGCAGAAGTATTTGGTGTTATGAGCTGTTTCAGGGTGTTTTCTGGTCATTTTTGCAGTGTAAAACAGAGAACTTTAACGTAGCTTTGTTAATGTGTTCAAATTTATTGTAAATTTGTAGGGATTTGTGTGTTTTTGAAAGATTGGATGTGTTTTTGATCGGTTGGAGACGAAAACCGCTGTGGAAATGGTTATTTAGTGGTTTCTGCAGGCCTTTCTCTGTAAATAGGAAGTTTCTTCCAAATCCGGGTTTTTTTGTGAGGTTGGGGAGAAATATTAGAAGATTCATTCAACTTTAAACAGGAGGCCGTTAGGCCGTTACATTAGGTGCAGTTCTTTTAAAGATACGCGTGATACCAATACTTGTTAAAAAAGATTCCTGTAAATTTGTCAAGATCCATGAAACTTTAGATGGTCAAGCCCTGGTGTTTGGCTCATCAAAGCATAACGGCTGGGAAATCTGTATAGTGTAATAAAGACCTGAATGTGAATAGTGAAATGAAGAGCTTCGCTGCATTTGAAATAAGATGATACTGTCGGGATTTGCAGTTTCGAAATTGTAGTTGACATTGTAAGAATGGCACTCAGCTTCGACTGTGTGTCGAGTCTTTTGTGTGGGGAGGATGCCAGCGAAGTCGCGTGGGACGACGAGGTAGGGAGTTCAAGAGTAGAAGACGAAAATGTCGAGCGTTTTCAGCAACCGGATCTTGCTTTCTTGCCAGACTTTCCGGTGGAGGACGATGAGACCATTGCTTTCCTGGTGCAAAAGGAGTGGGATCATCTGCCTCGAGAAGACTACCTGGAACGTTATCGGAACCGCGTTTTGGACGTTACGGCTCGGCAGGATGCCATAAGCTGGATTCGCAAGGTATCTTCAATTAATAATAATGAAGCTTTTTCTTTCTGATTGAGGATGGAGAAAGCTTTATCGTCAGCGTTGAACTTTAAACTTTCAAGCGTCCTGCGATGATAAAGGAGTCAATGTTAGCCGACTGTATCTCTACTAAAGAAAGATTTATGTTAACGGAGTCAATGCTAGCCGACTGTATCGATTGTAAAGAAACATGTGGTTTTAGCTTCAAATTTGCAAGCATTTCGAGTAGTTATGTCGCATTCACTGGATACTAAACGAAACAGTTCTTATTTGTTTACAGGTTCATTCTCATTACAATTTCAGACCGCTTACAGCTTATTTATCTGTAAACTACCTGGATCGATTCCTGTCGAACCACGAGTTACCGGTAAGGCTGCCTCCAAAAGATTCATTCTCGAGTTCTGTATTGCATTAGCAGCTTCCACAAAAGTCATTAAGCTTTCTTTAAAATTTTGGTAAACAGCAAGGTGTAGGCTGGCCACTTCAGTTATTATCGGTTGCCTGCTTGTCACTCGCCGCTAAAATGGAGGAAACAGAAGTTCCGCTTCTTCTTGATCTACAGGTAAAAAGCTAAATCCTAACTGTCTTTAAGCCATAGTTCGATATGGTAAATTTGAGTTTCACTTGCTTCATCTTGGACATTATTTACGTCGATGCAGGTTGGGGGCTCGAAATTCGTATTCGAAGCTCGGACAATACGCAGAATGGAATTGTTGATCATGACTACATTAAAATGGAGATTACACTCCATTACGCCGTTTAACTTCATTGACTACTATTTGTACAGACTTCCCGGTCACAAATCTGTGCCCGGGGCCTTGATTTCTCGGGCAATGGAGCTCATTGTCAGTACTAATCGAGGTAATCCCCGTAAGCTTTGATGGTTTTGTGAAGTGTTTTTCGATTGACAATGCTTCCTTAAAGCACATTGAAAGCATGTCAGGGTTCGGCTCACGCGAAATCTTTGCATAATGATTACAGTCATCGATTTCTTGGACCATCGGCCATCGGCAATTGCTGGAGCAGCCGTTTTGTGCGCTGCAGAGGAAGTTTTGCAGATAGAATCCGCAGATTACAAAAATGCTATAATGTCTTCCATCGCCGTCAACAAAGTAAGCTGGAATCCAATATACTTTTGATAGGGAACTAATTATTTACCAGACAGCAAATAATTTGCCGCAAAATTTTCTCACATTGGACTAGGAATAGGAATTTAGCTGTAGTTTTTCTAATATAAAGGGGGTTTTTCTGCTTAGGATTCGATCTTTAGTTGGATAATGAATGATTTGGTGTGCAAGGATTTGTATTTATCTGTAGTTATTCAATAATGGATCGTTGTTTTGGTGCAGGAAAAGATCTTTAGCTGCTATGATCTGATGCAGGAACTTCTGATCGACTTCTGCTCAACACCAAAGAAGTCTCTAAGTGCCCCGCCGCAGAGTCCAGTAGGAGTGCTGGACGCGGCTGCCTGTGTTAGCTGTGACAGTACTGAAAACACAGCTGGTTCTGTGCAATTTATAGCTAAAAGAAGAAGAATAAATGGTCCATTACTATGCATGGATGCAGATCAAAGGTGGTAAAAACAGAAATCCGAGTACTTTATTACAAGCCACGTTAAATTACTACCTGGGATTTCAAATCCGGATCGGCACAACTCAAGCGTGAGATTGTTATTTATGTGATAATTATATCGTGATTGTGAATTATGAGTCATAAGTTATAAAAAGTATTGGCGTGGTGAGCTTGTTGTAGGCTGATTGGTATATTATACAGAGGAAGAGCAGGAGTTTTTGGGTTTGGGTATTGTGAAAGAAAAAATAAAAAGAAAAAAACAGAAGCAGAAGCATCGGGTTTCTTCGGGGTTCCGGAGATAGAGTTTTTGTTTGCAAATTGTTGACTACCATTTCTTTTATTATTATCAGAAAGATTCGTTGGTTACTATTCGTTCAGATCATTTGTTAATTTCCGTATGGCACTGGTAACTATTGATGTGGAAATTAATTGGGCTGTTTAAAAATATATGAAGGTAAAGCTGGGAAGCTGGATTCGATGGAGAACTCATGGCTAAGAATAGTTGATATGTTAATGTCACCACTTAAAGGTTAAAAGGTACGCTTGAATCCAAAGGTGTTCATCTGGGTGAGAACCTTAAAACATAATTTTATGCTATCTTCGTCCCCAAATTCTCCAAATTGAGGGAGCTTCGCAGTATGGTCTTCTTGTAGGGCAAATATTTTATATAAAAGCATGTTCCAAGACTCTAAAACTTGATCAGGACACGCCCATCAATACGTTTTCCTATGGGCAAGTCATGCATGTCGGATTTGTAAATGTCCATGCCAATGACTGGATTTACAAATGCTCAAAGTGTACAGACAAACTAAGAAGCATGATATTCCCAAATCCCAAAAGCAATGAATAATCTTAAAGATGCCATTCCGGAAAAGTTCAAGGACCCGCATTGTGAAAACATCGGAAAACTAAACTTCAAAACCCAAGAGACTCTAAACCAGAATCTATATATGGCATGGAAATTTTTAAATCTATTAATACCAACCGGCACATTAATGATACCCAAAGGATGAAAAACAAATCAATTCATAATATCAAACGCCGATTCCAAGGGAAACACAAACCTAATCTATAACTCCAATAGTGATGGGCATTCAAAGCTTATGACAAAAGCTCCTCTTAGGAGAAGATCAGTTTCAAGTCTGATACTGTGCAATTTATTTCATGTTTGACCAATTTGGTCCCTGTGCAATTGCTTTTGTCTTTTTAATGTATTTAATTTAAGCGCGTTCTGAGTGTGTATTAGTTCAGTTGGCTAAATGGCCTATTTGTTGTTGAAATTGTAGTCCCGTTTTTAAAATAATTTTGAATCCATTCTCACTGTTTTCAACCCTTAAATTCATGGATTTCAAAATATTTTAGATCTAATCTCGACAGAGGCCAAAATGTTGTCTCTTTCCTTTAATGATTCCACTTTAATAGGGCAAAAGGCCCCAACCTTGGCTCTTCCATTCCCTAATTGATCTCACTTCCATTTTTGAGAATGGTACGGCGGGCAACATTATAAAACGCACTACTTATTTTCTGCCCAATAATAATTGTCAACGAGATAACGCACGGTACTTCGTTTAAAGTCCATGTTCATTTTTATGCTGTACAAACAACGATCGCTAATATCAAAGTTGAACGGACAACATTTTTCACAATTTATCCAGCATAAATTACGCGTTTTCTTTCCTAGATTATTTTTAGGTGGTTTAGTGGATTTGTACGGATCCTTATAAGCTTTACTCATTTGGACACGTTTTAGCTTAGCTTTGGTTAGATTTAAGGTTTTGAACGAATTTATTAGTATGTTTTAGTTTCGGGTAGGTTGAGGGTTTTGAATGAATTTATTTAGTTGGTAGTTTATTATTTTAATTTTATTGAAATTTGGTAATACAATGTTAGTGATATGTTGTATTTTTATTATTTAAAATGTGTTATTTATATATAAATATTAAATGAATTAATTGAAAAATATAATAAAAAATTAAATGAATTAATTGAAAAATATAATAAAAAATTACATGAATTAATTGAAAATATGATTAAAAAATTAAAATGTAAAAGAGTTAAGAAAGTTTTACTTTGGATTTAGAGTGGAAAATTTTTAGATAAATTGTTAATGACAATTTTGATACATAGCTGCTGACTCAGTAATGTGGAAAAACATCCAAATTTACTTAGACTTGCGATGAAAAAAGGAATTTGAGGTAATATTCCAGCAGAGATCCATAGAATGTAAACACCATCGGAAATTTTAAATTTTATGAGAGGTTGATTACGAAAGTGGCTTCTGGGGATTACTCCACACAATCTTAATGATAACCTTTCATTATTGGATACATCATTCTTCCCTTCAATAACCTAGGCTCAAATTAAATTAATTTCTCAAAGATCCATAGAATGTAAACGTCATCAGTTTCAAATTTTAAATTTTATGAGAGGTGTTGATTATGAAAGTGGCTTCTGAGGATTACTCCACACAATCTTAACGATAAACTTTCATTACTGGATACATCATTCTTCCCTTCAATAACCTAGGCTCAAATTAAATTAATTGCTCAAAAAAAATTCAATCAGAGAATCCGGACCGTTGAACTTGTTTGACCAAAAAGAAACCGCTAGCGGTGACCTGAGCATAAGTTTGGTATGTACCAACGAGAAGCTGGAAAATGTCAGGCGTGCGTTTTTTTCCTTGGTTTCAAGAAGGTTTTACTGTGATGCAAACGAGGAGGAAGCACTGCAGAGACAGTCGATAACAAGTGTCAATCAAAATGGCACTCGTGAACGCCGTAGTACTCGGGCCTATTTGCCTTCTCGGGCTGCCCGAATCTTGGTCCCTGCTATTTTCCAGCTTCGCCATTATTTCCTTATTTAAATTCTCCCATACTATCCAACTAAATAGGCCTTGGAGTGGTTGAGAGCGGACCAGGCCGTCTGGCATATGGCCAGAAAGACAAGACATGTATAGCAACAAGTGGCCCAGCTATTCAGTTTATGTGATGATTGTTGCCCTTGTAGCCAACCCATATGATGTAGCAATTATTCTAATGTTCTTCTGTGGCTAATTGTAGGGTCCTGTTGTGGGTGCATGCAAGCGTTGCAAAAGTCATAATATTCAAATATTGCCTCTGCAGGCTGCCATATTGTTTTTCTGATTATATATTTCCGAGAAAAACTCACTTCCCTGCTTCTGGCAGCAAGTGAAAATTCGGTTTCCCTTTTGTCATGTAACTTTTTTTTAGTAACGAATCCAAGGGTACTTGACAATCATTCCGTTAATATCAGCTCTCTTCAATGTAAGACAGCTAACACTGGAACACACCCCTACTTTCACTACCAGCATAGGCATCTACATAGACAGGGAAACATAGTACGTGTAATATCCACAACGCAAGCCTATTTATGATAAAAATCCAATTTTTAAGAGATACGCTCAAATAGATGAAGGTACACATCAACGATCTCAAATCTTTACTTTTTTGAGATTTGTCTAATGCATATACATAATGCGATACCGATCCCACTGTAATACATTTACTTACAATTTACTTGATGATGTCATGACTAGGCACCAAGGTGATTATGCGGCAAAAACTTTAATTGCCATAATCCGAATAGTTAAGCAAATGTAACGGGCCCTGAGGTCTACAGGTTGTGATTTAATTTGTAAAATTAAGTCACGGGAAATCGATGTTCAAGAAACCGCGTTATCCGGTGTTTGTCGCTTTAGCTGAATGGAAATCCTTGTCTGAGCACTAAATGAAAAGCAATGCATAATTTTTGGGGATATTAACTTTTATATAACAACGTGAACATGATAGAAAATGACACAAAATAATAGCATATGATAAATCGTGTTCAGTGGGAGATGTAAACCAGCACTCTTGCAAAATAAATAAATTATCGGGCATGAAATGAATTGTTTGACCTCCGCAAAAACAGAGACAAACAATGGTTTTTCTATTATAAATTTCTCCAAGAATTATTAATCTTATTGACAATGTGCAGATGATTTGGAAATCCGTGATGGTCAAACATTGGAAGACGGTCACAGTTGGGAGAAGCACACGGCTGTTTTAAATACTTTGATTGAAATGGCCCAGTACTTAAGAAGGTGCTATAAATACCGCCTGCTCTTTGGCAGGGATGAACAGTGTTACTGCTGCAGTTTATGTAGTTTTTAAATGAGAAACAATAATGACCTGTCTCTGCAGATGTAGGAGGAAAGTCTAAAGACATGTATTTATACGGCCTCGGCCTCTTCCAATGGCGCGCAATTAGCTGCCTCGCTTGATCAAAGCCTTAAGGTACTATCTCACCTATTCCTGATAGGCTTGCTTTTAATGTGAACATTCTGATATATGTAACGTAGAGCTGTCTGATTGTCTGTGTCAATGTAAACATATGAATTTTGTTCGCTCCGGAGCAACACCACCAACACCGATAACCTTTTAACCTAGTTTCTTCCCCTAATAAATGCCGTCGCTCTCTCCTTTCTCGAATGGCCCCATTTTTTTGTCATGGGTATATGTATATCTAGCTATGATATATATGTATATATAGCCATGATAATGATAATGATATATATATATATATATATTCGACGGTGGTCATGATACTTAGTATGTGCTCCCGTCTAATTTCAACACAGAATTGAGTGGTGAGACGTAAATATGATTGAGATCTTGTAAGACTATAAGGCCATCTTTTTATGGCTTTTTGACTATGTCCCATATAGTTAAAAGGAGCATTTGGCCTAAATTCAAACCATAATTCATTGCAGTTGGCACGGGCCAGGAGCTGGGCGAGGTCGTTCTCCATTGAGCTGGGCTGGCCAGGTGGGTAGATCACGAGCGTGCGAGATTAGACTTTTTATTGCCCAGTAACCCCACCAGAGCAACTGTGGATTAACGCGTATTTTGGCTTTGAAGTTTTGTGATCAGAATATTGAGGTTGAAGCAAAACCTGTAGGGGAACTGCCGTGTTTTCTGCACGCCATCTAGTCAACGTCACATCGAAATTTGGGGCAAATTTTGTTCATATCGATTCTGATTAAGAAAACTGAGAAAAGAAGGGAAAGGACAGTCTGACTTATACGACATTTTGTTAAGCCTGCTCAGTTTGAATCTCTGAACAGTTTTATAGGCATTAAAAGAGTCTATGCCAATTCACGGGGTTTTGCTGTGCCAGGTCGATGTGCTATGTTCTGTCTGGAAATATTGGGTGGCCTGACTGTACTTACAGTAGTCCATACCAGAACGGCCAATGGCTCTATGTGGGGGCCAGAATTGGCCTTATTGGTAAAGCTCCTGCCGATTTTATTAAATTTAGTGGGGGTCGATAGCCAGTTGAGATGAGACCCACACCACACCTATGGACTACCGTAGGAACATAGGCTTTTACAGGGATTCCACATAGCATCGGAAATATGATTACCTCTGATGACTTGGGTGGCCTCGGTGCAAGGATTTTAGGAACTCGACTTTTTGGTCATATACATATATTTTTTATTGCAACGAGGGATGGACATTTACATTATGTGGGTCACTTTTTAAGAGCTTAAGGGCAGAAGTTATCAGATTATGTTTAATGTATTTTAAATTATAATAAATACGGAAGAGTAGTTACATTTTATAGATCATTTGTCAATAGGATAAAGTAAAAAAGTTATGATATTTTAAATTATAATCATAGGTTATTTATTAAGAGGATAAAGTAAAAGGTCATGATAATTAGTGTTAAAGTCAAACAATTAGTGTTAATAAGGAATTTAGACTTCTGTGATCCATAACATTGTTTAGAAAATCTTCGGTAAAATCACATAACCAAACTTTTGTCGATGCGTTTCGAACCAACCAGTTTGGTTCATCGTCAGGACAAGTTGAAGAACCAATCCGGCTTAGCTTGAATAAATAGAGCGTGCAGAGACTCAACAGCTATAATGCTAACGGCTAATTTGACTTAATGTTCCTGGTCAAATCACTAAATTAATAAATTAATGTTTCTAGAAATATCTAAAATAGGTAAATAAATGAATTCATTTACAAATAAATAGATATATTAGTATTATTAACGAGAATCCATAGTATAATATTAATATTTTAATTATAATGGTCATTATATCTTATAATATAAATTAAATAAATCAATCCAATATTATTTAAATACAAGTGAAAGGTAATACATCACTCTTATTTTAATAATTTAGTTACACTAGGTAAAAGTGTAATAATTATTAATGGTCCATTGGTAATTTAGGACTTTACTATTTAGTTCTTTAAAATATATCATATTTATTATTTAAAATGATGGTCCATTAAAATACTAAGGTATATAAAATAATATATGTTTATTAAATAATCTATATCTACTTATTAATTTGTAATTCCAAACAAGTTGTTAAAATATTATTATTCCTAGAATTTAGTTATAATAGGTAATTACCATAAATTAGGGTAAAGTCCCATAATATAACTAATATTATCAAAATTTATCCTTTAAACCTACTGGTCCAATACTCAAAATTCGTTTAATATTTTATTCAAATAAAAATATTAAGGTAAACCTTCCTAATGATCGTATCATGGGTGTGAACCTTCCTTACATCCAAGGAATCACGGACAGGATTGCGAGGATTCTGAAGAAGTATGATTTTCCCGCAACTTTTAGACCTCTCAATACTATCCGTGGCTCCCTCAGGTCTGTGAAAGACCCGATTGACCCTAAGGACATGAAGGGCGTCTATGTCATTCCGTGTTCTTGTGGGACCCCCTATATTGGTGAGACTGGTCGCTCTATCAATCAGTGGATTAGCGAGCATTCGGCTGACTTAAGACATGGCAGGACCAAGTCCTCGGCCCTGGCTGAGCATGCGGGGAAGACTATGCATCATGTATGTATAGAGGAGGCTCAGGTCATTGCCAAAATTGCGCAGTTTCACCATCGCAAATTTAGAGAGGCCCTGGAGATTGAGAAAAGGTCGAACAATCTTAATAGGGATGATGGCTGGAAGATCAGCAGTTGCTGGGTCCCAGCCTTATCCTCCTAGCCTCCTCATTCTCCCCTTTTTTGGTTTATCTTAGGGTGTCTGTCTCCCCCCTCCTTTAATTTTTCTTTTGGCAGATTGGTCCGATTATTATGGAATGTTTAAGTCTTTATTAAGTTAGGAATTGGTTTTGGGCTAATTATTGTATTAACCTTAACCTATTTATGATACTATTGGGCTTATTAAAATTAGATTTGTTTTTTCCATTATTTCATTATTCATACATCTATAATTATTTCTATTATAACCTTAGAATTGAGTTTCCCTTTACTATTGTCTAAAAACCCCCCCTTTTTAAACCTTATAAACTATAATTCATTTACCTAATGACATTGTTATCTTTAATATTTTTGGAATGAATAAATATATATTTTTGACCATTAGGTTTAAACGATAAATTATGAAATACCATTAATATTAGTTATTCTATTAGTAATATACTTGGACTTTATCCACCCTATAGGTAATAATATATTTACCTAAGGACTTTTTACCTTAATATTTTTATTTGAATAAAATATTAAACGAATTTTGAGTATTGGACCAGTAGGTTTAAAGGATAAATTTTGATAATATTAGTTATATTATGGGACTTTACCCTAATTTATGGTAATTACCTATTGTAACTAAATTCTAGGAATAATAATATTTTAACAACTTGTTTGGAATTACAAATTAATAAGTAGATATAGATTATTTAATAAACATATATTATTTTATATACCTTAGTATTTTAATGGACCATTATTTTAAATAATAAATATGATATATTTTAAAGAACTAAATAGTAAAGTCCTAACTTACCAATGGACCATTAATAATTATTACACTTTTACCTAGTGTAACTAAATTATTAAAATAAGAGTGATGTATTACCTTTCACTTGTATTTAAATAATATTGGATTGATTTATTTAATTTATATTATAAGATATAATGACCATTATAATTAAAATATTAATATTATACTATGGATTCTCGTTAATAATACTAATATATCTATTTATTTGTAAATGAATTCATTTATTTACCTATTTTAGATATTTCTAGAAACATTAATTTATTAATTTAGTGATTTGACCAGGAACATTAAGTCAAATTAGCCGTTAGCATTATAGCTGTTGAGTCTCTGCACGCTCTATTTATTCAAGCTAAGCCGGATTGGATCTTCAACTTGTCCTGACGATGAACCACACTGGTTGGTTCGAAACGCGTCGACAAAAGTTTGGTTATGTGATTTTGCCGAAGATTTTCTAAACAATTAGTGTTAATGTTTTTGTTGATTTTATTATAGAATATTTATATTTCTATATTATTTTGTCTCTTAATTTTATTGTGCATTTTATTAGATCCACAAAATGTGAATGAGATAACAAAATTTATGTTGTATTTGGTATTTAAAGCAAGACATTATAATAACAATTAGAGTTATGGTATAATGGTAGGATTTAAATTATTGATTTAGTTTACTTAATTAGATTTGGTAATTTTTTTTATGTATTAAAGGTTAGTTGGTGACTTTGATATATGTTTGACTTAATTTTTTAAAATGTTGATTCAAAGTGTTTTATATGTAAAATTGATTTTTTTGTGAAGAGTGAGAACAATATTATTGGGATGTGTAATAAAAATAGAGATTGTAACTACAGGGTAAGGTGTATTGTACAATTTATAGAGTGGATGTTCCATCTCTTAGTGTGTATGTAAACCTAATTAATATTGTATGCATTTAATGTAGCTGCTTATATAGACTTATTTAGACTAATCTAGATCATACTCAAGGTGCATTGTACACGGGCACTTGTAGAGATCTAATTATAGAGTGGGTGATCCATCTCTTCATGTGTATGTATCAACACATTAAATCTAATTAATATTGTATGCATTTAATGTAGCTACTTATATAGACTAATCTAAATCATACTTAAGGTGCATTGAATATGGGCACTTGTAGAGATCTAATTATAGAGTGGGTGATCCGTATCTTCATGTGTATGTATCAACACATTAAATCTAATTAATATTGTATGCATTTAATGTAGCTACTTATATAGACTAATCTAGATCATACTTAAGGTGCATTGAATATGGGCACTTGCATAGATCTATTGACTTAATTTAATATGAACATTGGCACATAACATATAAATTACTCTCATTTATATATTACTTGTATTTAATCTAGAGACTAGCATGAACTCATCTAAATTAATTTAGATGATAATTAAGTGCATTGAATATGGACACTAACATAGACCCATCTAAACTTGGTTTTGAGGTGAAACTTGAAGTTATGAAGCTTAAGGATGCATATCTGATTGCATCAAGAGATGCTAGGTGTATTATACCTTTGGGTGTGTTAGGTTTTCCATTAAACTAAAACCCGCGGGCATTAGTAAACTTACAAACAATTATCATTACCTTTTTTAAGCGGTCCTAGGGTGGATCCCAGAGTGGTGGTTAGTGCACGTGATTGATTCTCAACAAGGTGAGTGTGAAAATCTAACACCCTCCCTCAAACACAAATCGGGGAATCGAACCTTGGAATTCCCCTATTTGCATTTGAGGAAGGGCATTGGATTTTCACTCACCTTGTTGGGAATCAATCACGTGGACCAATCACCATTATGGGATCCACCCCGGGACCACTTAAAAAAAGGTAATGATAATGGTTTGTAAGTTTACTAATGCATGCAAGTTTTGGTGTAATGGAAAACCTAACAGGGTGGGGTGGCGGTGATCCATTTAGAAATTTTCATAAACCATGATGTTGTGACACTTTGTAGGGTAGGGTTGATCCTTGTATTTGGATGTTGTTATATGTAATAATACTTGAATATAAACCATGTATTGGGTGAAATAAATAGAGGCACTAACATAAACATGAGTTTAATATGCAATTTCTCGTTGTGCATGAACTTTAATCGACAAATTTGTTTTCTTTTCATTATGGTTCCAGATTGGAGCCGTGAGGGGTACGACCCCCATCCCACATTGATTACCATATACATTTGGGGGTAATGTATATTGTTACACCCACAACGTCATATACCATGGCGAAATATATGGTCGATGTGGCAGATTCGACATAATAAACATCTTTGGAAAGGCATATTTTTGACGTGGCTGGAAACTAACACATTGACATGGCAAAACAACAACACAATTTATAGTATGACATGGAAAACCCATAAATGTGGCATATGTAGACTTGATGATGTGTTAGCCGGGTGGAGCTGACATGCAGTGCAATGGTAACATGGACACGTGGCATACAGAATAGGTAGTTTTGAGCAGCAACAAGGCAAATTTTGGGTGACACGTGGCACCACCCAAAGGGTGCGGTGTGGCACAATGGAGTCATGCTTACACCAGTGATCATTTTACCATGGAACCCTAAGCCCTAGGTTTTATGGCACGATCACATGAGAAAGAAAAAATGGTCATATTATGCAGTCATATGAGTCGACTTCATTAGCGGGATAGTTGCATGGGTCGATCCGATATATATATATATATATATATATTAGTTGCATGGGTCGATCCGATATATATATATATATATATATATATATATATATATATATATATATATATATATATATATATATGTAATATGCAACTTGATGAAATTGTTGAATCACTCACTCAACATTGTATGCAACAAGTATATGTGTGGCTTTGTGGTTTGGATATGTTGTTGTAGCGTCGAGGTAACAAGGTTGAGTTTTGGGGATTGTTTCTTGTTTTGTGGACCGTGGCTTAATGCGCTACACACACACACACAATGCTGAGTTATGTGAATATAACACAGTAGTTGAGTTGGTGTCGAATTTGTTCATATCGTGGAAGGTCTTGGGTTCATGTCTCGGGTTTGTGTCTTATTGTGGATTTGTGGCAAAGTTCATGTCAAAACAGTTTTGGGTTGTGGTTCCAATGAGGAACACAATGCAATGCAGTGGTAGCATGATGGATTTATCCATGGGTGGTCTCGAGTTCATGCCTTGTGGTGGGGATTTTATTGTGAATTGAAATCGAACTTCACTCCAAAATGGTTTGGCAACCATAGTATATTGAGTGAAATATGGTAGATAACATATAGTAGCACATGAAGTGACAATGGTGGTCACAGGTTCAAATTCATTCCTATGGCTAGAAAATTATTTTAGTAGTCAGAGTAAGTGCACCAAAAAGGTGCATTCTCTCAATTACACGTTAGCGAGGTGCATTTTTTCAACCCATTAGGGTTATTTTGTTGATTTGTTAATTTTTGTAATGTTTTGTGGGTCATTTTGAGGTGCAAATTGATTTAAAAAAAATGAAAATGACAAAAATATTTTTGTGATCTGAAAGGGGGACATGAAAAGTCACGAAGACAATATTTTGAGGGAATGGGGCTATATTCTTTTGTTGTTGTCGAAATGTTTTGGGGCTTATGAACGGGTTTAACCTTGGTGATTAGAATTAGAAATAAAGAAAATAATACTATTGATGATTGAAGAACATGTTGAGATTGCATTGATATGATCATATTTGTAAGGGGAATTTATTGTGTTTTGATCTTGTGGATCTAGTTTGAAATATTGTGAAATGTGGTCCACTATATTTTGGTAAAAGAGGTTATTTCCTCATTAGGCTGGATGCTACAGTAGAGGTTGATACCTGGTCATGTTGGAGCTTATAGCAGAGGTTGGTACCTGGTCATGTTGGAGCTTATAGCAGAGGTTGGTGACTCATTAGGTTGGAGCCAAGGAAAAATGATGGTTGGAGTAAATATTATGTTGGTTCGGGTCATGATCATATTGGGCATGTTCAAGAAAATAATGAGCTAAGTTCTATCCAGGGTAGTCATATGGTTGTGGATCCATAGTTATACATATAACTATTATGTTAAAATGCATATTCTATCCCAAATTATGAACATCAATGGAATATTATAATAGGTTCTAATATCCATGATTATAGAATGATAGCTATAGGAATATGCTCGAATGTTAAAGTTTGGTGGTGTAGATAGAGAAGAGATTATCACACTAGTGCAACTAAAAGGCGAATATATTGTGAATTTTGTTACTCAAAGAGGAGGTTTTGTCACGTTCCCATTTTGATCCCTTGATTAAATGTGTAATTAATTATGCTAATTATTGTTTAATTTTGGAATGGATAATTAATTACAATACCATGATGATATGGACATGTTAATGTTGTAAATATTATATCCTTAAACGATTAATAAAATGAAAATAGTTGATTAAGGAACAAATGCTTTCAGGGACCATGATATTGAGGGGGGCAAGAAGGGGTCTAGTATGTCTAAAAATCCCTAGACACCTTTGTCAAATTATTTTTGTGATGGAAAATGAATTTTTAGAATTATCCTCCACTTCCCTTGTTGACTTGAAAATCCAATCATTGAATTTATTTGGTGGAAATACAATCTTCCATAATTATGAGAGGACTAGGACACGACTAGGATAAACACTTTGAAGATGGGATTGGTGGTATAATCATCTTCTAGAAGTTTCTCTCACATCCTTGGAAAATGTTCACACCATTAAAAGGTGTTAGGGTCACACCCTAACCCCCTTATTTATGTAATGGGATCGAGTCATAGTCAAGAGTCAATAAAGCCCATATTAATAATT
The DNA here is from genome assembly GCA_031772625.1 of Pinus tabuliformis. Lineage (NCBI taxonomy): Eukaryota > Viridiplantae > Streptophyta > Pinopsida > Pinales > Pinaceae > Pinus > Pinus tabuliformis. The sequence continues at coordinate 2,013,918,312 of CM062818.1, read as the reverse complement.
GTAAGTGGTTAACCCGGAATTAATGACGGGACCACATTTAGTTGCAAATGGGCCGTAGTATTAGATAGATGGTATTAATAAAACCCATGGTATTGATCCATGGTATTGCATGTATGAGTCATATATAAAGGATAGAGACTCCCTGCGAAGAGCATCGTGTCTTATTTTTGAATCGAGCTCTACTCTATTGGAGGTTGCCCCCTCGAAGAGGCCAGTGAACATTGCTTTCTGAATAATAAAATATTTGCTGTTGTCTTTCACTATTCTATGTTCTGGGTATCTTTCTTCGCATATTCTGTATTTGGGTATCTTTTTGCAGGTTAAGAGCATAACAAGTGGTATCAGAGCACTTTCTAGGGCCGGTGGGATCTCCATTTCTTAGATTTTTTTTTTTGGCTAGAGACGTGTTCTGGCATCTTTAAACCATGAGATCTGTCATTGAGCGCATAAACCTGCGGATTTGGGGAGGCATGCACGCAGGAAATACAAGAGGTGGTCACGCTTGTTGGACTCCCTTGTAACCCCTATGGGTACCCCTTCGAGTAGTAGCGCATTAGACAGAACCACGTACGGACTGTCTTCCAAGTACTTTCTGGGTATATCGGAAGCCCCTTAGCTCCTCTGCAACCTCGCCATAGATACACCATCGGCTATCTTGCTGCTACAGTACACCGAGAACAGCACTCAGAGAGATTACTCGCCCGTACGATAGGGTAGTCGGGTTGTACGGCTAAGGGTATGGTTGATCCTCCTTAGTTAGAGCCCTGAAACATTGGGCCGAGTACTACTGTCAGACCCTTATGTATATTGTGATCTGTAGCACCTGACACTCGTCGAGACCATAGTTCCCTTTTCTATCTTGGGATCACGAATTATCTCTGCCAAATCCGCTCGTGCAAAGGGGTGCAGCAGCAATAGACATCAGTCCCGCAGTTCCGAGTTAGCAGACCAGCCATTCCGATCTATTAGATCCATCAGATCCGCAACAACAGTCTGTTCCGCCGCCTAGAGCTATTAGATCTGCCATTTAGATCTCTCAGATCCACCAGATCTGAGTAGTTGTGTGGGGTTCCTATACCGGGGCGTAATTTTCGCAGGACTTTTGGCAGCATTGACATTTTGAGGATTTGGTGACTGCAGTATTCACAAGGAGTAAAACTCCGTCTGAGATCTCCCGGGGCGCTTATTGGTGATCTAGCCCATCAGAATCAAGACGACGAGCTGAGCACGGTGGTACCATTCAATTCTTACTGAATTTTTTTTTTTTGGGCGGTCCCAAATCTCAAGAACATCTGATCGGTGCATGGTAGAAACTAGAGCTGAAGCTATGGCCAATGAGAGGATTGAAAAACTTGAACTAACCTTGCAATCCATCCAAAGACAACTTGACAGACTATCTACCCTAATCTCTAAGGGCAAGGAGGAAGCCCACGAGGGGGTGTATAATGGAAATGGACACAGTGAGGGTGAGTCTAGCCACTCTCCTCACGTCTGGGGCACCCACCAACAATCCCGTCAGCGACTTTCCAAGTTGGATATGCATAAATTTGATGGTTCTCACCCAACAACATGGATAGCACAAATGGAGCAGTATTTCAATCTGAATAACATCTTAGATAATGAGACTCAGCTTATGGTGGGGAGCATGTACTTGGACAATGAAAGGTGGCAATGGTGGGAATGGCATCAATGTTGCAATGGACCTTTTCTGGCTTGGACCAACTTCAAAAAAGCTCTTACAAACCGCTTTGACTAGGAATCTTCTTTTTTGGGTCGTCTTACTAAGCTCCGACAGACTGGCACAGTGGATGAATATATTACAGTCTTTGAAGCCTTAGCCTTCCGCACTAGGGGTCTCTCCGATGTGTTCTACACGGAATGTTTTATCAGCGGTCTTAAACAAGCCATAAAAGCCCAAGTCCTACTGCACCACCCTCCCACATGGACGGAGGCTTGCAAGGTAGCTCGTAACGCGGAACGTGCATTAGCAGCCCAGTACAGTCGCACAAATTTCTCCGCTAAGGGTCGCCCTCCACAGGCTCACAACACGACTCAAACACTTAAGGTCCAAAAGGTGTCACCTGTAGAAATGGCCGAAAGAAGAAAGCAAGGATTATGTTACTATTGTGATGAAAAATACTCCCCAGGTCATAAATGTAAGGAGCCCAATTTTTTTCAAATTAATGCCACTGACTACAGCTCATCGGAGGAAGATCCAGCACTTGAGGAACATGAGGCGGTAGAAGAGGACAACCAAAAGGACTATGTCCCTGACGAACCAGTTATTTCGCTGCATGCTTTGGCAGGGATTTCTTCACCTCAAACTCTCAAAATCAGAGGTTTTATTAAACATTGCCCAGTAGTAGTCTTGATTGATAGTGGAAGTACACATAATTTCATCCATCACAAAGTCGCGGAAGCAGTGCATTGTTTTGTACGAGCAGTTTCTAACTTCCAAGTCCAAATTGCGGATGGGGGCACAATGAAATGTGAAGGCCGCTGTGAAAATGTCAAACTTCAAATGGGGGATTATTAGTTGAAGACCCACATGTTTGCCATACACATGGGAGGGTGCGACATTGTCCTCGGCGCTGAATGGCTCCGCACTCTTGGGCCAATCACAATGGATTTCCAGGAGTTATATATGAGTTTTAAGCAGAACAACTCCACACATACCCTCCGTGGACTCCAGGCGGGAGCTCCCTCTATCATTAGCTCGCATAGGATGGAAAAATTGCTAAAAAAGGGCCATCATGGAGTTATAGCTCAATTTAATGCTATCCAGGCAGTCACAACCAAGTCTCTGCCGATTCATCCTGAGATGCAACAGATTTTAAATAACCATCTGCCAGTCTTTGACAAGCCTCATGAGCTTCCACCCTCGAGAGGGGAACATGATCATAGCATCACCTTGGTTCCAGGGGCCCAACCCCAAATGTGCGCCCCTACAGATATTCGTTCACCCAAAAGAATGAAATAGAAAAAATAATCAAGGAACTTTTGGAAGCAGGTGTCATTTGTCCCAGCATTAGTCCTTATTCATCACCGGTGGTCATGGTGCTCAAGAAAGATGGGGAGTGGCGGATGTGTCCAGACTTCAGGGCCCTCAATAAGTTGACAGTCAAAGATAAATTTCCTATCCTGGTGGTTGATGATTTGCTGGATGAACTCAATGGGGCTCAATTCTTCACGAAGCTGGATCTGCGCTCAGGCTACCACCAAATTTGCATGAAGGAAGTCGACATTCCAAAGACTGCTTTCTGAACTCATGAAGGCCATTATGAGTTCCTGGTCATGCCATTCGGTCTTTGTAATGCCCAACCTATTTTTCAGAGCCTTATGAACCACCTTCTCAAACCATATCTCAGGAAATTTGTTCTTGTCTTCTTCGATGACATCCTCATCTATAGTTGCACTTGGGCCGCACATCTTCAACATGTAGATCTACTCTTGCAACTGCTCCGCAAGCATAAATTATTTGTTAAGATGTCCAAGTGTTCGTTTGGCATGGAAGAAGTTGAGTATTTGGGCCACATTGTGGGGCGTGAAGGTGTCAAGGTGGACCCCAAAAAATCCAGACAATGTAGGATTGGCCTCAACCTAGGACCTTGAAGAGCCTGAGAGTATTTTTGGGTCTCACAGGCTATTATCGCAAATTTGTCCGCAATTATGGTTGCATAGCGAAGCCCCTCACTCAACTCCTGAAGAAAAATTCATTCTTCTGGAATGAGGATGCACAACAGGCCTTTACAGCTCTCAAAAATGCCATGTGTTCCACTCTAGTCTTAGCACTACCTGATTTCACCAAATCTTTTGTCATTGAATGTGATGCTTCGGGTACGGGTATTGGGGCGGTCTTAATGCAGGAAGGACGACCTTTGGCCTTCACAAACCAACAACTAAGTGGGAAGAATCTGGGCCAATCTACCTACGAGAAGGAAATGATGGCCATCTTACATGCAGTAGAGACATGGCGACCTTACTTATTGGGGCGACGTTTCCAAATCCGCACAGACCATCACAGTCTTAAATATTTTTTGGAGCAACGCCTATCCTCCCCACAACAAAATAAATGGCTCGCCAAAATGATGGGATATGATTATGATATCATTTACAAGAAAGGGCAAGAAAATAGTGTAGCGGATGCATTATCTCGCCAATTTGAGGAGGAAAGTACTCTGCTAGCAATTTCCCTCCCCATTCTAGAATGGATTGAAGAGGCTCGCAGGGAATGGTTTTCACATCCCAGGCTCTCCCAACTCATTTCTCAATTGCAGGTGGATCCAAATTCCACCAAGGGCTACTCGTGGAAGGATGAGATTCTTCGCTACAGGGACAGAGTCGTAATATCACCAACATCCACCCTCAAAAGTCGCATTTTGGTAGAATTGCACTCATCCCCCATTGCAGGACATTTAGGCTTTCAGAAGACGTATGCTTACAAGTGGCTTACAAGTTGGCTTTGCCACCTACTGCAAAAATCCTACAAGTATCTCCAAGAAGTCTTTGTCAGAAACTATCTCCAAAATTCTACAGACCATATCAAGTACTTCAGCGCATTGGAGAAGTGGCTTACAAGTTGGCTTCACCACCTACTGCAAAAATCCATCGTGTTTTCTATGTCTCATGCCTCAAGAAAGTGATTGGGAACAACTGCAGAATTCAAACCAGTCTACCTGAATTGGACGAAGAGGGGTCAATCTGGCTCCAACCTGAACAGGTCCTAGACACACGAGACAGGCACCTGCGGGGCCGCATTATTAGGGAAGTCCTCGTAAAGTGGAAAGACACCTCTCCGGAAGATGCAACTTGGGAACCAGCCACTATTCTTTAGCAGTTTCTGCAACTTCAGCCTTGAGGACAAGGCTAGTCTTAAGGGGGAGGGCATGTTAGGGTCCCACCCTAACCCCCTTATTTATGTAATGGGATCGAGTCATAGTCAAGAGTCAATAAAGCCCATATTAATAAATGTAAGTGGTTAACCCGCAATTAATGACGGGACCGCAGTTAGTTGCAAATGGGTCGTAGTATTAGATAGATGGTATTAATAAAACCCATGGTATTGATCCATGGTATTGCATGTATGAGTCATATATAAAGGATAGAGACTCCCTGCGAGGAGCATCGTGTGTTATTTTTGAATCGAGCTCTGCTTTATTGGAGGTTGCCCCCTCGAAGAGGCCAGTGAACATTGCTTTTTTAATATTAAATATTTGTTGTTGTCTTTCACTATTCTATGTTCTGGGTATCTTTCTTCGCATATTCTGTATTTGGGTATCTTTTTGCAGGTTAAGAGCATAACAAAAGGGGTGAATTACACAAGATATGAAAATTCAATTGATGGAAAAGAGATGAGGTCTATGTGTGTGCATAAGAGAAACAAAAGGGGGTCTGTGCATTAGCAGGGAATCTGCATGGGAGAAAAATATATTTCTTTTCAAATGTAGTAGAAAGAGGAGTGATTTGAGGCATGAACTTTGGGTATAAGAGAAAGACCCAATAAAAAACCCTGTGAGTTGTTACCATATTTGTGTGGGAATGACCTTGCCTTCCTCAGAACACAGGACAATGAATTGAGGGTATTGTTGGGTGCATAAGATGGCATTAAAAGAGGACATGCTCAAGCAAGTGCATAATTGCGAAGAGAGTTTGATATTGTGTTATGTAGAGCCATAATAGGGGAACCTCAAGGTCACAAGAGTCTTGAGATCTAGGTAAAAGGAATTCCTTGAAAATATTATACTTGTGAATTTACACTTGAAGAGTTTGCCAATTTCCCACAATTGTTGAGAGTTTCCCAAATTCGCTTGTGGTACCATTATATGGTTAGTGTTTGGTTAGTGTAGAAAGATTACATTTGGTTGTGCCTGCAGTTGGGTGGAAAACCACTCACTCTCAATTAGTTGGCTAGATTATCATCAAAATATAGATAAGTTCTAAATTATTTTTTCTATTATGTGTTATATATCAAGTGAACTATTAGAATGCATGCAATGGGTAATGAGAAGGCTTCGTGGAAAATTCTTGAATTGGATCACATAATGAAGTAAAATTTCTATTTATGACATTAGGAATGCTAAGTAGTTTCCTACGACTCCACTCAGATGAAACAATTCATAGGATATGACTATAAATGTTCTCTTGAGAGCTATAACTTCAACCTTCATGGTAAAATTTGTCTTTTGAACAATTGTGTATGTGAAATTTTTAATTGAATTGAAATGAATTTCTTAATTAACATAAATTATCCTTAGAAAACATGTATAGCAATTAGATAATGTAAGCCATAAATGGGGAAGACCTAGGAGTTATGTTGATTAAAATATGTAGTGTAAATTTTGTAGCTAGGATGAGTTTAATTGGATTAATAGTAGTGAGATTGGGTAGCAGCATAATTTTACAAGTTAATATATGTCATGTTAGAAAAGGACTCCATTACTTGTTTAAACTCTAGAGAGTTTCAAGTGGAAAGGATTTTATAAAACTCAATATGGTTTGACTTCCTTCCTCTTCCCCAAAGTATCTAAATGGTGGATGGCTCAATTACCAATTATCATAACAATTGATAAGCGAGTGAGACTCAACTATAATTGAACCTTAACTTAGCTAGTCTACAACTGATATGTCAAAGTGGAATTTTCCTTCAAATAATCCACTTAAAATAATTGAGTGAAACTATTTGGCTAAAACCTAATAGATTTTAATGATACACTAACCAGGGATTTGATTTTTGTTCTTTAATATATTTTTTCAATTACTACATTATCGATCACAAAAGCCTAAGATATAACATTGAAAGTGATTAAAAAATAAAAAATTTAGCTCAAACATTTTAGTACTTGTAATGTAGTTTAATTTAAATGGCTTTGATGACTAAAGGAAACCAAATTTAGAAGATCAAACACTTTCTTCCACATTTATTAAGACTTTACATTTATTTGGGTTTAAATACACACATTCTTTACATAGGATAGCCAAATTTTGTTAATATGCTCCGATTTAGCACAAAGTGATTCAACCACGTTAAAGGTGGGTGTGACCCAAGCCAAATATATATATATATTTTTGTAAAATCTAGTTGTACATTTCTATTAAAAGAAAAAAATAAGATTACACAAATATAACTTAGTAACCATACTGACTCTCCAGAATACTGTGACATAGTCCTGTAGGCAAAAGGAAGCTAACTGTAGGAAGCTTATCGTATCATCCAAAAAAAAACTATACTGCCGAGTCCAAGAGTATCCAGTAGATAGCCACCAACAACTAGTGAGCAAAAAACCAATAGATAGCCACCAACATCTATTAAGTACATCATAAGAGAAGTATGCAAAAATACATAGAAAAATAATGGATATATTAGTCCAAGATAACGACTGGAGAAAGTGGAGGAGAGTTTTCATCTGAAATGTTTAGGGGTGGTGTTGTAACATGATTAGTTTTGATAATTTTTATTTATTTTTTATAAAAGAGGGTATAAAAACTAAAAATTAAATAAAACAAAAGAATAAAAAATGATGAAAAAAAACCCCATGAAAAGAAAAGAAAATGTATTAGTGAGCAAGCCAAAATGCCACTAGAAATAAGTTTTGTTTATATCCTACAGCTTAATCACGATCAAACAATTTTAAATTTTATGTATTTATATTAGAGAATAAATTAAATCATTAGTCAAATTTCATCGAAATTAGCTGATATAATAGGTTTTAGTAGTTTATAAATAATCAATGGGTCTGCAAGAGTAAATTAGCCCTAAAAAATGTAAATTTAAGTTTGATTAACAGGTTGATTTAGTTAATCATGAATTTAAACATGATTAAATGATGTAATAAAGTTTAAATCACATTTTCTGCCTATGATCGAGGATTGACAAGACATCTCGTCGCTTTCAAAAAAGTTCGAGCGCTTTTGCACGGTTAAGATCTTCCCCACCAGATCAACGATGTAAATTTAAGTTTCATTAGCAGGTTGATTTAGTTAATTATGAATTTAAACATGATTAAATGATGTAATAAAGTTTAAATCACATTTTCTACCTATGATCGAGGATTGACAAGACATCTCGTCGCTTTCACAAAAGTTCAAGTGCTTTTTCATGGTTAAGATCTTCCCCGCCAGATCAACGATGTAAATTTAAGTTTCGTTAGCAGGTTGATTTAGTTAATCATGAATTTAAACATGATTAAATGATGTAATAAAGTTTAAATCACATTTTCTACCTATGATTGAGGATTGACAAGGCATCTTGTCACTTTCACAAAAGTTCGAGCGCTTTTGCACGGTTAAGATCTTCCTTGCTAGATCAACGACGGGGAAGCCATTTGGAACCCCCTCATCCCTTTTCACGTTAATGGCAGGTGGGGGGGGGGGGGTGGGGGGTGTAATGTTCCTATACAATAATTTAAGTGATAAACCAATTAAACAAACAATGCAACAACGGAAAATTAAAAACATTTAGCAAACACCCATGAAACACTGTAATACTAGAAATGCTGAGCCATATATTATGAAATATGAGAGCATGAGTACACTATATAAATGGAGTAGTGCACTTGGGCTTGTCTCATGGACAAGCTGGACCAAACCTAAGTGGTAGAATAGATGGAGAGATGGATGTTCCTTTGCTGCTCTACTATGCTCTCTGCTGTCCTAGTAAACTGCTGATCTGCTGACTTCGGCCTACTGGAAAGTGCCCAAAAACTGCCCAGAAAATTCTTCCTTTTTAGTCTTAGACTCCTTGGACAAAACCAAAAAAACCCGGAAGGGAATTTCTCTGATTTTGACTTTGGATTTTCGGCCTCTTGGGAGCTACTCTCCAACTACATCTACTGACTTTCGACTTGCTGAAAGTGCCCAGAAAATTCAGCCTTTTTTCCCTTAGAATCCTTGGACAAAACCCAGAAGGGAATTTCTTTGATTTTGACCTTGGATTTTCGGCCTCTTGGGAGTTGCTGTCCAGCTACATTTGCTGACTTTCGGGCCTACTGGAAAGTGCCTAAAAACTGCCCAAAAAATTCTCCCCCTTTAGTCTTAGACTCCTTGGACAAAACCCAGAAGGGAATTTATCTGATTTTGACTTTAGATCTTCGGCCTCTTGGGTGACTAAATCAACCTCTACGTATTTCTCGTTGCTTAGAAAACACGCAGTCCCTTCCTATGCATTGTTGGATGAGCTGTGAATCGCTGCTAGAAACTCTTGCAATCTCTGTGGAACAACCTCCCTAGGGCGGGCACAGATGGTCCCCCGAAGTAGAGGTCGAATCTTCCTTGAGGAAGACTCGTGGCTAAACAACCAGTAGACTCGCTAAGTAGCAGAGCGTACAAGATTGAGTTTGTTTGTCAAATATTCAGAATGAATACAAAATGAGAGCTAATCTCTCTTTATAACTCCTTGGCCCCCCTTAGCCTCATGTGGGCCACTCCATCCACCCATTCGATTTTCCCTCCAAGCATATCAAATGGCTAATTCGAACTCCTATGTGGGTGGCCCCCACATTCCCCTAGCAGCTAAATAAATTCGATTTGGCCCCTAAGTCCCTAAGTTGAAAGTGTGGGGCCCTCTTCCTTAGTAAAAAATGTACAAAATTATGTAATAGCACCCTGTTACTAATGTGTTTGAGAAGGGACATGACAATCTTCCCCTCCCAAATGTCGTTTATCCTCAAGCAACCTCAAAGCTGGGTGCTCCAAAATATGCTCACCCTCCCAGATGGCATCCTCTTTTGGAAAGTTCTTCCAATGCACCAAAAATTGCTTGTCCTCAATCAATGCCTGACCAAACACCCTCTATGACTGTGGACCCCCACTATCATTGCAAAATTCACCAGGGTCCCAAATGTGCCATTCGATCATCCTTGATCGTTATACTAGCCTATGGTGAAGGAGTCCCTCGATACCGGGATCCCAAGCCAACCTGATCAACGTGAAGCCCCCCTTGATCCACTCACTATCCTGCCAAATATGGGCATTAGAACCCATGTGTCTATCACCAATAAGTAGGACATCCTGATGATGTAAAACTCTACCCAAATCCTTATGAAGCTGCTCCACTGAATAATCCATCTCGTGCACTACAAGAGTAAAATCCTGAAGATGCAATCCAATCTTGGTGAAATTGAACCCTCGTCTACCCGGGCCTCCCCTAATCTCCTACTGTTGATCACCCTACCACACCGGTGAAGTTCCCCACACCATTAATGAATCATTAAAACCAAATGGAAGATCTGCATGACCCTCCCCTGTAGAAACAAGCTTACCTCTAGAGGTAGTTGAACTGCTCAGCCCTGTTATGCCAGAATTCCTTGCCCATTTCAAAAGGAACCTATCTTGTTGACATCATGACACTTTGGTCATTGTGATGCAGGAAAGTGTTCCCTCTGCGGACAGAGGCAACCCCTCTAGCCCTAGAGTGGGTCTAGTCACAAACAAGGACAGATCAACAATAACTTTCCTTAAACAGTCATAGTTGGAGGCCTACCTCAACCGATGGTCGATGGAGTTCTGTTGTGCTGCTCCAGCTTCTGCTTCCTTCTCCTAATGAGTAATCAACATGAAACAATGCAAAGGAAATACAACAAAGCATGTAATCGAAACAACAATGATCTATTTACTCACAAAGTCAAGAAGTCATGAGCTATCAAGTACATTACATACAAGACATAGGAAAACATCATTGATTGCATTAATTATGAAATAAGAGTAAGCTTACAACCAAAGTCTTGACGTCACAAGCCTTCTCAGAAGGGATCCAGCTAGCATGTTCCCCAAGCATTCACTCTTTGAAGATGGATCTCCCAACACACAAGTCTCTCTCACTCACAAGTTTTACAAAAGATTAAGGGCACTTCACAACCTTCCACAAGCTATCAACAATCCCACACTTGTCACACTCACACCAGCTATCTAGAAAACTCACAAAAACTAACAGTACTATCAACAACCATTCCAAAGACTAAGAACTCCAAAACTAGTAGCACATAGCAATGGTGAGAGTTTAAATAGGAGGAGGAGTCTCCATGAAAGGTGGAAGAATGAGCTTATCTCCAAGGAAAGTAGCACAAATGACGAAACAACCACGCCAGAGAAAGGAGGGCGACATAAACTAGGCCAACAACCAGGTCTGGAGTCATTTGGAAGGCTGACTGTTGGAACAAATTCGCTCAATTTGGATCATCGCGGGCACATAACTGATCTTTCGGGTTGACATCGATATCGAATAACGTAGCTAGTCAAGTCATCGCTCAGGATTACAAGCGATAATTGCGTTGGCACATAAAATCCGACCATCGCAGGAATCAGGTGTACTTCCGTGATGGCAGCGATTCCGGACTGTTTTGGAGCGCCCTTCAGTGTGTTTATTAAGCCAACAGACACGATGAGGAAGAAACATTTGGAAAAGTGGGTCATTTGGCAACATCACAGAGAATTTGTCTAATATGAACATGTATGACTTGGAGACATGGCACAGTAGGAAGACTGGAATGAAGACAGTGACAAATTACTGTGTAACATATGCCCCCTAAAGTATGAAGCTCGAGAGAGAGGGAGGGGTGAAATGCTTTATGAAACTGGCTGAGCTATAACACCATCTGGAAGAAACTACACGCAAGTACAACTGATATCTCTGATAATGAAGTACATGTAGTTGAGGCATGGGCGTAGCCATCCAAAAGACATATAAAATAGGTCTGTGGTATGGACGCAACCATCCAACTAATGAGACCATGATGATGATAAAGGTATGGTCGCAGCCATCCATCAAGACTCAGGTATGGTCACAGCCATCCATCAATGAGTCATGTAATCATAAACCAATCCACGCAGCCTGAACATATGTAATATGAGTTCGGGGTCTTGAACCCATCTGATCATAGTACAAATTCTAGCATGCGAATAGATGTGTTGAGGTCGAGCATGATAGAAAATCGCTTGATTACCGGTCAATGATGAAAACTGTTAACAAGCGCGAGCGAAACCACCAATAATGTCAATGGATCTCAAGGTACTGTCTAGCACAATCCACAAAGTTTGAAGAAGGAGTTGAAGTCGAACACTCATGGAATCATCCAATTGATGACCAATGATGAAACTCGACCGTTAGGTGCGAAGAACTTGCCATTGGGGCATGCAAGCTCTAAGGTACCAAAGGGTTTCTCTAGATCAATCTCCTGGATAATGAGCTGATGTCGACAGGAGATGATCCGTCGCAGGAGGGCCATAATGTTTCCCCCATCAATGACACGAGATAAGGAACAAGTAGTAGATGGCGAAACAGAGTATCAGAGGAGAAGGTGAGGGTGTAAACTGCAGAAGGATTATACTCTTGAATATGTCGGCGACACGACTCCGGAGGGGGGTGGCAGCATTCAGGCATCAAAGGATCAGAGGCTCGATGAAGACGACATGAATCAGATGGAATGAGGCTAAATGTCAACCCAAACCCGCGGAAGGCCAAATGACGATGTATGGATGTCCCAACCTGACAAGAAGCAAGGTGTCGATGTTCAAGAGTGACTAGCTGCCATAGACAATCAATGATAAACCTATTGTTGAGTCCAACCTAGTAATAATTTAACGAGCCCTAGGAAGGAGAAGCTTGAGTCTCGTCATGGTGACGAGTCCAATGTCGTCAGGGTTTAACGAGTCCGACATAGGTAAAACTCGGAGTCTTTTTCATGTTTAGAGAGTTTGAAAAATACATGGAAAAGAAAACTCCAGGGAGGTCCTTTTTCGTAGATTTGTGTCTCTCGAGCCTGAAAAAGTATAAAACGATACTCGAAACAACAACCCGACCATTACGATCGAGGAGTACTTTTCGTAACTAGTGACTTCGACCCGAAAAAGTAGAAAAGCGGTCGGAAGCACGTCGTTTCATAACCGATAACGAGCTTGAAACGACAAAAGCCCGACAATCTTTTTGTGTTTAAATGGTCGGAAAAGAGCTTAAAGGCGACTGCCTCTCGTTTCTTTTAACGAGTCAAGAGGAAAACTCAGCTATCTTTTCATTTTTTTATTTTTTATTTTTAAATTTTTTAAATTTTTTTATTTATTTTTTTAAGTCGGAAAAGCGCTTAAAGACGACTTTATGGATCAAGTGCTCACGAAGCTGGCATAATTCCACTACCTGAAGCTCTGCACAAAAACACGTCACACATAAAGCCATTTGAGATAAAATGAACAATATACATAAAAACATAGGTAAAAACCATATTTTGACTATCCATGTGGCAAAACAATGAGAAAAAAACCCACATTTATAAAATATAATTGTTTAATTTCCAAAAATTACTATAAAAAGGGGTTAATCCAACCATTTTTACCATAGTTACTGTTCACTACACTATGGAGAACTTTGGAGCACTGAAGTTGGTGAGCTAAATTCGGCTTCGATCGTCCATCATTCTCCCTGAAACTTGTTCCAGGTAAGTAATCCTTGTCCTGCACTTCAATTCCATACCTTTTTCACGCATTTTCAACGTTGAATGTGCTAATTTGGGCGGGTTTTTGAATCGAGTTCTGCCGCTTGGTCATCGCGGCTATGGCCTTCGAGTCCGCAATGGTCGAAAAAATTGACATATAGCATGCTCCGGTCATCGCGGAAAAGTGATCTACTTCTGCGATGACCACGGAAAAAATGAACTAGAGACCTCGCGCCATCACGTCTGCTTTTAAAACAGATGCGATGACGACGCGAACTTATGATATTTACAAATTACGCATTGAAATTTGATAACTGAAGCGCTAATTCAATTTCCTTCGTCATGCAGGTAATAATGGCATTTGTTTGGCAAGAGCGGACGCATGATGACAAAAATATAGAAGCTTTTGCTGATGTGGGGTGCCAAAATGCATTGTAAGCATGCAGATTGCTCAAATTCTTCCTAACTCCGCATCTCCGATCACAACCTAACTTGCTGGAGCCACTGATTAGGGCCTGGAATCCCACAGGTGGGAAATTCTTCATTCGAGGCCGAGATATCAAGTTTGACGCTACAGACATATATTTTTTGACCGGGCTGTCCCGTTGAGGTGAGAGGCCCATTCTGGAGGGGCAGCGACCCGAGGGTGATTCCTTAGAGATGTTGATGGCTCAAGTGTGCCCACGGGCATGCAAGACGAGGAGTGGGAAGGTGGCAATCCCAACAGTGGACGACGTGGTCCTTTGTGCTATGCTTTTCATGGTGACACGAGCAGCGGGCTCCCAAGCCCAACATGAGGCTTCGAAGACCCATCTCCGGCTGGCTCTCAAGTGTCTCAATCCCACCATGTTTAACTGGGCAGAGACGGTGACGGTGAACATGAAGAGGCAACTCACCAACTGCTGTTGAGGAGAGACGAAGCAGTTTGGTTATGGATCCATCTTAGTCCCACTCATGCTGGAGCGGGTGCCGGCACTGCAGTTACAGGACATGGATTTGGATTTACCCAGGCCACGTGAGACAAGGGCCACACGATGGGCTCACATCATGCCACGAGGAGGTGGCGGACGACCGGTGGCGTGGGGGACATTGTTCCGAGAGTGGCTGGAGTGCCAAACGATCTTCGTGGAGGATTGGCCATATGCCAGCATGGACTTCCGCAGAGATCCTGACATGCAGCTGCCCGTTGGAGAGTAGTGGGATGATGGTGGTAAGACACTTGATCACACTTTTTTTTTTAATGATGTTTTTTGATTTTTTCATGTATATGTCCTAATGACAAATGCTATGGTATGCAAATGTAGGACCAATGAGACCCGTCGGGCTGGATCCAAAGGCACGGAGGTATGTGCAGGGCATTGCAGCACTAGCCTTGGCTCCTCGAGCTGATGATACGATGGAGACAGTGATTCAGAACCTTGAGGGCCTGTTAGCGGGGATTCCAGATTACATGGGGATCGAGGAGGTCCCCAGAGCGTTCCAGATCCACACAGTAGGAGTGGAACCCAGGGTGCACCGCCTGTTGAGGCATGTGACACGAGCGACGGTGTACTATAGGGAGCACATCCCACCACAGTCGACACCTAGGTTTTTATTTCCTGCTGGTGATTTTTTGAGAGACATGTGTCTCAAATCTACGGAGAACACAGACTCTATTTGGACATGTACACTTATTTTTTGAGCGCCTCGGTGCGCTACATGAGATATATATATATATATATATATATATACATATTCCTATGGTCTATTATTGTGTTTTACATGTTTCTTGTATGCTTTTTTGATTATATGTTACGCAAATGTCTGTCTAATACATGATTAGCCAATGCATCAGATAACGTGTTTAATCGTCATGGAATATGCTGATATGTAATGAAATCAAAATTCCTCTCTAACAATTTAACACGTAAATACAACCTTAAAATCTGATGGTCTCTGACAGAATATCGTCCATTGAGCTGGTGCACGACAAGCTGAGAGTCCAGGTTCACAACCAATGTACGAATACCGAGATTAATCGCCTCGGCCAGTAACTTAATCACAAAACTATATTTAGCGACATTGTTTGTGGTACAACCTAAACAAACACCTTGAAGGTCTATCAACTCACCATGAGGATCGTAGATCACCCATGCCGTAGAGGATAAGTTGCGGGTACTGCAGCAGGCACCGTCGGCGAAACCAACGTAAGTGCATTAGACATCTGCACAAGAAGCAAGAGACACAATAAGCGGCAATCAGGCCGACACACCAAGCCAAAAAACATGAAAACACACACTCAACACGCCTACTAAAACACGCGTATGTACAAACCAAAGTGCATGGAATTCACGCATAGTACTTTTTCAAGTAAATCCCATTTCGGGGCTTATCGAGAGGGTTCCCTTCATAATCAATTAGCTCGTAGGCCCTTTTCTGCAAAACTCTCTTTACAATATAAGGCCTGTGCCACATGGGCTCGAGTTTTCCTGCCCCCAGCTTATCATTCACTTGATCGTAGAGCAGGACTAAATCTCCCTCAACAAAAGAACGAGGATGGACAGTATGATCGAAGTGAGTTTTCACTCTTTTCTTCTGTACTTCAATAGCTAGAGAGGCTAGTCGACGGGTCTCGTCCAACCGTTCTAGGTAAAGAAGGCGTTCTTCTACCGGAGTAGTGTTGGGGAGTAATTCGACAACCAATTTCAAAGAAGGGATCTCGCACTCGATTGGAAGGGTAGCCTCCAGTCCGTAAACTAATTGAAATGGAGTGAAACCAGTGGCATCCTTCACAGAGGTTCGGTAGGCCCACAAGGCGGAGAACAACATCAAATGCCAATTAGACTTGTGCATGCCAACGGTACGTTGAAGCATCGTAACTAGAACCTTGTTGACGACTTCTACTTGGCCATTGGCCTGAGGATAGTATGGAGTCGAACTATCATGCCGCAAGCCTAGCTGGGTTGTTAGCTCAGTCATCATGTGATTACAGAAATGCTTCCCGTGATCAGTGACGATAGCCTGAGGGACTTCGAACCGTGAAATAACATGATTAAACAAAAATTTCGCCACTGTGTGACCGTCTTCAGATAATGTGGGCATCGCCTCGGCCCATTTTGTGAAGTAATCAATGGCAATGATGATATACCCATGCCCCCCGACCGAGCGAGGGTTACAGATCGTATAATCAATGCCCCATTTTGCAAAAGGGCCGGCGGTAACAAGAGGGTGCAATGGAGCGGTAGGCGCACGCATCTTCTGCTGGTAGATCTGGCACTCGTGACAGGAGCGGACGACAAGAATGCAATCCTTAAAGATGGAGGGCCAGAAATAATCAGCGTGGAGGGTCTTTTGAGCAGTAGCATATCTGGACATGTGACCACCACAGGCACTAGAATGGCAGTCATTCAAAACTCACTCAGCCTCCTCGAATGTTACGCATCGGTAGAGAACGGAGTTAGCGCCGAGACGGTACAGGGTGCCCCCAATAATACGATAGGGCTGAGACTGATGATGAATCCGTCGCCGAGCATCCTTAGACACCTTGGGACGAAAAGAAGACGTCTGCAGATATACAATGATATCACCGTACCAGGGATCGAGGGTGCTAATTAGGAACAAATTTTCATTTAGGATATGGTCCTCTGACCGAGAGGGCGCGGTAGGAGATGGCAAAGAGCAAAGTAACTCAGCAAAGACAAGGGATTTCTTAGACTTGGCGGTGGTGAATTCCAAGTCGAACTCTTAGAGGATAACGATCCACTTCGAGTACTTGCCCCCCAGAAATTGACGTGTGGTGGGCTCCAGTATTGTAGCAATAATGCTACAACTCCTGGAGCTTCCTTCTCTAATTTTATCAACCCGGTAATTCGTAACAAACTTGGAAGCGACGGTGCTGTATGCACAAGTACTAGCTCTTGTCGCAGCTGTCACTTGGTCAGCTGGCACAAGTCCGTTAGGGCTCAAGCCAACTTCTATATGTTCTCCGAAGAAGCTTTTTAAGTGATGAACGAAAGCTATCTCAAAGGAAATTAACCTATTTTGCAAGAATGAACTAAAAGCCAACAAAGCATGGAAACCCTAGTAAACCCTAATCTGACCAGCTTAATCCTTACGATGCAATGGTGGGAATGCAACTTCTAAAAATGATGCCATTACTTCTAGTGAGATGAGATGCATGAGTTTAAACTACTTTCATATGAAGAGAACATGTTTTTGTATTTTTGCTCAAGTGGTTGGAGTTATTATGACTGTGCTTCTTACTGGGTCTTGACTGTGCAGGTGTAGTTCAAGGAGAGGAAGGCTTGGGAAAGGTCAGGAGGACTCTGAGAGGTTCCAGGGGATCCCTAACATCATTCCACAGAAGTTCATAACGTTCAGGTGCCTGGCAACCGTGTTTGCAAGCTTCTACAGGATGTCTGCAGGGGATCCTACAGGAAGCTCGGGATTTCTACAGGAAGTCTGCTACCTTCTACATGATGTTCTGCAGTCGGAGTTTTGGGTGATGGAGGAGTGAATGAGCTGTATGGGTGGATAGGTAGGATGAGAGGGGAGCTTGTGATTGCCTATGGACAGAGAGATGACATGGAGAAGGGGTGTGTCAAGCTGGTTGGTCGATAGAAGGGTAGAGGCAAATTGAAGGCCGAAAAGATAAAACAACGTGGATAACAGAAGAGATGGTGGCCAAATGATCTAACTGGGAGGTAAGGAGATGGATTAGGCATGGCTGAGAAGGATAAGGACGTGATAGAGTGGTGCTGCGCAGTGCAAATGGAACAAATCACCTCTGTTTTTCACAAAACCGAGAATTCATCAACCTATTCTAACTGTTGTATTAAAAACCAAAGAACAACGATGTGAGTTAAGAGAGAAATCGTGCATGGTGCTGAAACAAGGAGTTATTGCTCAAGATCTAAATGCATGGACACTTCTACCAATGGAAATATGACTTTAAAGCTTGCATGAACATGTAAGGCTGCGTTTTTTGGTGGTTGGCACAGTCTACACTCCCAATCTCTAAACAGAGGTGGAAGTGAGTGTACGATCAACCTTTTCTTGGAACTCTGATGAATTCTAATCCTCCTATTCTAATCTAAACTGCTGAAAGCATTTTATCCATAAGACTAACCTACTTAATCACATCAAGAAATTCAAATCAGCAGACGGTGTTTTCCAAATGCATGTCAAGGCAAAGAAATGAAATGCTGAAAGGAAAGACAAGTAACAATACAAATAAAGGAGGCCTATTGCTCTCAGGTTGGGCCCAAACCTGAGAGCTATAGCTCCTCTAAGAACTCAGAATTAAACTCAAATCTCCCTGCCTTTTATTAAAAGATCATAATCACAAGTCTAACAACATGCCAAAAATGGCTTACAAAGAGAAAAACAGAGCTATAGCTCGTGATTCAAAATCTGCAACAAAGGTTCAAAAGTCCCCATCGAAGGCTACATCCTCAATATTTATACATTATGAAGGCCAAGCTGGCCTCCTAAATTAGTGGGGCTTGGCTGTCCAACTAAAAGTAAACTGCTGTTCCTGTAGAATCCGTTGGCTGCCTTCTAGCTCGGTGGTGATAGCTGTTGGAGCTCGGAGCTGGGGTGGAGATCACGAGGAAGGTCATTCAAGGCTGTGGACAACCTTCCTACAAACCCACAATGCCACCTTGGCTGTCTCCTTGCCTCCATCTGCGTGCTCTTTGCTCCATTTAATGTCAAAAACCTGAAATAAACGTGTATTAGCCACATAGGCATAATGACTGCCCTCCTTCCTACAAATAACATGAATATACTAAGAAATGATGCATAAGTGATAAAAAATGAAGGGTTGAGCAAGGTAAGTAGGCCAAATGAGCCCAAAATGTTACCAAAATTTGGGGCTCATCATCACCCCCCAGCTAAAATATTTGCTCATCCTTGAGCAACTAGTCCAACTCTTCATCCTTCATTGCTTTTACTGCTACCCTTACATCCCAAGCCTCTGTAGTAGTGTCCTCCTTGCTGATATGAAACCCAGCCTTTCTGTTTACCTCTTCCCACTGTTCATTATCATCTGTCTCTGTGCTGCCTTCCATCAATCCTAGCAGCAGTGGTGGGCTGAGTTTAAGGCCAATCCAACTGGCCTGGAGGTTTTGCATGGATTTCTTATAGAGGGCCACTCGTACCAGAGCTTCCCTCATCCGAGTTAGGGTATGGTACTCTCGAATTTTCAGACTGTGGGCCAATGTATTCCATCTGCAGGTGCATGCTTGGACAGCGTTGTCTCCTAACAGTCTCTCCATGTCCTCAAAATGAGTTATGGCTTGCGCCTGTTGATCCATATATCTTAATGAAGCTTGAGGGTCAGTGGACAAATGTTGGTGTGCCGAGATTAGTGCAACTGGGTCCCCTGGTTCTGGTCTGATGAGCAATGGCTCGTTCAGCTCTCGGTTCATGACCGCTTTGGCTTCTGCTACTCTTGTGTCCTCATGGTTCAGCCATGAGGCAAATGCCATTAATTGCATATCTCCAAAGGCCGTATTGGGATCCCATGAAACTACATTAGGCAGGGCCAGATTATGGAGGTAGAACTCCGCTAATTTGGCCCTATCCTCTAATGAACTAGTACTGCATACTTTAGTGAATTGCTGCGGGTCTTGGAGCTGAGAGATACCTCTTTGCGCCAAGGTATTGATTTGAAATTGTAGCCATTGGTCTTTCAAGTACAGGCCATAGGATTTGGCCGGCTGTCTGCATTGGATAGCATCCATGGTCCAGCTGGCCATGCAGGCCAATTGTGCCTCTTTCTGCTATAGTTTCTCTCTGAGAGCTTGCACCTCAATTTGTGCTTGCTGTTCTGCTTCCTGTAGATGTGTAGTTGGCTCCCCAAGACCGGTGTTCAGTTCCTCTTTGCCTTGCTGTTCTGCTGTGGTGTCCTTGGAGGATGTACCTGTCCCTGCCCTCAGCTCCTGTAGCTACAATCTCAGCTTTTGGTTTTCTTCCTGTAGGAACACTCGTTGGCAGTTTGCCACATGTTTAGCCATGGACAATTCACTTCTAACCTCCTTGAGCTGCTCCTACAAGGGACCTATGTCCGCCACACCCTTTGACTTGGCTATTTTCATCCACGTGTGTGTACGGACTCTTTCTTCCTCCAATGCAAAAAACAGTGGCACAGTAAATTTCTGAGGTATAATTTTGCCAGCCTCTAAAAAGTTGTAATATGAACTCAGACTTGGCTGAGGGCTGGGCTCTGGTATATGCTCTTTCTCCACTTCTTTGGGTGGCTCTACTTCGCCCTCCCTCGGTGGTGATAAGGGTGCTTCTCCTTCCATTCTCTCAGTTTCTTTAAGCCTGGCTAAGGTTTCCTGTAGAGCATCTTCAGCATCCTGTAGCCGAGCTTTTGTAGTCAATTGGTCTAACCTTTCTTGCCACGTAGTTTTCTTCGGGTTTCCCCTCTCATAGGTGACTGATATCCTCGAGGGGGACCTTTCCTTGGGCGAAGTAGGGGCATCTTCAATAATGATTGGGCTGCTGGACGGAGGCTGTGGCTTGCCCGTCTTTATTCTCACACTTCTTCTAGCTTTAAAATATAGAGGGGTCTCCCTCTTCCTCTTCTCCTTTGGCTTAGGAGGTGTGCTGAGGGCAGCCAGCACAGTTGTTGCCTCCCTTGCAAGAATGTCAGCTTTCTTCTCCTTGGGTTTCACTTTTTCAGGGCTTCCTGTAGAAGACCCTGTTTTAGTTAATTTCGGGCTTCCTGTAGAAGACCCTTTTTCAGTTAATTTCGGGCTTCCTGTAAACAGGGGTCACCGCTTTGGTTTGTTTTGCTGCATGAGTTTTACTTTTTGACTTGGTTGCGGTTGCTGTCGAGGAACTTTTGCTGATGTGGAACTTCTCAGCCTTGTCCACTCTTCTTTGCAATCTTTTCTCTCTTGCCGTCAAAACGGGTGTGTCATCTTTCTCTTTGGCACCCTTTTTCTCTTGTTTCTTCTCTTGCTTTTCCTTCTGCTCTGTGGTCGGGGTCTTCTGGCCTTTTTCTTTCTTCGCTGCGGGCACTGACTCTTTCTCCTCACTGCTAGATGAACCGAGCTCTTCGGTCAGCATCTTTATATCACCATCCTTGGTCAAATTTCTGAAGGCTTCCCATGAGAGAGGAACCTTGTATGTGTGGAGCGCATCCTCCACGAGGAGTTTGATGAGACCATGGTGGGCTACCTGGTCTGGTGTGCCTTCTTTCAACTTGGTGGCACACTCAATCAGAGACTGTAGTAGAAAGTAGGGGAGACTGAGCTTGTTTTCTACAGGTAGATCCATCTGGTGCCTTAATTCAGTGAGTAACCGAAAGTGATACCCATATACAATGCTAAAACGGCCTTCGCAGGTGATGTACTTCATTATCTGCAGGCTAACTTCATTCCACGGTGGCAGTAAACTGGTTCTACGAACCCCATTTTTATCTTCTGAGAATTCCTCCTCTGGTGGAAAGAATTCTTTCTTAGCCTGTTGGCCCAATTTCCTTTCTTCTTTATCCCATGGTAATCCCATTGGGAGCTCAGTAACTCGACTGATGAATTGTGGGGTGAGTCTGAGACTCAAACCCCTGAAGTTAACGGTGGCCAATGTTTTGGATTTCGGCCTCAGAGCTTGCAAAAACTCCTCTGCCACCTCGTCGTCATAGCCCTGCAATTTGTCACAGAAGGATATCCATTGCGCTCGCGTGCAGAGCTCCACCACCTCAGGATTTTCTCTTAACTTCGTTGAATCAGTTGGTTCCCTTCTGATGAACCCACCCGGCATGGTGAAAACTGCTGCGTTAGCTGGAGGTGGCGAATGCGGAAGAACCTTGGCCTACTGGGACAGAGCGTAGAATTACGCCTCTGTCATGCATATAATTCACAAAGCTTATCTCCCGAGGACCTTATCACAGCTTAATTACACTGACATCCTGTAGGACGACAATTCATGCAACGACAGACAATATTTGCAAAAATTTTCTACGACCAGACTGTAGACGTCGATTCTGCCACCCTCAAAACCAATTGCATGGAGAGTTCAGGCTTACCTTTTTAATCCGCCACCTTCTGACGTGAGGAACCCGATTTCCTGTAGAAACAGCTTTCCTGTAGGAGCAGCGCGCGAATTCTGGAGGATACTACAGTGGGTCTGCGCTCTTGGTGTTGCTTCACAGGCATTCGAATGGCCAAGGACTTGGAGTGTCGAGCTGCAGAAGGATCCGGATGATCACTCAAGTCTCAAACGTTGAATGATAAATGCAAACTAGTCGATTAGATTTGAATTCGGCGGAATCCGTGGCGCGGGGGTGAGCTGTCCCTGCCGGACCGTTGGACGACGTCACTCCATCATTCGTCTGCGAGTTCCCTTACTGCCGCATCATTCCCCGCAGATCCGCCGCCGTCTCTTCTGTTAAAACTCGTTTTTCCCGACGGGATGGCTCTCACGTGTGCACTGCCCGTTCCTTTTTGCCACGTCCACCGCCCCAAACATCCGACTAAACCACTAACTGGTCGACGTGGCCAGTCGAATGGCCATACAACCGCTCAACCCATTCACTTCACACTTGCAAACATTTTCAAAGTAAAATTCATGCAATTCGACGGAAGAAAGGGTCGAGGCACTTACCTGTGCGGCCGCAACACGATTTTTCGGTTCTTGGACGACGATGAGTGGATTCATTTGCTGCTGGTGGATTTGCACAGGTCCGGCGGTTCATATTCACAGGCCGCTGACGATGAATTGGATGCTTCGGCTGCATGCGCCCGTGTTTTTATTGCATGTGGCAAGCGCTGTGAATGGTGTACACTCTAGCGGGCTTAACTGTTACGGGACTCCTGCAGGATGTCCTATAACAGTTTTTCCTCCTCGGGTGCATGCTGCACGACGAAGGCTGTGGCCTCACGATCACGTTCACAGAGCTCATGGATGGCTGGGATGGATATGGTATGACATCTCAACGTTTTTTTCTTTTAAAAAATTGTTTTCTCTTGATAACTCACTGATCTGCTTTGATGGTGCAGGTATCTTCATTGCATGTCGACAGGGGTGGTATAAAGAGGTGACAACAGTGTGTAAGGGTGACAACAGTAGCTTGCATGCGTCCAAACCGATCCTTGGTCATTAAATCTCCTCACACAATGAATTTTGGGCCGTCCCGAACTTCTACAGGAAGTTTCCTGTAGAAATACAGAACTTCCTGTAGAAAGGTTGCATTTCCTGTAGAAAGTCTGCACCTTCCTATAGAAAGTCTGCATCTTCCTGTAGAAGACTTAAGCTGTGATGAAATTGTGCCCATACCTTGGAGAAGATGAGCATTCTTGGAGGAGGTGCTGGTGAGGTCTCCTGGCAGCATGATAAGGATCCTTGGCTTTGAGTTGAGAGACCTCCTCTCCTTCATAGAACACCTGCAACTTGCATGCATTTTCACATTATAAACTTGTTGTCTCTGTCCTTTTTGCATATTGTTTTTTCTTTTCTTTTTTTGAAAGATAGCAGGGGCGCCTCAATGAGGTTTTCACCCTTGCCATCTGCCTTAAGCGCCTCAGAGAGGTTTTCACTCAAGGATCTTTTTCAAATCTCTTTTTTCTCTTTTTTTTTGAAAGACAATAGGGGCGCCTCAATGAGGTTTTCACCCCTACCACCTGCTTTGGGAGCCTCAGAAAGGTTTTCACCCAAGGATCTTTCTTTTTTCGTTTTTTTTTTTTTTAGATCTTTCAGGGTATGCCCAAAGCAGAGGCAGAACCCTTCTCTATGACCAACACTGATTTCTCCATAGTTTTGATGAACTCTTGTCTTGAGAGAGGTTTCCTGTAGATCTTCAATCGATGCCCATTGACAAGCATGGGGATGGCTTCCTCATCAATGGTCCGAATAAGAACAGATCCATTGTCATGGCATTTTTCCACTGCATATGGTCCTAGCCATCTGGTTCTCAGCTTCCCCTTGAAATCTTTGTACCTGGAGTCATACAACAATGCCCAATCTCCTGGCTGGAATTGCTTGTCATGGAGGTGTTGGTCATGCCACACCTTTCTCTGAAGTTGAACCACTTCTGAGTGAAGGAGGGCCTGCATCCGGTGCTCGTCCAGTCCATTCAGCTGCAATAACCTTTCTTGTTGTGCATGGCTGAGATCTAGGTCTAGCTGAGCTGCCATCCTCAAAGTGTTGTATTCAAATTCAATGGACAGCAAAGCTTTCTTCCCATAGACTAGCTCATAAGGTGTGAAGCCGGTGGTGGTCTTCCAGGTGGTGTTGTAAGCCCATGTGGCCTCAACCAGGCGATCTGCCCAATCTTTCCTACTGCTGCTCACCACCTTAGTCAAAATCCATTCCAATGCTCTGTTGGTGACTTCCACTTGCCCATTTGCCTGTGGATGATAGGGGGTGGAAGTCCTATGCTTGATTTTGTGATGAGCTAATAGGTCTTCAATTAAGTTGGATGTGAACTGGCTCCCTTGATCGGTGACCAGCTCTCTTGGGTAGCCAAATTTGTAGAAGATGTTCACCCTTAAGAACTCAACCACCTTTTCTTCTGTTGCTGCCTTGATTGCTTTAGTCTCTGCCCACTTTGTCAGGTAGTCAGTGCACACAATGATGTAAGGCCTTTGCCTCGAAGGAGGGTTGATTGGACCCACAAAATCCATACCCCACTTCTCAAATGGCTCAAGAGTCACTTGAGGTTGGAGAGGCATCTCATCCTTTTGAGTCGGTTTCCCCATTCTTTGGCATCGGTCACATTGGCTGATATACGTTCTGACATCTTGATGAAGTGTGGGCCAATAGTAGCCTGTCTGCAGGATTTTGAAGGCAGTCCTCTTTGCTGCAAAATTTCCTCCACAAGGCCCATCATGACAAGTGAGGAGGATATCAAAGACTTCCTCCTCCCTTACACAACGCCTTAAGATCTGATCAGGGCCAAGCTTGAATAGATTGCCCCCAATCCAAGTAAATGAGGCACTTTTTCTGATGATTCTGCTCTTCTCTCTTGAAGATAGGTGCGGAGGGAACTGTGCTGAAACAAGGTAGTTTGCTATATCAGCAAACCATGGAGAGAGTACTGAGATAGCAAACAGATGTTCATCGGGCATCTGGTCATCCACTGTTCCATCCTCATCTGCAGACAAATCCAATCTAGATAAAAAGTCAGCAACAACATTTTCTTTACCTGGTTTGTCAACAATGGTCAAATCAAACTGCTGCAACAAAAGTAACCATCTAATAATACGAGCATTCACATCTGGTTTATTCATTAAATATCTAATTGCAACATGATCCGTATGTACAAAGGTTTGATAGCCAGTAATATAATGTCGGAACTTGTTCAGTGCATGGACCACAGCCAAGAATTCTTTCTCGGTTACAATGTAATTCAGTTCAGCTTTGGACAAGTTTTTGCTAACAAAGTAAATGGCATATGGAAGTTTTTATTCAACTTGTCCTAAAGCTGCCCCTATGGCTTTGTTCGAGGCATCAGTGTGGATGTGGAAAGGTAGGGCCCAGTTTGGACCTCTCAAGATTGGGGCTGACACCAACTTGTCCTTTAATTGATTCAAAGCCCTCTGACAATCGTCAGTCCATTTAAACTCCACATCTTTTGCCAACAGGCCAAACAATGGCGAGGCTAGCTTGCTGAAGTCTTTAATAAATCTCCTGTAATACCCTGCTAATCCTAAGAAACTCCTAACATCCCTTACATTTTGGGGAGGCGGAACCTTCTTGATGAGAGCAATTTTGTTAGGATCCACTTGTAACCCTTGGCAAGAAATGGTATGGCCTAGCACGGTCCCTTCAGTCATTAGGAATTCACATTTTTCAGGACTAAGGGACAGGTTCATCTCAATGCATTTGGTTAGGACCTTTCCCAGATTGGACAATGCTTCCTGGAAGTTGGACCCATAAGGAGTGAAGTCATCCATATAGATTTCCACCGCATCATGGACCAGCTCCGAGAAGATGCTCAAGACAGCTCTCTGGAAGGTAGCAGGAGCATTGCATAGCCCAAAGGGAAGAACTCGGTAGGAAAAGGTACCCCAAGGACAAGTGAAGGTGGTCTTATCTTGGTCTTCCGGGCTGATTTGGATTTGGTTGTACCCGCTAAACCCATCCAAGAAAGAGAAGAACTTCTTTCCTGCCAGTCCATCCAACACTTGATCTATGAAAGGTAGAGGGAAATGGTCTTTCTTGGTAGCTTTGTTCAGTTCTCGGTAGTCTACACAGATTCTCCACTTCCCATTTTTCTTGGGAACCAACACCAGAGGGAACACCCATTCACTATCTGAGATGGGGTAAATGAATCCGGCATCCAACAGTTTTTGCAATTCTTCTTTGACAATGTCCTTAAGGGCTGGATTCATTCTCCTCTGAGGTTGCCTAACCGGTTTACAATCCTCTTTGATGTATATGTGATGGGTACAAACCGAAGGATGGACTCCTTTCATCTCCTTATAGCTCCAAGCAAAAGCATCTAGATGACTGGCCAACAGGCTACACAGCTCCTTCTCCTGGGAAGGAGATAGGGAGGAGCTGATCTTTAACATTCTCTCAGGGCCAAACTCCACATTCTTGACTCTGGGAGTGACAGGGTTGGTGGCACAGAGGTCCACTAAGGTGCTGGCTTGGGCATCCTCCACCAATTTTTCTAAGGATAGTGCACTGGAAGGTGGGTTCTGGATCAAGGTCTCAATCAAGTCATCCTCGGTTGGGGGGTCTCTTCTAGTGGTGTCTAGGGTGCACAAAGGTGCTGAGTACACCTCATCCTCTTCTCCTTCCTCCAACCACAGTGGTAAGTCATGCTCTAAGGAGGGTTGGGCAGGAGGGTATAGGACTAGCTGCTTGGACATAGGACCATTTTTGATGGTCATGTTTCCTGCACGAGAACTTATGTAAGCATCTGCAGTGGCTAACCAAGGCCTTCCCAAAATAAGAGGATATCCAGTAAGCTTTGCCTTGGGTTGCAGAACCAAGAAATCTACAGGGTATTCCCAAGAGTCGACAGAGACCAAGACATCCTCCACAATCCCTTCGGGAGTCACGGTGGAGCGATCTGCTAGTTGCAGGACCGTCGAGGTCTTCCTCAAGGAACCCTGAAGATTGAGTTTGAGCATGGTATCCCTGGTCATCACATTAATGGCAGCCACCAGATCAATCAAGGTGTGAGGTATAATGGTGCCATTGATGTGGACATCTACTACAGGACTTCCCGGATCTAGGTACTTTGGGCAGATGACTTGTCCTAACATAAGGTCAGACAGTTGTCCTAAGACATTGATGGTTGAAGCATCTCTCTTTCGCCTGCCTGGGTGTTTGAAACACTTTTCCTTAACCAGTTTGTTGTATATTGGCACATCCTTGATGGCTTGGAGAAGTGGTATCTTCACACACAACTGCTTGAGCTCTCCCAGAAGCTCATCCTCCTCTGGGTTGGGTTGTGTGGTGGTTGTTAGTCTCTTAGGAAAGGGTGGAATAGCCTTTGGTTCACTTTCCTGTTTGTCTTCCTCGTCCTCTGGGGGAGGAGGTTGGCGATCCGGAAGAGTCTTTCCAGATCGAAGATTGATCTCCTGGATCTCCACAGCATAGGTAGGGCGTGATGTTTCCCCAGTGTATACCTGCTGGGTCTGTCTATTGTTGGGGTTCGGGTTCAGTTGAGCAGGCATTTGAGGTTGCCTTGGAGGAGCAGGAGGTAATGGTTGAGGTTGAACTGGTGGTGGAGGCAAAATGGCGGGAGGAGTGTTGTACTGGGGCCTCCACCCCGACTGAGGTGCATTCCACTGAGGCTGTGGCTGGGCATGTGAGTGATATGAATGAGTAGTGGGCTGAGTAGGGTACTGAGGTGGATAAGACCATGGAGGAGGCATAGACCAGGAAGGATGAGCAGGGGGACCCCAGGAAGGCATAGGAGTAGATTGGTTGGGGCTGTAATAAGCTTGGGGTGCCCCTTGCATCCCCTGCTGGTAAGGTCTAGGTCCTTGTGGCCTCCTTTGGTTGAGGAAATAGAGAGGTTCAGTGGGGGTTTCTGTCCCTTGGTACATGGCTCTAAGCCCAGGTAAGGTTGGACATTGATTTGTGGGATGGTCCTCCTCACAAACGAAGCACACTTCAACCGAATGCAATGGGCATTCGTTCTTAGGGTGTCTCCTTGTACATCTAGGGCAGAAGATAGCCAAGGCCCTCTCAGCTTCTTCCTTCTTCTGCTGGATCCTGAATATGTCAAGTTGCATGGCAATGGTCTGTCTCACCTCACTCTTAAGATCTTCTAATTGATTTGCAAACTCATGCTTGGAGAAAGGAATACCAGCTGAGAGGAGGTTTCCTCTACCTCGTTTCCGGGCTGCCCTAGAGTGGTTTCTAAACACAGTCTTGATGTCCTCATAAGGCAGTTGATAAATATCTCCCCCAGCTAACATGTGAACGGTATCTAAGAGGTCTTCAGGGACTCCTCGGAGCAGGACCAACTTGAGGGATTCAGGGTCAAGTGTGCACCTGGCCCGTTTATAGCTAAGTTGGAACCTCTCCTCATAATCCTCTAAGGACTCATCATTTCCCATGGTCATCCGAAAGATTTCTCCCTTGGTTTCCTTGGACCTACAGTAGTCTCGGTACTTGGTATTGAAAGCTTGCTGCATCTGAGCCCAAGTGGTGATACTATTCCCAGGTAAGCCCATGAACCAGCGTAATGCTGCATCCTTAAGAGTTGAAGGGAAGAGTTTCAGCTTCTGCTCATCTTCAGTATAGTCATAGGTTCGACAAAGGACAACAAACTCAAACAGGAAGGTATCAGGATCCTCAGTAGTCAGTCCATGGAAGTGAGGTAGAGCGGAGGGACTAATGTTTTTCATTTTCATGTCTCCATTGGTTTCTCGGATGGGGAAGGCACCTTCTATTCTCTCATCTTCTCCTCTATTGTCAGCCATAGCTTCAGATGGGATGGTCTCTAATTCTTCTTCTGCTATAGGATCTTCGTATATCTCAGGAGGTTCACCTATAGGTTCTTCTGGATCACTGTCACCGAAGAAGAGAGAAGGGTGACTGAGTGATGTGGTGGGGGTGTTGGGTAAGAATTTTCCTGTTTTATCTCGATTCCTACGAGGCATGAAATGGAAAGACTTTTTTGATTGCTTTTGTTTTTTTCTTTGGTACCTGCAAAACTGAAACAGATTGATCTACAACTAACTATCTTGCTGAAATAAAAATGCAGAATTGAAATGAAAGCAGGAAAGAACTAATCTACTTTGCTCAAATGGAATTGCAGGAATGGAAATGCTAGTCTACGCTTGCAGAATTGAAATGCTAATCTATGCTTGCAAAATTGAAATTGCGGAATTGAAATGCTAATCTATGAAAGCAGGAAATGTCTATGCTACTTTTGCAGAATGGAAATGAAATAAACTACTTGGCAGAAGGCGAGAGTAGGAAAATAGAAGAAAAGCAACAATTACTAATACTCTGACGCTTCCCCGGCAACGGCGCCAAAAAGATGGTGGGCTCCAGTATTGTAGCAATAATGCTACAACTCCTGGAGCTTCCTTCTCTAATTTTATCAACCCGGTAGTTCGTAACAAACTTCGAAGCGACGGTGATGTATGCACAAGTACTAGCTCTTGTCGCAGCTGTCACTTGGTCAGCTGGCACAAGTCCATTAGGGCTCAAGCCAACTTCTATATGTTCTCAGAAGAAGCTTTTTAAGTGATGAATGAAAGCTATCTCAAAGGAAATTAACCTATTTTGCAAGAATGAACTGAAAGCCAACAAAGCATGGAAACCCTAGTAAACCCTAATCTGACCAGCTTAATCCTTACGATGCAATGGTGGGAATGCAACTTCTAAAAATGATGCCATTACTTCTAGTGAGATGAGATGCATGAGTTTAAACTACTTTCATCTGAAGAGAACATGTTTTTGTATTTTTGCTCAAGTGGTTGGAGTTATTATGACTGTGCTTCTTACTGGGTCTTGATTGTGTAGGTGTAGTTCAAGGAGAGGAAGGCTTGGGAAAGGTCAGGAGGACTCTGAGAGGTTCCAGGGGATCCCTAACATCATTCCACAGAAGTTCATAACGTTCAGGTGCCTGGCAACCGTGTTTGCAAGCTTCTACAGGATGTCTGCAGGGGATCCTACAGGAAGCTCGGGATTTCTACAGGAAGTTTGTTACCTTCTACAGGATGTTCTGCAGTCGGAGTTTTCGGTGATGGAGGAGTGAATGAGCTGTATGGGTGGATAGGTAGGATGAGAGGGGAGCTTGTGATGGCCTATGGACAGAGAGATGATATGGAGAAGGGGTGTGTCAAGCTGGTTGGTCGATAGAAGGGTAGAGGCAAATTGAAGGCCGAAAAGATAAAACAACGTGGATAACAGAAGAGATGGTGGCAAAATGATCTAACTGGGAGGTAAGGAGATGGCTTAGGCACGGCTGAGAAGGATAAGGACGTGATAGAGTGGTGTTGCGCAGTGCAAATGGAACAAATCACCTCTGTCTTGCACAAAACCGAGAATTCATCAACCTATTCTAACTGTTGTATTAAAAACCAAAGAACAACGATGTGAGTTAAGAGAGAAATCGTGCATGGTGCTGAAACAAGGAGTTATTGCTCAAGATCTAAATGCATGGACACTTCTACCAATGGAAATATGACTTTAAAGCTTGCATGAACATGTAAGACTGCGTTTTTTGGTGGTTGGCACAGTCTACACTCCCAATCTCTAAACAGAGGTGGAAGTGAGTGTACGATCAACCTTTTCTTGGAACTCTGATGAATTCTAATCCTCCTATTCGAATCTAAACTGCTGAAAGCATTTTATCCATAAGACTAACCTACTTAATCACATCAAGAAATTCAAATCAGCAGACTGTGTTTTCCAAATGCATGTCAAGGCAAAGAAATGAAATGCTGAAAGGAAAGACAAGTAACAATACAAATAAAGGAGGCCTATTGCTCTCAGGTTGGGCCCAAATCTGAGAGCTATAGCTCCTCTAAGAACTCAAAATTAAACTGAAATCTGCCTGCCTTTTATTAAAAGATCATAATCACAAGTCTAACAACATGCCAAAAATGGCTTACAAAGAGCAAAACAGAGCTATAGCTCGTGATTCAAAATCTGCAACAAAGGTTCAAAAGTCCCTATCGAAGGCTACAGCCTCAATATTTATACATTATGAAGGCCAAGCTGGCCTCCTAAATTAGTGGGGCTTGGCTGTCCAACTAAAAGTAAACTGCTGTTCCTGTAGAATCCGTTGGCTGCCTTCTAGCTCGGTGGTGATGGCTGTTGGAGCTCGGAGCTGGGGTGGAGATCACGAGGAAGGTCATTCAAGGCTGTGGACAACCTTCCTACAAACCCGCAATGCCACCTTGGTTGTCTCCTTGCCTCCATCTGCGTGGTCTTTGCTCCATTTAATTTCAAAAAACCTGAAATAAACGTGTATTAGCCACATAGGCATAATGACTGCCCTCCTTCCTACAAATAACATGAATATACTAAGAAATGATGCATAAGTGATAAAAAATGAAGGGCTGAGCAAGGTAAGTAGGCCAAATGAGCCCAAAATGTTACCAAAATTTGGGGCTCATCAACGTGACAGAATGTACGTCATCGGGTTGCAATCAGAAACCATGGTCGTAATGTGCAACAAGATATAATGGCGGAAACGTTGGACGGCACAAACGGCGTCCAATTCCAACTTCTCGATGTAAGCGTATCAAGTTTCCGTATCTAGAAGATTGCAGCTGAGATAATATATGACATGCTCAGTGTCATCATCGTCATCTTGAACGAGAACCATGCCAATATTGGTATCGGCAGTGGCCAAATACAGAGTATAGTCGTGATGATAATTCGGAGGACGCAATAGTGGAGCAGAAACAAGGAGACCCTTGAGACACTCGAAGGACGCTTGAGCAGCAGCATCCCAATGAAAAGGGGTATCTCGCTTTAATAAAAACGTGAAACCTTTAGCCACTTCGACATAGTTCAGAATGAATCGTCTTAAAAAATTCGCTTTGCCCTGCAAAATCTGCAATTGCTGTAAATAAGTAGGGGGAGGAAGATTCAGAATAGCGGCGAATTTAAGGGGATCCAAACGGATGCCCTCTCAGGAGACGATAAACCCGAGCAGTCTGCCTGACTCAACGCAAAAGACACACTTATGAGGATTAAGCCTGATGTGGTAGTGTCGACAGCGGAGAAATATTTCGCGAAGATGAGCAGGATGGTCCTGGCGTTTTGCTGAATGAGCTGGTAGATCATCCAGGTACGGTTGTACAATGTGTTGAATGTCATGGAATGCATAAGACATTGCACGTTGGAAGGTAGCACCGACGTTCTTCAAACCGAAAGGGAGCTTTTTGTAGGCGAAAGTGCCCCACAGACAGATAAAGGCAATCTTGTGCTGATCTGCGGGCGCAATATTGATCTGGTTATACCCAGAAAAACCGTCCATGAATGAATACATTTCGCTCCCAACACACTCATCAATGAGCTGGTCAATGAAGGGTGTGGGGAAGTTATCTTTGGGACATGCCCGGTTAATATCACGATAATCAACACGGACTCGGATAGTACCCTGTTTTTTAGTCACAGGGACGATATTGGAGACCTAATCTATGAGTGGGATGGGGAAAATAAAACCAGCCTTAAGAAGCTTTTCAACCTCCGCTTTGATAGTCACAGCCTTTTGGGGGTGCACGGGACGTAGACGTTGGCGAACAGGGTTAACACCCGGATACGTAGGTATCTCATGCACCACTATGCTAGGATCAATGACGGGCATTTCTTCGTAGGACCAAGCAAAGACATCACGAAATTCGCGAAAAAGATTAGTATAGAGTTGAATTTCCTCCGAAGTGCAAGATACTCCGACATGGATATGCTCGACAATCCCTGGTTTCACAAAGATGTCAATGGGCTGGGTCTGCGTGATGTTTCCCATATTTCCTTTAGAATACACTTGATAAACTTGAATGGGTGTCTGAAGGGGTTGGGATGGGAGAAACAGAGCAAACCGCTTGAGACAGGTAAGCATTTCCCGGTGGGCAGGGAGAAACGAGGAATGATGGTGATGAGCAGACCAAGGGGGTTCTTCGAGAGACATGGTCTCAATAATGGATTCACCAGAAGGAAATATTTCCTTCAAAGGGTCCGAAGAAGCGTCATCTCCAAGCTAAGGGGCATGAGCGTACGAGTCGAGAGCCCTGCTCGAGGGAGCAGGTTCAGAAGGTGGAGCCGATGCAGAAACAATTTCAACGTAGTTGAGCTCGGCAGGACTCAATGACATCTCATCACCCCAGGATTCTACCTGATCAGCGGGGGGAAGAACCCATGGATCAGAGTGAACGGAAATCATATTGATAGGAGCGACGTTAGGAGGTGGGAGTGAAAAAACACCCATCAGGGCAGGATCTTTAAAAAGTCCAGCTCCCACACTCTCATATGGAATGGAGGTATGCTCCACAAAAGGCATGTTGCCTTCGGAAGAGGAGGTGAAGAAGGACAGCTGGTCTACAGTGACGATCTTCCCCTGATGAGGGAAATGAATAACACGAAAAAGAGATGAAGCCACGGCTCGCATGGCGTATGTCTAGCTACGTCCCAGATGGAGGTTGTAGGTAAGATTAGCATCAACAACTTCAACTTCCACTTCCACCGTCTTCCCTTCCAAAGTAATGGGAAAATGTTGGAGTATACCATAAGGGCGAGACTCTCTCCCATCAAACGCTTCCAAGGTCGTAGGAGACTGGCTTAGAGTCGGAGAACTGATAGCCTTCCAACAGGCAACAGACATGATGCAAGTTGAAGCGCCTTCATAAATGACTATACGATGAATCGTTTTGGAATTGATGATGACCTGAATCGTGAGGCAGTCTCGGTATATGGCTCTCTAGGTCAAAGGTAATCAGGTCAGAGTTAGCTGGGTCTATGCCACCGATGGCTGATAGCAAGGACTTCCTCTGAGAGGGGCAGCTCTGGAGTACTTCTAAGGCGGACATAGCGGATGGAGGCTGGGCTAAGTCCTCAACGATGCTGTAGTGCTGGGCAGCACAATCATTACGGTTGTAAGAAGATTTCTGGAGTACACCTTTAGGAGGGGGTCGGACGGGCGTCTCAGTGCTAGGTCTCTCGATATGGAGAGGACCAGAACTGGACGGAGGAGCACTAGAGGGGACCTCAGGCTCTTTCCCGACAGGCGACAAATACTCTTTTTCCCGAGTATTGTTGTGGACGGGAATTGTCCCAGCCATGAATACTTGAGAACCAAAGGAAGAAGAGGATTGGTATGGATCAACCAACATTTGCGTTTGCTGTGAGGGAAAAGGTTCTTTGAGCACAACAGGAGTCCTAGGAGCACCTTTCAACAAACGACTGACTTCAGACCGCCTCGGGCAGTCTTTGGTATAGTGATCCTCATCACAGATAAGACAAGGGTACTTGGGCTTGCGTTTGGCGCCTTCCTCAGGTGGAGGCTTAGGGGGATCCTGCTTAGGTTGATCCGCTTTATTCTTTCCTTTTCCCTTCTTCTCTCCTTTCTAGTCTTTGTCCACTGTGGTGGACTGAACGACGTTAACCTCGGAAGTACTACCTGAATTGGATACATCCTGAGAAGCATTTTCATTCGGAGCATTCTAATTTTGCTTCCCAGGGTTCGTCGAAGTTTTCTTTGAAGGCGGATTAACGAAACTGATGATACCGTCAACAGATGGTGTTGGCGGAGCTTTGGAAGTTCCGGGTCTCGGGGCGTCAGGCAAATAATCATATAGCGTACTGGACTGGGAGTAAACCAAGTCAAGGTACTGAGCGCGCGCAATAGCCTTCTCTTCAGTTACACATGCCCCCATAGCAATGTCCCGTGCTATCGAAGCGACGAATGAGGTCGTGAACCAGTCGGTGAGAATTTGATCGAGAATCCAAAACTTAATCAAACGACGACGCCATCTCCATTCATGGATATACTCAGAGATATGCGTAGCCATTGTCTGTTTTAAGGATGTCAGGAGGTGTGTGCCCGTTTCATATCGAATAAGAAACTGAAAATGAGTTAAAAATGCCATAGCCAACGAGTTAAAATCCTGAAAAGATCCGTGAGATAACTCAATATACCATTTAGCAGCACAGCCAGTGAGAGTCCTTTGAAAAAGGTGGAGCCGGATTGAATCATCAAGCCACGAATTCAATTAACACCATAGATGATAAGTCATGACGTGAGCCTGGGGATCTTCTCCAGCTTTACCATCGAATTTGGGACAATCACCGGGAATCTTAGTTGGAACTGGGGGCCAATACAGATTATGAATAATAGGATGATTGGTCAGTTTGGACACATCCGATAATTCCAACATTGCTAAAAAGGGTAATTGAGGGTTAAAGGACATTTGAGGCCGCGGGTAGGAGGTCGTACTAGAGTTCCAGCCGGCTGCCGGTTGCCGCCATTGATTTTGTCCAGACGGATTTGGCCTAGGAGGGTTTTTTCCGTAGGGATTTTGTCCATAGGGGTTATAAAATGGCTAACCCTGGATTTTCCCCCCAGCATTCCATTGATTACCAACTTGGCCTGCAGGAGCAACATAAGGTTGTTGGTAATTCTGATAAGGAATCACCTGCAATTGTTGATAATTTTGATACGGGGAAAATTGAGTTTGCCCTTGGTATTGTTGGAAACCATAAGGCGGTTGGGCTCCAAACTGAGCCTAGGAGGCAAGTTGTGTTTGATAGGCCGGTTGGGATTGAGATCCAACCTGCATTTGAAGACCGGATTGGGTCTGGAGCCCAACCTGGGGCTGAAAACCGGGTTGAGCTTGAGAAGCAACAATCATTTGAGTGCCCGGTTGAGCAGGCCCAAAAGGATGTCCTTGAGAGAATTGAGGCTGAGCCATCTGGCCAGAAGGTTGACCTAGTTGAGATTGAGTTTGACCCATTTGCCCAGAAGGTTGAGCTTGCTGGGTGTTGGGCTGTCCTTGCACAACTGAGGGTTGTCCTGATAGACCGGATGGCTGAGCAGACTGGGCAGTGGGTTGACCTGATTGGATTTGAGGCTGACCAACTGGTCCAGATGTTTGACCATACTGGACAGTGGGTTGGCCTTGCTGAACGTAAGGTTGACCGACTTGCCCAGAAGGGTAGCCTTGCTGGAAACTAGGTTGGCCTTGTTGCATGTAAGGTTGTCCTAGATTACCAGAAGGTTGCGCAAAATAGGTAAAAGACGAACCACTAGAGGCCGAAGGTTGTCCCTGGAAGGGTTGTCCTTGTGGGCCTCCAGGTTGCCCTGGATAAGACTGCCCGTAATATTGCTGCCCATAAGAGGGTTGCATGTAAGACGATTGGCCTTGATAAGGTGGTCCTTGAAGATGTGCAGGCGATACTTGGCCACCGCCATAACCAATGGTGGTCCAAGCAATGGATAATGGGACTGTGACCTCAACCGCAGGCTGAGGTGGCAAAGGTCCATGGAGATAGAGATGAGCCCCTCTAGAATCATAATAATGAAATGGATTTTGAGGATCCGGATTCTGAAGAGCATGCAAATATTGATCGTATGCCCCCTTTGCTGGAATAGAACCAGAAGAAGGTGGGGCACCTAGTGTAGGATCAACAACTCTGGGTACAGATGCCGATGGGCCACTATTAGCTGACCCTGAAGAAGGTCTAGCAGCAGCGGTCACAACTGAGGATGCAGTAACGGCACCGACAACAGGGGTTGAAGAAGCCACACAGACAGTTGGAATAGTCGGGACGGAAGTGACAGACACATTGTGAATTTGAGGAATAAAGGACTCCAAGGTCAGAGTGATGGTGTGCGACCACATAGAACTCGTAAGGGGGGACCTAGAAGACATAACATCCCTCAAATCCTTATAGCGTAAAGGCAATGTAACACCAAGAGGGGTGATACGAAAAGGTGCAGTTTCCGTTGAGGTGGGAATTTCACCACTCGTCGCAACGAATTCTTCACTTGTGACGGGGGATGTGTCTTCCATATCAGAGGAAGACATTGGGACTGAAACACTAGGAGGAGTACCGGGAATATCTTCTTCAGAAGGCTCCCAAACGAGGTTCCAGTGAATCTCGTAAGTCTCGTCCTCTGGAGCGCGAGAGTTAATCTGTTGGATACTCGGAATAACATGGAGAGTATCACTCACAACCGGTACCGTAGGAGCAACAGAAGAGGGAGACCCTTGGTCACTTGGAACAGGAGACGGGATCGATGATTCCGCCAGGATGATGACTTCAACAAATCTTAGGCAAACTAATGAGAAAGGAACCTACTCAAGCTAACGCAAACAAAATCTAATAGGGTAAATGTGAATCGTGGCCGAATAAATTTTAAGACATAGGAACAAAACTTGACCTTTTCTTTTAGGGAGTCTGAAAAGGAACGAAAGTGACTACTCTGGAGAACTAGGAAAAAGGTTTACCAGACAAATATGTAAAATTGCATACACACCTTGGCAGTCATATGAAAACCAAGGACTTTCCGAACGACAGTCAATCTTCCCGAATGCTGTATTAGGTGCGTTACGGCTTGTAAGGCGGTAGACATGACTTCCTATGGATAAAGGATGATAACCTAGTGGGGTCTCCCAGCAGATACTCGACGATACATGGGAGCGCAATTCCGTGCTAGACCACTATTGAGTCATAGAAGGAGGAATCACCCAACCTTGAGTGGAAACAAAAGTGACTAGGTTTAACGACGCCGGAGCACGTCTCTAGCCTAGACCTCTAAATGTGTGCGTTATGTTCCAATGCGTTGTTAGATTTATTCAGTTCATTTTAGAGTTGATCTTGGATTATGTTTCAGTTTTCAGGCCTTACCTTATGTATATAACAAATCCTAGGATGCAGCTGGAATGAATGAGATATCCTTTTTTTCGATGAACACCTACCTATGGGAGGGTAGAGAGATCATTCCCAAATCAAGAAAACCAAGACAACAAAGCAGTCACTCAATGCAAATAGACATCATTTCCTAAAGTGCATGGATACTACTAATGAGAGATTTAACCATTTGCTTTTCAATATGCAACTTGAAATGCAAATTCACTTTGACTTTCGTAGACTAAATGAAATGCAATCCTTTTGATTTTGATGTCTCTTAAATCTAAAAGAAACCAATAAGCAATAAACAAATGTGGAAAAACAGTTGATCCAAACAATTGTAATCTATGTCCGGGTAGTGAAGAGAAGTCAAATCAATGCCGAGATTGGTCCAATAAAAACCACTAAACAATCAACCAAAAGTAAGCAAAGGGGAAGGCTCAATCAAACCAATAGCAAGTTGCAAACGAATCTCTGCAAACAAGCAATCAAACCAAACTGATCCAAAAGACTTGAAACAATGAAACTAGGTCACAAAGCAAAAAAAACAAGATTCATTCCACAAAGCTCACAAGAGAGTGCCTCAACCTCTAAACAATGAAAAACAAGTTATCAAACAAGTGAAAACAACAAGGGACTAGTAAGACTGATGGATTCAGGAGGCAGAATTGAAAAAATAAATTCTACAGCAATCAGCGCGGGTGATACACAAGCAACAAGCGTTGATAAAGAGCACACCACAACAACAAAGCGATGTCAGCGCGGAAGTATATGACTTTTCCGCGATGGTCCGATTTACAGAACCGTTATGACTGTTAGGAGTAATTACGCGATGAACAAGATACTACAAAAGGGGTGACAGGATGAGAGCGCGACTGTTAGATTAAAAGCCGCGATGGTGTTCAAAACAGTAACAGGCGAACCACAAACTCCCAAATCAAAGATAATCAATCTTTAATCAAATAAGGGCATTTCCCAGATTAGGCCAGGAAACTCAGAAGACTGGTAACTAATCCCCAACACTTCAAAAGGGACCAAAACAAAAATCAAGACAAAGTAAACAAGAAAAGAACAAAGGCCAAAGGTCCCCAGTGGAGTCGCCAATTTGTGATGCAGGAAAGTGTTCCCTCTGCGGACAGAGGCAACTCCTCTAGCCCTAGAGTGGGTCTAGTCACAAACAAGGACAGATCAACAATAGCTTTCCTTAAACAGACATAGTTGGAGGCCTACCTCAACCGGTGGTCGATGGAGTTCCGTTGCATTGCTCCAGCTTCCGCTTCCTTCTTCTAATGAGTAATCAACCTGAAACAATGCAA
The DNA here is from genome assembly GCA_031772625.1 of Pinus tabuliformis. Taxonomy (NCBI): domain Eukaryota; kingdom Viridiplantae; phylum Streptophyta; class Pinopsida; order Pinales; family Pinaceae; genus Pinus; species Pinus tabuliformis. The sequence continues at coordinate 2,013,878,810 of CM062818.1, read as the reverse complement.
AGGAAATACAACAAAGCATGTAACTGGAACAACAATGATCTATTTACTCACAAAGTCAAGAAGTCATGAGCTATCAAGTACATTACATACAAGACATAGGAAAACATCATTGATTGCATTAATTATGAAATAAGAGTAAGCTTACAACCAAAGTCTTGACGTCACAAGCCTTCTCAGAAGGGATCCAGCCAGCATGTTCCCCAAGCATTCACTCTTTGAAGATGGATCTCCCAACACACAAGTCTCTCTCACTCACAAGTTTTACATAAGATTAAGGGCACTTCACAACCTTCCACAAGCTATCAACAATCCCACAATGGTCACACTCACACCAGCTATCTAGCAAACTCACAAACACTAACAATACTATCAGTAACCATTCCAAAGACTAAGAACTCGAAAACTAGTAGCACATAGCAATGGTGAGAGTTTAAATAGGAGAAGGAGTCTCCATGAAAGGTGGAAGAATGAGCTTATCTCCAAGGAAGGTAGCACAAATGACGGAACATCCACGCCAGAGAAAGGAGGGCGACATAAACTAGGCCAACAATCAGGTCTGGAGTCATCTGGAAGGCCGACTGTTGGAACAAATTCACCCAATTTGGATCATCGCGGGCACATAACTGATCTTCCGCGCTCACATCGCTATTGAATAACGTAGCTAGTCAGGTCATCGCTCAGGATTACAAGCGACAATCGTGCTGGCACATAAAATCCGACCATCACGGGAATCGGGTGTACTTCCGCGATTGCAGCGCTTCCGGACTGTTTTGGAGCACCCTTCATGTTATAGACATTTTTGTGCCTTACAACATGAAGCATGAAATGTCCATAATCTAAGGGATCCAAAGGCCCTAAACATGTTGTTCCTACCCCTAGAGGAACAAGGCCAACAAACCACAGCACTTAACAAAATTTCTCCACCTGAAAACACTCAAAAACAAGGCAATTCTGGATCATGTCAACTGCTCCACTGAGCATCTGCACTGAATGTCAACTGCTCCACTATCTACCTGCGGTGAATGTCAACTGCAAAGAAGGCTACCTGCGCTGGGCGAGTTTGGACATGTGGCACAGTCATTCCTCAAGGTGTCAATGCCCAGGAAGCTTCCAAAATGACACTTGGATCAGGGAATTCGACTGGTGATGAGTAAGAGGTTCTAGATCTCCAAGTGGAAGCAAGAACCTCCAAGTGGACTTAAGAACTAAAGTGGGAGAGGACACTAGTCAGCTTCATGCCAGCCTCAAGCTGACTCATCCTTTCTCCAAAACTCCTATATATAGATCTCTCTCATGAGGTCTAGGGAGGCTGAAATCTTGTGAAAGTAAAGAATTGTTGTTGGTTTGAGTTTAGAACTATTGGGTGATTTGCTTTGAAGGAGGTGAAGAGGAGATTTCTTTCTGCTGGGAAGGTGATGCTGGATTGGGCCTTTTATGGTTGTATCACTTCCTGAACCTTACTTCTTCCATTAATAAAGCATTTGAGGTTCTTCTATATGCATGTGTCTCAATGGTGTATTGTTATACTTGTGTATTTGATTTATTCTAATCCTTGAATCAATTATGAATGTATGCTTCTTGTAGTTTCCCTCTCTTGCCATTTTGCAGGATCTTGGTGTAGCTGGGCCAGTGAAAGAGCAAGGAGCTGGGGGCAAGCAGCAAAGAGAGAAGATTGGATCAATCATTAGCGAGAGACATCGGTTAGTGGATCTCTTTCTCCCCTCTTTTACATCTCATAAAGAAGTAATCTCAGATAGCTTTGCTTTGATTGTTGCTAAGGAACTATCACCCTTAGAGTGGGATAGGGTCATTCCGTATTGGATACTTTTCCCAACAACAAATTGGCGACTCCACTGGGGAGCGTATCTTGTTGGTTGTTTGTGTTTTTGCTATTCATTTCCTAAACACAGGGAGTACCAAATCGAACTGCATTTGGATCTTTCAAATGCAAAGTAAAGGGCAGCTACTCTAGCTCAGTTTCTGGGCATGTTTATGATTTGAAGAGCTGATCCACAAGGACTCTGAATAGCTCTTAGTGATAGCTTTTCATCCTTCTTTTCATCCTGTAGTGTGTACTTGATTGGTAGCTTTGATTTGGCCAAAAACTATTGATTTTTGAGCAATCTGTAACCCGGAAACCAAGAGAAACGAGAGTTTCTCTCTTCATTGCAGGCACTGTGAAGGCAGTCTGCATTTCATCACAGGTCCCGAAGGGGCTAACTGCGCTGAATGTCAAACTGACAGTGTACTACCTGCGCTGAACCAGTGTGGCCTTGTGCAATTGGGGTTCTCTACTTTCTGTTGCCCTGTTTTCATCCCTGTTTTTGCAGCCTGTTATCAGTCAATGTACCTATTTGAAACCACCTTTCTTTGCCACTATTCCGCCTCGGTTGTATAAAGAAACTGTATTTGTTCTTTGTGTATTTCTTACATCATTTGCAGTTTCCCATAACGAAAGTGAACTAGTCTTGTTGTGGCCTCTTAGATCTAGACCTGTGATAAGTGTCGTTCTGATCTTAAGAGTTAGTCTGTTTGTTGTTCATAGCTGATTGAGTTTTTGCTTTCGTCATATGGTTTGAATTTATGTATTTCTAATGTTGAAACAAGTAAATCTTAAGGTGTCTTTTTATTTTGGACAAAAGCTTGTTTGCTTTCACTTGAAATTGAATTCAAAGTTATACAACAGCTTTCTTTTTGTAGTACACCAACATTAAGAAAGAGAAAAGAAATACCTGCATTGTGCATGTGCATTTTGACAGCTTGCATGTTGATTTAGGAAAAAGTGCATTAGTGTGTGCTCTATGATCTGTGTGAAAAGATGATGTCTTTCTTTTCCCTCAGTAGTTAGGATTTTCAAAGTTGAAAGATTGAAAAGCTTGCTTCTCATCTTAGACTGCATTTAGGAGTTGTACCATACATCTCGTGGTGATCCATAAAGGCAAACTGCTAAACAAGATCAACCTAAAATAATTTGAATTTACATAACAACGCTTTGAAACATAACGCAAACACATAGAGGTCTAAGCTAGAGACGTGTTCCGGCGTCGTTAAACGTGATATCTTAGCGTTGAGTGGTTGGGTGATTCCTCCACGGTGAAGCGATAAGTATCAATACGGACTTGTGCTCCCACGTACCGTCGCGTATATATTGGGAGACCCCTATAGGAACAAAGCCTTTATCCATAGGAAGCCGTGTCGGCCGCCCTACTGATCGCAATGCAGTGAACACAGCATTCACGAAGATCGACCACTCGTACCGTAAAATGTATTCTGTGGTTTTGCGAAAAGTTTGGCACACCCTATGCCTAGATCTCCAGAGCAGTTTCTTTTGGCCTTTTTCAAACTCTATAACTGAAAAAGTCCATCCGAGCATTTGTCACTTCGGGTTCGTTAAAACATCGAAGGAGACTAGAGTCATCTTTAGCTTTTTCTCGACTCTTAAAAAGTGAAAAAGCAAGTTGTGTCTAAAGCGTCGTTATAAAATTTATTTTAAAACGGAACATAATCACCTCCTATTTCTGCGTTGATCTGTAGGTTGAGAACATGGAACGCACCAACCAAGGAATTCCCCATGATGGAAATCCTAGTCCTTTCTCCTCTTTGGGAGAAGTTGGTGCGCCCCACATGGCCACATTGTCGCTTCCAGGACTGACAATTGGCCTGCCCATCTGGCTATTCTCAACCAATGTAGTTCAGAACACCATGGTTCCTGAGCAGTCGAGTCAACAGTTAGATCAGTCTAGAGCTGGCCACCAGCCTTCTACTTCCTATAACTCTTCCTCCAATCCTTCATCTTCGCAAGGTAGAGCCGGCAAAAGCTAAGCTCCCATGGAGAAGAAGGAGAAGAAGAAGAGAGAGAAGAAGAAGAAGGAGCCTAAGGCGACTGGGGGCAAGCAAAATACATCTGACAAAAATCCACACACAGCACAGACTGGGCCTAAATCGCCATGTGTCATATGTAGAGGAGACCACTTCCATAGAGATTGTCCCTGTATTCCCCGGATACTAAGGGACTGGTCCCCTCGTTTGCACAGTTCGGGAGCATCAACCTCTGATAGCCATGTTGAATGCTTACCGTCAACCAGCGAAAGTGAAGGTTCAAGACAAAGAGGGGGAGCAAGATCCCCCTGCAGACTGTGTGAAGGCAATCACGCCATCCACCGTTGTCCCTTCTTAGACGAAGCGAAGAGAGTTTTGGAAGATCGTCCGGTTTCACCGTTGAGACTTCCTCCTGGATACAAAAAACTCGTGCCAAGTCCTTCGTTGATTGAGAATACAGCTGGCTCGCTCAAGTGGTCAGCTGAAGCGTCAGTCATTGAAAATGAACCTACTGAATCCAGACCGGACGAAAGTCCAAAGGTCGAAACGACAGTTGACCTGGTTCTCCCTTCAGAAGTTTCGTCTTCAAATGACACCGTCACTGAAGATTCATCTTCAAATGACACCCTCACTGAAGAGAATAAGGATGACACCATCCAGATTCTTTTCATCAACACAGATTCTGACGAGCAACAGGGCAATGCGCCCATTCCTTTATCGCAGGAAGGAACATCGTCAGGGTCATATCCGGCCGTGTATTCGGTCCCACCACCAAGCAACCTGGTTGTGTCCTTTAATTGGAACCAACTAGGCAGACCCCGGTTGCCAGCCAGTATACCATTCAGAATCATAGTCCAAATTTACAGAATGGTAATGGCTAGCACTATCATTGATGAAGGGGTGTCTGTGAGTATCCTTTCCTCTGTTGCTTGGAAAGCACTGGGTTCCCCAGCGCTTTTGCCTGAGATAAGAAATCTCTTGGGTTTTGATAAAGGAACCAGTCGACCATTAGGGATCCTCCCCAATGTGCCCATTACATTGAAAGGGAAGGCCGTTCAAATGAACGTGATGGTCGTTCAAGGACCCTTGGATTATTACCTACTCCTTGGACGAGACTATATATATTGCATGGGAGCAATAGTCTCCTCACTCTTTAGAGTAATGTGTTTTCCACACGAAGGAAGAATGGTCAAGCTCGTAGACCAGCTTTCATTTCCGGGATCACGCATCGCAAATAGTCACATACCAACCCTGAATGGTCTATTTAATCAAGAAATGTCTCCAGCCCCAGTCCTTCTCCCCGATGAGTGCGAGTGATTCGGAAAGATGGGACTGGAACCCAGGGGGCATGCATCCTGGCCTGCTTCAGCAGGGGAACCTTGGGTGTAAGGTAGAATTTCCGCGGGAGAATATGACTAGTCCGTACCCCGTCCGTGGATGGAAGAGGGGTTGTTCTAGAATAAGATTCTTTTGTCAAAGTTACGTGTTTGACAAAGGTCACTCACCCTTGTCTATTTCGGTAGACATTGCCGAGGAAGTGTTTTGTTGAAAAAATAACAAGACAATCTTTGGGTAACCTGAAAGAGGTAAGCCTCTCTCGATTAAAACAAATGTTTTGGCGGAAGAGAAAGTAGAGGTAACCTTGAAACTCTGTTTTATACCTGGGGGCATGCAACCTTTTGGAATGCAAGCAAGGGGCGACTATTTATTTTTAAAATTTTTAGGTCCTCCCTTTAAACCTGTAGGTCTAACCCTTTAAACTCGTAGGATTAGCCATTTCCGAACTTGCATAAAGAAAGGAGCGGAGCAAAGCTTAGTGAGATGAAGCTCCATAAAAAATAGAATCTTGAGGGGACATTTCTTATCTTATGACTGGTAAATCGAGCAGTTTTAGCATAAAGTTCATGCTCGTTAAAAAATAAACGCAAGATCCGAGTAGTTTTAACGCGGTCTTCATGCTCGTTAAAAAATAAATATAAGCAGTGAGCAATGTTTCCTCCAGAGTTTAAGCTCATTTTTAAATAAAAAAAGAACCTATCCCGGTAAATAACCGCTGTGATCGTAAATTTATCAGCCATAAAATCCTTGGTCGTGTTTGCACCTGCCACCTCCACTTTCATTTGGCCGATCGCTCACCTCCATATGATTGTTTACCCATTTTGAGGAACAACTGCGAAGAGTGATTTCACCTAGCCATCCTTGTGACACTGCCGTGATTGGAAAATTCCAACCTGTACCTGGAATCAGTTGCTATCCTTGTTTATCACTCGTTCCTCAAAAGACGAGTCTTCTTTAAGCTCTTTTCAACTGACTCGTAAAATATGAAAAGTTTGCCGAGTTTTGGCCTTCCAGCTCGTTAAAATGACTGGAAGAGCTATCCCTCCTCTAGATTTTAATCTTTTTGGACCTGAGGGATTATTGCACAAAAAGGTCGAGCGCTTGTTTTATTCGGCTCGTTAAAGTTATCAAAAATTCATTCCTTTTGTATTGTTTTATACTTTTTCGGACTTAAGGGATTAGATGACGAAAAAGGAATTTTGGAGTTGACTTTATGTACCTTTTCAGACTCTCTAAAAATGAAAAGGACCGAGTTTTCCTTGTCGTTAGACTCGTTAAAATGATTAAATATCGACAAACTTGTCTTTAGACGAGAACGAGTTTCCCTATCGCTAAGCTCGTTAAAACATAGCGATGGGCTTGCCCGAAGGGCAGGTTATAGAATAAGCATATGTTATCCTCCTCAAGCTTGACAAAAATAAAGAGGTACTGGTCAGAAATGACTGGGGAAAAATTGGGAGAACCTCAAAGCTTTAATGGTAGCAAGTCGCTCTTGAACATGACACTTTTCCTCCGTACCACATCGGGTTGGGTTGTTTCATTCACCGGTCTCATCACCATGGTCTCGCCAAACCATCCACATTTGGGGTAATGCTACCGATCCATCGCATCAATGTCGTTATATGTTCAAGAGATGTTGTCCAGAAAGAGTCAACCGTGTCCCATCCACTACCATACATCATCTTTCATCCTTTCATGACCGCCACCCTGAATCATATTTCACAGATCGTTTTCACCTTCATCACAATCATTAGCTCTGTTCCGTGTCACTGATGTGGGATTCATTAAGGCCCTCCTTTGACGGATCGCTTCTTGTCAACTTCAGCTCATTATCCAAGAAGTTGATCTAGGAACAACCCCTTCAGTACTTTGAAGCTTGCATGCCTCAATGGCAAGTTTCTCACTTCCGGCGATAGGTATGCATCAATGACCTTCGACCAGAAGATTTTGCGTGGTGTTCGACGCCAAGTCCTTTATTCACACCACGTGAATTGTACTGCAGTACCTTGAGGGTCATTATCATTATCGGTGATTCCTCTCGCGCTTGTTAACGGTTTACATCATTGACCGGTAATCAAACGATGTCTTTCCATGTTCGACTTCAGCGCAATTCTCACATGGATCGACTTGTACTTAGAGTGAAGATCGAACGAGTTTGAAGACCCCGGATCTAGTTTCATCCATCCGGGCTGCGATATATATTCAGGAAATATAAAGACATTTGACATGTACATCATTGCAGCAGATGATCATCCTACTCAAAGGATGATAATTTCAGCAGATAATTATCAGTCTACCATCAGACGATTGTCTGTTCTATGTACAGAAAAATGTATTTATAAAGCCGAGCATGGGAATGCCCGCCTCAGCTAGATCATGAAAACAGAATGAATCATAATGTATTGTATTGTATTTTATTACAGGTCACCTCTCAGCGATTGAATGAACTTCAGACCCTCCTGATAAAGCATTTCACCCGATAAACGACCTCATAGTTTAGGGGAAACTGTTATAGACATTTTTGTGCCTTACAGCATGAAGCATGAAATGTCCATAATCTAAGGGATCCAAAGTCCCTAAACATGTTGTTCCTACCCCTAGAGGAACAAGGCCAGCAAACCACAACACTTAACAAAAGTTCTCCACCTGAAAACACTCAAAAACAAGGCAATTCTGGATCATGTCAACTGCTCCACTGAGCATCTGCGCTGAATGTCAACTGCTCCACTGTCTACCTGCGTTGAATGTCAACTGCAAAGAAGGCTACCTGTGCTGGGCGAGTTTGGACATGTGGCACAGTCATTCCTCAAGGTGTCAATGCCCAGGAAGCTTCCAAAATGACACTTGGATCAGGGAATTCGACTGGTGATGAGTAAGAGGTTCTAGATCTCCAAGTGGAAGCAAGAACCTCCAAGTGGACTTAAGAACTGAAGTGGGAGAGGACACTAGTCAGCTTCAAGCCTCAAGCTGACTCATCCTTTCTCCAAAACTCCTATATATAGATCTCTCTCATGAGGTCTAGGGAGGCTGGAATCTTGTGAAAGTAAAGAATTGCTGTTGGTTTGAGTTTAGAACTATTGGGTGATTTGCTTTGAAGGAGGTGAAGAGGAGATTTCTTTCTGCTGGGAAGGTGATGCTGGATTGGGTCTCTTATGGTTGTATCACTTCCTGAACCTTACTTCTTCCATTAATAAAGCATTTGAGGTTCTTCTATATGCATGTGTCTCAATGGTGTATTGTTATACTTGTGTATTTGATTTATTCTAATCCTTGAATCAATTATGAATGTATGCTTCTTGTAGTTTCCCTCTCTTGCCATTTTGCAGGATCTTGGTGTAGCTGGGCCAGTGAAAGAGCAAGGAGCTAGGGGCAAGCAGCAAAGAGAGAAGATTGGATCAATCATTAGCGAGAGACATCAGTTAGTGGATCTCTTTCTCCCCTCTTTTACATCTCATAAAGAAGTAATCTCAGATAGCTTTGCTTTGATTGTTGCTAAGGAACTATCACCCTTAGAGTGGGATAGGGTCATTCCGTATTGGATACTTTTCCCAACAACACTTCAGCGTGTTTATTAAGCCAATAGACGCGATGAGGTAGAACCCTTTGGAAAATTGGGTCATTTGGAAACATCAGAGAGCATTGTCTAATATGAACATGTATGACTTGGACACATGGCACAGTAGGAAGACTGGAATGAAGATAGTGAAAAATTACTATGTAACAGTCATGAATGACTGCCTAGCATGCTCATATCGGAACCTCCTCTCCCATAACTCTTGACCATAATCTATGCGATGATCGAGGCTAGGTCAATCTTGCCAAAGTGACTCAATAGTGCCAGCGCCTATCACTCCATGGATAACCCGAATCCTAAGCAACAATCTGCCTTGTCCTATAGTGAGGACTTCGGTGATCGCCCATGTGTCCACTTGTGAATGAATCAGTCTGCTTGTTATCCTGACCATGCTCACTGAGGAGTGGAGTATCCCACCAATCCATTGGATCCCTAGATCCCATAACCATATTGGAGGTCCACAAACCCCAATCCTCTCTCTCCATCGCTGTGATATGTTGCTAGTTGTTGGGACCCCTTTGTGCCCCGTCTCTGCCTCCTGTAGGTATCCAATAGGTAGGCACTGAGCATCAAGAACCCGTGTTGCAAATATTCAGTTGTTCTGTGCCTACAAAATCACATAGTGAGATCTGCTATCCCAACTCTTGATGATGTGCTTGGGTATTGCCAAAAGCCTAGGCATCATCCTGCCAACAAGGACTACTATCCTCTGCACCTCATGCTCCCCTAACGCCCCAAGTTGTCCAACTGAAAAAGCACCATGTAACTCCCTCTCGATCACCTCCCCAAGTGTGAACCTAGGGGTGGAACATATGCTACCTCGACAATCAACCATGCCATCCCTAAGTCTGTAACTGTCAACTCATGCACCTACCAAGTGTCTCAACTGGAGAATCTCCTCTTGGCCCATGACACGTGGTGTCTCATCCAAGTGCCTAGGGTGAGTCCCCCATGCCTTGTTTCCTAAATGGAGAGTGTCAAAGTGAAACAACCAAACTCTCTACGATTGTAAGCAACACTGGAAGATGATGGGTGGGTATGTCCCAAAGAGTATGATCAAGAGTCTGTCGGAATGCTCACGAGTAATCCTACAAACGACCCTCTCTCTACCTCAGATCTACTGATAACTCCCTCGAGGCCCTGCCTCCACTAAACATGGCGTCCCAAAATGCTCGACAATGTCCTCATCAATCCTAAGTGAGTTGTGTCCAATGGTACACCTACTATCCTTGTCCATAAGTATCCTTGGAGGCAAAGCTCCAAGAGCCCGTTGCACCGCATCATGTGTCACTGCATACCACCAAGTACCACCGCACTCCATGAAATGCCATTGTATGTCGCAACCTATCCCTGTACACCACTGGATACCCCTGACTACGGCTATACCATCTTGTACCTTCTTGTGTCCTATGTGTGTCACTGCACCTATCACTCCCCGCACGTCCTCAATGTGATGCGAGTCACTCCTCCTACCTCACAGTGTAAACTGACATGCTATGGTATACCACCATGTATCTCCATGCTCCTCTGCAGACCACTACTCCTCGCTGCATAGCCCTGCACATGATCCAGATTTAAACAGGAACACAACAAATTACAAAGATAACCATAAACACAGAGATGCAATGGAAATAATACTTCATTTCATTAATGTAAAATACTGAAATATGCTTACAAACAGAAATGGAAATACACCAGCTAGGGCGATGGTAGCTTATCGCTGAGAAGAGATGTGGCGGCTACATGCCTCTGAACTGCACTACAATGAGGCGCAAGGGCCTTTTTATTATTGAAAAATAAGAGAAAACCCTAAACAACCAAAACCCTAACTCGAGGAGATGTAACACCAAAAGTTTATGGGCCCCGTTGGGGTGAGTTGGACAACCAACTTCCTGGGGTCGTGACTTGGTCATATTATCTCCGTTTAACGCACATGATAGCCTATTAGAAAGATCTCTTTGAGGAATACGACGAAAAAGAAGATTTTAGACCAATTAATGTTGGCATTAGATTTCCAAAAAAAATGTCATTTAGGGCCTCAAAATGGCTTTGGAAGTTTAGGACTCGAAAAACTACTAAAAATAGTAAACTGTGCTACAATTAAGGAAACCGAAAAATTGAAAGAAGAAATGGTGGGGGTCCAAGTGGAATTAGCGGGTGGCCACCAATATCCACCTGGATCATTCCTCCCCCCTTAGGAAGCAATGGTCCCCATTGCGTTGAGTTCCTCCATGAGATGAGGAAACTTCTGCTGAACTTGGTCCCTGGTGAGCCACTTGCCTTGGTGAAGGAGTTGGCCTGCTTTGAAAACTCGATACAGTTGGATATTATGCTAAAGAGTGTTCTTGATCTATGTGTCCATGATCCGATCAGTTGCAACTTGTTCCATGCAATCTGGATTTAACTCTGTGGGTGTGAGCTGTTTTGCAATGTCGGATGTGTCTAGTAATGGTGGAAAGTATGGCTGAAGGCGGTCCACATTGAACACTGGGTGTAGGCCAAGGAATGGGGGAATGCTAAGCTCAAATGCATTGTCTCCCACAACCTTGGTAATGGTGTAAGGACCATATTTTAGTGGTATGAGTTTCCGATAGGCTTCGGTGAGGCGTTCCTTTAGCAAATGCAACTAGACTTTGTCGCCCACTTGAAACTTGTGTGGCACCCGATGTTGATCATGTCGCTACTTGTACTTGGCATTTGATTTCTCCAGAATGTCATGGACTCGTTGGAAAATATGTTGGATGTGCTCAATGAAGTTGTTTGCCTTATCTGTTTCGAACTGGACATGAGCCGAATCTGCGTGAGTAGCTGCAAATGGCATGGCCACATCAATGGGACATAGTGGCTGGAATCCCAAGCCCACCTGAAAAGGGATGTGGCCAGTTGAGCTGTGGAGAGCCCAGTTGTAGTTGTGTTGAACATAAGGGAGGCTCTCGTCCCATGTGCATGGATGCTTTGAGTGGTACATGCGCAGAATGTGTACGGTCATCTTGTTGACAACCTCTGTCTGGCCATCATTTTGAGGATGGAAGGTTGTGGACTTAGTGAGTTTTATGTCTAGCATCGACTAGACACTGGACCAAAATGTACTGAGGAACCTGCTGTCCCAATCTGAGATGATAGACTGTGGGATCCCAAAGTGTACCCACACTCGTTCAAAGAAGAGTTTAGCAGTGGCTTCGGCTGTGATATTTTTCTTGCAGGTAAACATAATGGCCATCTTCGAGAACCTGTCGACGACCACAAAAACACAGTCATTTCCATGCTTAGTGGAAGGAAGGCCTGACATGTAATCCATGGAGATGGATTCCCAAGGTCGACGAGGGGTAGGCAATGGGGTATAGAGGCCTTGCTTCTTGATGGTCGGTTTGGCAATGGCGTAGGCAGTGCATGATCTGATGTACTTCCCGACATCCTGTCAAAGTTTCGGCCAATAGAAATACTTTTGCAGTTGTTACACAGTAATTTGTCACTGTCCCCCTGTCAGTATCCCTACTGTGTCATGAGTTCAAATTAATCATGCTCATGCTCTCTAATGCTGCCAAATGACCCACTTTGCCAAAGTTTTACTATCAGCGCGACTTTTTTCAAAATAACCGCGCTGATGGGCGCCCCATAATAGACCGAATGCACTGCCAGCGCGGAAGCACACGTGTTCCCGCGCTGATCGAATTTCATGAGCCAGTGCGTTTGTTATTCATATCTGATCGCGCTGACATGACCTTCTTTGTTATTCAGCTGCGATGTCAGCGCTCCAGTGCAGTTATGGACCCGCGCTGATCCAGTTTGGGCGCGTTTGTTCTAACAGCCGGCCTTCCAGATGACTCTAGACCTGGTTGTTGGCCTTGTAAATGTCGCCCTCCCTTCTCTGGCATGTCTGTTTCGTCATTTGAGCCACCTTCCTTGGAGATAAGCTCATCCTCCCACCAATCATGGAGACTCCTTCTCCTATTTAAACCTCTACCATTGCCATGAGCAGCTAGTTTTTGGATAGTGTGGAATTCATAGTGCTTAGGCTGCTACTGCTAGTAGGTAGTTGGTGTGACAAGTGTGGTTTTGCTAGAGGAAGCTTAAGGAAGGTTGTGAGTATTGCTTGTGTGAGAGAGAGCTTTGTTTTGGGAGAATCTGCCTCCAAGGGTGAATGCTTAAGAGACTTGTTGGCTGGACCCTCTAGAGAAGGACTCAGCGTCAGAACTTTGGTTGTACCTTTCTCTGTTATGAAGAGATGCCGCTCTCGCTCCTTCGCTCTGGCCGGTCACGATCCTCCACGATCTCCGTGAATAGATACCTGCACACACGAAGAGAAAGACAAACACAAGCATGCAATCTAATAAAAGCAATTATACATCAGTCAGAAAGGATGTAATTCACATTAACCATTACAAAGACAAATGAGAATGGAACCATAACAGTAGTCATCTATTATTAATCAATAACAGAGAAAGGTACAACCAAAGTTCTGATGCTGAGTCCTTCTCTAGAGGGTCCAGCCAGCAAGTCTCTTAAGCATTCACCCTTGGAGGCAGATTCTCCCAAAACAAAGCTCTCTCTCACACAAGCAATACTCACAACCTTCCTTAAGCTTCCTCTAGCAAAACCACACTTGTCACACCAACTACCTACTAGCAGCAACAACCTAAGCACTATGAATTCCACACTATCCAAAAACTAGTTGCTCATGGCAATGGTAGAGGTTTAAATAGGAGAAGGAGTCTCCATGATTGGTGGGAGGATGAACTTATCTCCAAGGAAGGTGGCTCAAATGACAAAACAGACATGCCAAAGAAGGGAGGGCGACATTTACAAGGCCAACAACTAGGTCTAGAGTCATCTGGAAGGCCGGCTGTTAGAACAAACTCGCCCAAACTGGATCAACGCGGGTCCATAACTGCACTGGAGCGCTGACATCGCAGCTGAATAACAAAGAAGGTCATGTCAGCGTGATCAGATATGAATAAAAAACGCGTTGGCTCATGAAATTCGATCAGCACGGGAAACACGTGTGCTTCCGCGCTGGCAGCGCATTTGGTCTATTATGGAGCGCCCATCAGCGCGGTTATTTTGACAAAAGTCGTGCTGATAGTAAAACTTTGGCAAAGTGGGTCATTTGGCAGCATTAGAGAGCATGAGCATGATTAATTTGAACTCATGACACAGTAGGGAGACTGACAGGGGGACAGTGACAAATTACTGTGTAACAACAGTACTTCACCTTTTTCTTGACCTTGAAATGCCCAGCAACCCGACTGTAGTGTGCTTCCCAAATCATCTTGGCACGCTCGCTTGAAGAAACACAAAGGTGACCCAGGTGGCATAACAGGGCATCCTGGAGGTGAAAATCTGGAACATACAGACCCTCTAAGAGTTTTTGGTATGTGTGGCCAAATTCTAGGTTGCTTTTCTAGAGAAGTGGCCAATTAGAAGTCTCGTGCCCACGAGAGTTGAACATGGTGGTTAACGCCATGATCAGTGGTCGACTGAGGCAATTTGCAACATTATTGGTGCTGCCCTTCTTATACTTGATATTAAAATGGAACTGTTGCAGGTATGTGGACCACTTTTGATGGCGATCATTCTGCAATTTCCCTTTGGTCTGTATGAATTGCAGGGGTCAGTGGTCTGTGTGGATGATCGTTTCCTTCCCCAAAATGTAATGCTTCCATTGTCGGCAGGCCTGCACAATGGAATACATATCTTTGTCATAAGTGGGATACTTCCGGACTGTGTCTGAAAGTGTCTCACTGTGATATGCCACTGGATGCCCGTGTTGAGTAAGGACTACCCCAATAGCATAGTCAGAGGCATCTGTTTCGACCTCAAATGGTTGTTACAAGTCTGGTAATGCGAGCACTGGTGCCGAGCAGAGGAGACATTTCAACTCTGTGAATGCCGTTTGTTGAGATTCAAACCAAAATAATTTTTCTTTCACTTCTCCCTTGGTGACTTGACTCAAGGGCCAAGTGATATGAGAAAATCCCAACACGAACCTACGGTAGAAGTTGTTAAGACCTAGAAAGATGCAGAGCTTTGTCAGAGTGGTTGGAGATGGCTAATCCCGAATGACTTGGATCTTGGCTGATCCACATGCACCACCTATTCATCAATAATGTATCCCAGATACTGAACCTGGGTCATGCCAAAAGTGCATTTCTCCAAATTGGCACATAACTTGTGTTGCCGCAGTGTTTGGAGAACCTGTCGGATGTGATGGAGGTGCTCTTCCCAACTCTGGTTGAAGATCAGGATGTCATCCAAGTATACCACTACAAATGAGTTGTGAATGGCCGCAAGATGTCATCCATTAGCCTCATGAAGGTTGCAGGAGCATTCGTCAATCCGAAAGGCATAACCAACCATTCGAAAGGCCCTCCTTGGCTTTGAAGGTAGTCTTCCACACATCGGAGGGTTTGATTGGTACCTGGTTATATCCTGACTTCAAATCGATCTTGTTGAAATATTTCGCCCTCTTCAGTTGGTCCAAGACATCATCAAGCTGTTGGATTGGGTACCTATTACGGACAATGATCTTGTTCAGCGCCCGATAGTCAATACAGAGTCTCCATGTTCCATCCTTCTTCTGTACCAACACGATCGGGCTCCCACACGGCGATGAACTCAGACGGATGTGACCTTTCTGCAGTAGCTCCTGAATCTACCTCTTGATTTCATCGTTCTCCAAAACGGAGCGCCAATAGATTGGTCCATTGGGTAGCGGTGCACTTGGGGTTAGATCGATGGAGTGCTTGACCTGACAGTGCAGAGGAACCCCTGCGGGGGAGGTGAAGATGTCCTCATACTCCTCCACGACCTTGTCCATCTGTAGTTGTCGTGCGGAGGGGCCCTGTCTGGAGGTCGTGGCCACCGTCTTCTTCTTTCCTTGAGGGCGTATCATCACGAAAACAAAGTTCCCGGTTTTGGAAATGAGCTTACTGCATTGTTTTGTAGTAACCAAAGAGATGGTGGTAGGCGGTGCTACCTCTGTTATCCTGTACAACTTATTTCCCAAAGTAACAATAACAACACGGGGCCTTGATTCATACACAACATGTCGCTTCCACAAGTATGGTTGTCCTAATAATACATCACAAACTTCAAGGGGAGTAATGTCACACAATACCTCATCCGTGGAGGGCTTGATGTTGTATGGAAGGCGACACTGCTGGCTCACGCGAAGATCCCATCCTTGGTGAAGCCACCCGATAGTGTACAGTTGTGGATGTAACACCAAGAGTTTATGGGCCCCATTGGGGTGAGTTGGACAACCAACTTCCCGAGGTTGTGACTTGGTCATATTATCTCCGTTTGACGCGCATGATAGCCCGTTGGAAATATCTCTTCGAGGACTACGATGGAAAAGACGATTTTGGGCAAAAATTCGCTGGTGATAGATTTCCAAAAAAATGTCGTTTAGGGCCTTAAAACACCTCTGGAAGTTTAGCACCCAAAAAACTGCTAAAAATAGTAAATTGTGCTACAATTAAGGAAACTGAAAAACTGAAAGAAGAAATGGTGGGGATCCAAGTGGAATTAGCGGGTGGCCACCAATATCCACCTGGATTAGCACACCACTGGGTGCTATGGCCTAGAATTGGGTCTGTATGCATCAGGCCACATCCCTCTATATAGCACTGAACACTACGACCTGACTCTGTGTAGTCTTGTGTAACATTGCCTACTATCATACCACCCTGTAACATACATTATCCTAGATGGGCCAAAATATCGACCTCTCTACTAGTACAACCTCCATGATGTGGGCTACATCCCCCCATTTGCTCTGAAAGACATGAGCGACCCGACTCCCCACATGCTAATGGAAATGACACTACTGCGCTTATCCTCAATAGTCCCTGTGTCCCATATGCTAGTAAGAGAGCACTCTCTCCATACAATGCCCTATCTGATAACTTGTCGATGCCACCTCCTCCTACCAACTCTTGCCAAAGTAAGCTAGTCACCCTATGACTCCACACACTGTCAATATGCCAAGACAACTCATGAAATTTGTCTGCTCGTCTGTCAAACCATCCTGTCACTATTGTTGACTAGGGCTCTGATGGAGATTTGAAAATGTGGGTGCGCTCAAGCATCAAACCCATCTCGTAGCTACTACCATCACCTACCAGCTCTATGATACGATGGAAAATCCCACCTGGACCAAAAATAGTCTTGCCCTCGAGTCCCTCCGGTAATCCATGGCCTCTGTTGACATGTGGCCATGGATGTATCCAACCGCCTAACCTGCTCCATCGAGTACCATCTAAGTACCTCTTGTCATCGAATCCCAAAGCAGAGATCAAATGTGTAATCCTCTGTGGAAGGAACAAGCTCTCCAAGCTGATGTGGTATCATGCTAAGCTTAGTCCTGCTAACTTGTCCACCCCCTCGGGTACATCTAGACAACTCGGCCTCCCTCAATCCAATGCATAAGGGTGGGTTGATAATGCTATAGACCTCGCCAGTGGGTCTCTGAAGTGAACTATGTTGAAAACCCAACGCATGACCTATATGCTACCCCTCATCTATGGCTAGCCCAAGGGATGGCTGCACATCCACCTCCATCACGGGCTCGACATGAGACTTCAACTGCTCCTCCATAGAAAACCCAATATGCACGATATGCTCACCAGTCAGTTGTAGGTGACTGTCGTCTGGAAACTCCGTCATAGATCTGGAGGCCTCTGTACCTATCGACTCCTCAACAACAGTGGAGCTATCTTTTGGCACCTCACCAACCTGTGGTGCATTGTTATCACCTGAGAAATCGGTCACAACTCCAAATACCTCATCAATGGATGACACCTCATCAATGGGTGTGTTCTCAACTATCTCTTTGCCAACCATGGCCCCTTCAACTACTCTTTCATCTTTTTTCTTAATATTTCTCATCATCCCTGCAAAATCCAACTGAATCTCCATTGGTTTGTGCATACCCCTTAGTTCACAGAATTCCAAAAAAGAGAGGGACGCCTGAATGCCATGACCAATGATTGGTATGCCCTCCATTTTCCCCCCAAAAACTCCACATCAGTTGTAATCACATCTGTATTCCCAACTGAGGAATGAATCAATTTCTTCCCCACATAAATCATCATTTGTTGTATCCTCACCACCTCATTCCAAGTGACTGCCATGTTGTTTGATTCCAATATTTCCCATAGGCTGAGCCAAGATTATGGCTCTGATACCACTGTAATTTTCCTATACAAGAATTTTAGTGATAAAACAATTAAACAAATAGGAAACAATTGAAAATTAAAAACATTTAGCAAACACCCATGAAACACTGTAATACTAGAACTGCTGAGCCATATATTATGGGATATGAGAGCATGAGTACAATATATAAATGGAGTAGTGCACCTGGGCTTGTCTCAAGGACAAGCTGGACCAAAACTAGGTGGTATAATAGATGGACAGATGGATGTTCATTCACTGCTCTACTATGATCTGTGCTGTCCTAGTAAACTGTTGATCTACTGACTTTGGACTGCTGGAAAGTGCCCAAAAACTGCCCAGAAAATTCTTCCTGTTTAGCCTTAGACTCCTTGGACAAAACCCAGAAAAACCCAGAAGCGAATTTCTCTGATTTTGACCTTGGATTTTCGGCCTCTTGGGAACTGCTCTCTAGCTACATCTGCTGACTTTCGGCCTGCTGGAAAGTGCCCAAAAACTACCCAAAAAATTCAACCCTTTTTTCCTTAGACTCCTTAGACAAAACCCAGAAAAACCCAAAAGGAAATTTCTCTTGTTTTGACTTTTGATTTTTGGCCTCTTGGGTGGCTAAATCAACCTTTGCGTATTTTTCACTGTCCAGAAAACACACAGTCCCTTCCTATGCATTGCTAGCTGAGCTGTGAATCGCTGCTGGAAACTCCTGCAATCTCTATGGAATAGCCTCCCTAGAGCAGGCACGGATGGTCCGCCGAAGTAGAGGTTGAATCTTCCTTGCGGAAGACTTGTGGCTAAACAGTTGGTAGACTTGCTAAGTAGCGGACCGTACAAGAGTGATTTTGTTTGTCAAATATTCAGAATGAATAAAAAATGAGAGTTGATCTCTCTTTATAACTCCTTGGCCCCCCTTAGCCTCATGTGGGTCCCTCCATCCACCCATTCGATTTTCCCTCCAAGCATATCGAATGGCTAATTCGAACTCCTATGTGGGTAGCCTCCACATTCCACTAGTAGCTAAATAAAATTTATTTGGCCCCTAAGTCCCTAATTCGAAAGTGTGGGGCCCTCTTTCTTAGTAGAAAATATGCAAAATTGTGTAGCAGCATCCTGTTACTAATGTGTTTGAGAAGGGACATGACAGGGGGTCTGAAAAGTGGTATCGCTTTTCATGGGCCCCATGCGACGTGGTGTCCTCTTATCAATTCGCACCCCCAACCCCACTCGAAACCATATACCACCCCCCCCCGCCTCCGAAAACTACCTAACCCTCTCCTTCCCGCCAACGTCTATTTACCCCTGGTCACATCATTTTCCACCAACCATGTGTTTCCACATTATCTCCCACCTCCATGTCTCCTCCCGCCTCCATGTCATATGTTCGTTTCATGATCAATTAAAACTATGTTTTGTCTTTTATACAACACAATAAATTCAAACATGGTTTACAAACAAATGAGAACGAATTTTTAAAACCTGAAAGATGTTTTTGTTTCTAACATCCTCATGTACAAAAACCTCTCTCAGTTTTCTAACAACTAATATAGTTTGAGAGATTTAGATGAAGTTTTGGAGGCATGTTTTCCTGAATTTTCCTGTTTTTAGTTAGTGTTTTCAAATGCGGTTTCTGAGTAGGGATCATTTTACCCTATTTTGCAGAATTTTGGGAGGAAAAAGCTTATGGACAATTAGTGACTTGGATGTCACCTCATCAAATAAGAGTTGCAATCAAATTCAAATTGCTCTTCTTTACTACTAGAATGCCTAGAAATAGTGCCAGAACTCTTCAAATAGTTCTAGTTGCCTCTATTTGTGTTCTATTTTTGTAATACAATTTTCAGATATTTGTAGTAGCTCTTGATATTTTCTATCAAGATATTTTGTGAAGAAATTGTATAAATACTTCATCAATTGAGGTGATAGGTTGTGGGCTTTTGATGCCAAGGCTCTTCACTTTGTAATAACTTCTATTATAGGATTTCTAATGAAAGCCTTCCGACTCCAGTTTGACAGAATTTTGTGTTTCTAGTATGTTTTTCCAATATTTTATACTCTCTTTCTAGACATGTTCAAAGTATTATAGGAGATCTGGGTAAGAATAGATTGAGTTTCAATCTCTTTGAAATCCCCTGCAAATTAATAATTGTTTAAAGAAATTAGTATATTGGACTATCTTTTTGAGTTAGCTCTTATTTGAACTAATTTTATTGTTTGTCCTTCTATATTCTCCTGAATATGTTTTTTTGGGCTGTAGAAATGTTCTACACGCATCCAAATTTCCCTAGTTGTTAAGTAGTCAGTTTGACTGCTCAATTATTAGGAATTTTCTTACATTCTTTTATCATAATCCTTGAAAAGATAAGTCATTCTGTTAGGCTGGAAGCTGACACTTTGAGAAGGGACCCTGTGAGAGAGGCCTTTAATCATGAATAGGGATTATCATTGATCGACAACCACCCCCAATTAAAACCATAAATCTGGCTATTGTGCTTCAAAGAATGTTGTTTAGTGACAGGTGAATAGCATTAAACAAAGCCTCGTAACAGGCAGCCCCCTTGGGTTCAAGGGCCAGCTTGAACCCAAAGGTTGGTTGAGTTGGTTTCCTGGCGTAGTTTTTGCAGCTAAGGGCTGCCTATAGGAAACACGTACGACAGGTGGAACATTGTTTAAGAGAGGAGCGTTGATGACTGTATCGTTCTGCTGATGGTCATTTGATTCAGTGTTTGAGTCAGAAACCATATACCTTTCCACATGATTCAATTCGACAATGATATCATCAAGGTCATATCTAATGTCCCTCATAATTCTTTTGATATCCTCTTTCCTAGCAAAAAGCTTACAATTGTCAATTTGTTGTCCCATATAACCATACTCAACAATGTTTCCATCTGCAAATGAGTTGTGATGGAGTGAAGAAAGCGAAATATTTGTTTCTGTTGGAAATAACGCTTCCATGTCATGTGTAGTTGTCATTAGGAGTTACAAGGACTCCGTCTAGAAGTTGTTGTTTCCAATGTGTGAGTTGTAATAGTGATCTGGTTGCCTCGAAGTTAATAATTTGTGTCTTATATATTTGTACTTGTGATGATCAATAAAAGTATCAAGGGAGATTTACGTTTAGTGTAATAGCTCTCTGCGCTCTCTTTTAATTTTATAATATGGTTTCAAAGCCTATTCTGACTTGATTCCATTATGAGATGGCTAGGAAGATGTGAGAGTTGTGAGAGCTAATCTTCCATATATAAATTAGTTAGTGTTTGATTTCCATGTTTGTGTTAGTAAATTTTATACTTGGTGTGTCTTTGTTGTATGTGTTGGAGATAATGTTGTATGTGTTGGAGATAATAGCCATCGCTCAAAAAAGTTAGTAGTTTGCAGTTGGTGCTTGAAACAAATATTGAGGATAAGTAGGCTGCTGGCTAGATCTGCAGAAACAAATTCAATTTATTTCTGCATCCTCTAGCTCGAGTTCCACATCTTCAATGCTGAAAAATTGTTGAACTGCTTGCTTGGGCTCGATGCTCATTGAAATATAAATTCTGCAATCCACAACAAATATCAAATCGCATTTGGAAAAGCCGTACATGCTGCGACAAGCAATGAATGTCGTTAATAGGGGAAGATATTGCAGTGCATCTACACAAGATAATTCAGATCAATTTTTTGTTTTGCTGCAGGCAGATCGAAGGTTAGTAATGATAGATTCTCCGCATACACCCGTCAACGCCCAGGAGCTTTCTGTTACCGACAAATGGCTAGGTAGCATTGCTCAGAATACCACAACAACGAAGAGCGAGATCTTGGATCCTAGATACGAGTTGCGTCCAGTTGAATTCATGTTTTCTGTGCTTCTTATGCTCACGGGCAACCTGCAGAGATATTAGGTTTGAAAAAATATTTGTTTATTAAAGGCAGCGTGCATGAGTTATAGATTGACCATATTTCTTTGGTCCAAACGTTATTTTTTTGAGCTATATTTTAAAGCGTAATACATTAAGGATAATTTAATGTTTGATGCATAGTTTATTGGTCAAAGGAGTTTTTAAATATATATAAAATGATTTTTGGCTAGTGGAAGTATTTGGGTATTAATAAATTGATGCAGAGTTTATTTATGAAAAGTTGAAGTGGGTGGATTTCAAGTAGTTGCTAGTTAAAGAAAGGATCTAATGTCGTCGAGGTTTACCTGGTCAGAAAGGATCTAATGTCGTCGAGGTTTACTTGGTGAGTTTGGGAATATTTGCTTTGAAGATGGCAAAGTTATTGTATTATTTAAAAATAAATAAAAATGTGAGAGATCGTGTTGGTGTTTGTGTTTTTATTGGTTATAAAAAGGGTTGGTGGTTCTTAAACTTGAAGCCCTAGTGTCCGAAACATCAATTTCTGTATGTTTGTAATTTTGGTTATAAAAAGGGTTGGTGGTTCTTAAACTAGAAGCCCCGATGTCCGAAACATCAATTCTTGTGTAAGGTCAAGTTGTTTGATCAACTCTTGAGCACATTCAGTATCTAGACCTCCACCCTATCAATTGACGGATAACTGAAACACAAATATCCAACAAATGGTGTTTGGTCCATAGGATGGTTCATTACTTGATGGCTCTTATTGCAGAAGCCCCAACGAGATGAGGTGTCAATATTGTTGATCTTGGAATGTTCATCAACGATGGTCAAAGGCGGTTACATTTTAAATGGAGATCAAGTGACAACTCGAAGATTTGGTGGTGAAAGAGCGGAGTTTGCGATATTCTAGAGTGGATGTGAGTGCTGATGAAGACTAGTCAGAGATATATCATATTGTTGTTGTAATATGTTTTCCATGTAAGCATTAAGGGAGGGTGTTGGAAATAATTCTTCCATGTCATGTGTATTTGTCATTAGGAGTTACGAGGACTCAATCTAGAAGTCGTTGTTTCCAATGTGTGAGTTGTAATGGTGATCTAGTTGTGTCGAAGTTAGTAAATTGTGTCTTATATATTTGTACTTGTGATGATCAATAAAAGTATCAAGTGATATTTTTGTTTTGTGTAATAGCTCTCTGCTCTCTCTTTTATTTTTCTAATAGTTTCCTGAAATTTCTAGGATCAGGAACCCATTTCAGCGAGCTACTACCAATTTCAGAATCAAAGTGAAATATTCGGTCCCCAAACGCCCTCTCTTCTAGCTGCAAAATCTCCTTTCGAACTTCCATTGGAGTTGAGTAAAAAAACGTGGCTACCGATTCCTAACCAAATAGACATTGATACCCAGAGGAGAAGCTTCTTGAAGCGCCAACATGGCGATTGGGAAACCTTTGCCATAGAGCCATCACCACTGAAAACTTGCTAAGAAAACACAAGACCAAGACTCGAAACAAGTGATAGAGGACCTAACTACGGGACTTTCCAGACAGACATAACCTACAGAAGATGTGCCATTGGAAGAAATTTTGTAAAATTGACCCTCGAAGAGAAATACCACTAAAAAGATAATGCCCCCAATGATTTAAGGAACGACAAGAGACACAATGTATTGAAAGAAAAATTTCCTTCATGCCAGTCGACTAGGCATAGAATGTAGTTTTGCCTCTAAACAGAGAAAACCCCTTAGCCTGAAATGACAAATACACATAAGCAAATATGCCCAGAGTCCCAGGAAATTAAAGAACCAGACCTAAAAAAAATATTATTTCTTGGACAAAAAAAAAGGTAAGAGAGGGAAAAATGCCTATCAAAACCAAACCAAGAAAGTTCCTTGAAACCAAACTCTGCTAACCGACACTGGACAATGAAAAGAAATACCCGTCGGGTCAGAATTCTCGGAGGTTGATAAAGGAAGAACTGCAACTAGTTTGAAACAAGGCCCCGACCTAAAACTATGTAAAAATAGTATAAAAAAATGGACATGGTAGGTGAAACCAAATGCGAGAACAACATAAACTTCTATAGGACACAATCAAGGAATTTAGGATTACCCAAGTATGCAGGATTGAAGAACTTTGAATAAGATAGTGAGGTTGACAGAGGGTCGAAAGGCATTGCTTTTCCAACTGGGACGCCACTGCAACCTTATGAATACTGAAACACAACATGCATCAACTAATCATAGCAAGAGAACGTGAAGACCATAAAACCCAAATATTAGCCACCCCGAGCCAACGCATAGCCGCATATAAATAGTGAACTGCGTAAGTACACAAACTTCATAATTTAAATATGGCTCCTTTATTATCCTTAGTCGTAGCAGGGTGTAATGCAAACTCTTCAATTTTACGATCCCAAAACAATGATCGAGATTAAGGTAATAAATGGACATTCCCTCATTTCCAGTATGAAGGCCTACGACAACTATTCCGCCATGGGGGTGAATCTCCATGCCTGCACACACGCGAGGAGATTCATTGCTGAGATGAAAATCCAAATATCAATCTTAACCTCATGCATGTGACATTTAAGGTGATTGATCCTAGGTTTGTGGCTCTAATGGTGGGAGATCTCGACATGCCACACGTTGCCCATGCTATGCCATGTGGAGAGGCCAACTCTCTCCTCAAGGGCCACCACCTCCCACCCCACACAAAAACCTCACATTCAAATGGTTTCCTTTTCCAGAACATGGTTTCTAGAAAAAAAAAGTAATTCTGATGACGCCCTCCCGTTCCATACTATCATGAGGACCATGAAGCACCCCCATCAGGGAGATGAGGCTCAAGACTGTATTTATCCTGTTTTACCCTGAGCAAGACCTCCTGGAAACCTTATCGATTAATAAGTTGAGACCATGTGACGTCAATGGAGACGTTTCCACTCGAACTACCCCAATTTTCCCGAGCATCCATCACCTTATTCCCGTCTCGATGCGTGTGCTTTGTAATCAGATAATCAAACTCGCTAAAAAATGCTTTGATATGAATTACCCCATCCTGTAAGTGCCAAGAGTGAATGGATTTGTCTGACGAATAACCTGCTAGTTAATTGTTTACCTAGTTAATCACTAATTTGGAGTCCCCGTGGATCTGAAGCAACCAAAATCCTTCCCTAACTGCTAATTGAAGCCCTCTCCCCATTGTTGTAAATTACGCTAGATTATTTGTATCCGTCCCAAAAGAAAAAGTGTATACATAGATAGGATCAGAATTTTCATCCCTGAAAATGTCGTCCAATCCAACGACTCCGGGGTTACCCTTTCAGGCCTCGTCAAACTAAGTGTAATAAAATCCTTAGGAGGAGGAGAGAATAATTTTTCAATAGACAATGTGTTACGCGATTTGAGAAGGAAGGTTGAGGGAGGTGGATATTTAATATCCAGTTTCTTGAGGATTGAAGTCTCGTATACGTCCTCTGGTTTATCATGTGTTTCAAAGGGGATTACCAACACTGTCTCTCTGATATTCTTAATTATAATGTCATGTAAAACTATAACGAGCCTAAATTTACCTTCAAAGAGTCATAGATTCCTCTCTTTCCATAAGTTCCACAGTGTAAACCCTAGAGTTAGAAGCCAAGCTTTCATTGTAATCATATGCTTGAATTTCCTCTGAAACCAATTTACAATCCATGTCTTGAGATCAACTGGATGAGGTAAGACTTTAAAATGTGTATTAACAAAATCCCACATTTTTCTAGCATAAGAGCATTTGAGTAAAATGTGATATATTGTTTCCTCATCTTGTAGACACAACATGCAAATTGAGGGACCCTCGAAACCTTTCCTATGAAAAATGGTCCCAAGTTAGTGTATGACCCCAAGCTATCAACCAAAGAAAGGTTGCGATTTTCGGCGATCCATAGTCTTGTCAGATTCTGTGCCATAGAATGCTCTTGTGATAAACTACGGAATCTGCTATGGCGTAGTATGCTTATTTTACTATGAATACTCTAGAAGGTCGTTGTCCCCAATGCAATCTATTGTGCTCTTCTAAGATTGATATAATTCTTTTGAGAAGTTTGTTTTAAGTCCTCCCAAGGGAGGTTTTAGCTAGGGGAGTCCCAATCTCCCACAATTTTCCATTGCCGCAATCCATGTTTGTCTATTTCTTATCTCCATAAATATGCCACTTGAACGACTCCTTGTGCCTGTGTCCATTCCTGAATAGGTTGGAGGTATTCTTTATTCAATAATGGTGGATATTGTTTCCATGTGTCTTCCCAAAATAATTCCGTTCGTCCTCCTCGAATCTCCCAAAATAACATTTTTCCGACTGCATCCCTTGATGCTTGTCCCCAGTTCCAAAGCCCTGAGCCCTTAATTATTTAATTGTAATGCAATATTTCTTGTTGTGAGTGCAAGGGCAGTTATTTTCAATGCCATATTTTCTTCTAGAGTTGGGGACCCCCCTGAATCCACAACCACCATAACTTCATAGCATAAGATTTACTGATGCGAAAAGGGTCACAAAGATCTAGGCCACCATTCTTTTTTAGAGAAGTCAAATTTTCCCATCCGACCAATGACCACTTTTGGGTTTTAACCAAAACTTTTCATAAAAAAATACACCATAATGTCTTCAACTGTTGGTACACAGTAATAGGGATAAGTATCACTGATAATTGATAATCTGGTAAGGCTTGCAGGACAACTTTCGTCAATATGAGATGGCTTGGAAAATTAAGTGTCTTGTAAGTCCAATTGTTTACCTTTTGACGAGAACATTCCACCAAGTCTTCCCAAGTTGAAGCTTTGTTGTAATACCAAACCAATGGAATCCTCGAATATTGAGAAGGAAAATGGTCTCTAGTGAAACCAAGAGTTTGGCTTAGCCGCATCTGAAGCAGATCTGGGTAGTTGAAAATAAATATTTTCTATTTAACTGAGTTCATTACCATATTCGAGGTTTCCATAAAGATATTTAGAAATCAACCAATTCTTCTCACTACTTTTCACATTGGTAGGCCAAATAATATGACATCATCAAAAAGCTTTTGATGAGTGAGGGGAAGGTTTGCCCCATACAAATGAAAAACATGGATGTATCTTGATTCCCCTACTTTCTGAAACATACAACCAAGTCCTTCCATAGCTAATATGAAGAGGAATGGTGATAAATGCTCTCCTTTTCGAAGCCCTCTAGATGTGGAAAAAGTCTAAGAAGGTGACCCATTTATGAGGATGGAGAAAAAACTGTTGAGACAAGGGATTCCACCAATTCAATCCATCGGGCTGAGAAACCATAAGCACAGAGAATGTGAAATAAAAATTCCCAACTGAGTCTATCATAGGCCTTCACTAAATCCAATTTTATCATCATTCTAGGATGTTTAGACACTTGCAAAGAGTGAATGATTTCATGCACTGCAATCACCCTGTCAGCAATCTGTCTGCCTTGAACGAAAGCCTGCTTGAGTCGACCATACCAATATGGGAAGAAGCGATTTCAATATGTTAACAATTATGGTATAGATTATTTTGTAAATCATGTTACACAAATAAGTTGGTAATAATACATCTGGGTTATCATATAATTTAGTGTTGGGTGCAAAGTTCGCAATTGTCCCAATTCCTTGGCTACTTCTTGAATTTCTTTTCCAAGAAAATCCGAGTAGGCCTGAAAAAAATCTGTTGTGAAGCCATCTGGTCTCGGTGCTTTGTTCTTTGGCATACTCATAACCACCTCTTCAACCTCAAGCATGGTCACTGGTCTCATTAGTGCACTGCTTTTCTCTTTATTGGTCAATCGTGTAATATGTTGGGTTACCGCATCAATGCCTTCTTGTCTTTCGAAATTTACCTACGACATGAGATTCTTGAAATATTCTACCAGATCATGTTCGATATTGATGCTGTAATTTTCTGTCCCTATTCTTGTGAGTGATGGAGAAGATTAGATTCTTCAGGCGATGTTGGATCAAAGTATTATGGAAGAAAATAGTGTTATGTTCACCCTCTTTGAGTCATTGTATCTTGGACTTTTGTTTCTAGAGAGACTCCTCTTGTTGTCGCCGCTTCTCTAACTTTTGAAGGGTGTCAACCTCTTGTATTTTCAAGTTTGTAGTTCAGACTTCAATAATTATTCTTTGTTGGATGAGCATCATTTGATTTTCCAGGTCTTTCTTATCTACAAAGATATTCTTGAAGACATTCTTATTCTAGTCTTTTATTTTTTGCTTCAATGCCTTCAGTTTGAGTTTTGCATTTTACTAGTGCCTCTCAATTTTAACTCCTTCCTCCAACTAGCTAACATATCAACAAAGCCATCTTATTGAAGCCAAAAAATTTCAAAACGAAAGGGACGATTTGGTGGGGCTTCCTTAAGATCAATGTCTAATCTTATAGGCCAATGATCTGATCCCATGCAAGGTAAAATTGACGCTTCTATGAAGAGATCTTTATGTATAATATTTTTCAATAACAAAAACCAGTCCAAATGGCAGGCTATCTAGTTGTCACTGCTATGATGGTTATTCTAGATGAATAACTCATTATTAGTTTGAATATTGACCAGTCGCAGGTGGTCTATAATATCATCAAAAGCAAGAGAGAGTTGATCCAACTTGCCAAGGCCACCTTTCTTTTCCTTTAATGAACGAATAATATTGAAATCCCCTTCCACTATCCATAGCACATTTCCTACCAAGTTTCTCACATTCTTCAGATGATTCAAAACAATTTTCTTATCCCTCGTTCCCGAGGGTCCATAAACGTTCGAAAAGAACAAAAGATCGTCAATACCTATATACCTGAATTTGCCCGAAAGGATCCAATCAAAATCTAGTCAGTCGAGGAAGAGAGCCTCTTTAGGGTTCCACCATATGGATACTCCTCCTACTAAACCCCGAGCATCTAAAGAGACATTTTCACATCCTTTCCATACTGTGCCTATTATTTGATCCATTTTCTCTCCTTGTAATTTTGTTTCCTGTATAATAAGAATTGTTGGTTTTTCCCTTTTTATTCATTCCCTACGATATCGTTGTTTGCCTTTACTATTTAGTCTACATATATTCCATGGAAGGATTTTCATGATGAGGAATTAAGAGGGGGAAGTGACTTCTCTGTCACTGTTGTATTTTGGTCCCTGTTTCCTTGATTTGTGTTCATATTTTGTCTCACTTCCTTTTTAGGTTTGGTGACCTTTTTCTTTGGTTTTTTGGTAAGATTCTCCAGTAGGATTTCTTTTCCTTTTTCCTTAAAAGCTTGAAAAGACCGAGTTATTGGGTCCATGATGGCATTTCTCCTCTTTGTTTTCCATTTAAGATAGGCATTTGCATAGTTCTCTCTTTCATCCTTGGATAACTCCCCTAAATTTTTTTTGTGATATTAACCATTAAGACAAGTACTCCTTCCTCTTCTGATAGGCCACTTGACTGTTTTTCCAGTAAGGGAGTGACTTCAACAAAACTAAGCAGAGTAAAGAGATCAAACTCTTGTTGTAACTCCACCTCCTCTTCCAATTTATGCTTCAAGATACCCTTTTCAGGGGTCTGTTCTGGTGGTGTGATCTCCATATTGGTAGCTTCTATGTATTGAGGGTCCTCGTCCATATCTTCTAGCGCTAAGAAATTATTCTTTTGTTCCGACCCCTTTGTGCTAGAAAAAACATGGTTTCTAAAGTTTCGTCTCCTGGGAGTGTCCTTTGTGAAACCATCATTTGGACTATGTGTTCTAGACCCTTGTTCCTTTTTCCTTTGGGGGCATTCTCTTATTAAGTGGTCGTGCTTGTGACAAAGCCTACACTTGAAAGGAACATGCTTATAATGTAGAGTTTGTTTCCATATCTCCCCCTAGTAGTTCAACTCAATTGAGTTGGGTAAAGGCCGAGATATGTTCATATAAACAAATAATCTAGCAGAAGACATATTTCCCCCCTGTTTTGTGACTTCTGAAACTTTAACAAAATGACCTAATGTTTGACCTATCCCTTCTAAAATTTCTGGAATCCAAAAGTCTACTGGTAAAGAGTACAATCTTACCCATATGGGTGCTTATGTGAATTCCTCTTTGTCAGAATTGAAGCAAGCTTCCCAGTGTTTGATATAAAGGCATGCATTGCTTAAGAAATATGGTCCTCCTTCAAAAATCCTGGCTTTGTCTTCTAGATTGGAGAAGATAACAATGAAGAAACCCTTAAGTCCTAATCTCAGGTCCACCTGTCGCTTGGGTTACCAATTCTGTTGGATCCATCACTCTATCTCCTTTTCTATTGGCCACATGCCTATGAATTTGAAGATAAAAGCATGATCTCTCATGCGTTTTCAGTGATATTCTAAACATCTTGTTGGAATAAAAAAACGAGGGTTTTGGGAGGCCTTAGGAATACAATGACCCTTTCACCCCTTCTGCTATTGATCTCCCAAAATTGACAGTTGAGAATTACCTTTAGAGATTCCTTCTACTTCTTCTTTGCATTCCCATGGATAAGGTCTGCCGAGTAACATATTTGAGGAGGGGTGACCCCCTCCCACCTTCAAATTCATATATCGAGAATCCGTCGCAAACAAAATCAAAAAATGGGTAGAAATGTGAGATGATTCGAAATTGGGGTGAACTCCAGTCTCCGTATAAATTCTCAAAACCAGTAACAACGCCTTCAAGCCCTCGACCGCCTTACCACCTCCGTAAAAAATAATATTATCAATATGCTCTTCTTCACCCAACCCAAGCCCAATATTATTGTAAAATAATTTTGACAACTTAATAAATTATATATATATCCCTTATTATTCGACATCTATAAGCGATGGGAAGTTATCTATTATGCATATAGCCTCGACTTAAGCCTCGAATATCATTCAATTCCAGAGATTTTAGATCATAGGACATTTAAAGATTTAATAACTTCAATGCTCCATTACCAATGGACTTGAGTTTAATACTTTTCACTCCCATGTAATTAATTGTTTGAAAATATTTTGTTGTGCAAAGTATCATGTAACAATTAATAATTTTCAATGATATTTAAATTGTATCCATGTTTTTGTCAAAATTTTGGAATTATAAATGAAAAAAATAAAAAGTACATAATTTTATTATAATTTTGACTTCAATGCTCCATTACCAATGGACTTGATGAAGTGTAATACTTTTCACTGCATTCAATGCTCCATTACCAATGGACTTGATGAAATGTAATACTTTTCACTGCCATGTAATTAATTGTTTGAAAATATTTTGTCGTGCAAAGTATCATGTAACAATGTGAAATGAGAGGGTAATAATTTTTAGTAATATTTAAACTGTATCTTTGTTTTTTTTTTTAAATTTTGGAATAGCAAATTTTAGATATAGAAACTACATAATTTTATCTAAAATCTAGTGAAAAATTTTAGAATTGTAAATTTTGAATATAGAAATTTTTTTAAAAATACTAAATTAATTTATGTATTAAAAATATAATTGAAATAATATAAAATTACAATTTGATTATTAAATTAAATAAATAAATAAATACCAGAGGCATTTATAAAAACCATCCATTTTAATATATCCACATGATACACATGATAAAATCATATTAAAACCATGATTATATTTTAGATATTTATTATTGTCACGCAGAAAGAGACCATCTCTTACATGAAAAGGCCATGCATTTAATACCTATGGAGCTTGGTGTGGTTCATTTAGTTTTAGTTATTCACATGTGTTTAACATTGAATTTAGGTGGTACATTGAATTAAATAACAAGGAATACATATGGAATAAATATCACCCCTGAAATGTGAGTGGGCTACACCTGCAATACAAAGCATCTTTGCTTCTTTGTTGGATTTTGGCCGGTTCAATTTATTTCGAATCATTTGAAATTTAGTGAAGCCATATATCTCACTTACTCTAAAATAAATAAATAAATATATCTGAGTAGGAATGGCTTATATATTATACTTTCTATCGAAAAAGTTATTTTTATAAATATTTTATTTTTATAAATTTTAAAATATTAATAAGGAAAATTTAAAAATAATTATATTTTATTAAATAATTTTTTTTTTAATATATTATTTTTTATTAAATAATTTTAATTTTTTTTAGCAAATAATATAGTGATAAAGGAATGTCACATAAATTAAAATGTTATAATATTTTAGTTATTTATATAATGTAAATGAAATAGGATTAGTTTATGATTTAAAAAATAATAATTTAAGGACATTTAAGTGGTATAAATTATATAGAGGTATTAGTTGTGGGATTTGTCAAAATCAGTGGGGTCGGTTAAAATTATGTAGGAATCACATCCAACTTGTGTCACACCAACCTTTAACATGGTTGGATTATTTTGGTATGTCCTCCAGAATCCAATCATGTTAACTAGATTTAGCTATTTAGAACAGAATTACATGTGGGTGGACTTTGATCCACTTATATGTGCATGGGTTACGAGACCATTAATATAATCTCTTTTACTTATTAAACTTTGTGCAATGGTGAATAAGTCCTTGCTTTAAATATGTTTTTTTTTTAATATATTTTTAACGTGTTATAATTTTTTTTAGTCATTCAAATTAATTGATAAGGAATTATTAGTTGTTGTTGTTGTTGTTTTTTTTTTTTAATTGAGTAGTAAGGATATATAAAAATTTAAATCTACTTTTATATTAAAAATATCAATTTCAACAACCCAAAATTACATTTTTTAGAAAAGAAATTATAATGAAATTACATTGAATAAAAGTTAGGTGAGTCTTCCTCCAAGACAAGAAAGAAGAAATCAAATTAAACCTATCAATTTTGTGGTACAACTAGACACAATTGATATAAATGTTCGATAAGACTCAAAGCATTGAATGAAGCCATGCAACAACATAAGATTTCAGTGGCCACACCTTTTCAACTAGTAAAGGGCATGCTTTATCTGCTCAAGCCTTGCATGCATCTTTCGACAACTGGATTCTTCATTCTAGTGCATCTCACCATATGCCTCTTTCTAACCAGTTGTTTCCTTCAACTTATAATTGTAGTGTTTTGTAGATTGCAGTTGGCAACTATATGTAGCTTGATGTTTTGGGTTCAGGGATTATGGTGGGATTCTGCAATTGGATGATGGGTGCATCAACGATGTTCTTGTTCCTAACTTCTTCGCCAATCTACTTTCCATTAATCAGATATGTCACCTAGTTGATGGGAAAAGGGTGAAGTTTTTCTCCTAATGATCTAGTAATCCAAGATCTACAAAATCTTAACACAATTATTGCTTCTGGAAGGTTGATCATGGTTTTAGATTGTATAGGTTTGACTATTTCGAGCCTTCCTCCAATTTCCCCTTTTAGTCATGTTGATTCCTTGATCAAAATTTGGCATAAAAGATTTGTCCATCTTAATTATAGATATTTGCAGTAGATGAGAACACAAATTTGGTGTTTGGTCTTCTCAAACTTTCTTGTATGGATGGCATTTGTCCTAGTTGTGTTAATGGAAAACACCATCAATATCCTTTTCCTAAAGGAAAGGCTTTGTTTGCTATTGAATATCTTGAGTTGGTACATAGTGATCTCATGCCATTTCGATCTCGACCATTTTTGGGTCTAAGTATGCACTCACTTTCATTGATGGCTTCTCAAATCTCTTTTGGGTGTACTTTCTTAAGTACAAGAGTGAGGTATTTTCTACTTTGAAGACCTGTAAGGATTTTGTTGA
The DNA here is from genome assembly GCA_031772625.1 of Pinus tabuliformis. NCBI lineage: Eukaryota > Viridiplantae > Streptophyta > Pinopsida > Pinales > Pinaceae > Pinus > Pinus tabuliformis. The sequence goes on along the minus strand of CM062818.1, from coordinate 2,013,845,357 downwards.
GAAGCAATCCTCCCTTTCTATCAAGAAACTACACACATATAATGGGGGGAGCATGTCATTTAAACATTCAAGGAATTTTGCAAAGAACCACCAAAGAACATGGTATTCAACATCAACACTCTATTCCCTACACCCCTCAACAAAATGGGTTTTTTGAAAGAAAGAAATAGTCACTAAAATAAATAGTAAATTGCATGATTTATTTTAAGAATGGGGCACCCTCCTTTTGGGGAAAAATATTGAATTGTACAAACTACATTTAAAATTGGATGCCTCATAGGGTAGCATTGCATATGACTTCAAAGGAAGCTTGGAGCCATGCTAAGACTAACATATCTATCTCTAGAGTATTTAGAATTCCAATGTGGGCCATAATTCTAGATGAAAGGCACAAAGCTACTGAGAAGAGATAACCATTGAGATTTGTTGTTTATTGTGAGGATATGAAGGCATATAGGTTATTTGATTTATATCAAGTGGTGTTTTGTTTTGGAGGGTTGTTCGTTTTGATGAGCACCCCAACTCCATGTTGTCTCCTTCTCCTCTATATGTTCAAGATGATGGTGGTGCATAACATGTTGGCAATTTTTCTTTTGTAGAACAAGAAGAAGATGAAAATCAACCATCAATACAAATAGAACACGAATAGTTTGAATATGAAAATTTTGATCATTGACAACGTTTGACGAGATTTTGTAAAAGAAAAGGTCCTAATAGATATGGCTATGACCCAAATGATTTTAACTATTCTATCTCTATCCCTCACCATACTTAGTGACCAACAACTATAGCGTATCCCTCCTGAGTCATGCCATTTTAGAGACCCACCATAATTTTTTGATGGAGTTGGGATACCTAAATGGGACGTTGCCATGAAAGAGGAGTATTCTTCCTTGATGAAGAATCACATGGGATCTCTTCCTCTTCCTATGGGACGGAAGTTTGTTTGTTGTAAATGGGTCAACAAAACCAAATATGTAGTAGATGTCTCTATTGACAAACATAAAGCAAATCTTGTGGCAAAGGGATTTTCATAGGTTAAAGGGATTGATTATTTTGAGACCTTTGCACCTATTGCAAAGATGAATTCTATATGCCTTGTGTTGTATATTGCTGCCTCTCAAGGTTGGTTACTCTACCAGATGGATGTGCAAAGTGTAGGGAAATCTATATGAGGAGACCTACATGGAGAAACCTTCTATTTTGTGCAGGATTATTCTATTGTTTTCAAACTTCGATAATCATTGTATGGCCCCAAACAAGTTCATTAAGCTTGTTATGCGAAGATGGATAACTTTATGATTGCTTTAGGTTTCATCCATTATCATTATAATCCTACCATTTACACTCAAAGGAAGGGAATAAAGCTTTTGATTCTAGTTTTGTGTGTAGATGATTTGATCCTCATAGGGAGTTATTCATCTATGATTTGGAGTGTTAAGGAAGAATTGATAGGACAATCTGGTATGATAGATCTTGGAATTCTACCTTGTTTTCTCAATTTTGCAGGTTCTTCAATGTTTAGAAGGGATCTCCTTTTTCCAATAGAAGAATGCACTTGATTTACTTCAATGCTTTGGCATGGATGATTGTAAGCAAGCATCTCTTTCTTTTAAGTAAGGTGTTATCCTTTCTGCCAGTTGCTCTACACCCCACATTAATTCTTTGTTGTATCAACAATTGGTTGGGAGTTTATTGTATTTGATTGACACATGTCTTGATATCTGTTTTGTAGTTGGCATTATCTCTTGATTCTCTCAAGAATCTCAGAAGAGTCATTGGAAGATTGAAAAGTGCATTTTCATGTACATTCAAGGTATTACCACTTTTGGCATTCACCTCCAGAACTTCTCATCTTGTGGGCTTCACTGATTTTGATTGGGTTGGTTCAATTGATAATTAGACGTCCACATTTGGATTTGTCTTTTGCCTTAGATTTCTTCCTATTTCTTGGTCTGGAAAGAAACAATCATATCTTTTGTAGAAGATGAGTGTCGTGTTGCAGTTCTTGCTAGGCAGGAAATTCTTTGGATGACAGAATACGACATTCATTAAGATCACTCTACCACACTTTGGTGTAATAATTAGAGTGTCATACACATTTCTAGCAACTTGGTGAAGCAACAAAGGACAAAACTTGTTGAGATCCACACATACTTCATTCAACAACTCATCAAGGATGGTGATCTCAACTTGGAGTATTTGCCCACTAAAGCACAAGTTGCTATTTTTTTTCACTAAACCTTTGGTATCACTTTGTTTTCTTCAATTATGATGGATGCTTGGGGTGAAAGAAGTTGTCCTTGTGGGGTCATCTTGAGTCCTCATTCCTTCACCTTTTTGTTTTTGTTATTTTCGCTCTTTTAGGGAGGAGTTTTTTCCTATGGGTTTTTTTTTTCTCTTCTCCACTTAGAGAGCTGGTATATGGGTGCGTTCTTTGTTTACTCCCTACATTTTGCTTAAGTTTGGGTGCTTGTGTTTATTTTTCCCATGCACTAGCATTTTCCCAATGCTACCAAGTAGTTTTTGTTGAAAGCTCACATAGGATCTCTAATCACTTGGAATAATGCTTACATAGTATATAGGTAGGATTGGGTTGTTGGTTGTTGGAGTTTTGTTGAGAGATTTTCTCAACAATATTCTCCTTGTTTGGAATCTGTTGGATCTCATGAGCACTATTTATGTGGCTTGTAATTTGACTTTGCAAAAAATATATGAATTGATTTGTGAATAATTTGTACACCATGTCTGCTCCATTTTTCTTGTTCATCTGCCCATAAAAGATAACTATTACACTCTCATATATATTTTTTATATAGTAAATCTGAAAATTTGTCATCTATTCTCTCTTATAAGAAGCTTTGATTTTTTCAATGATTTAAAAACAAATCTATATACTATTATAAATATTCTTCAAAATTAATTATTAACATTATATAAAACACTAAACTAATTTTTTAATTAAAAATAACAATTTCAACCCTCCAAAATTACAAGTTAGGAAAACATTATAATAAAACTGCCCTATATATAAGTCACAAGTCACCTACTGAATACTTGCAAGTATTTGCAACAAAGCAGCCATTAGTGCTATATATAAATATATGTACTCCAAAATTGCAAGTTTTATGAAAGAATTTATAATAAAACTGCACTGAATAAAAAGTCAAATCATGAGGAATCTTGCATTTGCAAGTATTCCCAACAAAGCAGCAATTAATGCTATATAGGTACATTGAAATAGATTTTCTAATATCCACAGCAGCATTAACTATCTTGCTGAGAACTGGTTATTCATAGCATTGAGAACTGGTTGCCTGTCCTTTGGTGGGGAAATGGCCAACAATTTGTCAAAGTTGGCCTCGGTTTATAAAAGAAGGCAGAGTAGAAAGGGGTGAGAGAGGTCGTACAGTAAGCCAGCGTATTCATGAATCGCATGCCACGGAAGCGGGACACGCTACCCAGCCTTTTAAAGTACTATTTTTCACGCTTCTGAGTACAATCCTGCTTCATCTATTCCCATGCCCACTGCCCACTCAATTCATCGGGCCGCTCTGTTTCATTGGACGGCCCAAATAGTGAAATGACTGACTAGGCCAGCGGTACTGTGGATAAGGCTCCGGGGGCAATCTGCAAACTTCCAAGCTTGGTCGTCTGGAAAAGAGAAGTGACTGTCGATCGTTTAAAGGTAGTGTCATATATATATATTTTGTTGTTTAAAGTAGTCAATCTGCTCAATGAATGCCACACTTTATGGTTGAAAACCATCTGTAAAGGGGCACATCACGAAACAGTAAAGACCACTTAAAAATCAACACATCTGTTTTGTTTAGAGCTTCATCCTTTTTTTTTTTGGGGCTAGTTTCTTATTTATGTGATATATGCCATTTTAATTTTTATGATTTCTAGATTGACTATAGATTGATTCTAATTTTTATCAGTATAATTTTTTCTTTTTTATATGAGTTATAGATGGATTCAATTCTATGGATTGATTCCAACTCCTACCACTATAATTTTTTCTTTTCTATATGAGCTATAGATTGATTCCAGCGCTAAGAAGATACAAGCAATATGAAAGCAAGTCCCATCACCAACTCTGGGTTCAACTTTGGCCATCAGAGTTTTGGTGTTTGGAATCAATTTGCAAGAGTCCTGCTCCTGTTCAAATTTTTGGATGTGTCACCCTATGCCCATAATGTAGGAAGATACAAGCAATATGAAAGCAAGTCCCATCACCAACTCTGGCCTCTAGAGTTCCGGTGAGTTCCGGTGTTTAGAATCGATTTGCAAGAGTCCCACCCGTGCTCAAATCTCTAGAGGCATCGAATCTCTAGAGGCATTGATTTGCACGAGAACCATACCGATTGGTAAACTATTGATGGTTATTGATATGTTTAGTGGCTATAGACAATCAAAATGAAATGATGGTTATTGATATGGTTTTTTTTAACAGCGGATGAGGCTTTCACCCCTACCAAATACCTTTGGGTATTGGGTCATTAACTTATTTCCTTAACTCCAATTTTTTTTTCTCAACCAAACAAAAATACTCCAAACTCCAAATCTAACTTTACTTATATCAATTTAAATCTTAAAAATATTTTAAATTTTACAATTAAATTTAATTCAAATAAAAAAATAAATAAATTAAGATCACATTTTCCTTTTTCCTTCCTCAAAATGATTTCTACAATCATAAAAAGCTCATGATCAAGCTTTCCCATTTTCCTTCCTAAAAATAATACTATACTAACGAAAATCTCATGATCAAACTTTGCCACAATTCATTATTGTTTTGGAACAACTAAATTTCAGAATGCAAAATTATTGAGTTTGACCTCGAAAGAAAAGCTCAAATATCAAATTACAACATTGATTTCATTATTGCAGAATCTCAATTCCAAGGACGATGTTACTGTTTAGGAAATCAAACAAGTTATTCTTGGAGAAATGGTATCCAGTTTTATTGAAAATAGTTCAACATACAATAAATATTCCAGCTTATGCACTTCAAAATACTAAAACTAGTCATCTTCTTTCCAGCAGAAAGCAAACATCTTAGATGATGATATCATGATTTCCAACACTCACAAGCTTTTTAAGGAACAATTTGATTTTAATGGAAATACAATGATGTGTAAAAAAATCAATGAACTACTTTCATTTTTTTTGTAACATAATCTATATGTTATTTTATTTTTTAATACATAAGTTAGCGTCGTATTTAAGTTTTTATTAAATTAATTAATAAGCATATTTAATAAGAAATGTAAATTGTATTAAGATAATTAGAGATGAGTTGACAATTTTTAATAAATATATATATCTAATTATTCCTTATATATTAAATAGAATAGAAAACATAAGACACAGAAATCAATTAAAAATTTAATGTAAAGTGTAATTTTTGAATAAATTTTATAGGTGTGATGATGATGAAGAATAACCTTTACTAAGAATAATGCGGTCTATTGGACTTCAAGAAGAAGAAGAACCTAATTGTAATTCTTTAGAATCTTATTTTTGTGTTAAAAAAGAAGGGAACGAAGCTCACCAAGATCACTATAGGACCTTAAGAAGAAGAAGAATCTAATTGTAATTCATTAGAATCTTATTTTTGTGCTAAAAAAGAAGGGAAAGAAGCCCACCAAGATCACTATAGGACCTTAAGAAGAAGAATAATCTAATTGTAATTCTTTAGAATCTTATTTCTGTGCTAAAAAAGAAGGGAAAGAAGCCCACCAAGATCACTATAGGTGCATTGACTTAACAAGTCAAGAAGATTGGAAGTGTGATAGATGTTAGGGAAATGAGAGCGGATGTGAGTAAGGGTCAGACAATCTAAAAGAAAGTTCTTTTCATCCTCCACCCTCTTAGTATTGCAAAGTTGCTAGGGAGTCTGGGGAGTAGACTACCACCCAATTTCACTTCGAAGCTCATGATAATTAGTTCTTATCTTAGTGATGTTCATTTTTTTCTTCGAGATGGTCAAAACAAAAAGATAAGAAAGTTCTTTTCATCCTCCACCCTCTTAGTATTGCAAAGTTGCTAGGGAGTCTGGGGAGTAGACTACCACCCAATTTCACTTCGAAGCTCATGATAATTAGTTCTAATCTTAGTGATGTTCATCTTTTTCTTCGAGATGGTCAAAACAAAAAGATAATTCTAGTTCTCAAGGGTGGGGTTGATCACCTCCTTATAATATCTTAGCTTCCTTTTACCCTCTAGCTCCTTATCATCTCATAGCTTATCCTTAAATTTGGAGGTGATAGTATCTTTGACACTATCCTTGTTTCCCGGGATGATCTCCTCACTTATCCTCCAAAGGTTGAGCCAAGAGTAGGCATCCTTGTGCCACCCACGCTTGAGGCCAAGATGGGGGTTTTAACTAAAGTTAGAAGCAATTTTAAGGAGCCTCTCAGATTTCATGTTGTAAAGCTTCTTCTTATACATTAGATACTAAAACATAGTCGTGCTTTCAATAGGGGAGAGACCAACTTCCATAAAAAAAAAATAAAAGTATTTCCCTTGATCTTGAGTTGTAGATTGTGATGCATATGATTATTATAAATTGTAATGCATATTAAATACAATGAAAAAGACATTTAAAAATGTAAATATATTTTTCAATTATATATTACCTTATTTAGTTTAAAAATTTAGTGACAATTTATTTAAATTTAAAAATAAATCTTAAATACAATATTTTTCATGAAAATAAAAAATTGTTGGAGACGGTTATATATAATTTGTCCAAGTTCATATTTAAATTAAATAATAATTTTAAATTTAAAAGTTAAATATTAAATACAATATTTTTCTTTTTAAACAGTTATATATAATTTGTTTTGAGTTAATAAAGTTTATATTTAAATTAATTTACAAATGATAGATATGAAAATATTAAATATCTTTTATTAACTTCCAAATTTGTATTTTTTTTTTTAATTTTTGTTGGTCATATATTTTTTTAAGAATAATATCAAAAACTTTACTTGTTATAATTTTTTTCATAAAATTCAACCACATATAATATCTTATCAACTAACTCGTTTAAAAATGTGAAAAAAACCTAATGTACTAGAGGAAGTAAAAATTGTACTGAACCATAGTACATAACTTTAAATTCCAGACCAAACAAAAATCACTCAAATATGAATTTCAAAATTTTGCTGAATTTATTATATTATTTATTGTGTTTTTGTCTTCTCGGAAGCAACCATGAAAACTGGGGTATATGTGGCAGTACTAATGAAAGCAAAATTTATTTTGTTAAACTTATTCTGAGATGTAACAATGGAAACTATGGTATGTTTGAAAGTAACAATGAAAATATAATTTAAAGTTAATAAAAATAAAGCAATTTAACATTTTGTATATTTCCATTCATAGTTATATATTTATTTTTTATCTATTTCAATATTAATATTGTATATCATTTTAATATTAATTTAATATCAATATCTAGAGTGACATATTTTGAATTTAATGAAAAGATGGAGTAATTTATTGTTTTTATATATTAAAATTTAATAGTGTATATTTAATTTAGTCTATGGGGTTTTGCATTTTATAATATAAAGTTAAGGGTTCAATCCCTGTCTAGATCGATCGAGGTGATATATTGGACATGTTGAAAATGTAGTCTTGCCAAACTTACAAAAAAAATAGTATATATTAATTTAAGTTTATTTTAATATGTTTTTTTATTTAATAATTATGTTTTTATATAAATTAAATGAGTGATACATGTTGATAGACATAAGTTTAGGAGAACTCTTCACAATTGAAGTGCCTCGTGAATTTTTGAGGGTGCCGAATCTATATATGTAGTCAAAAAACCAATTTAAACAATACACATCAAGATTTCACCACATTTTTTTTATTCCAACCAAAAATCTCCCAAAAGTAGCACTTAAAAACTACTATACCAAATCATATATTTCACAATATTAAAACATAATAATAATAATTTTATTTTAAATTATATATATATATATATATATATATATATATATATATAAAACAAGATTCTTATCTATAGAGATTCAATCTCATTTTATGATGAAGAGTTTTAACTTGTAAATAAGCTTTTATAGCAATACTATAGCTTGCTAATACCACATGCTCAAAAATCCATAACTCATGTTCATAATATCTTTTTTAAATTAATCAATCTAATTAAAAGGAAAGAAGAATCATAATTACTTTTGAGATATTTGTGACTACTACTAAGAATATTCTAGAACATTTCAGGGAGGTTAAATTACTACCAATAATTATTGATAGTTAAATTAAAATTCCGAAAGCCCTCTTCCAAAATAGACACATCCACTTAATTATTAATGATATATTTCATATAAAAGGAGTAGTCTTTAAGTGCTACTTTTTGGATTTTTCTCATGGTTTTCTGGTTAAAATCCAAAGAAATTATTTGTGGACGAATATTGATTTGTGTTGTTTAAACTAGTTTTTTGACTGCATATATGGATTCAACACCCTCAAAAACCCTTGGGGCACTTCCATTATGAAGATTTCACCTATCAAACTTGTGATTTCAATGAATCCGTGCATGATTCTACACAAATTACATCTGAAAATAAAATGGAAAACTTTCCGAAAAGTCACACTTTAAGACTACTAGCATATAAAATATTAGTAATGATATGTTGAAATTTAATTTATACTCTTGTTTTTAATACATTTTTTTTCTTTCAATTTGGTTGTTAAAGATAGATATACATCAATTCATGATAAATATCAAAATGCTTACTTCATGATACATCCCACATTGTAAAGATTAAAAAAAAACACCATAAAAATTAACTGAATTATACATATACATTGTAACACCTTTCACTCAACAACATTATTTATAAAAATAATTCACTATAGTAATTAAAACATGGTACATCGGAACGTGTAACTTGTAATTAAATACAGGTTGTTTGATATATTATGAAATCACCCACAACAACTTGGCAGGTTTCTCACGACCTATACGGAAGTCTTGATATCAGCATGTTTAGCATTTAATATAAAGATATAGTTTGGTTGGCATGCACAAATATACAATATAGGTGTGACACCTTCTAGTTAAATAATATTTCTAGCTAGTAAGAATACATCAGACATTACCTGTAACCTTCTCAAACTTTGGTTGAAATCTTTTCCAGGTGTTGGTAAACTGGCTTTGGCCTAGCACAAATTGGCCATCTGACGGTCATGCGTATATCAATGTTCGTTAGGGTACCAGAACCATATCTCCACCACACTTCCTATCATTCCTCTATCTCCAATTTCGGCGGTGCTTTCCCTGCAACTTTGCGTTTTTCTTGCTTAGGACTTTGACTTCAACCCAAATGATTGGTACAGGTGAGCGAGACTTGGGTTCCTGGTCATGATTATAGTATGTATTTCTTTTTTTTTGCCAAGGGTTTTGCAACCGCTCACTGGTATCTCTCTTGTGATATTCGACTGGTGATATCTCAAGCATGATACTTTAGCATTCAGGCAAGTTTTTCATATAGGAACAATGGTTAGCTATCGACTGAAATGTAAAACCCATAATTGGATTTAACCTTCTTTTTATGCTCATTCGACAGATGGGTTTAATGGTGGCCTTGTTGGTTAGTTTTTGAATCTCTGGAGATGTTTCTATGGCAGAAAGATTTACCTCTTGTCTTATCAATAGTCCATCATTCATGATGGTCTCTGGCATGTCCACCCACAGGTATGGTTTCAGTTAAAATGTTGGATATTCTGGGTTAATCTGGTTATATGCGTCGTGGCCTAATCACACTCTGCCTTGTCAAAGAGGTTCTGCCACAACCCAACCTAAGGGTTCAACTATTAATACAGGTAAGGGTTTCCATTTCTTTAAGTTTACTTAAGGATGAGATTTCTCTCCCCTTCTGCTATTATTCTAATTTAATGTTTCTTGTCGCAGGTAAGGAGACAGGTGAGGAGACTGGGAAGATTTTTTTCCATCCGATTTGGATCTGCAACATACCCCTAACCTACCTGCAATCCATTGTTTTATTCAGGTTGGTTTGTCTTCAAACCATTCGCCTCCCCTAAATCTGGTTGTTAATTATAATACTCAGAACTAGGTGATAGCTAGCTTATTAAAAGTACCGAGAGCAAATGTGTTTCGGTAGACAAAGTTTTTTCCCGTTAAAGATTGTAAATGTAGTTGTTGGCTTAGTGGATCCTGACCCAGGTTCAGAGCTAAGTTTTCCAAACAAATCCCTACATTGTTGGCCCTTTCGACATCAACCGTGGAGCGTGAAATGAAGTCTCACCCGAAGCAGTATGGGGGGATGCTGGAACCAAGTTTCTGCACACATAGATGGTTGTGATGTTGTTTTTATACCCTTTATCTACATTCGTGTAGATCGATAATCCCATAAGGCTTATCGATATATCTCCCTCTTACCAGCCTCTAGACCTTCGCGAAGGTCTACGACTGTCTTTCGTGGACCCTAAACAAGTGAATCAACTACTTACACACTTCTATAACCGTTCCTATCTTTGTATTTACCCAGTTCGGCTTAATTATCTGATATATTTAAGATGCATTAAGATATTCTTCGCGTAAAAAAATATTATTACTTGCATTTATATAACAATGTAAACCATGCAGAATCATGCATAAATACAATATTAAATCATAAACCCATCATTCATCATAACATAATCGCATTCATTCATAACAGAAGTAAATGGACAAAACACAGATATTTCTAGAATAATATCTTTATTGATACTTCATATTTGCTTACAGACTCAAGACTACCTTGCGCACTCAGCGACAGGGGTCCATGCGCTCAACTGTTGACTCTACTCTATGCCTTCGCGCACACAGTTGTGTAGCCTCTCTTTTACTCTAAGACTCTTCGCTTTGTCTTCTAATGACCCATTACATTCATCAATGAACTTCACTTCACTCCCTTAGACTCTCTGAGACTCTCCTTTTTATACAATCCCATGGTCCACGGAACATGGGTAGGTCTACTAAAGTCGACACAACTTACATAAAAGAAGGGAAAATCCCTTTATGACACTTACTATCTACGCACTCTGCGACCACAACTTGCATATACTTTACACTTTACATACAAAAAATTGGGCTTTCTGCCCCAAAACTTGACCATAGAGGACCCTTTCCCAATAAGCCCCCAACACAAATATCGTGACTCACCCTTGAGTCACTCTGTTGGCATGAAGATCTTATTGCGGAGACCTCCCAGCTTGACTTGCGCCATTGCTACCTCAGTCGCGCTCTCCGTGGCTACCTGCTTGAGCTTTTCCACCAGCTGCTCTGTTGCTGGTCTTGCGCTGTATTCCTTTACCTTCTGCTGTGTCCTCTGTAGGCCTTCCAACTTCTCTTCAATGGTGGCAGAGATAACATAGGCCTCGTCCATCCAAGGCCCCAATCTGGCCTTGAGGACCGCCTCTTTCTATTGCGCTACCTCCACCTGTTCGAGAAACTGCTTTGCCTCATGCAGCTTAGCTAATCATTGTGATATAGCGACGGTGCGCGTTGTCACTCTTGCTTTGTCATATTGCTGCTGCAATTCTTGGGCCTTTGTGTTCAACCTCTACAGGTTAGGATCTTCTTGTAGAGTCATAACAACCTCCATATATTGCTCAAAGAGCGCGATACAATCCACCACTTCCACATCTACTGTTGCGACTACATCCTTGACAGTTGCCTCACGCTGTTCTCTGATCTTTGGTGGAGTTGAAGGCTGTGACTTCAACTCAAGCTCTTTGATTTTAAGGTTCAGTTCAAACTAAACCTTGGTTATCTCTGTCCTTACGTTATGCACACCTATAGCCAAGTTTTGAATCTTGGCCTCCAACGATGCTTCTTCTAGTATATGTAGTTCTAGAACCGTCCTACAGGCTTCAGCGACCACGGCTTTAGTGTTCTCGTTCCTCTCCTGAACCTTATTCCATGCTTCTAGCGATGTCATCTTCTCAACAAAAAACTGTTCATTGTTGACCTTCTGCTTGCTGATCAAGCTCAATGCACGCTGCTCTCAGGCACTGACATTTGTAATCACACTTGCTTGAAGTGTGTGAATGAATTCACGGAGGAGTGCAACCAAGTTGAGGCCAACATTCCTCAAAGCGCTAACAGTAGCCTTTTCATCCTCTGCTTCCATGCTCAGAGCACCATCAGGCAGCACGACTGCCCAAAGATCCAAGGATTGGACCAACTCTGCCGCTTGGGTGGTCCTTGGCACCAAACTAGTTGATGTCGCGCTACTCTACTCTGCACCTACCTGTAGCCTAGTTGTTTGTATCTGTAGCTCACGCAGACCCATCTGTATGGCAACCAGTGCTTGCTTCTGCTACTTCTCAAATTGCTGCAACATTTCTGCAGTCATGTCCCTTACCTTGTCGCCAATATTGTCCAAGTCACCCTCTGTCAAGGTGATTGGATCTAGCGATGACTTGGAAGCTTTGGTCTTCTTTCGTTTCCCCTCCTTTCCTTGTTCTCGATGTCACTTTACGCAGAAAGGAGTGCTCTCTATATCTCCGCCGCCTTGTTCCAACTGTTCTTCATCCTCCGTTTGGGGCGAAGGATATTTCTGACTTCTGTCAGAGTCGCGCTCTTCCTGCTCCGCTTGTTCCTTGGCGGCGCGCTTCGCTTCTGCGCAGGCCTTCTCCTCAGTCTCTTTCTTCCTCTTTTCTGCCAACTATTGAACCTTCAGTCGGGCAGCTTCCTTTTTCTGCTTCTTTTTGGACTTGTTAGTCTCGATGACCAGATCCGATGGTGTGTGCCAATCTATTGGCCATCGCTTAAGGACTTCAGCAATGGCATCATCTGTAGCCAAGTAGGGAAGATCATACCACTTTTTATCTGGATCCTTCAGTGCGTAGATGTAAACGTGGTGGAAGTCAACTTTGAACTCCGCATACCCAGATAATTGCTCAAAATCAGTTGGTGACAACCGCGACTTTCGGTTGATGGCTGCGCGGATGATTGCCTCCATCAGCACCCAAAAGATTTTGCTTTCGTGAACCCACGTAATGTCCTTTGTTGCCTAGAGAGAAGCAAACTTGGCTGCTTTTGGTAAATCTCTCTCGACTGGAGGAAAATGGTTGTCCTCTAGCAACTCCCACGTGACCAGCACGATTGATAATAACAACCATGAATAATGGAACGTCTTACTCTGGTCCTGTGCCTCTATGCAGTTCGCGAGGAACTCGCTGCACAGGTAGCGTGCCCAGTTAAACTGTATGCCCTCTGTGCACTAGGCCGCTAACGAAACCACTAGTGCTAGCACCTCATCCGCACAACACTTCCTCATCACTTTGTGAACCAAAATTTGGGTGTCCACCTTCACCGCGAGGTTAGTAATACTAGAAATAGAATACTCGCGTGCTTTCTTGACAAGTTTGAACTTGTCCTTCATCTTCTTGGCGAGGTCGCGCTCGCCTGTCTTTCCACCAAATGCCTTTGCCAAATTTAGTTCAGAGTGAGGTAATTGTGTGATCCGATGGATCAACATATCAGTGATTAGTATTGGCCCACTCAACCAAAAGCACCCATCATGCACAAGGCACAACAACTACTTGATGGCTTTCAAATTTATAGGGGTGCGGTGGTAGTGAGGCACCCATAGTAGGTTCAACAACGCTGCCTTGTTTACCCCGCGAATCCATTCCACTAGCTCTAGCGTGGTGACACCAGACTTATTGTAGAAAACTCACCTCATGAAGGTATCAATAGCCAAGAGGGGAATTGCTCAATGTCCCCCATATCCTAATCTTCAAGCTTTAGATTTTGGATGCACGCCAAGCGCGGACCTTCAAACGTTATGTTTTCTGGCAGCAGGGGCGTGTTTAGAACGAACTGTCCCTCATCTGGATCCTTCGGGACCTTCACCTTGCCTTGGCACGGGGGGATGTATTCCAGTAGCTTCGAAATAGGGTCCACCCCCTCAATTTCAATATCCTCTGCACCCTCCTCGGCCTCCAGGTCTCCCACTTTGCCTTTCTCCTGTGCAGTTGGCTTTTCTTTTCTCTGAGCCTGTGTGGATGCATGCTTCCTTAGGGATTCATGCACCGACATTGTCTTCTTCTTTTTATCCTTGTTTTGCTTGGGAGCCTCTCTCGGTGGCATAGGCTTCGGTCTTGGCAACCTCGATGCCTTAGGCATTGCTGCGGGAACCTCCATACTTATGACCTCAGGGGCAACCCCCTCATAGACGACAACGCCCTTAGTACTAGCAGTCTCAGCTGGTGGAGACATGACACTGTTTATGAAGTTCTGATCGGACTCAAACACGAGGCTTGTAAGAAAATTCTCACAGAGCTCATGCAACAGAGAGAAAAACTCAGAAATTCTTCGAATGCAAAGTATTTCTCACTTGACGATCACCTGCAATTTATAGGAAATTTCAAATTCAAATTCGACCGTTCCCCCCAAAATCCGTCCATAAATGCATGATTGGCGACAGATTTCCAAAGATTTCGTACTTGATTCCAGCCTTAAATGCCTTAAATGCCAGCTGTCCGCTCCACTTAACTGTCTTCTGGCAGTCAAATCATGAACAATGAAATTAACGATCACTTTCTGGCTGCGCTGAACAGTCTCCACCCCTATAGTGCAACTCCTTTCACGCTTTTGTTGGTATTGTGACATCCTCTTGTTCCGCGTATACCCCTCGTCGCACAGCTTTACAACCCGGGCAGTGTAGTTTATAGTCTGGCACCTCCTTGCAGCTGCTTGGAGTGCTAAGATTATGCTACCATCATATAGTCATTTGGCCAGATCACCGGTGTCTGAATTCAATCAACTGCCATTTACCTTTCCCGGAAATGGATCTCCATTCAATTTCACAAGTTGAATTGCTCCACCATAAATAATCTCTTTGATAACATACGACCCTAGCCAATGCATCTGAAATTTTCCTGGAAACTTGTCAAACTTGCTGTCATATAATAAAACTAAACCGTTTATCTTGAAGGTGCACAGTTTGATATGCCGATCGTGCCATGCCTTTTCGCGCTCCTTCTGAACTTGTTAATGGAATCCAGCCACAAATGTATCTTCCTCCAGCTCTATCAGTTGTGCGAGCCATTTTCTAAGGCTCTGCGGTCTACCATACTTGTGAACGCCACTATACGTAGACTAGGCACAATATATTCCATCGGCATCACAACTTCTACACCATAGACCAGCCAGAATAGTGTATGTCCAGTCAACTTCTTGCAAGTAGTTCTATAAGCCCATAACATCGCTGGTACGTGCACGTCCCAATCATTCCTCTGTGCATTGCAAACCTTTTTCAGCACATTCTCCAATATCTTATTAAATTCTTCCACCATCTCATTGACCTAAGCATGATGTGGCTGATGATAAACTTGGAATTCTTCCATCAGCACGATGATCGTTTCATTAAGAAAGTGCGTACCATGATCACTCATCAAAATATTCAGGAAACCACCTGATCAACACATATTCAAATAGGAACTTTGCTATTGTTGCTCCTGTATGGGCTTTCATGGGCTGCCTCCACCCATTTGGTGAAATACTCAGTCGCGGTGATAATATACCACACACCTGTCTTCTTTCTGGGAGGCTGAATTGGTCCTACAAAATCAATCACCCATTTCTTAAATAGCTGCAGTGACACTTGCAGATTCAGAGGAAGCTCATCTCTTCGTGATGGCCTGCCCATCCTCTGGCATGCATCACACTCCGTACAATATACTTTTGAATCCTTATGCAAGGTTGGCCACCACAACCTAGTGCCTAAAATCTTCTGTGCTGTTGTTTTTCCAGCAAAATGGCCTCCCGCAGCTCCTCCATGAGCTTCAGTTAGGATACTGCTATGATCAAAATCAGGCACATATCGTCCTAATATCTCATCCGATCCCATTTTATACAAGTGAAGTGTAATAACAGTAAAATATACCATGCGCACCACCAATTTCTTCTTCTATTGACTCGTGTATACTTCTGGAGTCGTTCCCGTGGTTAGGAAGTGGATGATGTCTGCAAAATGATTTTCTGCCATGCGCATTGCAAAGAGCTGCGCGTTAGGCAGTCCTTCCTCCAAATTAGTAGGATCCTCTCCTATTTCAATGCGCGACAAATTATCTGCTCCTACATTCAATTGCCCTGGCTTCATAATGACTTCGAAATCATACTCCTGAAACAACAACAACCATCTGCATATCCCCCCCCCCAACACAGGCTTGTTGACCAGGTACTTTAATGCAGAATGGTCTGTATACATCTTAAAGTATCCGCCTAGCAAGTAATGCTTGAACTTTTGGAGCGTGTACACCATAGAAAACCTTCGCACTCCGTCATCGAATAGTTTTTTTAGCCTTCGACAACTTCCTACTTGCAAATGCTATCTGGTGATCCAATTCTCCTTCACCGGCTTGTGTCAGTACTGCCCTCAGCGCAATGCATGATGCATCCACATGCACATGAAATTAATTCTTCCCATGGAAAATTTTAGGGGCGAATTTTCGCCCTTGGGCGAAATTAAGGGGTTTTATATTTTTATTGGGCGAATATTTTGTATCACAGTACATTGTTACAAATCGCCTCAAATTTATTTTATAGAAAAATTAGGTATGGAGGTTAGCCCACCTTATTTTAAGGGAGAGAATAAAAAAAATAAATTTAGCCCTTGAAATTAGCAGTTACAACCTTCCATTCGCCCTAATTTTCAACAATAGGTATTTATGATAGTTATTTCACCCTCCACATTCGGGGTAAAAAAGGTTTTTTTCTTTCATTTTCCCATATTTCATGGTATTGGGGTTAATTTCGAGAAAATGACCTTATTTTTTGGAATAAATGGTCACAAAAGAATAATTCATTTTATTTAAAAATTCAAGTTTCTTATTTTCATGTTTATTTAAAGATTGAATAATGTTCTTGCCATATTCCAAGTTTGCATTTGTTTAGTCATAACCATATAATAATGGAAAACGTTTTTTTTTAATTTTTTTATAGTTACTCCATAAGTCACATAAAAATAAATAAAAATAAAGTGGAGTATGGAAATAAATAAAACCTCTTTTTATACTTACTCCAAAGGTATGGTAAATAAATATAAATATAAATAAACTAGAGGTATGGTAAATAAATAAAACCTCTTTTTATATTTAGTCCATAACCCTCTTTCTATTTAAGAAGGCTCAAAAAAGAGGTTTTATTTAAGTGAATCCTATGGGCCAAATACCATATTTATAAAAGAGGTATGGTAAATTAATAAAAATATAAATAAACGAGAGGTATGGTAAATAAATAAAACATTTTTTTGTATTTACTCGAGAAGTCACATTATATTTAAGAACACTAAAAAAATGTGTTAGTGTTCTGGGAAGACTAGGATCGACGCGGTGACCATTTTCTCCTTTAATACATCCAGGCTCCGCTGACATTCTTCATTCCAACAGAATGTAGCATCCTTCTTTAATAGCTTTTCCATCGGTGCGGTAATATGGGCGTAGCTCTTGATGAACTTTCGATAGTATCCAATATGACCCAGCGTTGCACGTAGCTGTTTAACACTCCTTGGTGCCTCCAAATTAATTATATCTATGATCTTAGCTAGGTCCACCATTAATCCCTGTCTGCACACTACATGACCTAGCAAGGTTCCGAAGGGGATGCAAAATAGACACTTCTTCAAGTTTAGCGTGATTTGATACCTTCGGCACGTATCCAACATAAAGCATAGACTAGCTACATGGCGCTTTACCAGCCCAAACACCGTGCAATCATGAAAGTATACCTCCAAAAACTTGTGAATGAACTCTTTGAATTCTGCAATGACAACGTGTGAAAATATTGCTAGTGCATTCTTAAGTCCAAAAGGCATTACTATATACTGGAAGCATCCCCACTCGGTCGCGAAGGTCGTCTTACTCCTATCCTCTGGTGCGATCTTGATTTGATGGTACTGTTATCACTCCAAGAAACTCTCCTATGTTGCATCTTGAAGATTCCTGGTAACATATAATCTTCAATATTGTTCTCAAAACTATTGGAATGGATGATGGTTTGGATCAAGTCAGATAACCATTTCAGCTCTATTCTCACTCAAGACATGCATGAACACTCTCACCAATACAAGGCTTTAGACCACTAATGCTCAATAATTTATAGATTCAATGGATAGATGGAGAATACTGACTGTACCAGCAGATTGCATACATAAACATAAATGAATGGCTAGCTACAGGCAGCAAAAGAGAATACTGACTGTACTGGCAGATGCATATATGACCACATATGAATGGCTAGCTACAGGTAGTAAAGAAGCTTGCAAATCTAATTCATCAAAGCAGAGATAAGATGATAGTTATCTGGCCTTAGACATAAAAGAAAACATGAACAAATTGTTCAAGTGCAAGCATAGAACAACAAAGAGAATGGACATTGAACATATAATAGCAAAATAAGCTTATATTGCTAGAATGAAGATGAGAAGCTTGAAGGAACATAGGAGGAACAATCTCCAGAATTTGAACCTGTATTACATCTTATTAACAACTATTTATAGCCTGTTTACAATGCTTCTGAGCTCTAAGAGGCTTAGAGTCTTAATTTGTCTGATCTGTCCCTTAACTATTTGATTCCCTTTATGGGCAAGCATGGCTCGGAGCTTTTCACCTTCTGGCAGAGGAATAACCACCTTCAAATATTTTGGAAAGTTTGTTGCACTGTTTGGGAGCTCTCTCATGCTAGAGATTCCCCATGATGTTGGTTTTGATGAACTGTGCTGGGTTGTTGATGCTTCTGATGTTTTGGGTAGGCTGCGCTGTCTGCTCCATGACCATTCTATTTGTTTGGAAAAGCTGCACGTGCTGTGGCTCCATGATCACTTTTCGTCCTCTATTTTCCCAGCAAACTGTCTCCCGGACTATGCTGTGAGGTGGAAAGGGTCCTCAGGCCTCTGTTTTCCCTTTGAAATGCAACCAATGACTGCTTTATATTATAAATAGAGAAATGATGCAATACTGAAAATTCCACCTTCTCTGTGTATTTTGGACTTCAAAAGTCCTAAAAAATGGTTTATTCACCTATTGGGTTTGCCCTTAGGTTTATCGCAAGTCACATTTGGCCCGGGTCCCTTGCTTCCTTTGTATTTTGACTTACGCCAAAAAAACACTGATAACACGGAAAATTGGCCTTTGGCAGACTTCAAAATATGTATATTTCACTTCCCGAACCCTTTCGGGTCTGGACTTCATCGCAATCGGCGTTCCCCTGTTTCACTTTGTATTTCATTTAAACAACGAATTACACGAAAAACACATTAGAACTAGCTTTGGCATGGACCTGAAATCTTATGAAACATCATTTAAAATGCCGTCGGATCCACTAATCGGGTCGCACATATGTATATGCAAAGTCCCCGCCCCATGGTCAGTGCCGATAGCGATCTTGCGATGTAACATGGGCCGTCAATCTGCGCGCGTGATCGACGGTCCATGTTTAATCGCCAATTGTAATCGCTCATTTCGTATTGTAATCGTTGATGCCTCTGCCGATGCGACCTGACGATAGTGACGCGTCAATCTGATTATCGACGATCGCTGATCAACAATGTCTTGTGCCGATTACCATTGCCCGCCTGTGGCAATCAAATCCGTCGATGCAATTTGCCGCTTAGATCTGGGTCATTGATTGGCCAGATCTAACGACGGATGTGCCTTCTCAGTTTTAAGCCCGTGATAATGGTCTTTTGTGATTTTGAAGTGTTTTAGCCTCCTGATAGTGCATTTCTGCCCTTCCAAGGGCTCTCCTCCCTCGCTTGTTTTGATCTTTGGATGGTCTTAAGCTCCTTTGAAGACTTAGGGAGTGCTTTGGAGAATATTTGGATCCCTTGGGATGATTTTTAAGCAAATTTGGAGACTTTTAGAACATATATGGATCCAATTTTGGGTCTAATGTCAGCGAGGCTAAAATTGGCTCCTTCTGGGGATGAAATCCTCCCTGTGAGGTTTCAAGGATCACAGATCAATGCCTTTCCTGTAAAACAAGATCAAAATCTTCCTCTTAGTGTTACATTGGGCATGGAGTCTATTTAGCATGAAATAAAAACTTGAAAACAACATACTTACAATACCAAGGCTTGAAAGCCTTAACTGAAATAAAGTTAGAAGAACAGCCCATTGAATGGGCCATAAAAAACATATCCTTCCCTTGATGTATCCTTTTTGAGAAAATAGTCACCAAACTAAAAATTGACCCTTTTTACCTTTCTATTAAAGGTTTCTTTCTCTTGGTCAATGTGCATATTAGTAAAATCATCAAAGACTTGCAAAATCCTATTGATTTGATCCTCTACTTCAAAAAATTTCCATAATTTGGTATTATCAGGCAGATATGGTCTATATTTATCCTCATCTCTGTATGCTTTCAGCCTTGGATGTTTTGCTTGGAATATTTTGTACACCTGCTTAATGATAAGGTCTGATTCATGCTTTGCTGTGTCATTTGTGACCTGAAAAGTTAATATGAAAGACGAATCAATGCATTCTTATGTGGGGGACACAAGGACTTCACCTATTCCTGCAGCTTCCTTAGAGCAAGCCCCATCAAAGAACATGTCCCAACTCTGTGGGCCTTCTTCCTCTGTGATATGGCAAACTGTCTTTTTAAGCTGCGTAGAGGCCAACTGATAAGGCTTGGTAATGTCAAGACTGAGCTTATCCATGATAGCCTTGGGCATTGGATTATGGCTGGCTGCAATGTCCACAAGGCAACTATGAAGGATTTTAGCATAAATAGTCAGAGAGACATAGAGTGATGGGGAGCTGTTTTCACAATTTTCAATCATTGGGCTGAGAATAACAACTGGTTGGTAATATTGTAGATTTACATAGTCAATGGAAGCTTCGATAGCATTAGGCTCAAGAGCCTCAAGGATAGATTTCTTGAAGGACTCATTCTTCACTGGTTCAATCAGAGGCATAGGTATTCTTGGCTTCTGAATTTCTGTTTGAAAACTGAAAGAAGAAGGGGACTTATCAAGGCCTCTGACCTCTATGGCTGGAGCTTTGAGGATGATAGGATCAACGACTGGTTGCTTCTACTTATTAGCTTGCTGTTCTACAGGGACAACAACTTTATGAACATGAGTCTCCTTGACATTATTCATCTTCGACCTCAAATTATATTGGTGCTGATCTTCAGTTTGTAGAACAGCTTCACCATCCAATTCTTGGTTGATCTGGTCATTGAATAATGACTTTTCATAGGCAACTTTGGTTAAAAAAGTGGCGCTGCCTTTGTCTTCCATACAATGGATCTCATCATCTTCTTCAAACTGCTCTTCTTCCATGATTTCATTTTGAAAAGGGGTCTTCACCCTTTGGTCTTCATTGACATCTTTGTTTCTTTGCAAAATCTGCAACTACTCATTTTCTCTTCTATATGGATTTGGATTTGGAGGAGAAAAGGTATTAAGAACCCTTCCTTTACCAGAATGCTGCTCGACCTTTAATTTGGAAACTTCAGAGGCTAATGAATCTATCATCTTGGCCATTTTATCAATCTTGGGATCTAAAGATGATGAAGGCTCGCCCCTCTGTCTTCTTCTATCAACATTACCTTTGAGCTTTTCTGTAGCCATGATGTTTAATTCTACTTCCAGGGCTGCATCTTGCATATCAGTCAAAGAAGCACATCGCCTCTCCCTCAATAGTAAATAGAAGTTATAATCAAAGGCGCTAGCGTAGATGAGTCTAACAAAGGTAGTGGTGGGTTTCACTTCCACTGGTATCTTCCTGTACATGTGGTTAAATCTCTTATTAAAATCAGACAACAGCTCACCATTTTCCCTTTGTATGTTCCCAAACTCAGTGTGGCAGTAAAGGGGATCCTTCTTATCCCCCCAATGCTTTAGGAATGCATCATCTAAGGCCTCAATATCTTCTATAGATGTTGGGGTCAGTTACCTGAACCATTTTCTAGCCTCTCCATCTAGGCTTTGGACAAAGACTCTCATCCAGACATCATCTTCACCAATGTATAGGTTATCAGCATAGCTATAGAATGACTGAAGATGTTCTTCAGCTGAAACACCTTCAGTTCTAGTCAACTTAGGCATACACTTACGATATTATCCAGTAGGCATAGCATTCAAAGGAGTGGGTAGTATTAGAGGTCCATACCTAGCAACTATGATTCTTTCCATTTTGGTAGGTGCTTGTGGACCTGCCATAGCTGTGGTGGGTAAAAGAGTACTGGAAGTCTAAATGATAGAGGGCTAAAGAGTGATTGATAGGACTAAAGGAGCATGATGGATAGGAGGTGAGGTTTCCTTTGGGCATACAACAAAAGGAAAGCCTAAAGAACAAGGAGCTTTATGAATCTTTAAGAGTTTTTCTTCACTGCTAGTATTAGAAGCTATACTCTCAACATATATTTGTTCTATTACAGGCCTTTCTTGAAGGGATATAGGAGATTATTTAGGTTTACCTGAACCTGATGCTCCTTTTTGTAATGCCTTTCTTTCTTTGATGATCTTTTTAGGGTCAAGTACTGGGTCAGCTTGTGACTTCTGAGGATTTCTCCTAGTATGCCTCACAAACTAAGCCAAAACTATGAAGTGGCGTTGCCAATAGGTTCGGCCTCTAGTAGAGTCGCTAGATAGATGATTACAACCAAAAATGTGCCCAGACTTTTTCTATCACCAAAGCTGGATCTGTGTCACTTCCCAGGGAAGCTGAGCTTCAGTTTCCTCTCCCTGGCAATGGCGCCAATTATGTTATCACTCCAGGAAACTCTCCTAGGTTACAACTCACAAATTCCTGGTAACATATAATCTTCAATATTGTTCTCAGAACTATTGGAATGGATGATGGTTTGGATCAAGTCAGATAACCATTTCAGCTCTATTCTCACTCAAGACATGCATGAAAACTCTCACCAATACAAGGTTTTAGACCACTAATGCTCAATAATTTATAGATTCAATGGACAGATGGAGAATACTGACTGTACCAACAGATTGCATACATAAACATAAATGAATGGCTAGCTACAGGCAGCAAAAAAGAATACTAACTGTATCAGTAGATGCATATATGACCACATATGAATGGCTAGCTACTGGCAGTAAAGAAGCTTGCAAATTTAATTCATCAAAGCAGAGATAAGATGACAATTATCTGGCCTTAGACACAAAAGAAAACATGAACAAACTGTTCAAGTGCAAGCATAGAACACTAAAGAGAACGGACATTGAACATATAATAACAAAAGAAGCTTATATTGCTAGAATGAAGATGAGAAGCTTGAAGGAACAGAGGAGGAACAATCTTCAGAAGTTCAACCTGTATTACATCTTACGAACAACTATTTATAGCTTGTTTAAAATGCTCTTGAGCTCTAAGAGGCTCGAAGTCTTAATATGTCTGAAATGTCCCTTAGCTATTTGATTCCATTTATGGGCAAGCATGGCTCAGAGCTTTTCTCCTTCTGACAGAGGAATAACCACCTTCAGATATTTTGGAAAGTTTGTTGCACTGTCTGGGAGCTCTCTCATGCCAAAGATTCCCCATGATGTTGGTTTTGATGAGCTGTGCTAGGTTGTTGATGCTTTTGATGTTTTGGGCAGGCTGCGCTGTCTGCTCCATGACCATTCTATTTGTTTAGAAAAGCTACGTGTGTTGTGGCTTCATGATCACTTTCCGTCCTTTGTTTTCCCGGCAAACTGTCTCCCGGACTATGCTGTGAGGTGGAAAGGGTCCTCAGGCCTCTGTTTTCCCTTTGAAATGCAAACAATGACTGCTTTCTATTATAAATAGAGAAATGATGCAATACTGAAAAATCCCACCTTCTCTATGTATTTTGGACTTCAAAAGTCCTAAAAAATGGTTTATTCACCTATTCGGTCCACCCTTAGGTTTATCACAAGTCGCATTCGGCCCGGGTCCCTTGCTTCCTTTGTATTTTGACTTACGCCAAAAAAAACTGATAACACGGAAAATTGGCCTTTGGCAGACTTCAAAATATGTATATTTCACTTCCCGAACCCTTTTGGGTCTGGACTTCATCGCAATCGGCATTGCCCTGTTTCCCTTTGTTTTTCATTTAAACAACGAAATACACGAAAAATGCATTAGAACTGGCTTTGGCGTAGACCTGAAATCTTATGAAACATCATTTAAAATAACGTCGGATCCGTTAATCGGGTCGCACATATGTATATGCAAAGGCCCTGCCCCATGGTTAGCACTGATAGTGATCTTGCGATGTAACGTGGGCCGTTGATCTGCGCGTGCGATCAACGGTCCATGTTTAATCGCTGATCACAATCACTCATTTTGTATTGTAATCGCTGATACCTCCGCCGATGTGACCCACCGATCCGATTATCGGCGATCGCTGTTCGGCAGTGTCTTGCGCCTATTGCCACTGCTCCCCTGTGCCGATCAGATCCACCAATGCGATTTGCCACTTAGATCTGGGCCGTTGATCAACCAGATCTAATGGTGACTGTGCCTTCTCAGTTTTAAGCCTGCGATAATGGTTTTTTGTGATTTTGAAGTGTTTTAGCCTCTCGATAGTGCATTTCTGCCCTTCCAAGGGTTCTCCTCCCTCACTTGTTTCGATCTTTGGATGATCTTAAGCACTTTTGAAGACTTAGGGAGTGCTTTGGAGCATATTTGGATCCATTGGGATGATTTTTAATCAAATTTGGAGACTTTTAGAACATATATGGATCCAATTTTGGGCCTAATGTCAGCGAGGCTAACAGGTACCCCGAGAACCCATTAGTGAATGAGTATGCTTCCTGTCCTCCTACATTATCCAACACTTCATCAGTGAATGAAGTAGGAAAAGGATCATGTACACAAGAATCATTCAACTTCCTAAGATCTACACATATCCTTTTTTCATCCTTCTGTTTCTTTTCCTGAACCACCATTGGGCTCACCCAATCAGATTCCTCTACCGGTTCAATAATACATGCTGCAAGCATTTTATCCAACTCTAAGCGAACCTTTTCCTTGTACTTAGGATTAAGGCGATATGGCCTCTCCTTCATAGGATTTGCGTTTGGTTTCAACGTTATCTTTATCACTCCTAAATCGCCTATTATCCCCTTTAAGTCTAAAAAATTTGTAGGGAACAAATCCTGGTATTCACGTGGCAACTTAGCGACCTTATCCACTGTAGCATCATCCCAGTAGTCCCCTATCTTTGTAAATTTCAGCTCCACCTCTGTTCCAATGTTCACTTGTCTAGTTTTCAGCAGCATGGTGATATATGGATTCTTGATCTGCGACCCCTCAACTTTTCGGCGACCTTCTATCTCTGGGATATTAATGTTCCTTGGATCCTCCTATTCTTCTTCAATAGTCACATTGTAGCACTCCAGTCCATGGTGCAACTGGGTGGTTCAATATGGTTGAATCAAATCTAGGGGGTCCTGCGGTATTCTGAAGATCGCTTCTTTGATCTCCGGCAACGCTTCATCAATGCACTCAAATCCATCCTCAAAGCTGAATGTCATTAGGAACCCCTGTCTCAAAATATCCTATTTGTCCATGCTGTGGGGGAGCTCTGTTTCCAAGTACCAATTCATTGGTATTACATCCAAAGTGTGACATAACAGATGCACCCACTCCGGTTGCGGTTCTACTCCATTTTGCTAAGTGATCATGTGGATCACTCCTCCCATCATATTTCTCTATCAACCACACCTTTGGGTGACCAAACCGCACCCTCATCATTCTGCTTTATTCGTGCCATCTATCAAAATTGTCTTTATGCGTACTCCACCATCTTGCGGGGTAGCGTGCAACACCAAATCCAGTGCTTGGAAGCGATGCTCCTCAAGAACTTCCCTTTCAAATGCATCCAAAAATTATCTACATCAGTTAAAGCATCATAATAAGGCAAACTTCTTACCTCCGATGATACACAGTGCAAGGATTTAGTCATAATGTTACAACGCAATGTAGATACTTTGTGCAATCGATTCTGCCAGTGTTCCAATTCCTCATTTGAATCTGATGTGCAGGAGCTTTCGCGGTCCCATGCAATACATCCATCAGTTGTTGGATTCACCCAATCCTGATCTCACACCGTTATCTTATAAATCTGGTCCAAATCGTCGTCACTTTCATAATCACAAACCGGTTCAATATAGCACAGTCCTTTTGCAAGTCCAAAGGTACTACTATGCGGAGCGATTTTCTTTCAAATGACATTGTCCACTTCTTCAAATTGGTCACCCCATTCATGTCAACTACCCAATCAATACCAAGGAGTGTGGGGTAGGGATTTATGTCATCAACAATATATATCACTTCGAAATTAGCCAACGTGCTCGCACCTTCAATATCTACTTCCACTCCTTGCAATATTCCCATGGGGATAATCTTTTGTTGATTCACCATCCTTAATTGAATCGGAGACCACTACAGTGCAGGTCTCCCCATTCTCTCCCATGTTTGTTTCGACAAAATATTCGCATCTGACCCAAGATCCAGAATAACTTGGTCCATTTCATATTCCCCTATTTGCACGGTGAGCCTCATCTCACACCCTGTTCTTGCCTTATGCTTACCAATTTTCTTGACCATGCATGGTCCCTTCGGAGCATTTTATTTACTAGCATGTTTATTGATCAATTCCGATAATCCTATCATGATCTTTCTATCGCGGAGAAGTTTCATACAAGTTTCCGAAAAGGTAGTAAGCATGGATGGGTCCATTTCTTCAGACTGCTTATCTGACTTCCTGAGTTAGAAGCCTTAGCGAAGCTTTTCTTCGCTTCCATGAAGGTTTCTTTTACATGCTCTAAATCAAAGCCAACCTCCTTCTCTGGAGCTTTATGGACCCATTCGATTTCTTCTGGCTACTTTGCAACATGATATTCACATTAGGATCCACTTTACAGGGTTCAGCCCTCATCATCTACGGGTTCTGGGTAGGCTTCTGAGGCTGCGTCCCCTTTTCCTACATCTTAGCTATTAATACATGGAAATCTTCTGTCGTGTGGTCAAACTGAGTACAATATTGGCATGACAGGCATGTCGAGTTTGTACATTCTCATGCGTAGTGTACTGGTCTTCCACAATTGTAGCAAATAACTTGTCCACGTCCCCTTGCAGGTCATCCTCCACCTTGGTCCAATCCGTGCCCCTGATATCCTCCTCGTGCTCCCCCAATGCCTTGATCTAGAGGCCGAGTTTCTGTCTGCATTCGATACGCAGGTGTTCTCTCCATCATTAACTCATAACTATGACAATTACGCTCATCGTGGCCTATTGATTTGCAAAAGTTGCAAAAGAACTGTTGCGGTGTCTATATAAATTTTTCACGTGTTTTCCAGCTATCTAACAGATATCAAACCACAACGTGGGCCCTGTACTTGGCCCTGCTTGAGCTTCCGGCCTTAGAGGCATTGGTCCCTCTCCTGCAAAATAATTCATGAAGATAGGGCAATGATCTTTATCATGCCCTTGAATCTTACATTTCAAACACCAAACTTCTTCACGCACCCTAGGCTGAGCCGCTCTATCTTTCTTCAGAATTTGGAACTCTAGGCAAAGATTCTACAACTCCACGTGAATCTGATGAAGTCCCAAAGCAACATCTTGAATTGGTGTCTCATGCAATCTCATCGCAATATCTAGGGCTTCCACCTGGGTCCCAATCTTTTGCTGTGATAAAGCGACCCTTAAATGAGGCAAAAACAAAGCCAGAAACCATTCACAGCGTTGTCCATCCGTAAGATTCATGTTAGCTTCACGGATCTTGCATTTCAATCTTTGATCCAGCTCCTAGGGTGTCTTGCCAAGCTTCATCATGATCTCCTTGAATCCCACGATCGATTGCGCTTCAGACTTGGGCCTACTGAATTCCTTATTCAGCGCAGTCTGAATATCTGCCAACCCAACCGTCGAGTTATTAATGCAGTACTTTATGTACCACATTAGAGCACGATCCTCTAAAGTAGTAACCAACATTTATTTCTTCATCTGATCATATGTAATGTTCTGGACTTTCCACATAGCCTTCGTAATGAACCAAAACTAGTTTGGGTCATCATTTCTGAAGCCCTTAAAACAAGAAACTTCACTGTATTCGCCATATTGCATGGTGGTGGTGGTGTGGGCGAAGGTGTATGCGGTGGAGGTGGTGTGGGCGGATGCGGTATGCGATATTATCTTCAGAGGCTTCCAATCTCCGCACTAGCTCCAGGGTCCACGCTATTGGACTGTTAAGCCTCCACCTTCCCTGTTCATCCGCTAATTTAGCGATCCACTAGTATAGCTCGATCAGGAAGGAACAAAAGAAAATTTCATGTATCTGTGTGTACAAGTACCTGTCCAACCATTGTTCTTTTATTAGTCCTGGATTTCTGTTTTCTTATGTTGCGAATTCATGGATCTTTCTATCCAACCAACCTTCAATTTCTTTCTTTGTTGGATTCCAGTGATGCAACATCACACATCTCTTTATGCAGATCCCAGTCTCAACAATAGAACCATTTGTTGGTTTAGTGGGTGCTAACCCAGGTTCAAAGTTAATTTGTCTAAACAAATCCCTACACTATTGGCCCTTTTGGCATCAACCTGTGGAGCGCGAGTTGAAGTCTCACTGGAAGCAGTATAGAGGGATGCTGGAATTAAGTTTCCGCATCCAGAGATGGTTGTGATGTTTTTTATACCCTTTACCTGCTTTCATATAGATCGATAATCCCTAAAGCTATTGATATAACTCCCTCTTACTAGCCTCTAGACTTCGCGAAGGTCTACAACTGTCTTTCG